>CM074719.1:213422439-214022439 GCA_037306005.1 Rhinophrynus dorsalis | reverse complement strand
TTAAAAAGTGACAGCCACTGATGAACTACCAGTACCCAAAGCTGGGATATTCAGACAACCTCCAACGTTAGTGGCACTTGAGGAAAGCAGCCACCTACCCCTCTAGGTCTTAGAGAACAGAGGGCCTTTTACCCTTTTGTATCAATTATGTATAACGGCAAGACTGGAGCAATTTTGGGACAACCACCACAAAGCATTTATAAAATTAACCCCATCACAATGAATTGGACATGTTGCATATGAGTGGTTAACCCTATGAGTCCAGATGGGTGCAGAATGTCCTATTTAATTTTGTTCCATATGGAGCAGCTATTGTGCCCCAGATTTATTCCACTGTTGTCATATGTCCAAATGTATTTTAAAGGAGAAGTTAATGTTTATTATGAAAGAAAAAATACATATGTTATATGACTTTCCGTACTAAGTGATACACTCACTGCTGGGTGAGTTGTGCCAACTGGGGTCCAAAAGGTACTCTATGATGGTCTATGACTACTTCTTTTATAGGTATTTTTCTGCTAAGCAAGATAAGGATAATTCTGTTGCTGAGAAATGGCTGCTTTAAACAGTTTTCTAGAGGATAACTGCAGTTTCTGAGACATGGGCCTTATGTACAGAAGGAACAATTCTCGGGCAAACCAAATGCACCATAGAGGAAGATAACAGTAAACATAATATTTAACTCTTTGAATGCCAGCTTTGTGGAGCAATGCATAGCATACCCCTCTGGTACTCAAGTGGTTAAATGCTAAAGGTCTCCAACATATTGCGAATCAATATGTTGAAGACCTCTCTAGCATTCAAGTAATTAAAGTCTCAATTTAAAGGAGAACCAGTACTTCCTAATATTAAACACCCACTTACCTTAACAAAAAAGACAAACCTGCTGTTCTCTATATAAAGTGAACATGCAATACTTCTTAATAAATAAGTGAGATTTTAGTCTCAGAAATTGGCCAATTCGTTTATAAGCTTGCCACCCCGCCAAGGTATCTCACCTTAAGGCAAGTCCTACTGTACACCTATAAAAACCCTATCTAAATTAAAAAATCTCAGAAGACATACAATATAACAAAAAAGTGTGTAGATGGAGGACTTACCTGATGTAAAACCCCATATGGGCCTGCATTATATAAAATGAGAAGCTGCTAGAATGAGCAAATTCTCCTTTGCTCATTCTAGCAGCTTCTTATTTTATCCTATTTAAGCAGTTAGTAATGTACACAATATTTCATTACACTGTTTCCTTTCCTTTTCCTTACAATTGGCCTTTAAAGACAAGGCCATCACTATATAGAGGAGCACACGTTTGTCTTGTTTGTTTGTTTGTTTTGTTTGTGTTTGCGCTCTAGGTTTTGACCTATTGCCTGGGGAACTTGAGAACCCTCTCATTCCTTGCTGCCATCTATATATTAATGTTTATACTTACATTAAAATTGTATTTATTATATGGATATTTTATGGTGAGTTAGCACTGTGAGCTTTCCTTTTTTTCTTTTCTTGTTGTACCCACTTACCATACTATTCTAAAAAATTATCTTGGCCCCTATAAATCTTGTCCTTATACTTTTATTCAAGTTTGAAAATAAACTGTCAGCAACTGTCATGTCTTCCTCCATGGACATAATATCCAGGACTCAATGAAGAGATTATCTCTTGACCCAAGCAGCAAGAGCAAAATTTATAGATGACATTAGGATTTTCTCGACATAATAAGGTAAATGGAAGGTTATTATCAGCAGGTGTTAGTTATCCCTAAACTCTTTAAATGCCAGTGGGGGTATGCAATGAATTACTCCACAATGCATTGTGTACCCCACTGACACTCAATGGGTTAACTTAATCTGAATCCTCATTTATCAGGTAACCCTTTTAGTGCCAGAGCGGTGCTCAGTGACATAGTAACATAGTTGACGAGGCTGAAAAAGACATGCATCCATCAAGTCCAGCCCATGTTAAATCACCCCTGTTGTTCCAGAGGAAGGCAAAAAAAAAAAAACAATGAAACTATTTCAAATTAAGCCCCAGGTGGGTAAAAAAATCCCTTCCTGACTCCAAATGGCTGTCAGATAGTTCCCTGGATCAGCATCCTATCTGCATTGAAGCCAGGTGTCATAGTACTCAGTATTGTTCTGTGCTAGATAGGCATCCATTGCTTTTTTTGAAAACAGAGTATCTGCAACTACAACATCCAGAGGCAAATAATTCCATAGCTTTGCTGCCCTTACTGTAAGAAAATCCCTGCCTTTGTTTTAGTCTAATGCACCTTTCCTCTGGTCTTCATGGATTACCTCTCATTCTTAGCTCAATTCTTTGTGTAAATAACTCATTGGATTGTTCTTTGTATTGACCTTGAATGTATTTGTAAATGGTAATCATATCAGCCCTTAGACATCTCTTCTCTAAAGTACACAAACCCAGTTTGTCTATTCTCTATTTATAACACAGATGCTCCCAAACGTAACAGTTTCGTTGCAAGTCTCTGCACTTTTTCCAGTTCAGCAATGTTTTTTTTAAGAATTAGTGCCCAGAACTGTACTCCACATTCCAGATGAGGCCTAACCAAGGATTTATATAGAGGTAGAATTATATTAGCATCCAGAGCATATATACCTCTTTTTATGCAGGCTTGTACCTTATTTGCTCTGGCAGCAGCTGAGTGACTCTGCACACTGCCGTGAAGTTTATCTTATATCAGTACGGTACTCCTAAATCATTGATTTTCAATTCTTTTTACACCCTTCTGCAGTAAGATGGTTAAGATGCAGTTGCTTTGCGCCAGAATTATTCCTAATTTCTCTTGTGCATACGCCCCAATGAGTGCAATATTTTCACAACCTTTCAAATGTATGGTGGCACTGTTGTTATTGCGATATAGTGAAAATTGCTGTACATAAACAGCAAAAGTTCTGCCATAAAATGTATAGGACATGAAAATACTGCATCCATCTGATCCAAGAAAATGCTTTTTTTTGCTTTTATAATACCTTTCCAATAAGATCTCACAGCAGTTAGGGTACCCTTGGTAAACTCACAATATAAGTTATATATATATATATATATATATATATATATATATATATATATATAAAATCATAATAATTGCATTTGTTTTCTTTGACTCAGCTCATTGCAAAGACTTAGCGACTCAATGCTTGGAATCAGTTAGGAAAGAACCAGCTTTTAATGACCTTTAGATTGGAACTTGGCAGTCAATCAAGTACTTTATTTATTCTAATGATGTTGTCATCAGAGAGAAACATGCATTCTCACTGGGGCTGATGTATTAAGAAGAAAACAAAGAAACAGAGAGGAGCATAAGCTCTAAAAGTAGACTGTTAGCTTCACATAATAGCACCTCCACCACAGCTAATGACACCTCTTGTGAGTGGTATATAGTACTCACATTTGATGGAGGCAAAGACTAGCCTCAAAGTGTAAGAACATCCACTGGACAACCCGGAGTACAGGTATCAAACACACTCCTGTGTCCTCGCAGTGTCCTCTCCTGTAACCTCTTCATCACAAGTTATATTAATGGTCCTCAAGGAATTACCCTATATCCTACTGGATTGATAGTACAGGGACCTTTGGCCAAGAAGAGGGATGGACGTGGAACTGACCAATTAGGACTAATACCAAATATGGGTATCAAACTGATTTTGTAAAATATTTAAAACATGTAGTGTTATGGCCAATATCAAATATGCACTATATAGCAAAGGTCCCTTTACTATGAATCCAGTAGTATCTTGCATATAGGGTTATTCCTTGAGGACCAATTAGAACTTGTGATGAAAAGGTGAGAGGAGATGAGACTGAGAGGACACAGTTGGTTGATACCTGCACTGGGGGTTGTTCAGTGGATACCCTTACACTTTGAGGCTAGTCTTTGCCTCCATCAAATGTGAGTACTATATACCACTCACAAGAGGTGTCATTAGCTGTGGTGGAGGTGCTAATATTTGAGCTAACAGTCTACATTTAGAGCGTATGCACCCTCTCTCCTTCTTTGTTTTCTGCATATATATGGAGGACTTTCTTCCTGAGGTTTGTCTATTGAATCACTGGTATATGTCTGTTTTATTAGCACCGCATTGATTGTGTATTTAGTGATGTACTAAGAAGAACTAGAATAAGGGAAAGTCTTACACTTAGGGAATATCCAATGTGGTCTAATAAAGAAGGCTATAGTACAGATGTAGTAAGGTGTAATAAAGAGGTGACTTCTCCACTGATATCATTTCTCCAATTCCTATGTTATTCTATGAAGCTAATGCACTAAGATTTCTCCAACTTTGGAGATCGTAGTGCTTAAGTTCCATAGAATAACATAGGAACTGGAGAAGTGATATAAGTGCAGAAGGTATCTCCACTTTATCACCTCTTTAGCACTCCTTAGTATATAACCCCCATCATACTTTAATTGTTTTCAGCAATGGTGTAACATAGTGCTCATGTCAAATAGTGGCTATTCAAAAGCAACCTGTAAATAATAGTAGGCTAGTGTGTAAAATGTATAGAGCAGATTTTGCTAGAGCACAGTGTTGCATCATAGATGAAAACAGAGTATGGTGACTTTTTATTTGATCACAGAGGTTGTTTTTTGAATGCAACTTTTTCAATTGTTCTGAATTTTGTTTGCCAAAAGCAGCTTGAAGCAGAGACATCCTGGAGGGTGAGTGGGATGGGAAGAGGTGGAGATGCTGTGTCTTCTGGCATTGGAGCCTAAGTGTGAGCCCACCATGGACTGGTACAGTACAATTAATATGGTTATTTGCTTATATGAAGAACACGGGGGTTATGAACTAAGGTATGATAAAGAGGTGAGAAAGTGGAGATGACTTCACCTGTGATATCACTTCTCCAGTTCCTATGTTATTCTATAGAGCCTGTGAATTAAGATCTCCAAAACTGGAGAAATCTTAGTGCACTGGGTCAACAGGTTGATGAGATAGCTCAGTGGTAAATGTCCTGACTACAGAGCCTGTTTGAACTGCAAGGTTACAGGTTCAAATCCCATCAGTGTCAACTCAGCACTTCATTCTTCTGTGCTCGATTGGGTAATGATAACATTTACTTCAGCTGCTGATTCGGTTAATTCTGAGAGCGTGTGCTGAAAGTGTTTTTAGTCCCACTGAGAGAAAGGCGCTATATAAATACTAGTTATTATTACAGAATAACATAGGACTTGGAGAAGTTATATCACTGAAGAAGTCATCTCCACTCTATCACTTCTTTATCACGCCTAAGTGCATCTCCACCATGGAGTCATTCTGGGTCAAACCAGCTGCACCACAGGAAATAAATAATATCCCTATTGACTTTGGTGTAGAATTTTCTGTCATACAGCGGGTTCCCTCTACATCAATGGGAATTTTTCGTAGCATTTTTGTCTCCTATGGCCCAGTTGGTCTGCACCAGAACTGCTCCAATTCTACTTAGTAAATCAACCTCACTGTGTCTTATGTATTAGCGCAAAGGTTTGGTAAATGAAAAGGAAATCAGTTGCACCATACATATTAAAGCATCCCCAATGATTTCAATGGGAGTTTTCATTTGGTACATACAGGAATATTCTGGAGCAAACCAACTGTGCTATATGGGAAATCACCAATATTGTCCTTGATTTTAATGGGGCTTTTAACTTCTTGAATGCTAGCGAGGACCCCATATTAATGCACAGGTGAGAAGTGCAGTTTTTCTCCTAATTGTGTTATCCTGCCCTAGTTAAGATGTGATCTTAATCCTTTAATGGCCTGTCACTTAAAGGAGCAGTAAACTTTTTATGAAACCTATATATTATAGAGTTTTTCCTGCCGAGTAAAACAAGAACACATCCAGTGCTGTCAGTTGTTATTCAAAAGTCATAACCCTTCAAATAATCATGAAGTGAATTTACTGCGTGTATACGTCCTGAAAGTTCTAACTGGCAGGAAGTGAGTCTGCAGTTTCTATCACATTCTATGCAGAACAGTCTATCATTAACTTCCCCTAAAATAGAATGTTACTGAATGACTAATTGGAATTTGCCCACTAGAGGGCACTGCTAATATAAAAAAAGTGCAGGTTTAAACTGTAATAACTATGGGAAAATGCATCTGTCAGAAGTGGGAGTAACCTTATGTAATTCAATAGTAAAAGTCCTACCATACATATTTTTTTAAATCAAAAAGTGTACTGCTCCTTTAAGGTAAGTTTAGCTTTGTTACCTAGAGAATTGTAGTATCGAACATTTGTCTATAAAATAACTAATTTTAAGAATATAACCTTTGTGATTTGCTGGCACTGTGTGGCATTTGATGATAATTCCCTGCTAATTAGTAATATTTTAGCCCAAACATACCCCTCAGTTTGCTATTAGAAAAGACCTCAAATACAGTGAATGGTAATATTGGCTCAGCACAGAAACTAATTACCATAAACTGCCACATTGTGCCACCAACAAATAAAGATTAATTTCTCCAAAACTATTTTTTATATAAAAAACGGCTAGTACAACAAATAGGAAGGTTTTAATCAGCTTTAAATTTAACTAAATCTGTTTTGCAATGACAGGTCCACTGTAAGGACCAGAGGGATATGCAAGTCCTTCAAGGGTTAATCCTTTGAGTGTCAGAGGTGTGCAATACGTTGGACACCCCTCTGGAATTCAAAGAGTTAACACTTTTTGTAAATAAATTATTTTGGAAGATTATATGAATACAGGCTATTCAAAGGAATATAAAAGTCTTTTAGGTGCTATTTTCAGTTTAATTTAAAGTTCATATTGCCTTATAGTCAAATTTTTCATGCCCAGCATGTGGTGCTATAAAATACACTCCCATATCTATAATCTTAAGAAACGTCCAGCTTCTCAATTCACCTTTGTCCCTGCCCAGACATCAAACTCTTGACACATTAATATGAGTGATATTACTTATTTTTCCGGGAAGTTAATTAAAATTCACCAGCAATATTGCTTGGAACAAATGTCCCTTTTTTTTAAAACTCACTTGTCCTTTAAAAAGAGGTACAGGTTAACAGCACTAGAGTACATTAGCGTGAGTACCACAGAGGACCTTGTGCATAAAAAGTTGCATGGTAATAATAAATTTCAGTGTATCTTTGCAAGAAAGGATTTCAAGAAACGCCACGTCTTTCCTTTAAATTACTTTTTCATTACGTACTAATCCAATTTTGCTCTGTTCATAATAGAGTTGGAATGGAATATCCACTGCATAGATGGATGTACGGATGGAATCCAGCCAGGTTAAAAAAAAACTTTTAGAATTGATGTATTCATTAGCATTATAGATGACGCTTTCAGAGAGTTTAGTTTCGGAATGCATTAAAGAAGAATTAAAACTCCCTAATAATACCCCCACCACCACCACTTACCTTCTATGGCCGGAAAATCCTAATGGACCCTGTGAATGTTGCTCGTGTGCCTTTTTCAAACAGTAATGTCTTCACTCAATCATTGAGTAGATGTCCATCCAGGAAGACATAACTGTTGGTAGCAGGATTATAGGACACTAACCCTGCTCACTGCACCTGGTAATCTTAAGTAGGCTAATGCAGTCTGCCAGGTTCAGTGTAAAAAACTGTCAGCAACTGTCATATCTGCCTCTACGAACATGACATCACATTTTGATTGAAGATTTTATCTCTTAAACACAGGCACAAGGGCAAAATTCATGTAGGCTGTTAAGATTTTTTTCCCATAGTATAGTGTCACAGTACCTTACCTCGGCCTGCTCCATTCGGCCGGGAGCAGGGTTCTGGACTGACGCTCTGGCGTCACTAGCCACGTCCCTCTCTGCCTGCAGCCTGGTCGCGTTTGTTTCATTGTTACTGGCATCATGAATGAGGCACTTGCCTGTACACCTATCTTAGGTCCAGCCTGGGGGACCTAATTGGTCCCGCCTTCTCCTACTCTTTTATAAACCTCTATGGGCCTGTGTTTCAGTTACCCTTACATTGTTGTTCTGAGCAGTTCAAGTTCCAGTTGTTTCTGTATCCTGTCTATGACCCAGCTTGTCTGACTATCCATTCTGGTGCTGACCTGTGGCTCTGTTTGACCATTCTCTCTGTGCGCTCCATTTGTCTTGACATCCAATCTGGTGCAGACCTGTGGCTCTGGCTGACTACCCGCTCTGTGTATGACCCTGGCTTGTCTGACTATCCATTCTGTTGCTGACCTGGAACTCTGTCCAACTATCCTAACAGTGTAGCTTACTCCTAGTGGACATCCTGTCTGGTGCAGACCTATGGCTCTGGCTGACTACCCGCTTTGTGCATGAACCTGGCTTGTCTGACTATCCTAGCTGATGCTGACCTGTGGATCTGTCTGTTTACTCCACTTGTGGCTCAGTTACCTACAGACACCCATCCTTTTGCAGATCTGGGGCTTTGGCAGACTCTTTCTTTCTGACTGCATGCGTGAGCTAGTACTTTCCATTGCTGCCATCCTTATTGGAGACGAGCTCTTCCATACTGACTGCAGGCGTGAGTTAGTAGTCTCCTCTGTTGCACCTTACAGGAGACTGTAGGTTCAGTGTTGCATTCTCTTCGATTCCTGAGACTACCAGCTGGCTTCGGTCTAGTCTCCAGCAGTGTGGTTGACCTGTCGGCAGGCTCCTATTGCTGATAGAATCTCTAACCTTTCCAGTCACCCTCTGCTTGTACTGTCATACTTACTTGAATTTGCTTATTGTTATTATTTTTAATAAATGTGTTCTTAACTATACCGCCTGACTCCTTGTTTTGTTTGCAACCGTAACATGTAGCAAGTGGAGGTTATTTTTTAATGCATTCAGAAACTAGGTTCCCTAAAATGTCACCTGTCCCCTCTCAAGAGAAGAAGAACCATCGCATGATATTGCCACCACCATACTTGACAGTAAGTATTGTGATCTGTGGGTGATGAGCTGTATTGGCTTTATGTCAAACATATGTTTTGAAATTAAGGATGAACTGTTCTGCTTCAGTCTGATCACATCATAAGACATTTTCCCATAAGGTTGTGGGAGATTTAGGGCTCAGTTCTATAACCACCAGTAAAAAAAACAGCACCGTCGGTAGTTTCACGTCACAGTCAGGTATTCTATTAACTGTGCTGTGACCCACTACAGAATAGAAAAAATGCACTACAGGTTCTAAATGTGTGGTCCTTGGAAGCAATGACAAAGTTGATGAATTTGCAATGCAATTATATGCGGTGGCAAGTAACACACAACTCACTTTTATCGCCAAAAATTACTGCCAAGAAAATATGGAGTCAAGTCTCCTTATCTGTCTTCCTAACCACTGACATGTAAATGAAGTGTAAAAAAAAAATATTTAAAAGTAGGGATCCCTACACAAGACACCCGTGGATGTATTGATATGGATCCCTTAACCCTATATCAATCCATCCAAAGTAGCAAAAAAAAATGTGTGTAAAGCAAAAAAACAAAAAAGAACACTTTGAATGTCAGTGGGATATGCAACAAGTTGCACAGAGTTCCATACCCCACTGGCACTCAAAGAGCTAATCTCCCAAAAGCTAACACCATCCAATGAATATTACACACTTACCTGTAAATCTGATGTCTTCCTCTTCAATTCTTCTTCTGTAAGCTTCTATCTGCTTCTTCATCAGGGCCGGATTTACATCTCAGGAGCCTGTCGGCACAGAAATCTGAAGCGCCCCCCCCAAAAAAAAGAGAGTTTTAAATAAATCCAATTCATTTATATACACAAACCCTATAATCAGCCTATCACTATCAGACTCTCAAACAAAAAAACAGTCATTGTGTTGTGCCAATGCAGGCTGTGGACGGGATCCATTCCACTGTGACCCTCTACTTCACACTCATGGTTTAGATGGAGTGACATTCTGAAGTGCATGTCCTCTATACCCCTACAATGCCTGTGAGATATTTAGTGCATGGCATCTGTGGCATCCAAGGGGATAATCATATGAGTGACTGATGACATACATTTCTAACCCTGTAGGCATTTAGAGGGTTTCCATTTTTGTCCAAAAACAGAGTGATGCTGATTATAAGGCAATGGGTGGCATGGGTTCAATTGCTGTCTGCTCTATTGTTTTTATTGCCACGTCATGCCATGTCTTGTTTTTCATATGTGCAGACTCACACCGTACAAACAGACTTGAATCTGTTCACTGAGTGATGGGGCAAGAAAGGATCTGCACACTGAATGACAGGACAAGACAGGACCTGGAAGGATCTGAAAGGAAGAGGTCCACAACATAATCGTTGAAGGCATACTGATATATGAAATATATACTTTATTTGAGCATATTAACAACTGGAACACTGGAAAAAAATCCACCAGAAGACTGCCAAAAAATGTGTCCTCCAGACCAAGGCATTCGAGTTGGTTGTCAGCAGTTAACAGCGCGATCACCTGCAGGGTTGGTTTGGAAAAAATAAAGTATAATCGAGCGTAATAATAAACTGATTTAGCTTTCCAAAATGCTTTCAAACTTGGTTCTCCATACAGCTATTTACTAATTATAGATGTGTTCCTGCCTCTGTGTGTGTCATTGATTAAAAGTAAAGCTGCCTCATAGTAACCTTTTCTGTGCTGAAAGGGTTAATATGCATATTTTTATTGGGCAGCTTTACTTTTAATCAATGACACCCACAGAGGCAGGCACACATCTATAATTAGTAAATAGCTGTATGGAGAACCAAGTTTGAAACCATTTTGGAAAGCTAAATCAGTTTATTATTACCCTCGATTATACTTTATTTTTTCCAAACCAACCCCACAGGTGATCGAGCTGTTAAAAGAAGCGACACGAAAATCTTGCATTGATATGCAGGGCAAGATTTTCATGTCACCCTTTCAACATGGCGACCTAGTTAATGCGGGTCCAAGCAGAGCACTCTTAAAATTGTGCTATATTAAAAGTGAACTGTGAAGGCTTACTTACCTCAATCAGGGAGGCAGGCTGGGTTAAATAAATCACGTGGGTCTGTGCAGCTTCTAGTGTCCTCTACAGTAGCCATAGGCAGGCAGGCATGCAGGCAGCTCTTGTTTGTCCGTTGGCTGCGGCTCCCTGCAGGCTGCACTGAGTGTCTGGGAGGAGGCGGGGCAGTACTGTTCCAGGCAAGTCAGTGGTGAAGTGAGAAGTATACGCACAGCCTCTGTGACACTGACTCCAGCTCTTGTCTCTCTTCAAGTAAGTTCTGTGTCACACTGTCACAGTCACATCCAGCTGGCGCAGCATCACCCCCTCTTCCAGTCCACCAGGCATGATGCATCTAAGGAAAAGGCTGGCTAATTTTTTTAAAAATAAAAAAAAATAAATAAAAGATGATCACAATGAGAGGCGCCCCTCTGTGGGGTGCTCCTGTAGGCAGATACCTACTCTGCCTTATTACAAATCTGGCCCTGTTCTTCATCTGTCATCTTCCTCTTTCTTCTTTTCTTCATCAGTCCTCTTCTTTAGTCTTCTTTAATCTTAGTGTTGGCTCTGGAAAAAAAAAATATTAAAATCAATATTGCCATTAAAGTTATGCTGCTGGCAGCAACCGAAAAAAAGACCAAAAATCCCCTCCCCCCTCCTTGTACTTTTTGTGCCATTGTCTGATACACAATAAGTGGAATTTGAACAAGGACTGACTTTTATATGGCCAGTCCCTGTTTACAATGGTTCCCACGCTACCATTGTCTGGGTTGTGGAGTTAGCAGGGGATGGATCGTGCCGTATAGTAACCACACCTACCAGCCAATCAGCTTCTAACACATGTAGCCCCCTAAATCAATGAGGATATGTTGAATTTTTGTCCCCTATGGTGTAGTTGGTTTGCTTCAGAACTGCTCCAATTTTTCTTAGTAACTCAACCTCACTGTGGCTTATGTATCAGTGCAAATGTTTTGCAAATGGAAAGCAAATCAGTTGCAGCATATGTATCAAACATCCCCAATGATTTCAGTGGGAGTTTTTATTTGGTACATTCAGGTATATTCAATAAGCTAAAGAGCTGGAATTCTGGAGCAAACCAACTGTGCTAAAGGGGATAAATGAAAATCATCAATTTTGCACTTGATTTAAATGGGGCTTTTAACTTTTGTAATGCTAGAGAGGACCCCAAACTAACACAAATGTGAGAAGTGCTGTTTTACTCCTATTTTCTTATACAGAGAAAAGTATTATCCATCCCTAATTAATATGAGATCGTAATCCTTTTAAGTGGACCTGTCACTTAAAGAGGCAGTAAACGTCATTTTATGAAAACCCATTTTATATAGAGCTTTTCCTGTTGAGTAAAACAAAGGCACACCCACTGCTGTTTTATTCAAAAGTTATAATAGTTTAAATAATGAGGTGAATTTACTGCGTGTTTACTTCCTGATAGTTCTAACTGACAGCATGACTTAGCAGTTTCTAGCACATTCTATGAAGAAAGATCTGTCATGATTTTCCCCTCAAATACAATGTGACAGCATAACACAGGTTTAAACTGTATTAATTCTGGAAATATACATCTCTCCGATATGGGAGTAACTTTATTTTACTCAAGATATCCACACAACCCCAATTCAATACAGCCAAAGTATAAATAAAAATCTGTGGGGGGCGTGTCCTGCTGGTGACACGGATGGCTGCATAGTCACAGTCCCGGAGAGTTTCTAAGGGTCCGTAAGCTGTTTTTTTACACCACACGCTGTGTTAGTTGGAGCATGTACCTGAAATGCCCGGTAGAAAACAGAAATAGCTTCATTTATCACATATCTGATGGAAAGATCTTCTGCAGTATCCCCCTCTGCCGCACAGACACCAGATTCCAAGATGGCCACCTCAGGCAAGGAAAACAGGCCTCATGCAACGGAGACCCATTCACTAGAGCTGATCTGCGGTCTGTAAGAAGACTTAAAAAAATTTTGCTAAAGGATGACCTTAGACATTTACCCTCTTGTCAGGACCTAGAAGAGATGATGCATGTTCTACGCATGACGCTACATATCGGACATATCTTCACAGAGCCAAATATTAAAGACGTGGATCTAGAGTGGAAGACCTGGAAGAGACCACTGAGGGTCTACTGGTATCACACCAGGATTTACATCAGTGACTGGCCAATCAGGAGGATGAGCTTCACCATCTCAATGTTCTTCTGGATGACGTTGAAAATAGAGGGTGCCGCAACAATATTTGTATACGGAATCTGCTGATGTCAGTCTCTCCCAGGGACCTACAATTGACCCTGCAGAAGATATTTGTGTCTGTTTTGGAGATTTCACATACAGAAACCCACATAGAGCAGACACATAGGGTAAAATTATATTTTGCCTATAATGAATTGCCCCTTCATCATTCGACTGTGGGGATGCAGGGAGAGTGGGAAAGGGGGATATCATTGGGGTATTCTGCTCACCTGCCTAGTGAAGGGTGAGGTAAGTGAATTCACTGTTCCTCCCTGGTCTCGTGAAGGTGTGTCACTCACACGGTGTGTGTGGAAGTGCTCTGCACTGTCCTCCCATCTAGCCTGTGAGAGTCCTAGGGCCATTCCATTTCTGCTCACCTGCCTAGTGAAGGGTGAGGAAAGTGAGTTCACTGTTCCTCCCTGGTCTCGTGAAGGTGTGTCACTCTTTGCTGCCACGTTTGTGCTACTCTTACTGCCACTGTTGTGTCATTTGCTGCTACCATTATTGTGTCATCGTTACCGCAATTATTGTACTTCAATAAAGTTTTATCTTAAGTTCATCTGTACTTGTCAGTGTTGTTATTTCCTAAGTCACCCCGTGACACTTACACTATTTAATAGACACTCAGATCCTTCCTATGATGTGGTCGGACCATTCGCCCCTTATCTCTTTCCCTTGAAATCCCCCTTTCTCTATCGTGACAGTCTACATGGAAGCTGGATGCTTTTCTCCTAAATAATGATACCTTCTGCAAGGAAATTGAGAATCATATTTCTGAATTTCTATTTTTTAATCTCAATTCAGTTTCTTCTTCCCTCACTGTTTGGCAATCCCTGAAATGTTATCTGCTCTGTGTTTTTATTATGTGCTCTGCCTTTCTCAAACACTCAAGGAGAAAAGAGATATACTCTGTGCTGCTGGACATTGCAGTTCTGGTGGCTAGGCACAAATCCTCTCTATTTTTAACTGATCTACGTTCTCTTACTCTTTTACGTTCCCGTTTGACAGATTTGCTTTGCTCTAACACAACGCAGGCCTTCCAGTGGTCCCAGGCTCATGTCTATGAATAGAGTAATAAATGTGGTCGATTTCGGTCACTACAGATTCGAGACCATAACCCGCCCACTTTTATCCCACTGGTGGAGACTTCAGATGGAGCACTGGCCCAAGACTTTCCCACTATCACGGATACCTTTCACCAATTCTCTGCAAATTTATACAATCTACCAGATCCCCAATCTGCGGAAACCTTTGATTTTTCCACTTATATTGCTAATTCTCATATGTCCAACTCTCCCCCACCCAGTCAGCTCATCTGGAGGTGGTCTTCACGCATATTGACCTGGACTCAGCATTGTGTCAGATTCGCCAGGTAATGCTCCTCACCCTGATGTTCTTCCACTTGTTTTTCATAAAAAGTTCTCACATGTCCTTTCTCCACTGTTGATACAGGTTTTTAATGAACTACCGGGTTCTGTGACAAATCATTCTACCTTTAGGATGGTAAAGATCTTAAACTGCCAGCTAGTTACAGATCAATCTCTCTTCTCAATTTAGATGCCAAGCTTTATGTGAAGATCCTATTGGATAAGCTCGATCCGATCCTTCCAGCACTTATTGACTCCAACCACGTGGGGTTTGTACAGAGGGTCTTCTTTGACAGTTTTAAGAAATAGTCCAAATTATATATTTTGTGGATAGACAAGATCAATTTGGTGAAGATGGTGGTTTTTCCTAAACTCCTATACCTTTTCCACACTGTTCCAGTTCTTGTCTCTTTTCTTAAATCTCTTCAACTCGCGATCAGCAAATTTGTGTGGAGTTCGTCCATGGCACCCTTCTGATTTCCAATATGTACATATCAGCTTAGTTTTTGTTTGTACAGTTCTGTGTCTTCTTGTTCAATGTGGGGTTTATATCTGCCCCTTTATACCACAGGATGCCTTATGTATGATGTGTTTTATAGCTGTCAGACTGCAATCCAATGAACGTTACACACTTATCTGTAAATCTGATGTCCAACTGGGTCTTCCGAAGTCTGGTCTTCCTCTTTAGTTCTTCTTCTGTAAACTTTTATCTTCATCTTTCATCTTCTTTCTTCTTTTCTTCATGTGTGCTTTTCTTTAGTCTTCTTCATTAAACTTAACATTTGCTCTGAAAAAATACAAGTATTTAAATCAATATTGCCACAAAAGTTATGTTGTGGCTACTGTCTGCGGCACAAAAAAAGACCACAAATCCCGACTCCTTGTACCTTTCTGCCAGTTGCCCAATCCACGCTAAGGAGGATTTGAATAGGGACTGGCTTTTATATCACCAGTCCTGTTCACAATGTTCCCACGCTCCCATTGACTGGGATGTGGAGTTACACAGGGCACTGCAGTAACTATACCACCCAGCCAATCAGCTTCTAGCATATTTAGTGATCCGTTCAGCTAGAAGCTGATTGGCTGGGAGGTGTGGCTGCCAAAGTTTTGCACTAATACATAAGGCACAGTGAGGCTGATGTACTAAAAAGAATTGGAGCAGTTCTGGAGCAAACCAACTGCTCCATAGGCGCCAAAAAGTGCTACACATTTCCACTGATTTTTAGGGGTGTTTAATGACTAAACACGCTAGAAGCTGATTGGCTGGTAAGTGGGGTTATTGCAGGGCACGTTCTGTGCCCTGTGCAACCCCTCATCCCAGCCAATGTAAGCGGGGGAACCATCTTGAACAGGGACTAGCCATATAAAAGCCAGTCCTATTCAAATTTTCCTCCATGTGGATTGGGCAATGGCCTGAAAGGTACAAGGAGGGGGATTTTAGGTCTTTTTTTCTGCTGCTGCTTCTGCTTGCTGCAGCATCAGGGGCAGCATAATTTTTATGGCAATATTGATTTTAATACCTGTATATTGTTTCCTAGCCAACACTAAGTTTAAAGAAGAAGACTAAAAAGAGCACAGATGAAGAAAAGAAGATGACAGATGAAGATGAAGAAGATAGAAGATTAAAGAGGAAGAGCAGTGTGCAGATGACCCTGCTGGATGTCAGACTGCCAGGGAAGTGTTAAAGCTATGGGTGATAAGACAGTATTGGTGCACTTTATTGTTAATTTTAGGGGTAGTATAGGGCCAAGGGTAGGGTTTGACACTGTGTCAAACTCTAAGCGTGAGCTGGTTTCCTTTGATGTTCTCATTTATCATACTATTTAGAGTGCGTTATGGGAATAAAAAAACACAACAAATATTGGGACACATATTAGGTTCTATGGGCCAATGCTCATCATGGTCCATGCCGGTAGGGCAACTGAGTTCCGGCGGTACCACTGTGTGTGTGCCGTTCAGTGTTCATTTTTGCCCTGCCATGTGTTATGTAGCAGATTATTGAATCAAGCCCTTAATCCTTTGAGTGCCAGTGGGGTACGGAACGCATTGCTCTGCAATGCGTTCTGTACCCCTCTGGCACTCAAAGAGTTAATGTCTTTTCTTGCAATATTTATATAGTATTTGATGTTTTTTGGGTTTTTTTGTGACAAATGGCTTCCACCTTGCCACCCTACCACACGGAGCTGTGGAAAATACACAAAATGTTTTTTATAACCAGGGAGAAACCAGTTACTGCCATAAAATCCTTCAGTTCCATTAAGGTTACTATTGGCCTCCTGGTAGCCTCTTCGATGAGCTTTCTCCTTGCCCAGTCATCATCTGTGGAGGAAGGTGCTGGTCTTCACAGTTTTACATGACATATGTAATGCATTTGAACTTCTTTTATATCCCTCTCTAGATCTGTACCTTTAGCCAATAATATACCATACATCATTTGTTAGCTCCTTGTGGACCATGGTTATATTTGACATATGTAAGCAATAAACCTTCAGGGAACTCCCACAGGAACAGCACATTTTATTTAGGGCTAATCAGAATAATTTCAGTTGATGCAGGTGAAGGAAGAGTATCCTTGTGCATGATTTGGAATGTGATTGGTTATATCTGAACACAGTTCCACCCCTCATTTTAAAGGGTGTGCACACTTATGCAACCAAGGCCTTGGCTGTTTTTTATTTGTAATTATTTTTTCCAAGAACTTATCCAATTGTTTTTCACTGAACTATTGTTGGTTACAAGATCTTATTAAAAGTGAAAAAAATGTCTGCCATGATTCTTCTCATTTACCTTACTATGGACAAAACATTCTAATGACCCTATGAATTTTTCCCTTGGGCCTTTGTTCAGGAAATAATATAACACCTTCAGTCTGTCCTTGAAGTCATGTTCATGGAAATAGACACTGGAGTCAAACTGTGCACAATGAAAATGGTAATCTTAACCCATTAAGGACCACAGGAATGTGAATTGCATTGCTTTGGAATGAGTTTTAACCCCCCTCTGGTTGTTAACTCTTTGCTTGCCAGAGAGGTATCCAAAGCATTGCGTGGAATGTGTTATACAACCATCACTTGAGTGCGAGAGAGGTTGGAGGGTTAAAGGGTTACGTAGGTTGATACACTCTGCCTGCAGACACTTGGCGGAACCACAAAAAAGAGGGAATCAAATGCCATAGGGTACAAATAAAAATCCCTTTTTATTTAAATTAATTTCAAAGCCTTGAATTCTAGAGAGGTCTCAAGTACTATGCAAAGGAATTCATTGGAGATTTCTAACTTTCACGGGTTTAAAAGTCCTAATTAAATGAATAGGAAATTATAGAAGGTATAATTTCACCATTTGAGCACCAGTGGGTTGTGTAATACATGTGGTAACTCTAGTGTAGATCCAGTTCAATTGTAAGCTCTGTGGAATCATTAGTGTGGCTACATTTCAAGTGTAAGCTCTGCGGTAGTGATGAGCGAGCACCCCAATGCTCGGGTGTTCGGGTGCTCTAACCGAGCACCCCCTGAGGCTCGAGTGCTCGGCCGAGCACCCGAGCCCCATTGAAGTCAATGGGAGGACTCGAGCATTACACCAGGCACCCCCTGCTCTGATGAGGGGAGGGTGCCTGGTCCATAGGAAAAGGGCAGAAAAGGATGGAAACACCACAGAAATGGTTCAGGGACAGCATAGGGAGGATGTCTGGATGCATCTTGGACTCCAACATTGCTGCTGGGAACGATCTTTCGCCCGTAGTACGCCATTTTTACAGACTGACCATAAAACACACAAAAAGGAAAATAAAAACGACTTTAGGCGAAAAATTGTTACCAAACAATATTTGCTGTATATTTACTTGTATATCATCTGCAAATTCTCCCAAAAATTTCCTTGGTTTTCGGAAGTGAGGCCATGATTAAGAGGGAAACGTGCGCAGAGGCAAATTCTCCCAAAAATTTCCTTGATTTTCAGAACTGAGGCCATGATTAAGAGGGAAACGTGCACAGAGGCAAATTCTCCCAAAAATTTCCTTGATTTTATTGAACTGAGGCCATGATTAAGAGGGAAACGTGCGCTGAGCCGACCATCTAAAACATTATGGGTGAGGGTCTGCTGCAGAGCTGACCATCCTAAACATTATATGCGAAGGCCCGCTAGTGAGCTGACGCTATAAAACATTATATGAGAGGGCCCGCTAGAGAGCTGACCCAATAAAACATTATATGAGAAGGCCCGCTGGTGAGCTGACCTATATAAAAATTGTCAAACAGGGCCCGCTGGTGAGCTGGCCCTATATAAAAATTATATCACAGGGCCCGCTGGTGAGCTGGCCCTATATAAAAATTATATCCCAGGGCATATGGAAGAGGAGGAGGAGGATGAGAAGATTAAGAGTCAACCATATACCCGTTTTTTGGGTGGAAGGGGTGAATGGGAATACAGAGTATTCCCATCATTGTAAATAACATATATAAAGTGAGTTTATGTTCCCCCGGGGCTTTCCTCCAGTGGAGTGGAGAAGTCAGGGGAAATCCAGGCCTTGTTCATTTTTATAAGTGTCAACCTATCAGCATTGTCGGTGGAAAGGCGGATACGCTTATCTGTTATGATGCCACCAGCAGCACTAAATACCCGCTCAGACAGAACGCTGGCGGCAGGGCAGGCCAGCACCTCCAAGGCATAGAGTGCCAGTTCATACCACGTGTCCAGCTTGGACACCCAGTAGTTGTAAGGCACAGAGGGATCATTGAGGACGCTGACACGGTCTGCTACGTACTCCTTCACCATCTTCCAAAACTTTTACCTCCTTGTGACACTAGGTTGCGCATCAGGGTGAGGGTGCTGGCGGGGTGTCATGAAGGTGTCCCACGCCTTGGAGAGTGTTGCCCTGCCTTTCTCGGAACTGCTGTGTGCTCCCCTTTTCTCCCCTTCTCTGTTGGCCAAGGTAGCACGTACTCTGCCGCCAGCGTTGTCAGATGGAAAATTTTGGAGCAATTTTTCAACAAGAACCTTCTGGTATTGCACCATTTTGCTTGTCCTCTCCACCGGAGGAATGAGAGATGAGAAATTCTCTTTGTAGCGGGGGTCCAGAAGGGTGAACACCCAGTAATCCGTGTTGTCTAAAATGCGTGTAACGCGTGGGTCACGGGAAAGGCAGCCTAACATAAAGTCAGCCATGTGTGCCAGAGTACCAACAGGCAAGATTTTGCTGTCCTCACCAGGAGGATGACTCTCAATCTCCTCATCCTCTTCCTCCTCTTCTGCCCACCCACGCTGAAGAGATGGAACTAAAGTTCCATGGCTACCCTCTGTAGCGGAGACAACCGTGTCTTCCTCCTCCTCCTCCTCCTCCTCCTCCGCCTCCTCCAATTGTCGCTGAGAAGACGAAGTGAGGGTGCTCTGGCTATCACCTTGTGTAAGCTCTTCCTCCCCCATTTCCACCTCTTCCACATGCAAAGCGTCGGTTTTAATTGTGAGCAGCGAGCGTTTCAGTAGACACAGAAGTGGGATGGTTACACTGATAATAGCGTTATCGCCGCTCACCATCTGTGTCGATTCCTCAAAATTGCGTAAAACCTCACAGAGGTCTGACATCCATTCCCACTCCTCACTTCTGATTACAGGAAGTTGAACGGAGAGGCGACGACCGTGTAACAGCTGGTACTCCACTACTGCCCTCTGCTGCTCACAAAGCCGGGCCAACATGTGAAAGGTGGAGTTCCAGCGCGTGCTCACGTCACACAGCAGCCGGTGAGCTGGCAATTGTAAGCGCTGCTGCAGCTTCAACAGGCCGGCTGAAGCTGTTGATGACTTACGGAAATGTGCACACACGCGGCGCACCTTGGTCAAGAGATCATGCACATTGGGGTAGGTTTTTAGAAATCGCTGCACCACTAAATTAAATACATGCGCTAGGCATGGTACGTGTGTGAGCTTGCCGAGCTCCAAAGCCGCCACCAAGTTACGCCCATTATCACACACAACCATGCCTGGTTGCAGGTTGAGTGGCGAGAGCCACTGCTCGGTCTGGTGACTAATCCCCTGCAACAGCTCTGAGGCCGTGTGCTGTTTGTCCCCAAGGCAGATCAGCTTCAGCACGGCCTGTTGACGCTTCCCCACTGCAGTGCTACACTGCTTCCAGCTACTGGCTGATGGGGGAGTGGCGGTGTGTGTAGAGAATTCGGAGGTGGAAACGGAGGAGGAGGAGCCAATAACGTAGGTGCTGGTGGAAACCCTGATGGAGGTAGGGCCCGCAATCCTCGGCGTGGGTAGCACCCGTGCCATCCCAGGGTCCGAGTCGCTCCCAGCCTCCACGACATTCACCCAGTGTGCCGTCAGGGAAATGTAGCGTCCCTGGCCACAAGCACTTGTCCATGTGTCAGTCGTTAAGTGGACCTTCCCAGTAACTGCGTTGGTCAGGGCACGGGTGATGTTACGGGACACATGGTGGTGTAATGCGGGGATGGCACACCGGGAAAAGTAGTGGCGGCTGGGGACCGCGTACCGAGGGACAGCTGCTGCCATCAGGCTGCGGAAGGACTCAGTGTCCACAAGCCTAAATGGCAGCATTTCGATGGCCAGTAATTTGGAAAGGTGTGAGGTTAGTGCTATGGCCTGTGGGTGGGTGGCTGGGTACTTTCTCTTGCGCTCAAATGCCTGGGGTAACGACATTTGGACGCTGTGCTGGGACAGGGAAGTGGATGTGGTCGCTGATGGTGCTTCAGATGCTACAGGTGCAGGGCGGGAGGTATGCGGGCCTGCGCCTTCGACAGGCGATTGGCCGGCACCGAAAACAGGGGAAGAGGAGGCAGTGGAGTGGCCTGCAGACACAGATGGGCGATCCAGGCGTTCCTCCCACTTACTACGGTGCTTGGATGCCATGTGTCGGATCATGCTGGTGGTGGTGAGGTTTCTAGTGTTCATGCCTCGGCTCATTCTGGTGTGGCACAGGTTGCAAACTACAATTCTTTTGTCGTCCGCACTTTCCTTAAAAAAACGCCATACCGCGGAACACCTACCCCTTGGCAAGGTAGATTTACGCAAGGGGGTGCTCCGTGGAACATTTGCGGGCCGGTTTGGTGCGGTCCGCCTTCTTTCTGTAGCCACACCACTGCCTCTTCCAGCCTGTTGCGGTGCTGCAGATGGCTCACCCTCAGGACTGCTGTCATCGCTCGGCTCTACACCTTCCCAGGTGGGGTCAGTCACCTCATCGTCCACCAAGTCCTCCTCCACTTCCTCACTCTGATCATCCTCCTCAAGTCTTGATCCCACCACATACTCAGTCATTGACAACTGTATAACATTCTCCTCAACAAGGTCTTGAGACGGAAATAGTGGTTGATTTAATGGCAACTGTGTCTCATCATCATCATCATCATCCACTACTTCCTTTGCCCTTAAATGCCGTTCACATCTGTCATCTTCTTGAGATTGGGTAGCCTCTAGAGGTTGTGAATCAGGGCACAAGATGTCATGTTCCTCTGCAAGCGTGCTTGGAGAGAGGGTCAAATGAAGGATTGGTGATGAGACGAGCTCCTCACTATATCCCAGTGTGGGATCACTTCTTTGACCAGACCGTGTATGGTGGGAGGAAGGATGATCAGAGTGAGGATTATGTTGACCAGACTCTTGGCTACTGAGAGTGGACTTGGTGGAAGACAGGGTGGTGCTTAACCGACTGGAAGCAGTATCAGCTGTCATCCAACCGACCACCTGTTCGCAGTGGTCGGACCTCGAGAGTGATGTCCTGCGACGCCCTGTAAAATTACACATGAAGCTAGGTATGGTGGATGTCTTTCTTTCTTGTGCTCTGGCACCAGGCACAGTTTCTCCGCGTCCTGACCCGCGCCCTGAACTTTCAGGATCACGTCCACTTCCCCGTCCCTTTTTACCCGCCTTCTTCATCTTACACAGAATATGTGACTTTAATATTTGAGTTTGAAAACTTAACAGTATTTCTTATTATTCTGCAACTCTGCAGAGTACACAGAATAGGCTGCTAAACTGCGGTGAAACACACTGAATGGAATATGTGAGTTTAATATTTGAGTTTGAAAACTTAACAGTATTTCTTATTATTCTGCAACTGTACAGAGTACACAGAATAGGCTGTTAAACGGCGGTGAAACACACTGAATGGAATATGTGACTTTAATATTTGAGTTTGAAAACTTAACAGTATTTCTTATTATTCTGCAACTGTACAGAGTACACAGAATAGGCTGTTAAACGGCGGTGAAACACACTGAATGGAATATGTGAGTTTAATATTTGAGTTTGAAAACTTAACAGTATTTCTTATTATTCTGCAACTGTACAGAGTACACAGAATAGGCTGCTAAACTGCGGTGAAACACACTGAATGGAATATGTGACTTTAATATTTGAGTTTGAAAACTTAACAGTATTTCTTATTATTCTGCAACTGTACAGAGTACACAGAATAGGCTGTTAAACGGCGGTGAAACACACTGAATGGAATATGTGACTTTAATATTTGAGTTTGAAAACTTAACAGTATTTCTTATTATTCTGCAACTGTACAGAGTACACAGAATAGGCTGTTAAACGGCGGTGAAACACACTGAATGGAATATGTGACTTTAATATTTGAGTTTGAAAACTTAACAGTATTTCTTATTATTCTGCAACTGTACAGAGTACACAGAATAGGCTGCTAAACTGCGGTGAAACACACTGAATGGAATATGTGACTTTAATATTTGAGTTTGAAAACTTAACAGTATTTCTTATTATTCTGCAACTGTACAGAGTACACAGAATAGGCTGTTAAACGGCGGTGAAACACACTGAATGGAATATGTGACTTTAATATTTGAGTTTGAAAACTTAACAGTATTTCTTATTATTATGCAACTGTACAGAGTACACAGAATAGGCTGTTAAACGGCGGTGAAACACACTGAATGGAATATGTGACTTTAATATTTGAGTTTGAAAACTTAACAGTATTTCTTATTATTCTGCAACTGTACAGAGTACACAGAATAGGCTGCTAAACTGCGGTGAAACACACTGAATGGAATATGTGACTTTAATATTTGAGTTTGAAAACTTAACAGTATTTCTTATTATTCTGCAACTGTACAGAGTACACAGAATAGGCTGTTAAACGGCGGTGAAACACACTGAATGGAATATGTGAGTTTAATATTTGAGTTTGAAAACTTAACAGTATTTCTTATTATTCTGCAACTGTACAGAGTACACAGAATAGGCTGCTAAACTGCGGTGAAACACACTGAATGGAATATGTGACTTTAATATTTGAGTTTGAAAACTTAACAGTATTTCTTATTATTCTGCAACTCTGCAGAGTACACAGAAAAGGCTGCTAAACTGCGGTGAAACACACTGAATGGAATATGTGACTTTAATATTTGAGTTTGAAAACTTAACAGTATTTCTTATTATTCTGCAACTGTACAGAGTACACAGAATAGGCTGTTAAACGGCGGTGAAACACACTGAATGGAATATGTGACTTTAATATTTGAGTTTGAAAACTTAACAGTATTTCTTATTATTCTGCAACTGTACAGAGTACACAGAATAGGCTGCTAAACTGCGGTGAAACACACTGAATGGAATATGTGACTTTAATATTTGAGTTTGAAAACTTAACAGTATTTCTTATTATTCTGCAACTGTACAGAGTACACAGAATAGGCTGTTAAACGGCGGTGAAACACACTGAATGGAATATGTGACTTTAATATTTGAGTTTGAAAACTTAACAGTATTTCTTATTATTCTGCAACTGTACAGAGTACACAGAATAGGCTGTTAAACGGCGGTGAAACACACTGAATGGAATATGTGACTTTAATATTTGAGTTTGAAAACTTAACAGTATTTCTTATTATTCTGCAACTGTACAGAGTACACAGAATAGTCTGCTAAACTGCGGTGAAACACACTGAATGGAATATGTGACTTTAATATTTGAGTTTGAAAACTTAACAGTATTTCTTATTATTCTGCAACTGTACAGAGTACACAGAATAGGCTGTTAAACGGTGGTGAAACACACTGAATGGAATATGTGACTTTAATATTTGAGTTTGAAAACTTAACAGTGTTTCTTATTATTCTGCAACTGTACAGAGTACACAGAATAGGCTGCTAAACTGCGGTGAAACACACTGAATGGAATATGTGACTAATATTTGAGTTTGAAAACTTAACAGTATTTCTTATTATTCTGCAACTCTGCAGAGTACACAGAAAAGGCTGCTAAACTGCGGTGAAACACACTGAATGGAATATGTGACTTTAATATTTGAGTTTGAAAACTTAACAGTATTTCTTATTATTCTGCAACTCTGCACAGTACACAGAATAGGCTGCTAAACGGCGGTGAAACACACTGAATGGAATATGTGACTTTGATATTTTAGTTTGAAGACTTAACAGTATTTCTTCCTATTCTGCAACTCTGCACAGTACACAGAATAGGCTGCTAAACTGCGGCGAAGCACACTGAATGGAATATGTGACTTTGATATTTTAGTTTGAAGACTTAACAGTATTTCTTCCTATTCTGCAACTCTGCACAGTACACAGAATAGGCTGCTAAACTGCGGCGAAGCACACTGAATGGAATATGTGACTTTGATATTTTAGTTTGAAGACTTAACAGTATTTCTTCCTATTCTGCAACTCTGCACAGTACACAGAATGTGCTGCTAAACTGCGGCGAAGCACACTGAATGGAATATGTGACTTTGATATTTTAGTTTGAAGACTTAACAGTATTTCTTCCTATTCTGCAACTCTGCACAGTACTCAGAATGTGCTGCTAAACTGCGGCGACGCACACTGAATGGAATACGTGACTTTGATATTTTAGTTTGAAGACTTAACAGAATGTGCTCTAATCTGCAACTTTGCACACTAAACAGAATGTGCTCTAATCTGCAACTTTGCACACTAAACAGAATGTGCTCTAATCTGCAACTTTGCACACTAAACAGAATGTGCTCTAATCTGCAACTGTGCACACTAAACAGAATGTGCTCTAATCTGCAACTTTTCACACTAAACAGAATATTTTTTTTTTTTTTTTTTTTGTTTTTTTCCCCCCACACACAATATAACCTGCTGCCCCCACACACAGTAGTCCTAAAAAGGACTTTTGGTTCTTTTTTGTCACAATTTTTGTTTTTTCCTCCCTACACTGCCTTTCCCTTCCTATCCTCAGCTCTCCCTGGCTCAGACTGAGCCGAACTCGATGGTCAGGTGCTATACAGCACCTGACCACGGGTTCTGGCCAGCCAATCAGTGTAATGCCAGCAGCCAACATGGCTGCTGGCATTACACCGATGTCAGAGCCTCCCTGCACGTTTATTGGCTGCGCAGCAGCCGCAAAACGTGCGGGGAGGAGACCCGAACATGGCGGGCGAGCACATGCGGTACTCGTACGAGTACCGCCATGTGCCGAGCAGAGCGATGCTCGAGCCAATCCGAGCATCGGCCGAGCATGCTCGCTCAACACTACTCTGCGGTATTACAATTAAATTGGTGCTACACAAGTGGTACTGCTTGTAATTGAAATTATAATTGAAATAGAGCAACACTAGTATTGTAGCTCCATTTCAATTCTAAGCTCTGTGGTATCACTAGTGTAGCTCCAATTCAACTGTGAGCTCTGAGGTATCACTTCTTTGCTCCATTTCAGTTGTGAGCTCTGTGGTATCATGAGTGTAGCTCCATTTCAATTGCATGTGTTTTGGTGTCACTAGTGTAGCTCCATTTCAGTTGTAAGCTCTGTGGTATCACTAGAGTAGCTCAATTTCAATTGTAATATCTGTGGTAAAACTAGTGTAGTTTAATTTTAATTGTAAGTTCTGTGGTATCACTAGTGTATCTCCATTTCATTTGTAAGCTTTGAGGTGTCACTGATGTAGAGCCATTTCATCTGTAAGCTTCGTGGTAGCACTAATGTAGCTACATTTCAGTTATATGCTCTGCGGAATCACTATTGTGGCTACATTTCAGTTGTAAGCTCTGCGGTATTACAATAGAAATTGAGCTAAACAAGTGTTCCCATTGAGCTTGCAATTGAAATGGAGATGCACAATTTCAATTGTAAGTTCTGTGGTGTCACTAGTGTAGCTCCATTTCAATTATAAACTCTGTGGTATCACTAATGTGGCTCCATTTCAACTGTAATCTCTGTGGTATCACTTTCTTTACTTCACAACATGAATGACAGTTATAAAATGTGCAAAAGGAGGTGGGCTGGGACAGCAGACTGGAGCGATAACTGAGGAGTTGGACATAAATGTGGGTGAGGCATAACTGGGGGTGGAGTAAAGGGGGCCTATTACCTCCTTTTTCCAGGGGCCCTAGGTGCTGTCAGTCCACCCCTGTATCTACTTCCATGGACATGAGTGACATCCAGGGCTGATTGAAGATGTTATCTGTTGAACAAAGGTACAATCAGGGCTGGATTTGTCATAAGGCAGAGTAGGCATCTGCCTACAGGCGCACCCCACAGAGGGGCGCCTGTCATTGGAATCGATTTTTTTATTTATTTATTTTTTACTTTTTTTTTTAAGTGGCGAAACCAGCCGCCCGCATGGTAAGGTCTGTGCTGAGAGACCTGTAGCTGCTGAGCTCCTCCGGCTCTTTAGTAATGCAGAGCGCTGGGAGATGACATCATCTTGACATCATCTCCCTGCATTCTGATTACTAAAGAGAAGATGGCGTGGGAGCTCCAGCAGCTACAGGTCTCTCAGCACAGACCTCTCCTGCCGCTGGACCACCAGGGAGGTAGGAAACGGACACAGGGGGAAAAGTGGGGACAATGTGGAGCTGATGGGGGCAATGTGAGGTTAAGTTGGAGCTGATGGGGGCAATGTGGGGTTAAGTTGGAGCTGATGGGGGCAATGTGGAGATAATGGGGACAATGTGAGGTTAAGTTGGGGCTGATGGGTGCAATGTGAGGTTACGTTGGGGCTGATGGGTGCAATGTGAGGTTAAGTTGGAGCTGATGGGGCAATGTGGAGATAATGGGGACAATGTGAGGTTAAGTTGGAGCTGATGGGGCAATGTGGAGATGATGGGGGTAAGTTGGAGCTGATGGGGGCAATGTGAAGATGGGGGGTAATAAGGAGGTTAGGAGTATTATGGAGGTGTTCAGCCTAGATGGCCAATGGGGGGGGGCGCTTCAGATTTCTGTGCCTACAGGCTCCTGAGATGTAAATCCAGCCCTGGGTACAATGGCAAAATTCATAAGGGCCTTTAATGTTTTGTGGTCATAGTAAGGTAAATGAGGGATTATTATCGGGAGGTGTTAGTTCTCCCCAAGTCTGAAATGTTACAATAAAGTTTTTGTAACATAGAAAGTCAACTTTATCAATACCCATTTAATCGTAGAAGCAGATGGAAAATGAACAGCCTCTTTATCTTTTGTGTTCGATGCTACAGTTTCATGAAATTTATGGTTTATCGAAGTTACATTAGCTCTCTCTGTCACTGCTGGCATCAGTTTCACTCATCTGCCCTTTCCCTTTTAAATCAAGCCAAAGCAACTCGGATGTACTAATTTCCTCTCTGTTAATCATATGCTCCTTAACATCCATCAGAGCCTCTCTCCTTGGATGTAATACAACATGAATAACGTTCAACAAAGTGACTGAGCCATTTATCACAAAGACAAAACTTAAGATAAAAGAGTCATATTGTGACAAAAATGTTAAATGGATTTCACTTACTATGGTGCAGTGTGCAATGGACAGATGAAAAAAGAAGTGGGGGTTGAAAGAAAATCCGTTGAAAATTAGGAGTTAGGGAGGCTGATGTCCTAAGTAGATGTGGAGTAAATCTGGAGCAAACTAACTGCAACATAGGGGACAAATAAATATTCTCAAAGTTCCTATTGACCTAAATTGGGATTTTTTTTTATTTTTAACAATAATTTTTTCGATTAACCCTTTGAGTGACAGAGGTGTATTCAAGGCATTGCTTCGCAATGCGTTGTGTACCCCTCTGACACTGAAAGAGTTAAGATACATAACATAAGATGTACTGTTCACCAGCACACAGTAAAACAACATTTACAATAGAAAGATGTGTACAATGAGAGGAACACTGACATATTCACATATGGCATTGTGTAAGTGATGTACATAAGTATATTGCATAAGTCATTTCAGTTCACTTCAGGGAGCCATATCAAAGAGTTAGCTCTTAACCAGATGGAATAGAAAAAAAACAAGAGAAGAAAAGGTGTGGACCCTCATGGAATCTAAGTCCACAGCCTGATGGTGTATGGACCATAGGTGTCATATTAACCTGAACTTGTCAGTCTTATCATGGAAATGGTATTATACATACAAGGTCGCTCAAATTCAAGATGTAAATTAAACATATGAATCAAAAAAATGACTCATCTGACCATAAGGCCTCTGAAGATCCAGGGCAGCCCCCAACGGCCTCAGGACAGACTTCAACAGGTGGGGAGAACAACAGGATGGGAGCCCTCTACCAATCCGTGAAGCCACAGGAATCCAGCCATAAAGTTTGTAATAAAAACATCAAAGCTTTATTGTAGCACAAGTATAAAAAGTTCAATCCATAGAAAATCAGAGTCCCAGGATCACAAACTCACACATAAACACGACCTGCCTAACGTGTTTCATGAGTGATTCTCTTAATCCTAGGCTGATGATTAAGTGAATCACTCATGAAACGCGTTAGGCAGGTCGTGTTTATGTGTGAGTCCGTGATCCTGGGACTCTGATTTTCTATGGATTGAACTTTTTATATTTCTGCTACAATAAAGCTTTGATGTTTTTATTACAAACTTTATGACTGGTTTCCTGTGGTTTCGCGGATCTGTAGAGCGCTCCCATCCAGATGTTCTTATCATGGAAATGGTACAGAGCCATTCCATTTGGTAAGTGTGGTTTAAATGTGCAATAACATCTGCCCGCCTCAGTGTGGGGAGCAGACAGTTTTTATCAATAATGAATCATGTGGTCATGCAAGCATAATTTAGCAGATGTTATTCATAGCACTAGAGGCTACCAACCTTCCTCATCAGAATGTCTGCCAAAGGACCTAGGCCCAGATTTAAAGGTTTGCGCTAAAACAGTCGCTAAGTAAAATGCTAGAGAGTTATCCAATATATTTTTTGTAAATGTGTTGAAGACCTCTCTGGTGTAGTTGGTTTGTTCCAGAATTGGAAATGTTTAGTTTGATTAATACTCCATACTGCTGCAAAGTATGCTTATGCACAAACCATGCATCATATGGACTCAATAAATGCATGTTATAGTTGACTTTAAGAACAATTTAGTTTACAAGAATGTGTAGACCACAGGAGCAAGTGAAACAAAAGTGAAGAGGAAAATAAAACAAAAATAAAACAAAAAACAAAGTATAATCTCCTGAGCAATGGTTCTCATTCAGGGTGCCATGGCACTTTGATGTACCATGGTAAGCAGATCAGGCTGCCCATATTTGTCTATGAAGACTTTGCCAGAAATGCTAAAGTCAAGCTTATATATTTGGAAATGTTTTATATTGTAATTATGACTGTGAGACCTATGAATAATAACTATTTATGTACTATTAAGTCCTTCAGATATGACTAGCGGTGTGCTGAAGATTCCACACTGCATAGGGGTACCTTTACTGAAAAAAAGATTGAGAACCACTGTCCTAGAGGGTAAATCATATTGCCGGAAGGCATAGTATTATATATTGAGTTGTGTTGAATTCCTCCAGTTGTTTAATGATGCCTGGTCTCTTCTCAGGCTGGAAATGTAACCATATCAGGTAATCTCAGGAAGGAATCCTCCAAATACTATAGACATTTTAATATAGGAAAGGTTATTTGGGTCTCTGTTGATCATGGTTCTGGTCACATCCCAACCAAAAAACATTGATAATACCTCAATCCATAAAAATAATAATCAGCAGTTTGAGAGTCCCCTTTGAAATGTCCATATTGGCTATTGCCTATAATTGGAAGGGGATGTCTATAGGTGCTGAGTACCACAGTATGACCAAAGAATAAAAAAACAACTCTGATGGGCCTTGTTCAGTATCTTAGGTTAGAAAAACCCATACACTAATGAAAATGGTTGGCGGGCCTGCCTCCACTGAATAAAAAATCAAGGCCATGGCATGCTGGTAGCAAATGATTAGAACAATCATCAGAGAATATATCTCGTCTTAGTCTGACAGTGATAGACTAATGTATAAGATATAAAAGGATACCAAATAAAAGGTTAACTGTGGTGACTTGGAAGCAAAGGGATGTGTGTGCTCTTTCATTCAATATAGCAGCTAGGTAGTAGATATCACAGGTTAATAAAATACTGATCAGTGGCTTTGGTTCCCAGGAAGGGGATCACAAGTGACTAACCTCTTTTTCAACTTTCAGAATTAACCTTTGAGGGTTGGCATTTAATAATTTCTCCTGGAGGATGTTGGAAACAGCCATAGTCATAGGATTATCATCAGTACTAGAGAAGAATTGTGAGCTTACTACTTGGCTACTAGACACTTTCTGAGTCTCATGGTAGAGTGGGCTTTGGTACTGCAGAAGCAAAAGATGAGGAGTGTCCTATGTTGGTTGTTCTGTAACTGAATTAAAATATCAGCACTCCATCTCCATGAATTAATTGCCCAATAAAACATCAATGTACAACCCATCCTTCACTCCCATGTCCAATTTCTTGCTCCTTCCTTGCAAGTCAAGCAATATTCCTGTCTGGTGTATGCTTACTTCCAGACACTCAGCTGGTGGGCATCTGTTCGGGTAACATTCTACTCTTTCACCAGGACAGAGAGTCAAGAAAGTAATTGGAAGCCTAACCATCAATTGAGACCTGCTAAATTTGTCATCCCTGGGAGTAGACCACCAGTGATGCTGGGGCAGTATTAAGAACCCAGATAAGCCTACAGGAAAGCAAAATGGGGGTCAGAAAAAGACTCACAGGGCTCCCGCGATGGTCCTGGCAGAGAGACTGAACTGAGAGACATTGACGTATTTTCAGTTTCCCCTGTTCACCTGTGCATAGCCCCCCTATCCCCTAGAGAAGGGCTTCCAAGCCTGTCATGATCAATCTATGAATGGTGTGTGCTCAACCCCCAACTTTTAGGTAGCATTTCAGTGTGATATGAGCCTTGATGTTGGTGAGAGGTTTTGACAATTGTCAGTTTTTTTTAAACATCCTGGGTTGGAGCAGACAGCGAAAAATGAAAATAAAAACTATTTTTTGTGCTTATAGACTAATGGAATTTTCAATGCCAGAGATCAATGGATGGAGATGAGTCATATGAAGTGGAGGTGTGGACATGAGTATGGCTGAAGGAACCTGAAGATGTCTTGCCTGTTTGTACCTGAGATGTAAATACAGCCCAGATCGACAGACAAAAAAGGTGTTGCTCAGGTGATGTAAAACATTCTGAGATGAATAGCACTGCACAGCACATCAGGTTGTAATTCTCCTGCTAGCTGTAGTTGAACTACACTTCCGATAATCCTCACCAGATATCTCAAATATCCATATGTTTCTATAGATCGTTCACAACTACTGTATGCTTTGTTATGCTAGAAAACATCCAAATTTGTACCTTGAGGACAATTTAAAGGCCAGGTCCTGAAAGTTTGTGAAAACTAAAAGAAACATGAAAATACAAAAACTCCAGCAACCTGACTTTGCAATATTGGTCTTTCAGTACCTCAATTTGAATACAACCAGTTAGGAAAAACAGCATTTCTCCATACTATAAGCAGACAAATGTAAGAGAAAGGGCAAACATGATCTGAAAGAGATGATTGTTTCCTTTGAAGAGGGATGAAGATACCTACTGAGAAAAGACGTACATGCATTCTGATTTGCAATCATTTCCACTATTTATGAGGTCAGTGGTCTTCCTCCCGCTGTGCTCAATCTAGCAAAGTCTCTGGTGGGATCACCGGAGAGAGAATATTACAATCACATTGACTTAGTGATGTCCCCAAAAAAAAAAAAAAAGCTTCACACTCAAATATCTTATCAATACCCAGCAAGAAATATCCATACTCATCATTCTGTGCCAACATGTGAACACAGAAACCGAAATTGCCATTGATTGCTATGAAAATGTTTTGAAAATATAAAATCAGAGATTAACAGCCTAATTCATCAAGCTAAAGAGGTGACATTTTGGAGCAAACCAACTGCACCATAGGGGTGGAATGAAGATTCTGCAAAGCCCCATTGATTAAAATAGGATGTTTAACCCTTGAATCCCTATGAGGTCTCCACTGCATTGCATTGTCACCTCTTTCACATTCAAGGAATTAAAAGCTTAATTTAAATCAATGTGAATTAAAATTTTCCCACTTATGGTGCAATTGATTTAGTCCATAATTTTACCTTTTTAGCTTCCAGCATATGGTATTGTATTAACCTCTTAATGAACAGTGATGTGCCAGGACCATCATGGATGTCTGGGCGTTAAAGGCCAGTGACGGTCCTTTCACGTTATAGACGTTTGTGATTGCAGTGCGGCTGCAAGCCCAACTGTGATCAGAGATCACTTCCTGGTCCTCCAGAGCACCCCACCCCTGGACTGCATGGTCCTTAAGGGGTTAAAGAAACACCATGCTTTGGTGTAACCCAGGATTAACACTTTCAGGGCCAGAATGGTATCTTATATATTGTTGAAGATATCATCCAGCACACAAAGTGCTAAATAAGGGAGCAAATGTACAGTGGGAGTGAAGTGTTTTTTTTATAAGGTGGTAGGCATCTCCAGTACTCAGTGCTACATCTTCATGTTTTCAGGATATCAGTGCTTGAGTACAGGTTTATCAATCAGTGGCTTTAATCAATCAGCATAGAATCAACCAGAGATATCCTGAAGACATGCACTGTCAGCAGCACTTGAGAACTGGTGTTGCCAAGCCTGCCTATGTAGTAGATTTATAACAGATTCTGCAGTAGCTAATGGTGTGGCCCATAAGAGGTTCAGTCAGTTAATGGTATAATCTTTCTTCCTGTGTGGGGTTCAGTTGAGCTCAGTGGCAATACAAACACAAAGCGGGAGCAAATCTAAGATAAACCAAATTAAAATTGCCCTTGATTTAAATAAGGTTTTAAACCCCTAGAATGCTAAAGAGGTCTCCAACGCATTGCTTTGCTTTGTATGGGCACAATTCAAAAAGGCATGCTCCACAAATGTACCATTGCAAGACTGGCAGAATTTACAATGTCACTCAACATGCAGTGGGGGTTATTGTTAACAAGCAGATCAAAGGCAAGATACTTCCCATGAGGATCAATGTCCGCGTTGAGCACATTCGCCACTCTGAGGGCAGAGATGGCTTCCTGAAGGAGAATTAGAGGAAGAAAAAGTCTTCAAAAGAAGCAGGAACCTTTGCGGAACTGAAATACTAGCCGGCCCAGCCCAGGGAGGTGCATTTTGTTAAAACCAATGGCAAGCAACCAGATATTCTTGAACCAATTCCATATGAGTTTATGGCATAGTTTATTGCTGCTATTAAAGACCTTTTGTTTTTGAGAAAAAAAAATGGACACAAATAGGGTGTCGAAAAAAAACCTCCGTGAGATGAATGTGTGCTCCTTCCCCCCACAGAGCAGGCTATTTAAAATATGTCTTGTAAAGGGTACCTGTGACATCAGATCCTGGAGGGGGGCAGCAGGGAAAGTCTAAGAGAAACTCAGTAAGGAGAGAGATGAAGATGTAGCAACAAGGGCAAGGCCTTTCCAACATGGAGAGAGGCCTGGGGCCAGTATGGATTTGGACTGGACCATTTGATTGCTTAGGCAGTATGGGGAAAGCTGGGACTGATGTGAGCCCTGACTGGAAGATTTATGGTACTGAAGTGGCCAGATCCTTCTCCAGTTGTGTGCTGTAACCCAAGCTGTGGCAGCTGCAACCATGGGAAGTGCCCTGATGTTCTCATTACAAGGTTGGGGGCTGTAAAGCTAAACTCCGGTGATTACGGCCCCATAATAAGGAAAGTGTACTGTGGGTGATCTCTCGGGAAGCCTTCTACAAACACTCTGTAAGGACTATACGTTACAAAGAAGCTTCATGCAAGCTAGCACCTGGTGAATGTGCAATGGGCCGTGTGCCTCACTTCTACCTCTATTGGGACTGTGCTCAAGCTCCAGAATAAACCTAAAATGGACAATGTGTATTAAGTGGTACCCCTGCTAATCTGTACAACTTTGCTGGCATAACAAGAAAAGAATAGTAGAAGTGTGTAGTTTGTATATTTTTTTCCCTGTTTATTTGCCTGTATATGTTGTTCTATGTTTGTGTGTCATGACTGCTCTAATAAATGCAATTAATTATCTTTTTTGTCTTGCTGGATAGTTGTATCCCCTGTGCTTAATCCTCAGTCTACCAATCAGTAACCCCTGAACCCGTCGCAATACCTGGTTGTAAAATTTGGTAAACATACAGGCTTTAATGGAATGGCAAAATTTGAAAAAATGTTAAAAGTCCTGTAATAGAATCCAGCTCTGTGGCTGATAAATCCACTGATAATACACAAAAAGTAATGAAAGCTTATGTTGCATGGTAAGCAACACTATCAAGGACAGGCCACCTATCTCCACAGAGCCATATACAAAAAAATGGTAGGCTTCATTAAAACTTCAGCTAGATATTCACATACACTTGCTCTGACACACCAGAGGCCATATGCACAAAACAAATGGATCAGATCTAAAGCCAGCTGCACCCTACAGGATAGGTAGACATTCTCCAAGTTCCCTTTACATGTGATGAAAACCTGTATATTGTTCAAGAGATTAAAAGTTTTATTTGTCCTCTATGGTGTAGTTGATTTGCTCCAGAACGTTCTACTTGTACATCAACCCCCACAGTATTCTTTTTTCCAATATTTACCAGGTATTTACTGTAATACCCCCAGATGTCACCAGGGCTGGATTTACATCTCAGGAGCCTGTAGGCACAGAAATCTGAAGTGTCCCACCCCCATTGGCCATCTCCAATGGACACCTCCACAATGCTTAAAATCTCTCCCATCAGCTCCAACTTGCACTTACATTGCCCCCCATCATCTCCAACTTGCCCACATCATCTCTAACTCGCCCCCATTAGCTCCAACTTGCCCTCATATTGCCCCATCATCTCCATATTGCCCCATCAGCCCCAACTTGCCCTCACATTGACCCCATCATCTCCCAGCGCTCTGCATTACTAAAAAGCCGACGAGGGAGCAACAGCAGCTACAGGGCCGTGTGCAGCAATGTGAATGCAAGTATAAAAAAAAAATTGATTCCAATGACAGGCGCCCCTCTGTGGGGTGCGCCTGTAGGCAGAGGCCAACTCTGCCTTATGGCAAATCCGGCCCTGGATGTCACTTAGTAGTAAATGCTTTATTTAAAGGATATATTTGTAAGAGCTTAAAGGGATAGTAATGTTTCACAAAAAAAAGCAGCTCAGATTAATCTTCACATTATTTGGACCATGGAGAGAGTTGTATCAATACTGTCCGTGTTGTAGTTCAAGAGTAATTGAATGATAAAATATCCCCCTCCCAACTATTTTACTGATGTAACACTGCTCACCTCAGAGCAGCAAGACTGTCTGGATGGATCGCAGAGAGGGACAATCTTCAGTCTTCCTGAAAAACCTGTCAAGGGGGGTGGGGGGGCAGGGTTTTCCTTATTCTCACAGTAAAAAGATTGTCCCTTGCTGCGACCTGTCCGGTCAAGTGAACAGATTCCACATCTGAGGGAAGGTGGCTTACACCAAGTAAAAGGGGTGGGAGAGGGATACTTTATAATTTGATTATAATTAAACTACAACTCGGACAATATTGAAATAACATTCTCCATGGCAAAAATACTATGAAGATTAATTGGAGCTGCTTTTTTGTCAAACATTACTATCCCTTTAAGAAAACACACACTGTAACTTTCCTTTGGCTTTGCTTATAAATTTGTATTTGCCATATTTATTAACTCTGTAAGGACCAAGGGGGTGAGCAACACATTGCACAGCAACGTATTGCATACCCCCTCCAGTGCTTAATTAAAGGTTTAAGATAAAAGTTAACTAATTCTGTGGCAAAATCAATTCACCATATTATTCAAGTCTTTTTTCCTTTGATAAATAGGGTGCATTTTTAGCACAACTTTAAGCTCAACTTTTCCCTTGATAAATACATTCTAATATCTCATATTGCCACATTACTTGACTTTTCTAAAAGTTTGGAAATCTATCTTTTTTTCACTATGGTGTTTTGATCATACATTTTCTGTAGCCATTTCTTTTCTATACTGCATATCAAATCTAGACTTGGCAGCCAATTAATTCATTAAAAGCATGCACACTTAATGTGTTTGCCCCCATCAGATTTATAGAGACATCTGAAATTCATTTTGAAAGTGTTGAGTACTTAATCTAACTCTCGGAAACAAGGTGTATTAGGTGAGGTTAGAAGCGCCATAAAACAATTTTACTATTTTTTTACAATCAAGACACATGGTTAGAATATAAAAATGTACCTTATCTGAAACTTCTTAAAGATGACTTGATTTATATTAATATTCAGTAGCAAAAATTGCAGTTATGAGGATACATCATTACCACATGTACATGCAAAACCCTGACATGCAGGCCAAGGATTCAATTGGCCATATGTAAAATACAAATATGGAGCAACTCTTGAGCAAACAACTGCATTCTCATTGGTTTAAAGGAGCAGTAAACTTTTTTAGGAAAATATATATATTGTAGGGCGTGTTCTCTTGAGTATAATAAGTGTACTCCCACTGCTGATAGATGCATATCTCCAGAGTTATTACTCTTTAAACCCTTTAATTTTTACATTAGCAGTGCCCTCTAGTGGCCAAATCCCAGTTAGTTATTCTGTTACATTCTAATGGAGAGAAAAGTCAGTGACTCACAGTTCACCACAGAATGTGGTAGAAACTGGCGACTCACTTCTTGTCAGTTACAACAATCAGGAAATAAATGTAGTAAATTCACTTCCTGGTAATTTTAACTGTTATAAAGTTTGAATAAAACAACTGACAGTGGTGAAAGTGACATTGTTTTACCCAGCAGGAAAAACTCTATAATATATGTTTTCATAAAAAGAGTTTACTGCTCCTTTAAATTTATCTCCTTGAAAACTACAGAAGACTGAAATCCACTGAGGAAACTGTAAAACATACAAAGGATCAAAACCACGTATTTCTTCCAAGCTCCCTACCTGCTTTTAAATTTCAGGCCTTTTTGCTCCATAACCACATTTTATATCCAAAATATACCTTAAGATTTCTTTAATTATATTCAGTGAGTCTCCACAACTTTTATGGAGGGTATTACTGCATGAATGCATAATACGCAGTTCAATACCCCACACCAGTCAGTATTTTTTTTTTTTTTTTTTTTATAAAAACACCACTTTTCCTTAGTACGAGTATGTACTGCAATTTTAGTCACATTATTTGTGCATATGGTTTTGGCTTAAATATCTGTACCAACCCTTTCCTCAATAAAGTTAATAAAAAAAGAAATAAAAAAATAATAATCACCTTGGTTTTGAAACTCAGAATGAGCATATACTCCAAATGGTCAGTTTTTGAGGTACACTGATATAATAACAGGTAAATCCTTCTTTGAGCATCAGAACAGAGTCCATTCATTGGTGTATGGACTCTAAAAGGAGCTGAAAGCATTCCTTGCTGACCCATGCAACTCATTTGCACCCCATAGTTGCCTCATTGAGCAAATGCTAAAAATAGGTATTCCACTTCATCAGTTCGTTTGGCATCCAGTAACAATGCAGTATGGCAAAGTATCCCTCATTCTCCCGGAATCATTTCCCAACAATTGAACTGGTGCATGGTCTTACTGAAAGTAATTGTTACATGATAGAAAAACTGAACAGCAGCAAAATTCAGCAAGGCTTGGACATTGTTGTTCTCTTTGTAGCGCATTAAACTCTACGTGTGAGATGTTAATAAAGCTGTGGTAACAGAAATAGTCTGTAATCATAATAAAAAGTTCTTAAAGGGATAGTAATGTTTCATAATAAAAACAGCTCTAATTAATCATCATAGTATTTGGACTTTGGAGAGTGTTATTTCAGTTCTGTCAGAGTTGTAGTTCAAGAGTAATTCAATGACAAAGTGTCTCCCTCCCGCCCCTTTAACACTGCTCAGCCAAAGCAGAAGGGAGGTGCCCAGGTAGATTGGGACAATCTTCAATTAAGATAAGGGAAAAACCTGAAAAGCTTGTCAAGGGGGGCAGGGCTTTCATTGTTTTCATATAAAGAAGATTGTCCCCTGCTGTTATCTGTCTGGTCTTACAACCAGATTCACATCTGAGAAGAGATGGCTTACACTAGGTAAAAGGGGCGGGAGGGGGAAACTTTGCTTGTGAATATCTCTTAAACCATAAAGGTTTGAGAGATAAGACTTATATCGTTCTTCATGTTTTTTTTAATGCCTACAAAATAAAATAAAGTTAAAATGAAGTATTACTATCCCTTTAAACCATGGTTCATCAAGTCTCAGACATATTACAGTCATTTTTTGCATCCAATTCCATGATATCCTTCAAAAGGTAATTGCAGCCTTTAAAAAAGGGCATGGTTTAATCTACCATTATATTGTATGGTATTTTTAGAAAAAATATTCTTTTAACCATCACTTTTTTGTTTGATTAATGTCATTTTTTTCCCCAACAAAATAAAAATGGTCTAAATTTGGAGAAGACAGGAGTGAGAAGCAGTAATGAAGTTAACTGGTAAAAAAAATCTTTGCTTGAAAACGTGTCATTGTACAGACAAAAAATGTCTTTGTAGAAAATTTTCATTTCAAAGACAAAATGAAAGACATTTTTAACATAATAATTTTTAAGGGCAATATTCATCAAGACCTTCTTACTGTCATTTTAATACCTCAATTAAATTCATGCCAGTGAAACAGCTGGTAGGGCAGAACTGGATAACAACCTGTTAGCAAAAAGGGCTAAAGAGCTATTCAATTGTCCTACCCAGTGCCCTTTCGTGGTGTACCTGAGCCTAGTGCTGTGTTGGTCCATTTACTGATTCCTGTGTATTACTCCTGGCTTCGTCTGACGACCCGATCCGGTTCTGACTCCTGGCTTCACCTGACTGCCTGACCCGGCTCTAGACCCTGGCTTTGTCTGACTACTTGATCCGGCTCTGACTCCTGGCTTCGTCTGACTACCTCCACCTCTGTTGCGCTCCCGACTTGGTTTACTGCCAGCCTCGGCTACCCAGCCCCGGCTATCATTATCCTCAGCTTCCCGAGCCTACCGTTACCGCCACGCTTGCTACTCCTGTAGCAGTGCTTGTTCGGTCAGTCCTTGTCAGTGACCTTCTGCGGTCTAGGTTCGGGTGGTTTGTTGCCTCACCTAGGGCTCGATTTAAAGGCAGCCGTTAACCAAAAAAAACACTAACGGGTGCGTTAAGTGTCATGTTGCAATTCAAAGATCCGTCTAAACAACAGCTAACGGCAGTTGCACAATTCCTACGGCCGCTACACTTACGTGCATTCAGACGCATGGAACAACATGGAACAACATACCCCAGAGCTATTCAAAGGCTTGCGGTACTGATAACGGCTGAAAAAAAGACACACCTAACGGCTAAAAGTTAAGACCCACTTCTCACACACGTTAGACACTTAACGGCCAAAACTAAACACCCGTTACAGAGGAAAACACACAAAAGGCTTACCGCACAACCATGTAAATGGGAAAATTAACCCGTGCAATGCCAAAACAACACAAAAACATGCACACACAACACAAATCACTACACACAAAACAACAACCAACACCACAGGAACAATGACACACAAAAAAACAACAACACAACATGGCACGGAACAATGGGGGTCATCACACAAAGCGGACCCTGCAAATACAAGCTCACCTGGGCAACATCAACACGCGACCTGCACCCCACAACTGCACGCCCGCAAATGGCACACACAGAACAAGCACAACACACCACATCTTATAACACACACACACCTGCAAACACTTACCTGGACACAAACAACTCACCATTGGTCAGCACTCACCTCATCACCACACCTACACAACGCCCTAGCAAGTACTTAAAGGGACAACTCAACACACTCACTTGTGGCTTGTTTTCCACTCAGGGAGGGAGAGAGAGAGATAGACAGAGAGAGAGAGAGAGAGAGAGAGAGAGAGAGAGAGAGAGAGAGAGAGAGAGAGAGAGACAGATAGATAGATACAGATAGATAGAGACAGATAGAGAGAGCAAACAGTATGTTGGGTTACATATTGTTGCGAAGACTGCGGAGAAGGCGTGCAAGGGAGAGAGCTAGGGAACATCAGCAAACCCCAAGCACGCCTCATCAACAGCCTCCACCTGTTGCAAGTGAGGAGGCTCTGGCTCAGCAGCCACACAGGAGTCCATCCCCACCTGGAGGGCACAGGATGTATAGACGACCACCAAGGCCCAGGGTATACCGCCCAAGGGTCACACTCTTTGGAATGGCTGATGACGAGGTCATTGATCGCTACAGGTTGAGGCCTGACAGCATCATTGCCTTGTATGAGGTCATCAAGGAGCAGGTGGATCCCATCTACATCCACAACCATGCCCTAACTGGCCTGCAGAAACTACTCTGTGCCATACACTTCATGGCAAGCGGGGCCTTCCAGTCCACTGAGGGTTACGCATCTGGCATGTCCCAGGCCACATTCTCCAGAGTGCTGGCCCAGGTCCTGCCAGCCCTCAAAATCAAGGCCAGTACCCATATACATTTTCCCACCACCGACATGGACTGGATACACGTCAAGCAGGCCTTTTACGCAAAGGGAGGCATGCCCAGGGTCATGGGTGCTATAGATTGCACCCATGTCCGGATTAAGGCCCCAGCACGTGACGCACAGATATTCATCAACAGGAAGAACTTCCACTCCATCAACGTGCAGATGGTGTGTGACAGCAACATGAGGATCATGAATGTCTGTGCAAAATATCCTGGCAGCACACATGATGCATACATTCTACAAAACTCCTCAGTCCACAGAGATTTTGAGAATGGAACCTTTACAGGGGGATGGCTACTGGGTGAGTTCACAAAACAAAATCACACCACATACACAGGCGTACACACCACTCAGCTCAGCATGCACCTGACCCACACCTACTACGTCCACCACACAAAACATCATTCACACAACATGTGCTCCCTGTTTCACCATGTCACTCACATTACACAGGTGATGCTGGCTATGGATGCAAGTCCTGGCTACTGACCCCTCTGGCCAATCCCCAAACACATGCCCAGGAAAGCTACAACCAGGCTCATGCCAGAACCAGGAATGCTATTGAGCGGACATTTGGGCTCCTCAAGTCAAGATTCCGATGTCTGGACCACTCTGGGGGAGCACTGCAGTATGCACCGACTAAGGTGTGTGACATCATTGTGGCGTGCGCAATACTGCACAATATCGCAGTGGACACCAGGCTGCTGGAGCACATCCCGGACCCCCCCATACAGGAAGTGCCCATGGACATCGGGCATGTGGAGGAGACCATGAGAGGGGCACAGATCAGAGACAGGCTCATCACGGAATACTTCACCTGTGAGTATAACACAGGCATGCAAACAATCCATGCAAGTCCCCCAGCAGTCCTGTGACACTAACCACACTGCACATTTTGTTCTGTCTCACCCCACAGGAACAGTGACACAGCACTGCACTGGCAGTGGACGTGGAAAATTGTGTGTGTGGACTCAGCAACCATCCTCCATTCCACTCTCCACGTTGACATACAGACCCCAAGGATATCACGCACACCCTCAGGAGAAACAAGGTACAACATATTACCCATGTTCATCACCTTACACGGCTTGATTGACAGCAACTAACTGGATATGCCATGATTAGAGCCTGAACAACCATGCTAGCCCAGTAGTGAAAGAGTATTATCTAATGATTTGCATGAGAAGGGACATCAGACTCAATATGGGACCTGTACTGTGCTACAGCTGAGAAGAGCAGCACAGGGGTGGATGTACAGTGGTATGGGCACACAATGTAGAGGTCATGAGACGTAGATCAGATTACCACGGACTCCATGCAGACCTGTGAGTGTGCAGACGTATGTGCCCCTGACATGAATACACACATCAACAAATGTGTCCTAACAGTTCCATGGAACAAATGACATTGGGCTGCCACTGTCACTTTCACAGTGGCAGCACAATGTCATTACTTCCATGGAGCTCTCAGAACACTTGTTAATGTGTGTATACATGTCAGGGGCACATATCCCTAGGACTGATGCACATGTCCTTAGTTCCCCACAGAATTGGTTACAGATGAGTACACAACACATTGTCAAGCAATGGTTTGTGCACTCACCTGTAACTGTGAAAACTGAGGGGATGAAAAAGACTAAATTGTTGTTGCTTGATGATCAGTTCAGGTCTACTGCTCCAAATCCTGTCCTCTTGTCCCGCAGGCATCCGTAACATGATCCATCCTTGAACTGAAGATCTTCCATGTGACTGGATTGATGTCTTGACAACACCTTCATGAAGATCACCCCTTGCTGTTTATGGTGATGTTGTTGGTGATGCAAAGTTTGACCTGAGGTTCACACAAACCTCTACTGGAACATTCTCATAGAGACACAGAAAACACTAATTCTTGAGTGTTGTAACCTGTACAGTCAGGATGCTCAGCTACAGAGTTGTCAAACCTCATGGACAACACATGAGCAGGGCAGCAGTGTTACTGAAGTATTACAATTTAGTTTCAAAGTACATTTAGTGTTCTCATACAGGTGTTCAATGCATATAGGCAATACACACACAAAACACATGTACATTCTAATGTACTTTGAGACACAATAAAGATGAACCATCACCATTCTATCTGTGTCTGTAGGAGGATATATTTGAGAACACATATGTCAATGTGTTACCACACCCAGGGTAGAGTATGCCCCATACATGGAAAGGCAACACCCACATCACAGGAGTCCACCACTTGTTTGCCAGTGACTGGACTCTGTGATGTATCAATGCAAACAGATGATGGTGGCAGTGATGCACCAATGTGTTGTGGGAGTGATGAAGAGGTGATACAGGGGACATACTTCCACAGTGAATACCTGTCCACAGTATCTGTATTGCTCAGTATAATCCATGTTCGGAGATTTTGCTCCACTTTGACATATCTCAGTACATGGGCTAACGAACAACCAGACTAAGTGGACATGTGTTATCACTGGTGAAGTCTGTTACACCCTTAGGGAAACAGCAACTCAACTTACAGGAGACCCCAATGCTCAGCCCAGGATATCAATGTGTGTGCTACACGTTGAAATCCTAGGTTAAAAACATTGGCTTCTTCAGTAAGTCAGTTGCACAATGAGTGTGTGAATCCAAGACAACATGGATACATGTCCCATTTATCTATCCTGCTTATAATGTCCCTGCTAAATCACAGAGCTGTTTGTCTGGTTATCCCATTAACCCACTGAGTGCAAGAGTGGTCCCCAACGCATTTCTTGACAATGCGTTGTCTACCACTCTGGCACTCAAAGGGTTAAACACAGCACATGATGTAGACAAATGTTCAGTGTTGTACAATTTGTTGTGCTAAGGGGTATGTTTTGTTGTTCAAATTCAACACACAACACCGCCATATAACACAGTGGTGTAATATGGCTCCAGGGATGTATTACAAGTTGAATTTGTACAACGGTGTGTGTGTGAACCCATGTTGTAGCATCCCACTAACATTTCACATAGGCAGAGGTTGTGTTCACTGCATTGTATGGCAATGCATTGGAGACAACCCTGCCACCCAATCCATAACTGAAGACACAACAGATCAGACTGGAATTAAAAAAAAAATGTTTTCTTTATTGAGGGGAAACTTAACAGGTTGGGCCTTTCATTTTTTCTTCTTTGGGTGGGGGGCCTTAGCCTGGGTGCCAGAGGTGGATGCCCTTGTGGATCTCCTGGTAACCCTCTGCCCCCTAGGTGTTGCTTCAGGGGTAACACTAGAGGGGGTGGTGGTTGCAGTAGACCCCTCAGTGGAACGCAAGTTCTCCCTCTCCATCCTCAGGTTCTCCCTGCGGTTTATCTCCCTCAGCTCCACAAGGACCTGTGTTAACATGTCCATCACACCAGTCCTGAGCTGCTGGAGTAGTGTATTCCCCCTGGACACCTCCGACTCCAAACCTTGGATCCTGCTCTCCAATTGGACAATGTTCCTCCTGGATTGCCTCCTGCTCCTGGTGATATTGCTGTCAGTACTCCTGCTCGACCGGAGTAGTCTCCTCTGAAGGGCCATACACTCCGCCTCCATCCCTGTGAGGCGTGCGGTGCTGGAGGTGGATGTGCCCGGTGTCCCTGGTGCTGCTGTTTCTTCCTCTGCTGCTGAGGGTGCTGTTTCTTCCTCTGCTGCTGAGGGTGCTGTTTCTTCCTCTGCTGCTGAGGGTGCTGTTTCTTCCTCTGCTGCTGAGGGTGCTGTTTCTTCCTCTGCTGCTGAGGGTGCTGTTTCCTCCTCTGCTGGAGGTGCTGTTTCCTCCTCTGCTGGAGGTGCTGTTTCCTCCTCTGCTGGAGGTGCTGTTTCCTCTGCTGCTGGAGGTGCTGTTTCCTCTGCTGCTGGAGGTGCTGTTTCCTCTGCTGCTGGAGGTGCTGTATCCTCTGCTGCTGCTGAGGGTGCTGTGGCTGCTGTTGGAGTGGCTGGTGCAGATGATGGGCATATGCCCACCACATCAAGTGATGCAGAGCTGCCCAGAGATGTGTGTGCTGGTGGAGGTGTGAATATGTCCCTGGGTAGGGGGCGCTGGGGCTCACCAATCAGGCCCAGGTGTGTGTAGTCCAGTGGCCAAGGGTCATATGGTGGCCACTGATAGGTGGTGGGACCCCACCTTGGATCATACCTTGGGGCATGCTGTGGAGCCATCCAGGAGGGTGGGTTGATCTGGGAGGCATATGGCCCATATTGGGTGTTGGCCACTGTCCCTGGCAGCCATTGCCTCCCTGGCGGTGGTGGTGCTGCTGATGGAGGGTAGTAGCTGGTGGAGGTGGATGGATGTGTCCACCTCTCCTCCTGTGGCATCCAGCCACTGTACTGGGGAGGTGCAGCTGGAAAGGGTGGTGCAGCCTGTGGTGGTGCAGCTGGAAGGGGTGGTGCAGCCTGTGGTGGTGCAGCTGGAAGGGGTGGTGCAGCCTGTGGTGGTGCAGCTGGAAGGGGTGGTGCAGCCTGTGTTGGAGGGGATGGTGATGGTGGGTAAGGTGACCACCGGCTGGTCCCCTCCTCTGTGTCCTCCTCACTGGGGGGTGACATAGCCTCCTCCACTGTCTCCTGCTGGGCTTGACGGCCGTAAGCTGTGTGGAGGAAGAAGATGTTGTGATTAGTGACCTTTGCCATATGTTTGTGGAGACAATTCTACTTTGATATGTGTTGAAGAAAAATATATGTGTTTGTGTTAATCCCCCTGGGTAAACAAGGGTACTCCCACTGCTGAAAGGTGTTTGAGTTATTATGGGTGAAGGTTTCATTTTGAGGTGCAATATCACAGTGTCCAGAAATAGTACAGTGGGGCTGTTGCTACACCCTCCCATGTAGATATCTGGTCCCTGTACCAGAGCTGTCCATATGATTGTGTAGTAACAGCACCACTGTACAATATCAGGCCACTAGGATATTGCCCCTGACATATCCATGTCTGAGCTGTGATACCTTTTGCATCAACACACCTTTCAGCAGTACGAATACCATTGTTTAACTCGGGGGGGGGGGGAGATCCAACAACATATATTTGTCTTCACAACTTGTAGGGATGGCTATCCCTCCAGGGGGGTGGCAAAGGTTAAGTCCACCTTGATGTCAGATTGTAGACATTGTGGGAACAGATGTTGTTCTCTGTTAGTCCTATCCTTCCTACCCTCATGGTTGTTCAGATAATGCTCTATGTGACGGATGTAGATTTCAGTCATTTGTCTACACGAGGGATTTTCAGCAGAGACAAAATCAACCCATTTAGAGAACAATACTTAATTGGAATGGTGTACAGGGTGTGCATGATTTACAAGCACACTCTGTGGACATTCCAAAGAGGTATTTCTCTCTATATGTTGTGACTTTGGCTCTGCTGAAGAGCCTCCGTGTGGTCAAATGATGGATATCTTCACCTGTCACATGGAGCAATATCTGTATAACCATGAGTGTTGGAGGGATGGGACTTAGATCAAGACACATCTGTTAACGATGGCAATGATATGACATCATGATGACATTACCCATTGCTATCCCATTACAGTGACACACAAGTAGAAATGGTCATATATGTATGTGGATATGTACCCTTCATATGGATGGAGTAATATCCTTCCAAGATGTGATGCCAGAGAGCATTTCATTAGGTGTGATTGCCTTACTGGCTATATATGTGCACCCATCCAACAAGACATTGTATTGATATGATGGATATGAACATACCTCGTATATCCCATCTACGTAGGGTGTGATATACTATGTATGTGTATTTGGATGGTAGCAATGTAGGTTGATATGTGATGGGTGCACATATCTGGCCAGTAAGGCAATCACATCCAGTGAAGTGATCTCTGTGTTCACATCATGTTGGAACATATTTAGTAACATTTGAATCCTAAGGGCAACAATCCAGCCAGTAGTGAGGGATATCTTTGATTGAGGCCTGTTTTTTTGTCTGTGTATGAGCCCATCCATCCTTCTGTGTGAGGCAACCGTACTCAGTCCTAGATATCCATCAGTCATGGCCTGTTGGTGACCAAGGTACAATGTTTGCTATTTGTTTCCCATATGTATCCTGCATAGAGATGCTGGTGTACCATCGATCCATGGCATCAGCACCCCTGTGGATCCATGTGGGAATCAGATATGGGATATGTCATTTCAAGTCAGAGAAATGATTGCAGCCACAACACCAATGCCTACTTTTTCCTGCTTGAATTCTGTAAAATAGTTTTCGGCCTGTGTGTTGCACCTACAAGCATTTATTCTGTGTGACACTGTGATGTGTGATCTGATGCCCCCTTTTGTGATTCAGTAAGCGGTGATGTTGAACCGATGACATGAACATGATGGTGACTTCTCCAGTGATCTCCTTTCCCCATTTCCAGTGTTTTCCATGGAGTCTGTACAATGGGACCCTATGAACTTGATTCTTGTTTTGGCATATTCTCCATGGACTAACACTGGTACTGGTGAAGTGAGGGTGTGTGAGGGTTACTTTGTGTCCACCATGTGTTTGTCACCGCTTAGTGAATGTCCCCTGTGTAGCATGTGATCGTTGGCCTATTGACTTGTTTGTTGTCAGGTTAACCCCTTGAGTCCCAGAGGGGTTGCCAATGCATTGTTGATCGATGCATTGATGATCCCTCTAGCACTCACGGGGTTAGGGTGGGGGTGGGGACATGGGTGACATTGTGTGTGAACAGTGATGATCTATTACAGTCGACAATTTGAAAATGAAGGTTTGTGTATTGTGTGTAATGAGCACAGCGACAGGAGGGTTGAAGTAGGACTTTGACAGGTTTGTCCCAAGTTGGACGTTGCCATTTGTCCAGGTGTTGTGTCCTTTTTTTAACCCTCATGGTGCTGTGTTGGTGCAGTTGTATGGCTGAGTGATGGCCATGTGTTGAGGTGTGAGTGTGTGTGCAGCTGGTGTTGGTTGCTGTAGTGTGTTGTTCTGTAGTGTTGCACTTACCGGTAGTGTGGAGGCTCCTCTCATCCCCAGTGTCAGTTCCTCCCACGACCCCCTCGATCATGGTCGGGGACATGTTCTGCCGCACCATCTCCTCCCAGCCGCAGAATGTGATGGGCACAGATGGGCCACCTCCGGTGCCTCGGGCTTGCTTGGCCATGTCAGACATCTTGTTCTTGACCACCCTCCGGCAGTCGCCCCATCTCTTCTTCACAGACTCCACGTCCCGCCTGCATGTTGCCACCGCGTTCACCCGGCTGCAGATCTGGTTCCAGGCTGCCTTCCTCCGCGCTGCCAGGCCAGGGACCTTTGCCGTCGGGTGGAGAACACTCTGCCTCTCCAGGACAGCTTCCACAAGAGCCGTGTTCTCCTCCTCACTATATCTGGGATCCCTGATCCTGCCCTCATCAGCTCCGGCATGGGAGGATTCAGAGCCGGAGTGCCCTGCCTGGTCTGACCCTGCCTGTGTGGGGTGCTCCCCAGGAACTACCCCTCGTCCCACTGCAGGTTCTGTCCCTGTCCTGCGTGTTCCTGCTCTGGTGGGCCTGGTCCCCCTCCGCCCTGCGGATCTCCCTCTCCCACCCCTGCTCTGCTGAGGGATCCCCTCCTGACCTTCCTCCTCCTCCACTACTCTCCCCATCCCTCTCTCCTGTCCTCCTCTCCTTGACATCACTCACCCAGTCACACCCAGGCACTCCCACAGGCCCTCACAGACACACTCGATCCAGTCACTCTCTGTCACACACTTTCACTCCCAGATTCACACTGTCAAAATAAAAAGTAATATGTGTAAGGTGTTATGAAATAAAAGGACTATGTGTATGTATGTGTATGTGTTTGTGTTTGTATGTGTGTATGTAATATGTGCAAAAGTGTGATATGTGTATATATAGTGCACCTCTCTCCTCTCTCCAAACTGCAAAACTCCTCTACCTCCAATGAACGCGCCTCTCTCCCTCTCTCTAATGACTATCCTCCGCTCCTGGGTCCTGATATCTGGCTCTGAAGAACTCGATAACAGACAGTGTGTGGCGGTTATTTTTGGGTATATATAGGTGTATTTGAAGTTATTTGATACATTGGGCCTTTGGGATTGGATGTGTGTTTGAATTTGTTTTGGCATCAATCAGGGTTGCTTGACAACGGCAGCCGTTATGTTACATGTTGTTTGGAGCTCAGTTATCGTGTGATTTGTCCGCCCGTTGTGCATTAACATGAGCGACAACGGGTTTTGTGTTACGTGTTTTTTGTGTGCCTACGCTCGATAGCTATTCTCGTAGAGTAGCTATTGAATCTGCCGTAACTCCTGTATTATTTGCGAGCGATGTGCCTTTTTCACTTAGCGGCTGGTTTAACGGTTGGCTTTAAATCGAGCCCCTAGCGTTCTATGTGCAGTTTACCTTGCCTTTGGTATACCCTAGCGGTAGGGTATAGTTGCGCTATTTTAACCTACCTTGTGAAGGACTGAGGAAGTGCCGTGCACTGTCCTCATATCTAGTCTTGTGAAGGTTACTACAGGCCATATGTATACTAGCTGACACCTGCCTAATGAAGGGTTGAGGAAGTGTTGTGCACTGTCCTCACACCTGGTCTCGAGAAGGTGGTGAAGTTAGAGTTTCTACTTTGGTGCTCCAGCGTTCTGGAGTTTCTCGCTCCTGTTGCCTGGGTTTACCATAGAATTAGGGTACAGACGTGGGTCCATCTTACTCTTGCCTTGTGAAGGGTGAAGGAAGTGTGTGCACTGTCCTTCCCTGGTCTTGTGAAAGTGAAAGGTACATTGCTGCTACTATTGTGTTTCAATAAAATGTATTCATTTTATCTGTACTCGTCAGTGTCTTTATTTCTCTAGTCACTCTGTGACAAACTGTCAAGCACTGACCGATAGATCATCTGTGTTACACTTACCTGTCATCCACTGTCCATCTTCTTCTATCTTCCTTCTTCTGTCTCTTATCGTCTTTCTTCTCTCTTGTTTCTTATTAGCGGCCATCTTATTTCTTCTCTTCACATACCTGTAAAAAAAAGAGAGTTATAAATAAATATGCCAAAGCATATGTCCCCATTTTCATCATATAATGTGTGCTAGGAATTCGAAAATTATTACTGGTTGCGAAAAACTGAGGAATAAAAATATTTGCCCTTATTTAATTTCCCACCGGTTCTCACTTTCTCTGCTGCCCTGTTGGCTGCGGAGACAGTGAGAACCAGCAGACCCCCACCGTACCTGGCAGACCTATGTCCATTCCACTGTGAGGGAATTATAAACAGAGATTGCCTTTATGTATAGGCAGTCTCTGTTCAAAAAGACTCACAGTAATTGACTGAGGCTCCTCCAATTCCTGGTCCAAGCTGATTGGCTGGGAGGTGCGTAAGCACACATCCCAGCCAATAGCTGTGAATCTTTTTGAACAGACACTGTCCGCATATAAAGGCAGTCTAAGTTCAAAATTCTCTCACAGTGGAACAGGCATCAGGCCGTCAGGTACGGGGGGGGGGGTATCTGCTGGTTCTCATTTTCACAACAGCGGCGAGAATTAAAAAAGGACAAATATTTTTATTTCTCAAGTTATTGCTACCAATAATAATTTTTGATTTCCTATAACACATTACAGGATGAAAATGGGGACATATGCTTTGGACTTTGGGCATGTTCTACAATATTCACTCGCACATCTATGCATTGTTTAACCCTTTAAGTCCCAGAGAGGTATCCAACACATTGCTCAGCAATTGCTTCATAACTTAGTCTGATTAACCCTGTGAGTGCCAGTATGGGCTCCATATCAATATCAATATTTTAACTTTTTAACACATTCAATTGATGTGTCGGCAGTTTAAAGATGAGTTAAGGAACTTTTTTGCTTTTTTTCTGCTGGCATTTCTTCATAGCACAGGTAATTGAATTGCTTACAGTGCTTGAAAAAATGCTGGCGGGGTTTTTTGCCTAATGGGGACAATTGAATCGAGGCCTATCTTCTATATGACACATGTTATAATGTGATGGAAAATATTGTCCTTATTTTACCACCAACTCATGATCTGACAATTTTTTCATTATAATGACTTTTTGAAATTCTCGCCCTAAAAATAGTTATGTCACCCTGCATAGTCTTGAGTAGGTGCGGTGATAAGAGTTAATAATGTGGCTTTGAGGCATGTCAGCCAAGGACCCTGGATCTCAGTTAATATCTTAAAAAGGGTGGATTTTACCGTAACATCATTGGCCATTCAGACCATCCAGCAATGTATAAGAGGGAATGAGCATACTTTATTCTGCATTTAGATTTGTCAACAGCTCTGTTTTAGAGTTCAATACCTTAGAAACTGGCAGCTCCATCATGGGGCATTCAGAAAGTTGATTTAGTAAAGTATTCTTTTGTGTCAGCCCTATCTGCTTTTCCAACACCACTTTCTTATTTCAGTTCTTAAACTAAATATGTTATTTCCATCAGGTACCTAGAGAGAGAGAGAGAGAGGATGTGCGCATGAGAGAGAGAATTGCTGTACAGACATTTAAGGCGTGGGGAAGTTATTTATGTGAACATGTCAAAACATGTCACTTGTGTTGAATAAATCAGATTTATTTCACCTATTTATAGAATACCCCTAATGACTACAACCTAGAGTTACTGAAATAGAATCAAATAAGGATTAAAGAAAACACGTTTGCCTTCCATGCCCAATCAATGCAATCAGGTTTTGGTATTCTGATCAATCAGTAAATTAGTAATATATACTAGCAATAGTAGCACGGCACTGCCCATGCAGTAACACCTAGGGCCCCAACACATGGGTATACTCTGACAATGCACACTGCCAGCCCTAGGTACAGCCGACATGGATCCAGTTGCCCATGATGTGATTCTCCTACCAGTTGCCACCCAGGGGTGGGCAGTGGGAAGTGAATGAGCATTTCTGGGCATTCTGTTCCTCCAAGCCAACAAACTAACAAGATGCAAAGGATATTAGCATATATTGTTTCCTTTTCCTGCACATGCAATAGGGTGGAATCCAGAGATTGTGTCATTACAGTCCAAACACTGGAGGAGATATGGGTGCTGGTATGCACTAAAGCAATCATACATTTCCATTGGTGCAGACACATGATTTTTCAGCGAAAGTAAAAGTGCAGAAAATGAGTTCCACTGGTAAATTCATTAATTCCACCTCTGTACTAATAGGTTCATTTATTAAAATGATTTGGAAAGCACAGGCCCATATCCACAAGAAAGTGGTACTGGAACAAACTAACTACACTATGTGGAGCTAATAAAAAAATTCCCCAAATTCCCATTGATTTAAATGGGCCCTTTAAATCCTTCATTGCTAGAGAGGTCTCAAACACTTTGTGAAACAATGCATTGGAGATCTCTCTATCAAGCAATGGGTTAAAAATCAAAGGGAATCTGTATTCTCACTCTATGGTGAAGTTAGTTTGTTCCTGTATAGTTCCTTTCTAGTTTGTGTAATGCAGGTGTCAAACAACACTCCAAAAAGTCAGAGCCACTGAATGTTATTTTAGATATTCCTCCTATCACACGGGTGCTATCATCAGCTTAGTCCTAAAAGGATGACCTTTTATATATAATTTTTTTGCCATTATAAATACGTGTTTTTAATAATGTATATTCTGTTGACTGATATTTGAGAAAGGAACTTTACTGTTCCGAAACGCGTCATACAGGTTTATATACTGCTAGTTGAACAGCCCGTTACACGGGCCGCAGTGTCACAGCCACCCGGTCACGGGGCAGTCACGCGCATTAGAGACTGCCCGCGCCACTGCTGATACAGAGCTGGACGCTCCTTCGGAGCGCCCAGCTCTGTATCAGCCTCGGCGCGGGCAGTCTCTACTGCGCATGACTGCAGCACGTGCAGCAGTGTCTACTGTGCATGTCGCTGCGTTACACATGATTAGGGAATTATTATATAGGATGTGTACATACTGATGTTATTTGGCAAAGAAAATAAATATATATTTAATATTTTTTAATAAATATAATTTTATACTGAGGACTTGGATTTTCCTATTTGTGGGACAAGCAGCTGTATCGGGGCAGCTAGAGATACCCCGTTGGAAACGGCTGGTTGTATCAACAACCAGCACAACAATATTCATGGTGTGAGTATTGGATCTACTGTCACTGAATCGAAGAAGGATCATTTATTGTTGGTTTGCGCTTTTCTGCCTTTTGTTTCTTTGTATTTGGAGGTTCCTGGCAAGTCCTTTGGGTCCTTAAGGAGAAGCAGCATCCATTTTGCAAGTTTTTGGGAAGACTGAGTGGGGGCAGCCTGAGTCCCCAATCTGTTCAACTGATCACTTTTAGTGATTGTCCATATTGTGAGTACTGTGGTGTATTGGTGCAGGTCCTGATTTTTGCATACAATATTGCACTAGGAAGCACCCTCTTTTACTTCTTCAGTCCTAAAGGACCTGTGTAAAATCAGGGGTATCCAAAAAGAATGCACGGTTTCGACCCTTTTGGAATAACGTTTATCACCCCTGGGGCTCGATTCTATCCCCAACCCCCGGTATTTTTTAAAGCCAGAGATGGTGGTTTTGAAAGCACAGTTTGTTATTCTATTAACTGCACTGTCAACAACCACAGCCAAGCAAAAGTGTCCAGCGGGTGGAAAATTTGTGCCAACTGGACATCACATAAGACAAGTAATCTGTTCCATGTGGTGTTAATTCTATTCCATGTGGTTTAATTCTATTCCATACGGTGTTAATTCTATTCCATGTGGTCCATGTTAAGGGCTTCACTTTTCATGGCGAAAAACCTGCAACATGAAAAGGAGATGCAGAGTCCCTAATGTGCAGTGAAAACTGGTTTCCATCACACACTTATGGTTAAAAAAAAACAATGTTGTATACCCCACTGGCACTCATAGGGTTAATCTCCCAAGAGTTAACATATACCCAGAAAAATAAACACTTACTTGTAATCCTGATGTCCAGTGGGGTCCTAAGCACCTTGAGCAGCTACTGGCCACCTTCTTGTTTAATCTTCGGTCTTCCTTCTTCCCTTCTTCTCCTCTTCTTTCAATCTTTGTTTTTTTTTTTTTCTTTTTAAATCCAATGAGTTGTTTTGTCGTTCAAAAAAAAAAAAAAACCCAAAAGACATCACGGTGGAGGGAGGGTGACTGTTTTGAGAGTTGTCTTTTTTCCTTTGAATTCATGTTATTTAGCGTGAGTTGTGGGAACAAAAATCAACAACCAGCATTTGGCCAATACTGAAGTTTTGGCCCCAGCTCTGGTTTTTCCATATAACTAATAGGCTAAGGTAATTTTTCTGTGCCAGAAAACAGTGACTGGGACAGAGTCATATGAGGTGAAGATGGGCCATTGGTATTGCTCTTTGCTAAGGGTGCCTAAAATGTATTGTCTGTGGAAGCATGAGATGTAAATCCATCTGTTGCTATACATATATTTGCTTGTTTTATACTTTGTGCACTTTGAGATATTAACAAATGACACTGTTGAATATTTATTTTGCTATGCTTTGTTTGCTGCCATATTTTAAGTTTTATGTGGCAGAACAGAGCTCCTTTGCTCCCATTATGTTTTAACCCCTTAACGACCCATGACGGTCCAGGACCTTCATGGGTGGAATTCAGGTAAGGACCCATGGACCGTCATGGCTTAAATGATAGCAGCGTGCCTCCCTGCCTCCGTGCTATCGTTAATTCCAGGCCGAGACTGAACGCTCCGAGACCGGGGCATTCAGTCTCAGCCCTTCTTGCTTGTGCCGGGTCATGTGATCGCTGTAGCAGCGATCACATGTACTGGCATTCTGAGTGATAGATGCAGTATGCAAAGCATACTGCCTCTATGTCTCCTCTCTGCCTCTGTCTCCCTTACTATCAAAGTAAGGGAGAGAGAAGCAGAGAGGAGACACCTAGTGGAAAAAGATAATAGTGCAGCTGGGGATATTAAGCCCTTCACTGCTGGCGCTGGAGGCTGGATAAATGCAGGTCAGTTTCTGACCTGCAATGATACACTTTTAAAAAAAAAAAAAAAAAAAACACAGCACACTTTTTTTTTTACAAAAAATATTTTATTTAAAAAAAAAAAAACTCAATAAACAAAACTGGGAGTCTGGTTAAACTTATACACACCTCCAAATGTCATAGATAAAAAAGTGGGAAAATAGAGTGGGAAGAAGGGACATGGGGATTTTCACCCAGGGGGGGACAGTGGCCACTTTAAACTGCAAATTTTGTAGGTATGACTGACCGGTCATACCTTTCATGCAGTCTCCATAAAGATATAACCCTTTGCGCCCAATTGATCCCAAGAGAAAAAACAAAAAGGGGGTTTTTTTTATTTTTTTTACCTTTTTTTAATTTTAATAAAGTAAATGGTGGGTTTTCCATATAAGTGGTGTATCAAAGGAAAGCCCTATTTGTGCGTAAAAAAACAGTATATAATTTATGGAGTGGAATAAAAGCCTAAGAGGGAAAACACTGTTGAACAAAGACATAGTCAAAAAGGTCAGAATTCCTCTGGTCCTTAAGTGAAAATGACCTCAGGTTTTCCCGGTCCTTAAGGGGTTAAACAAACTCATTTGAAAAGTAGCTATCAACAAGAAGAATCCATGTACAAAATACTTATATCCATGCATTACAATAGGAATTGTCAGAAACCATATCAATTCCAACTGGAATCCAATATATGTAGTACTGAGGCTGATGTGATAGAAGAACTGGAGGAATTCTTTGGAATGCATTGGAGACCCTCCTAGGATTCAAAGAGTTAAATCAATGATAATTTGGATTTGTTACCTATGGGCACAGTTGTTTGCTGCAGAATCACTCAATTCCTTAACCCATTGCATGCCAGAGAGGTACCCAATGCATTGCACCGCAGCAATCAAAGTTACTAGTATAAGGGCTCTCAAATTTTCTTTCTGTGATAGAATCCATGTGATAGAATCCAACACTTGAATACTATAGAAGTCTGCATCATATATTTCACATTAATCCACTTAAATACCATAGCACCATAGGGTTACTATAGTATGAATATTTCAGGTAAACATTACAAGACATTGTGTATGTGCCTATTCAAAGAGAAATCTAATCACAAAAAATGCAAGCTGCACAGTTTGGAAGATGTTAATCTTCCACATGTTCCAGTGGGAGTTACAAAACCACACATGCACTGTCTGATATTACAAAAATGTTGTTCCTTTGTAATCCTTCAAGGAACCCTGAAATTCCACAAAACACAGGTTGAGAACCTCTGTCTTAGAACATCATACATGCAGTGTTGTGATTTGCAATATGTTGGAGACTTGTCTAGCATTCAGTGGGTTAAAAGACACATTTAAATCAATGGTAATTTGGAGATCTATTATACGGTAACATTGGTATGTTATGGTATTGAACCTCTTGTCTTTAGCTTCCTTCATAAGACTCACAGATGTAGCAAAATAGCAATGCTGAATATCAATGTTTCTTGTAGAGATAACAGCATTGTCCGGCAAAAAGGACAATAACAGCTCAAAATGAATTCTACTTTCATTGGGGTATCAGTATCTTTCAATTATATTTTATATGAGAAAAATGTAATGTACTTTTAAGATGTGTATAGAGTAAATATTCCCCTTTTTTTAAAAGAGCCAGGTAGAAGAGAAGTGTATATATATACAAACAGACCAGTAATTTGGTTTAGACCCAAATATAAAATATCTGGAGTCAAAGTGTCAGCGATTATTATCTATTGTGATGTTTTTGACACTGATACACAGAGTTTTATGGCACCCACAATGAAGATTTAAAAAAAAAAAAAAAAAAAAGGCTGCAGACTCCCACTCTGTATATTCGTAATACTCCTTAATATTTTCATTTTGATGTAATTTGCGGCCCTGGCTTTTTAAATATCCGCTGTGTAATAATGTTTAATTTCAGGGGTCACTCCGCCAAGGAGTATATTAAAGCTTATAAAACTCATTTCCAGAGCTCAAATATCACGCTGTGATCAGGTTAGTAGGGCAGGATCTGGGAATATTTCATCTTTTATCATGCTGATAATAAGGAGATGACAGAGGCACATTATTACAATGAGAGAATTGCTCATTTCAGCCCTGGCTGCTGGAAGCTAAGGTCTGCAGTGTGTGTTACTCAATAAAAGCAATTCTGATATGAAAAGCAAGTCTACTGAGCCTCCACTGTGTCTTATTTGATTGCGATGAATAATATATGGTGGAGAGAGTGTGTGGCAGGTGGAGGAAAGGGAGAGGGAAAAGAGGAGGAGGAGGAGGGGGAGTTTTAAGTTGAGAGGGGCACTTGAGTAGAGACAGCAAAATAATTTATCAAGAGCTGTATGTTATTGTCTGAACATAAAGTGAAGGAATCCAACTAAGCTCCTTTAGAAATTATTACCTTAAGGAAAAGAAGGCACCAGCTAACATAGAAATTCAACTGTAGGATCTAAAGACAGTTACAAATACACATTTATGTACACATTGCAATTATAAATATATACATGCACAAATATGATTTTCTAAAAATAAAGGTACCAGGTCACCACATTCTGAAATTGTATAATGCCTTTCTTGTGGTATGTAATGCTGTTTCTATTGGTCCTGGAATACCAGATGCAAACGCTACCGGGTCATCAACTTGTATGAAATCCCCCCATGAATTTGTGTATGTGTATATGTATGTGCGTGTATACATGTGTGTGTATCCACATGTTTGTATGTGTGTATGTATACGTGTGTGTGTGTGTGTGTGTGTGTGTGTGTGTGTGTGTGAGAGACAGAGAGAGAGAGAGAGAGAGAGAAATATATTGTGTGTGTTTGTGTTTTAGAAAGTAAGGAGCTGAGTGAGTGTACGTGTGACAAAGACAGTGAGTTTATGTGTGTACTAGTTGAACAGCCCGTGTACACGGGCCACAGTGCCAAGCAGCAACTGTCTCGGTGCAGTCATGCACACTAGAGACTGCCCACGCCACGGCTGATATTAGCCGCGGCACGGGCAGTTTCTACTGTGGAAGACTGCAGCCCGCGCAGCGGTCTCTGCACATGATGGCTTTTGACAAACATCCTTAGCGAATTATAATATAAGATATGTGTTTTGTGAGAGAGAGATATCATGAGTGTTTTTGTGAGATAGTGGGTGGGTGACTGTGTGTTTTTGTGTGAGAGAAAAATAATGTGAGTTTTTGCGTGTGAGAGAGATAGTGAGTGTGAACTTGTGTTCATGTATGAGAGAGACACAGAGTAAGCATGTGTGTGTGTTTGTGTGAGAGATAGACAGAAAATAAGTGTGTAAGAGAGTGAGTATGTGTGTTTATTGGTGTGAGAGAGTCAGCATTTGTGTCTAGGTATAGTGTGTATGTGAAAGAATGTGTGCTTGTTTATAAATTATTTACAAAAAAAATGTGAAAAGCTTGATTAGAATAAATATCTTGTATGATGTCCCAGTCTTTCTTCTTCCTACAAGATGGAACACCTCAGATCTGATCCTTTGAGGCAGATGTACTAAGAAGTATGGAGCTATTCTGAAGTAAACAAACTGTGCCATGGGGTCCAAATAAAAATATTTTAAGTTTTCATTGATTTGAAAGGACCTTTTTAACATCCTGAATGTTAGAGAGATGCCCCACACATTCAGGGGATTCAAAGTCCAATTGAAATCAATGTGAATTGTTATTTATCCCCTAAGGTGCAGTTGGTTTGCCCTAACATAGTTCATATAAGTACATCAGCCTCGGTATCTTTTTAATGTCTAGAAAAGTCCATCCAAGTGGGGCTATTTTTCTTGTTCTGGATTACCTCTGCAGGTGGTCTATTTCATAAACTAGTGATATGAACGACTTGTAAAAGGTCTAACTGCTGCTTTTCCTGGTCATGAAAGGGATAGTAATGCTTCAAAATAAAAGCAGCTCCAATTAATCTTCATAGTATTTGGGCCATGGAGAGTGTTATTTCAATACTGTCAGAGTTTTAGTTCAAGATTAATTGAATTATAAATTTTCCCCCTTCCGCCCCTTTTACCTAGTGTGATCCGCCTCCCCTCAGATGCGGATTCTGGTCCCTTGACCAGACAGCTCACAGCAAGGGACAATCTTCTTACTGTGAGCATAAGGAAAACCCTACCCATGAACTACAACTCTGACCGGACTGAAATAACTCTGTTACGATCTGTATGCGCACAGGCGGTGCAGGTGTCCTCCTGCAGGAGAGAGAGTGCTGGGGAGCGTCGCTGGGGTTCAGTGCTCGTGAGCGGTGACTGCTAGGAGCGAAGCCTTGCTGCGGCCGAGGCCGGGTAGAGTTGCTGGCCGCGAAGCCAGATGTCCGATCCTGTTTGAGCCGGAACCTAGACCAGGATGGCAATACTACTAGCAGTACAAGCTCACCTGCAGGGGGGAGCGAAGGCTAGAGTGCGTAAAGTAGAGAGCATAGCTAGAGAGCGTAGGCCACTCGGTAGCTATAACTCCGCCAGAAGAACAGGACACCTGGAAAAGGATACTGGTGCGAATGAGACTGACCAGGAGAAGAGGTTCCTGAAGGAGAATCCAGTCAAGCAGAAAGCCAACAGGTACTCTGGGATCAGGCTAAGGAGTAGTCAGACAGGCCAGTTCGGTACACAGTGGGTCAATCAGTGGCTGGGTCTAAGGATCAGGCAAAGGAGTAGTCAGGCAGGCCGGTTCGGTACACAGAGGGTTAATCAGTGGCTGGGTATAAGGATCAGGCAAAGGAGTAGTCAGGCAGGCCGGATCAGTACACAGAGGGTTAATCAGTGGCTGGGTATAAGGATCAGGCAAAGGAGTAGTCAGGCAGGCCAGTTTGGTACACAGTGGGTTAATAGGTCAAGACTGGGACAAGAGCACGCAAGGACTGGGTGTAGGAACACAGTTAGAGTGCAGCGAGTAGACGGAAGACGCGCCAGATATAGACACCAGCGATGACGTCACTGGCTAGACACGGCCAAAACCGGAAGTACCTGCGCACCCGCAGAGAGCGTAGGAGAAGGAAAACGAAGCGGCAAGAAAACACTGCTGCCGGAAGCATAGGCAAGGACGGACTATAATGGGGTAGGAACGAGGATCGTGACAAACACTCTCCATGGCCCAAATACTATGAAGATTTATTCGAGCTGCTTTTAAATGAGAAAGAGAGAGAGGAATGGTTTTGTATAGGGGACACTTAGTGATCTCAAAATTAGGAAACAATAATGGTAAGTAAGTTAACATGTAGGACAGTGATGGTAAACCAGCTGTTCTACACATGTTGTTGGACCATTACCATCATTCTTAACAAGATATTTACCATATAGGGAGGATGATGGGAGCTGTAGTCCAAAAACAATTGGTCCCAGGTTTCCCACATCTGATGTAACCGAGACCTTCTTTTATCACTGTATAACCAGTAGAAAAGAAATGTATATATGTAATCATAGAGGTTTTTCAATATACAGAATCACCACAATTGAGTTATCTTTGTTTACATTTCTATCTCCCCCAGTGATAGAGGATTAGCAATGTCTTAGATATTTGCCACTGTGATCATGTGCATAGTGTCTAGCTCAGTGTTTCTCAGATACCTCTCAGGGCACACCAACAGATACATATATGCTTAATCAGAAGTGTATCATTCTGATTGATCTACCTGTGCTTAAACAGTGATATTCTTAATACCTAAACCATGCATGTGCTCTGAAGACTGGAGCATGGAATCACTGGACTACATGAATGTTTCCAGTGCACAAAAGATACCAGAGTGTAAGCATAAAACTTTTTGATCACATGAGCTTCCATAAGAGGCTCACTTACGCTGTGTGATACAACTGTGCCAGGCAGGTTCTGATAGAGGCTTCTAGCCAAGAAGAGTTATTTCCCATGTTGCAGAATAGCCAGACTCCACTCACTGGAACTAAATCTTTTTAGCAAGGCAAAAACAACCTCTGTACTGCTAAATGTTGTAAAGAGATTGGATGCAACCAGCACTCATGCACACAGGTCAGGAATCAAGAGTAAAATGTTTATTTTTGTATCATTACAAAGTAGGATAGTAAACATCAGGCAACATGTACTCTTTTTCATACTTTTGGGCGCATACCATAAAGAATAGGCTGACCATACGTACTGTTTTAAATGGGACAGTACTGTTTCTTTCAAATTTCCAGACTGGGCCGTCTTTTTAATATAAATGTCAATTTTGTCCCGTTTTTAATTTTATATATAGTTTTTAATTTTTTGTAAAAAACTGAACGCGGCTTGTTTATTTCTCATAAGATAAAGTAAATAGGAACTTCCTTTCGTCACACTAGTGGTTTTACTGTGGTTTTACTGAAAACATTGATTACCATAGAGTCTTATGACTCGAGTGACTCATAACTGTCAAGACTCTCGAGTCTATGGTAAATTACCATAGAGTCTCTTAGACAGTGATATGACGACGAGTCATAAGACTCTGTGGTAATCAATGCGTACAGTAAACACTATAAGGCCACTAGTCCGAGTGACGAAGAGAGAAAGTTCCGATTTAGTTCAGGGGCAAGCTTTTTGGCCAGAGAGAGAGAACACTGCTAGTAAGAGATGGAGCAAACGCGTTTTCGCTGCTTGTAGCTTACTACGATTGGACTCGGAGTGACGGAGTCCCACTGTCACTCTGTCCCACAACCTGTCCCATTTTTGTCTCAAGAAAATATGGTCAGCCTAATAAAGAATCATGTATGCAAACACTTTATTAAGTATCTCCAAGTCATCTCAATAATTCAAGGACGGGATGCCCAAACCAGGTCAGGATTTAAGGATATCCTTGATTAAAGGACAAGTAAACTTTGTATTTATGAACCCATGTTATAGAGTTTCTCATTCTGAGTAAAAGTTATTATAGAACAGACTTATTTTTTAAAGTAAATTGTTATCAACATCACCATCTAGTGACCAAAAGGCAAACTGATTTTTATAGTATGTGCCATGGGAGACTAGGATTTCCATTTCAACTCATAGGAACAACAGCACCTGGGTACCACAACAAAATATTGTAGTTTAATGTAAAAAGAGCTATGATATATTTTGAAAATCTCCAGTAGGCTTGTTTTATGCAGCAGGAAAATCCTTCTAAAATATGTTTCCATTAAAAAAAGAAGATTACTGCCCCCCTCAAGCTCAATTATTTTGGCTAATGCACCTGTGCTTAATCAGCAGTATCCTTACATCCTGGCCTTTGTAGGGCCAGAAAAGATTTGTGCATCTCTCTTGTAATTACGAACAGGGATCACCAGAATCCCCCTCTCCCCACACATATATATAAATATTGCAAAGACAAAATGTTACTGTAAATACAATAAAATAAAAACATAAATGAAAAATATAAATACAGTTTTCTCTATTAATCATTGTTGATAATAATGAAAATATAATATTTAATGTATAATATTTGGAACCACCCTATCCAAAGTTCATACTTTAACAGTTTCCTGGGAAGTAGTATGACCATCCAATAAACATGATCCAGCAATGGAGTTGAAAGGCATCCTTCTAGGTTTAAATATTGCAATGAAAAATTTCTTCTAACTGTTGAAATGGTGTCACCTGTCTCTATAATTTAAGACATCCATAATTTTCTTATTAAACCCCTTGAATGTTATAAAGGTTGGCGACCAGTTTATTTTATCTACCGATGCCTTCATTTGAGTACTTTTTAGAGGATCTTAAATGAGAGAAGCAGTACTTTGTAAGATAACTGGAGTTTGATAGGAAGGCAATGAAGAGACTGGAAGAGAAGGGGGGTAGGGACAAACCGAGGAGACATTAAGGTTGACTTGTGCTGCATTCTGGATGGATTGAGGTTCATGGAGTTGGAAGGTAAGACAGCCAGAGAGAAGAAGGTTACAATAGCCCTGTAGGATAGGATGAGTGCTTGTGTAAGAACTTTAACTGTGGAGGAACAGAGGAAGGGATGGATATTTTTATGTTGTACAAGAGAAAGCAGCAATATTTAGTGATGTAGTTAATATAAGAAGGGAATGAGAGAGTAGTGTCAGTTATCAGCCCTAAGTACTGTGTTTCTGGCTTTATGGTAGTGCCATTTTCTGTCACCTTGAAGGGCACTACTGGACCAGGCCTTGGTGGGATGAAAATTAGTTTTAGACCTGTTGAGCTTGAGGTTAGCCTGAGATAGTCGAAAGGGAATCTGTGACTTTAGATTGAATATCAGAATTCATTTGAGGTGCAGATGAATAAAGCTGGGTTTCATCTCCATGGAAGTGATATTTAAGTCCGAATTAGTTAATACAATTGCCAAGTGTTGTTGTGTAAAGAGAGAACTGAAGCAGTCTAGGAACAGAACCTTGAGGAACACCAAAAGAGAGGTGGATAAGAGGATGAAGATGTGGCATTGGATACACTGAAGGATTAGTTAGTTAGATGAGAGGACAGACAGTTCAGTGCCAAGTTGTGGATGATGAAGGAGTTAAAAATTTGGAGGAGGAGAGGATGTTTGAGAGCATGATCAACACTGTGAAAAGCATCTGAGAGACCAAGCAGGATACATTTTGAATAGTGACTTTATGATTTGGCAAAGTGTAGATCACTGACCACTCTTGCGCAGGAAGATTCTATGGAGTGAGTAGTGCAAAAGTCAGAATGTAATGGGTCAAGTCGGTTGTTCGTGTTAAAGAAGTCAAGCAGGTGTGAATAGGTTAGGTGTTCCAAGAGCTTAGAGGCAAAGGTAGGAAAGAAACTGTTCGATAGCTAGTGGTTGTGGTACTGTCACGGGAATTGTTCTTGAGGATGGGTGTTAATATGACAAGTTTGAAGTCATCAGGAAAAGTAGCAGATGCAAAGGAGTAATTAAAAATCTTTACAAGTATGGGGATTAGTGTGGGGGAGAGGAACTGGAAGACTTGAGTGGAGAAAGGAGGACAGCAGGTTAGTCACTACCTTATAGTGAAAAGGTATTCAGCGTTGCATGAGGGAAACGAGGGAGGATAAAAGGGCATTTATAAAAGGTGATATTTTCCCGGATGGAATCTACTTTGGTTGTTTAGAGTTTAGGAGGGAAGCAGGTGGAGGGAGGAGAAGGGAGTCAAACACGGAGAAGAGGTGATGAGGGTTCGATTTATGCATGTTAATTAGTTGTGAAAAGTATTGTTTTTTTTAACCAGGATCAAAGCAGAGTTAAAGCAGGAAAGGAGAAATCTATAGTGAAGAAAGTCTGCCAGAGAGCCTGACTTTCTCCAGAGACATTCAGCTGAACACACAGAGGAGCGGAGGAAGCATGCAGGTTCAAAATTGGTTCCTTTTTTAATGTAATAAAAGAAAGGGGGAGATAGCGCACCAGATAACTAAGTGTAGTTGGTATTAAATTTGAAAAGGCAATCACTTCAGAGAATGATGGCTATAATAAGGTATCACAAAGAATTTATCGAAAGAAATATATAAAAGCAAATAAATAGATCTAAAAATAAATACACTGACCTAATATACTATAAGTGCAGTACAGGATCTAAAAAATAAGTCAATATTAATATTATAAAAAATATATTTTAAGCATATGCTCAAATTAAAATACAAAATCAAGTAAAGCAAAAATTGCTACAGCCAAGTATATTGTACACTTGGACACAATGTATCATAGACAGTGGTTGGGGTCTCACTCAACTTAATTGGCTAGACTCGTATCCAGAGCGTCACAAGACCTACTAGTACACAGGGGTCTGGGGAGTCAATTGATATGGAAGGCAGGGACAAAGATCTAGTCAACTGGTGAGTTGTAATCAAAAGACAGTCTAGATCTCAATTCAATCTGCTCTCCAGGTGCTGGATTCTATTGCATGTGCTAATTTTATCACTGCTTTTATCTCCAGTTTTCCCCATAGACTTCAATAGGAAAATGTTTGATAAAACGGGTGTTAAAGGGACAGTAATGTCCCAAAAAAATTATGTATAGTTTTGTAGAGCTGAAACTAATAAACTAAGTGCAACAAACCCTATCTCTCAAAATGGCTATGGTTTGAGAGATATAGGGATTCAAAGTTCCCCCATCCCCTTCTCCTGATGTCAGCTGTAAAGTCAGCTGTAAAGTAATCTAATATATATATAATTTTTTAATGTAACAGCATAAAAAAAACAGTTGAATACTGACAGACACGATTTGTAAATAGTGGTACTACACCTGTACACTTATTTGGTAGTAAGCCTCATAGGTAACACATAAGGGACAAGGAAACCTACAGAGACATTGTCCTTATCTGTTCTGAAGTTCCAATGATCCAGACAATGTGAAAAGTATTGTTTTTTTAGCCAGTAATAGAGCAGATTTAAAGCAGGAAAGGAGGAATCTGTAGAGAAGAAAGTCTACCAGAGAGCCTGACTTTCTTCAGAGTCATTCAGCTGAACATATAGAGAAGTGGAGGAAGCATGGGGGTTCAAAATCTGTTCCATTTTTAATGAGACAGCATAAAAAAAATTGGATACTGACAAATAGACATGATTTTTAAATAGTGGTGCTACACCTGTACATTTATTTGGTAGTAAGCATCACATATACCGCATATGGGCAGAGGAAACCTACAGAGACATTGTCCTGATCTGTTCTGAAGTTCCAGTAATCCAGACATGTCTGTCATTAAGTGATACCAGGGTGGTTATGGACTAATCACAACAGTAGAAGAAAAAAAGAACACAAACCACCTCAAAACGGATCTTTCTGAAAAAATTAGATAAGAAACATATATATATATATATCCCTCCAAACCCTTCAGAAACCCACATACATATTTACATATTTTAGAGGCTTAGTTGCCTCAGAAGGAATTGGGATATTTTCTGGAAATGCACCTTCCAACCACAATTCTCAGCTTGAATACCCAGGATCTGGGTGAGATAAAATTGTAGTGTCCTGTATAAAGATGGAAATGACTTCTAATTGATGTCTATTAAAAAAAGTTCTAGCGATTATCCCTGGACTATCATTTCTTGAATAGAGTATACTGTTTATGCAAGGCTGCCCAGCTTGGGGGGGGGGCATGAGTCTATAATCAAACTCAGCAGAGAAGCTAGAGAACAATTAGGAAGTGCTGAGACCATCATATTCCAATTTCCAAGCCATAGAGTCTGGGTGCTCAAACCAAGAATGGAGACTGGATGAGCAGATCAGGAGGCAACACCCCAGGGAGAATCCAGAGCTTGCTCAGTTTTCTAAAAGACAAGGGATAGCCTACAAAATATGTGAGTGGGTTTCTGGAAGATTTGGAACAGTATGTACACTTTCTCATTCTTACAGAGAGATCAGAGCTGGATTAACACTCCAATGGGCCCTAGGCAAGGTACCAATTTGGGGCCCCCATATAATAGCCTTATTAGTAACTTTGAATGTTATATTACAATCAGTATATCTCTTAATCGTTGGTTTACTGCATTTTTGTAGTGGCCTTGATTTTTGCACTAAACATACATACTGTTAGGTACCCACAACTTATAGTCTATTTTATAGCCCCGCCGCTGCACGACCAATGTGCATATCCAAACTCAAAACTGCATGTGCCTGAAGAACAGGCAGTCCTGACACATGCGCACAAGGCACAATGATGCCATTTAGACTGAGCTGCAGCCACATTATTATTTATAGATTAGGAGGACACGGAGAGTGTGGCGGCAATGTGGCACCATGATTCACTAAGCAGGGATAAGGTTTCCGCCAGGCCCGGACCCCCTCATCTGACCGGGCCTGAGATCGCAGCAAGAATAGAGTTAGGGGGAGCACTGAGCTGGGTCCAGGATGAGGTTTCTGCCGGGCCCCCTCATTTGACCGGGCCCTAGGCAGGTGCCTTGTGTGCCTTGCCTGTGATCCGTCTCTGAGAGAGATACACTTAGAGGACAGGACTGCAAGAAAATGGGAGTGAGAAAGGAAGAGATGGACATGTTTAGATGCAGAGTGTGGGAGGAATGGAGAGATGGAGATTGTGAATAGGAGAGTATGGGACAGTGGGAGAAGAGGAGAGAGAATGAGGAAGAATGGAAGAGTTGTTCAGCAGTTGTGCCTGTTTACTAACTGAAGTAGTTCTCTAACATCTGAAAGTAAACCTAATTTCCTTATATTCTGGATATCATGGGTATTATCTTCCTGCAATCTGATTGGGTGAACAAAAAAGCAAACAAAACAAATCCTCTTATTTATTTATTTATTTATTTATTTAGAAAATGTTTTACCAGGAAGAATACATTGAGATTGCTCTCGTTTTCAAGTATGTCCTGGACAGTTTACAGTAGAGGGTTGCTTATTTATACAAATTGAGAAACACTATATATTACATGTTATTAAATATACATACAAATATTCATATGGAAATTTTAGAATTATAAACAGTTACACTCTGTTTTTAGATATAGAGAAGCATTTACTTTTAAGGATTTTAGACTGGGAGCAGATCTGGTTATTTCAGGCAGATAGTTCCAGGCCATTGGCGCTCTGTAGGAGAAGGCGGCTCTTCCTGCTTCTTTCTTGTATTGTGGTATACGTAGCGAGTTGTTTGCGGTGGAGCGGAGGTTATACTTAGTATGTAGAGCAGGAGTGAGCATACTGCTCAGGTAGTCTGGTAGTTTTCCAGAGAAGTGGTTGTGTACTAAGCAAGAAAGGTGAAGGGCACGTCTAGATTTGAGTGTTAACCAATTTAGTTCTTTTAACATATCACAGCGATGAGTAGTGTAATTACATTGAAGGCTAAAGCGGCATATTGAATTATACAGGGTGTCAAGTTTACTAAGATGGATTTCTGGTGCTGGTGCATAAACTACATCACCATAGTCTATGACAGGCAGCAACATCTGTTGCACAATACGTTTTCTAACCAGGGGACTTAAACATGATTTGTGTCTAAAAAGAGCACCGATTTTGGGATAAAGCTTGGAAGTTAACTTGTCAATATGATGTCCAAAAGTGAGGCTGGGGTCAAGCCACATACCAAGATATTTGTAGGAGTCCACTGGGGCCAAATTACGATTAGACTCCGTTACAATGGATATGTGAGTACTGTCGAGATTACGCAGTTTGTGTTTTGTGCCAAATATCATTGTGACAGTTTTGTCTGTGTTTAAGAACAGTTTGTTCCTTGCTATCCATCTTTCAACCTCGCAGAAATCATGTTGTAATATGGCCTCAAGGTGTGATATGTTTGAGTTTTTAGTATAGAGAATGGTGTCGTCTGCATACATGTGTACTGAAGATGATTTGCAAACCTTGGGAAGATCATTTATAAAAAGAGAAAACAGAAGCGGGCCAAGAATGGAACCTTGAGGAACTCCACTTGTTACTTTGAGAGTAGGGGAGTCATTGCCAGCAACTGACACATACTGCATTCTGTCTGATAAATAGGATCGGAACCAGTTTAGAGAATTATTACCCAGTCCTGATCTTTGGAGTTTATTTATCAGAATATTATGGTCTACTGTGTCAAAGGCCTTGGCAAAATCTAGGAAAATGGCTCCTGTGAGGTCACCATTTTCCATGCCCGTCTGGATATCGTTGGTTACTTTTAGGAGGGCTGTGACTGTTGAGTGATTTGGTTGAAAGCCTGATTGAAAAGGGGTGAAAAAACTAGTCTGTTGGTAATATTTATTTAGTTGCACATGTACACATTTCTCTAGGATTTTGGATAAAGTGGGGAGTAGGGATATTGGTCTATAGTTTGATACTACACTTTTATCCCCACTTTTGTGGATAGGCACAACTCTAGCCACCTTCCAGGATTTGGGCATGTACCCTGTTGCCAAAGAGGTATTAATTAAAGAAGCAATCGGTTTGGCCATTACCATAGCACTGAGCTTTAATAGCATTGTTGGTAGTTTGTCAGGGCTAGATTGGCATTTCATTTTTGGATTGAGGAGGTGATCATATATTTCGCTTTCATTTACTGGCATGAAATTGAATTCATATTCAGAACTGGGTCGGGCAACAGGTGCCAGTGAATGTTCTGTAGATGGCTGAACTTCTGAGTTATCTTTGTTTTGTGTAATCAGGGTGGTGGCACATCCAATAAAGTAGCTGTTAAATGCATTGGCTATGGCTGTGGGGCATTGTATTGTTTCATTATCTATGATTATAGTTGATGGGTGAGTATGATTAGGAGGGTTATAAAGGTTTTTAATAACCTTCCAAAAGTTGGCTGGCTTTGAGATGTTACTGTTTAAGTTGTCAGTAAAATATTGTGCTTTTGCTAATTTTGTTTGTTTTGTACATGTATTCCTTAATTGTCTGTATGCAGTGTGATCATATGCGGAGCCGGTTTGTTTAAATTTTGTCCACAAGGCATCTCTGAGACTGTATAATTGAATCAAGTCAGCTGAGACCCAGGGTAGATGTGCCCCCCTAACCCTGACCTTCCTTAGTGGGGCATGTGTATTACAGACCTGTAAAAATTCAGAGTTAAAGAATTCTATCGCTGAGTCTAGGTCTGGTATTAGCTGTATTCTCTGCCATGAGCAATTTCTTAAGTCATTTAGGAAGGACTGAAGATTAAAATTTTTAAATGATCTTGTGAGTATGACTTTGGAACATGACTTGACTGGTTTTATTTTGCGGACACAGTAAACTATGGAGTGATCGCTAAACACATTTGCTAGTACGCCTGAGTCTTGGATTCTGCTTGTGCAGGATGAAAGGATCCAGTCTAGCAGAGTATGGTTGGATGTTTTAGGATTTATGCGAGTAGGGGAGGAGATTAGTTGTGATAAATTCAATGTTTTAAACAATGAACAAAACTTTTCATTCCTGGAGTCTAGCCAATTTATATTAAAGTCTCCAAGAACCACCAGCTCGCTTTTCTTGTTTTGAGTGGCAATCTCCTTTAGGTGTTGTGCTATGTCTGAAAGGGTATGTGCTGGGGTATTTGGTGGTCTGTAGATGCCTACAATTATGATTTGTTTTGAATATGGAAGACAAATTTTGCCAGCAATGTATTCATAAGAATCAGAGTTATGAGAGTCATTTAGAAGTGTAAAGTTTACTGATTCCTGTATGTATATGATTACCCCTCCTCCTCGCTTTGCACGGTCTTTACGAAAGCATGAGTATCCATCTATGGCAACAGCAGTATCAGGTATTTTTGGGGATAACCAGGATTCAGTAAGAATAAGAATTTTAGGTTTGTATGCATAACACCATGCTTTTAGTTCATCCATTTTGGGCAGTATACTGCGTATGTTGCAGTGCACAAAAGCCAGACCCTTTTTAAAGGGGAGGTTGCCATTTATTGCTATTTGAGGGCCAGGGTTGGTTTCTATGTCATTTGCCAAAGCAAGTAATAGAATGCATAAAAATTTGGTGTTTTGTTTTCTGTGAGCATTTAGTGAGAGGGTGCGTCTGTTGCTATAATTACTGGGGGAGGGTGAGCTTGTTTTTAATACTCTCCACCAGCATTCAGAAGGGAGTGCACCTGTATGCAGAAGTCCATGGTGTATTAGTATGGTATGATGAGGGTGCTGGGCATGGTTGCCCACAAGATGCATTTCATGTTTTGTGAAATGGAATGTGTTGTACAAATTCTGAACTAACAGAATAGTTTAACTCATCCTCCGATGCAAGAGCTTAAGTATCAGCTCCCTATATAAATAAAAGGTATTAATTAGTACATAGGTTCCATACAATAACATAAGTATTGGAAAGTGGTTCTCACTGGAGATACTTCTCCCATCTTAGAGCATCTAGTACAAGGATATATTTTCTGGAAGAATATGGAGATAGAAATTAGCCTCATGTGGTATATTTTTGATTTCTAAAGTTGAATTATTTATAGCAGTACAAATACTTTTTCTTCTTTCTTTCAATAAAGCAAAACATCTAAGGTACCTTTAAAAATATAATTTGGCATTAGGCATTTAGGAAAAATAAATGCCATGTTTTAAAGTATACAAAAAATGTTTTCTGTATAAAAAAACAGGTTTTGCCCTGCAATTTGTGCAAACAAATCACATTTCCTGAAGTCCAATTGTAGGCCATCATCATCGAAGAATGCTCATAATCACTGCACATTTTGAATGGGTTCTCATTCTTTGGTGAGGCGGATGCAAGAAACCAACACAATAAATCTTTTTTGGTATATTGAATTAAATCTGCAGGGGGCACTCACCATTTTCTTTGCATCCGTGGTCATGTACTGAAACATGCAGTATGCAAAACATGATATCATTTACATAGGTCTGAGGGAATGAAAAAGGCATCTTACTGTTATGGAACCATTACTAGAAAAGAGATTGTGTGCAGCAAGGAACTGAAAAATGCTAAGTTTTCCTACTGCTTGGATTCATCTTTAAATAAATTGAAATTAGTATAATATTATAGTGTTGTACCCTGAATATAGACACATTTTCCTGTGTTCAATAAACAAAATATTTTTTATTATTATTATTTTAGGCAGTATAATCAGTAATTGGTTGCTAGATATTTGGGTGATATGCTTGCTCATTGATATTTCTGTGAGTGGCAACGTGAGATCTCTATAAAGACCAATAAAAGGCAAATGTACCTACATAATGAAACTGATGTAATAAGAAAAACTAGTAATTCAGCAGTATACAAACTGCAACAATGGGTTCAAATAAGCATTCTCATTGATTTAAATGTGGATTTAACCCCTTGAATGCTAGGTAGGGACCTCCCTAGCATTCAAGGGGTTTAATCTTTTGAGTGACAGAGTAATCCGACGCATTGCATTTCAATGCGCTGGATATCTATCTGGAATGCAAATGGTTAAAGCCTTTTGGATCAATGGGACTTGGGGAATATTTATATAACCCCTATGGTGCTGTTGATTTATGCCAACATTATTACAAACTTGATGCAGCGGCTCTGTCTATGTCAGGCACCTGGTTAAAAGTAGTAATACCAACACCACTGATAAAATTGCAACATCAATACATTTCAGGCAAGGATAATGGGTTAATCTGCTAGATAGGTGCAAAATGGGAGCATCCCTATCGGCTCCCAAACGTAATAATGTGAAGCTTAGAAGATTCTTGCACTCTTATCCCAAAAAGACAGAAAAAAACCCAATTTATAAAACATCAATATTTATTTATACAATTTAAAGAGCGCTCTTTGTGCAAAATGCGTGGATCTGTTTGAGATGTGGATTTTCATCTAGCTGAGTGCCTATCTTACACTAGCCTCTCCTTGTCTTACTATATGGCCAGAACACTTCAGGTACTTTTAAATTGTATGAATAAATATTGATGTTCTATGAAGGCTTTTTCTTTTTTTTTTTTTCTTTTTTTTTGGGGGGGGATAAGAGTGCAAGAATCTTCTAAGTTTCACATTTTGACGCCAGCATTACCCACTTCATAACCCTCGTTATACTCGATAAATAACTATCAATAAACATATTAAAGAGATTATGATATAAGTATACCTGAGATGGATATAAGGTGTATGACATTTTAGGTCATTTTACAGCAGCTAAAAAAAGATTAGATACTATGGCGGCAATATCAAAAAATAATTGCCTGAAGAGTGGGATATTTTAATAAAAAGGTTGCATTATAGTCTTAACCCTTTGAGTGGGAGAGTGGTGTCCAGCACATCACACTGCATACCTCTCAGGCACTCAGAGAGTTATTGATTATGTAATATGCAGGTTGGTGGACGCAAAAACATTTCTACACTGTAGTAAAACCCAGAAGCAGAGATGTATGATTGTTATTGCTAAAAATAAGGGTAGAAAATAGTCTGCAATGGTAGATTTGAACATTCCTGGCAAGGATTTTTACATGATTGGTATACTGCTTTAGTGCTTTACTACCTCTTGCCTTAAATGGATTTCACACTACATCTATTTAGTATAGCCCAACCAGAGTACAAGTTTGTTAATGAAAAACAAACAGCGGAGGGCACCAATGTGTTGAATTTGAGCCAAACAAAAAATAATGCTAATAATTTACCAAAGAGCCTCTTACTTTAAAAGGCAGACACTCCAGGTAAAAAAGTGACAGAAAAAAGTGACAGTTACACCTGTAGAAAATGTATCTGCCTTCACACAGTCTTTCAATGTTGGAACGGAGATTCCAGTGGTAACACTTTTTTGTCTATTGCTTATCACAGCTGTAACCTCACGAATGACATGCAAAACCTATGAATGTGGAAGCAAAACTGAAAAAAGGACAGGTGCACGTATCCATTTCAGGACCACCTAAGCTGACTCTTGCAGTGCAAAAGTTATACAACTGAATTCTGTTGACATAGTAGTTTAGGTTGAAAAAAGATTTGTGTCCATCAAGTTCAACCCTTTTCCTATTCCTTTTTACCCCTGTTGATCCAAAAGAAGGCAAAAAACTCTTCAATACAGCAATTTCAAATTCTGCTTTGAATGGGGGGAAAAATCCCTTCTTGATTTCAAGTGGCAATCAGATTTATCCTTGGATCAACAAGCGCTAAATAAATATTAATCCCAGTACTAACGTACATAGTCTTCTATGTTCTGCTCTTTTAAAGGGATAGTAATGTTTCATAATAAAAGCAGCTCTAATTAATCATTATAGTATTTGGACTTTGGAGAGTGTTATTTCAATCCTGTCAGATTTGTAGTAGAAGAGTAATTCAATGACAAAGTATCCCCCTCCCGCCTCTTTTACTGATGTAACACTGTTCAGCCAGATCAGAAGGGAGGTGCCAGGTAGACTGCAGAGAGGGACAATCTTCAATTAAGATAAGGGAAAAACCTGAAAAACTTGTCAAGGAGGCAGGGCTTTCATTGTTCCCATAGGAAGAAGATTGTCCCCTGCTGTTATCTGTCTGGTCTATGGACTGCATTCCACATCTGAGAAGAGATGGCTTACACTAGGTAAAAGGGGCAGGAGGGGAAACTTTGCTTGTGAATATCTCTCAAACTATAAAGGTTTGAGAGATAAGACTTATATCGTTCTTCATGTTTTTCTAATGCCTACAAAATAAAATAAAGATTAAAGGGATTACTATCCCTTTAAAAAAGTATCCAGGTCTTTTTTAAAGGCATCTACTGTATTCGATAGCACCACCCCCTCAGGCAGTGAATTCCATACATTTATTGTCCTTACTGTAAATCCCTTCCACTGTTGTAGATGAAATCTCCTTTCCTCAAGTCTAAGCAGATGACTCATTGTCCTATGTACTGTTCAGTTAGTGAACAGGTCTTTGGAGAGCCCTTTGTATGGGCCCTGAACATATTTATATAATGACAATAACCTGATCCTCACCACAATGTTGCCTGGAAGGGACTGTTAGTTTGTGGATGAATGTTACCACTAGCTCCCACTCAGATGCATGGTGATGCTTATTCATATACAGAAATCAACAATGTTCATCAGATATTTATTATAACACACAATATTTAAAATATAAATAAAATCACTAATATCTTCAACATGTTTTTGGCCACTTTATGGCCATTTGATTAAGAAGCATCACAATAATGATAACAAAACTGGATTTTAAAGTGCCAGCCACCAATATAATGTGCCTAAACCCACAAAGCTGATTTCTTAAAGATATATGGACCCATTAACTAACATTAATATTACCAGGGAAGACAATCAGTATATATGAATGTTATCTACTAAGATAGCATTATTTTTTTTTTTTTACGTTTTATTTAGTGTAAATTTAACTTAGAAAGTCAGGGCTGTAGCTACTTCCGCATAGAATGCTCTGTCTCTGCTGTCCTCCCTCCTCCGATGGCGGAGGCTTCTGTCTGTAAGCAGAAGCGGTCTCATTGGGAGAGCAGAGGCAGAGCAGAGCAGAGGCAGAGCAGTCTATGTGGAAGTAGCTACAGCCCAGATTTTCTAAGTTAAATTTACACAAGATATTCGATATGTAGCCTAACTATTTATGCTATGTTGTACATATGTGACACATCCACTTCAAATCAATGTGGATTTTTATTGTCCCTATATAGTAGAAGTTGATTTGCTCTACAACAGGCTTGTAAAACATGAGGTCCCTCTGTATGCTAGCTTGTGTCCCTCCATACAGAGAAATGTTTTAAATGCCCTGCAGACCAGCATCTTCCCCATCCTATATACCTCAATTTAGGATTATTGCCTCTCCATCTTTTCTGCAACAGGTTTCACTGGTCCTGAATCCCAGTCAGGATCATTTGCAGGCTGTTGGAATGATCCACAGGCAAAGCATTATGGTAGTGGCTACATTCTAGTGGGCTAAAAGATTTTTGGTGACATCATCAGTCAGTCAAGTGATCATAGTTTATATTGGAAGGGGAGGGACACAATAAGAGAGAGCTGCAGGCTGAAGAGAGCACAAAAGTACAGAAGTGCATGTGTGTGCAGGTCAGGTCATGAGGCTGATGTACTAAGAAAAAGTGGTGTGATTCTGGTTAAAAACAAGTGTACCATAGGAAATAAATAGAAATTGCCACTGATTTAAATTGGGCTTTTAACCCATTGAATGCATGGGTTAATGCACTGGACACATTTTTATCGTTCATGGGTTAAAAGGTCAATTTAAAGCAATGAATATTTCATTTGTTATATGTGGTGTGCTTGGTTTGCTCCAGAACTGCACAACCTTCAGTTAGTACATCACCTTTCATCCTTCCCTAAACGAACTGGGCCTTATTTATCAAGCTAAAGGTAAACGATTCTGGAGCAAACCAACAGCATCATGGTGGGGAAGACAATTCTGCAAATGACCTTTGATTTAAATGGGATTTTAATGCTTTGAGTGACAGAGGGCCATGCAACACATTGTTTTGGAATTCACTTGATATACATTTGGCACTCAAAGGGTTAACCCTCTGAATGCTAGAGCAGTCTCCAAGGCAATGCAAATCATTGGGAATTTTAATTTATTCAGTAAGGTGCAGATGATTTGCCCTAGAATTGCTAAAGGAGAAGTTTGTGTGTGTGTGTGTGGGGGGAGAATCCTGGGTGAGGGAGACATAGACCTTGAAAGATGGAGATAGACCTCTTTAAGTGGGGGGAGATGTGGCTAAAGGAGAGAGTCTGAATTTGTGAGATGAAAAACCAGTAGAACAAGATTAGGATGTCAGACAGTGTATGTCTGCTTCTTTGACTACCAATGGGACAAGGCTAAGGTTTTAGGCAGCGTTTGGGGTTCTGTGACTACCAGTGGGACAAGGCTAAGGTTTTAGGCAGTGTTTGGGATTCTGTGTCTACCAGTGGTACAAGTTTAAGGTTTTAGGCAGTTTTTGGGGTTCTGTGACTACCAGTGGGACAAGGATAAGGTTTTAGGCAGTTTTAGGGGTTCTGTGACTACCAGTGGGACAAGGTTAAGGTTTTAGGCAGTTTTTGGGGTTCTGTGACTACCAGTGGGACAAGGTTAAGGTTTTAGGCAGTTTTTGGGGTTCTGTAACAACCAGTGGGACAAGGCTAAGGTTTTAAGCAGTGTTTGGGGTTCTGTGACTACCAGTGGGACAAGGCTAAGGTTTTAGGCAGTGTTTGGGGTTCTATGACAACCAGTGGGACAGAAAAACAAAGCTGGTCTGTCAGACAGCATATGTGAGGGTGGTTCTGGGACTATCAGTGGACAGTGGACGAGCCTGTGGTATCATTATATCATAGATCCAATGTAGCAGGTGTCTTTGGAGTGAAATATAGAGTGAACCACCCTTGGCTGTATTTGAGTTTGACATGCCTGCTCTGGAATCCTCCATATCTGTCTCATCGTGTTTGAAAGGTGGGCTGATGTAATAACTGATATAGAAAAAACTTTCGCTCCTATAAACACACCTGCAAATGTTGTTAAAATCAATATAAACTTTACTGAAGAACAATAGAATAATGAAATCCTTGACATACCGATATGAGAGAAGAAGTAGAGGAGAGGTTCGGGAGGTGTTCAAATATACTCAGCTAAACGTGCTACACCCGACTTGACAGATCAACGCGTTTCGTGCTGTTTGCGCAAACAGCGCGAAACGCGTTGATCTGTCAAGTCGGGTGTAGCACGTTTAGCTGAGTATATTTGAACACCTCCCGAATCTCTCCTCTACTTCTTCTCTTATATCGGTATGTCAAGGATTTCATTATTCTATTGTTCTTCAATAAAGTTTATATTGATTTTAACAACATTTGCAGGTGTGTTTATAGGAGCGAAAGTTTTTTCTATATGAGTCACATTGTGTCAAAGAGCACATGGGGAAGCTCTTGTATCGCTCCAAACCAATACTGCAAACCGTATCCGGACTGTTATATTTTGTTTCATTGTGACTCAGCTGGATGAAGATTCATATATTGTAGAAGTTTGAGCAGCTAAAAAGAATTTGTTTGAAGCTGATGTAATAACTCCCAACCTTTACTTTCTCTTGTGAAACTTTTCAGTTGCTTTTACTGTTACATTGATATAACTTACATTTTCATCAAGGTCAAGAAATATTTTGTGATTTTACTGTACTTGCAATCACTGTTCCCTATAATATTTTTGATGAATGATCAAAATTAAATGTATAATATACACCAATAAGAATGTGTATTCAAATGCTCAGAACCATGACAACTGGCATAAAAGAAGTGTTATGCCTAACAGTGAAAACAATTGTATTAATAGTAGTAATAATAATAATGCATACAATATGTTGTAATATAAATTTGTCTCTTTTCCAGTGTAGTACTTATTTCATATTTTACAGGAAATATTCTGATGGTGTTGTGCAAGACAATTATATTAACCCTTTGATGCCAGAGGGGTTTCCATTACATTATTTTGCAAATAGTTGAAAAGCCAGTGTACACGAGCCACAGTGCCACCCAGCAACTTCAGCTGGGGTCCGGATTCTGTTGGCCGTGCTGCAGTCGTGCACAGTACTGACTGCTCAAATGTGCCGTGGCTGATAACAGAGTGGAGTGCTCTGAATTCAGCCCGTAGTCCTCTCTGAGCACCTTCCTGGGACCCTTGGTCCCAGGAAGGTGCGGAGAGAGGACTACAGTCTGAATTCGGTGTGCCCCGCTCTGTGTGTGCAGCCATCTCTACTGCGCATGACAGCTTCTGACAAACATACTTAACGAATTATTATATAGGATGTGTTAGACATCCTTCTGGCACACAAAGTGTAAAGCTGTTGTACTGTTACACAGGCTCACAGCTTAGGGAGAACAAGATCAGAGAGGAGCAAGGAAGAAGCTACTCTGGGATACCTTTGTTGGTTATGCATCAAGAAGAGACACCGGTAGTTTGTGAAAATGCAATATTAGACTTTACTTGTGTGGATTAAACAAAAAACATTTAGAACACATAGCCAACAGAAAGGAAGTATGGTAAGAGAGACAAAAAAGCAAGTGAAGACAGAACTTCCTCCCTTTTAGTATAATACCAACAAGTTAAAGGGATAGTAATACTTCATTTTAACTTTATTTTATTTTGTAGGCATTAAAAAAACATGAAGAATGATATAAGTCTTATCTCTGAAACCTTTATGGTTTAAGAGATATTCACAAACAAAGTATCCCCCCCTGTTCAACCAGATCAGAAGGGAGATGCCCAGGTAGACTGCAGAGAGGGACAATCTTCAATTAAGATAATGGAAAAAGCTGAAAAACTTGTCAAGGGGGGGAAGGGCTTTCATTGTTTTCATACAAAGAAAATTGTCCCCTTCTGTTATCTGTCCTGTCATACAACCAGACTCACATCTGAGAAGAGATGGCTTACACTAGGTAAAAGGGGCGGGGAGGGGAACTTTGCTTGTGAATATCTCATAAACCATAAAGGTTTGAGAGATAAGACTTATATCATTCTTCATGTTTTTTTAATGCCTACAAAATAAAATAAAGTTAAAACGAAGTATTACTATTCCTTTAACATGCATATGCAAAACAGTACCCTGAACTGCACAGTGCCATCTACAGTCCAAGCGCTATACATACACATACGCTACAGTACATGCTGTTGTATTTCCCAAAAACCTTGTCATATGGAGGGGAGATTTGACATAGAATAATGTACATGCTTTGACTCCTATTCACTGCTCTACATTTTGTATATGATGCTGATCTGATAACACCGCCCCCAAAAAATAATGTCACAGAGTTGGAAGGAGAAATCATCTTACCATATACAGATATACATAGCTAGGAACTCTACGGGTTTGCCCCGGAGACTCTGGTTTTGACTCTGCATTACCGGGTCTCCGAGTCTAATTCTCCAGGGCTAGGCATTTTCTTAAGAAACTCTGCCCATTGGTGCTCCTTCCCTATTGTTCCACCCACTCTCCACCCCCTCCTTCCCCAGTCTATTCCCATATACTTTTTCACTTGTCTGAAGACCCGGCCCAAGTCACAATTAAGCCCCGCCCCTTTTTGACACACATTTCATCATTTGTCTTCCTCAACAGCACCATAGGCTTCCTTTTCCGGGGATGCCAGAAGAAAAAGTTATGCAGATAAAGCTTTACTTAAATGTACAGCATTATGCTCACTATCTGCACCTGTCTGTTGTAAGTAAACCAGAGGTATAACTAGTCATTGGAGTGCCCAATGCAAAAATGTTTTTGGGCCCTCTATCACAAAATATTTTCACAGAAGCATAACTTTTGGTCTGTGGGCAGATAAGGTCCCCTTGGATGTTGGGCCCATTGCACATTTTGCACCCCCTGAAGTAAACAAATATCCCCATGTAGTACATGGAAGCTGCTTATCAGAAAATGTGATATTAAGGATAGGGATGGGCAACACTTTTTGCCTCAAACTGAAACAGGTGAAAAATGGAACTTTCTGCTTGGCGAAAAATTTCCCGTGAAAAGTGCAGATTTTCCGCTTTTTTCGCTTTTTTTTGCCTAGCTCATTCAATTGAAATCAATGGGAACACTGAAGTTACACACAACCTAAACAAATATTATTTTATAGTATAAGAGGGGCATGAGGGTGACGTGTGGGGAAACAGTCAGTTGAACAGGTGATGATTTTTGGGGGGGTTGTTTACTGGGATTGGGGGGCAGTTAATAAAAAATAAATCCTAAATAAAAATAAAATAACCCCATAAGACATGGTATAAAAGGGATCTGAGGAGGGTGCCTGTGTTGGTGGATGGAGTCTGGAGAATTAAGGCAATTTTTGGGGGGGTTTCTTGATTGGTATTGTGGGACAGTTAAATAAATAAGTACATAAAATAAGAAATTTGGATGTAAAGTGATAGAGACAGGAACCCCCTGACAGAAGCTGCCACTGGATTGGACTGATACTTGACTTGATTGAATATTTTGTGGAGGATGATTTCTTAGATTTATTGTTAGGGGCCCAAGCCCTGAGGAAACATTGATTAGAAACAAACCCCCAAAAATTGTTTTTTTTTTGTAGGACTATGTCTTATTTATTGATTGATTGATTGATTGATTTCAAAGCACAAGCCCTGAGAAAAAAAATGCCCTACTGGCCTAATGCCAGCAGGTCATGCTGGCCAGTGGCCACTGGCCATTGTCAAATGTCCTCTTCCTGAGTCTGAGTCCATAATTGTGGAATTTGCAATTGCTGTTCTTGCTGCTGCTGCTGAGATGTTTAAGCAGCAGGATGAATTGGCAGCTGAAAGGGAATGGGATCAACAACAACAATAACATGGGTGATGGATGATGAAGGTTCCACTTGCCACGACTATCTCCTTTGATGTGCCTGAGGCAGTAGCAGCACAGTAAGTAACCCCAGTCTATGTGGAGAAAAGAAGTTGGCCAATAATTCTTCTCCACCTGCCCCTCCTCCAAAATCATGGGTGTGTTGTTATTAAAATATAAATTTTTCAATTGAGAACAGGAACTGTGCCTCTCATCAGTAACTACACTGTGCACAGTGTGTGTGGTAAATAACATCTGGGGTCACAACTGTATCCAAACACCAAGACACCAGACCCCAAGTACTGCTGCTGTCACTATACCCCTTGTCCAGACCCAGCTAAGGACACATGACAACTTGCTGACAGTTTAATAGCAATGATGAACCCTCCCTGCCAGAATCCTAGCATATTCTGTGAGATGGAATCTCCTCAGATGCTACCTAATGACCTGGTATCGATTCTCCTCCACCACACTGGCATGTGTTGTCAGTGCACCACACATTGTGCAATGGGTAGAGACGAACTGCCATATCCTAACATCAACAGAGTGGGTATCCTTTGGCGGGGGAGGTAACGATGAATGAGATGGACTGGCATGAGATTTAGTTGGTACCCTAGAGGAAGAAGGTGATGTTGATGGCGAGCTAGTTGTTTCGCTCGTCATGGAACTTCCAGTGTTTGTCTGGGTTTCTTTATTCTTTCTTCTCTTTGATCTCCATCTCACCTCTTGTTGCCTTTCTGGAGAGCCAGGGGGTACAGTAACAGCAGTGCTATATTTCTGTAATGGGTGTTTGGCTTTAACATGTTTGACAGAAATGTCATGGTGTCTGTGTTTCATGTGTGTTATCAGGGAGGTTGTGCCAAGGTGTGTTCCCTCCTTTCCCCTTCTCACAAATTTTGCACTGTGCCATTGGTGATGATGACTGCACTGTGCCTGCTGGAAGAGAAAAATAGTCCCATGTCCATGACTTCTGGGGGGAGGGTTAGGGAACAGGTGGAGTAGAATGGCCTCTTTCTTCTTGTCTTCCACATTCTCCTTCACTTTTTGTGGCAGCGGATAATGTTGCTGCTGTTGCTGCTACTGCCTGAGATTCAGCACTGCAACTAGGACCAGGAGTATTGCTGTCACTGGCAAGTGGAACCTGTTCTAGTCCCACATCACTTGTTGACCCCATTCCCACTGTGTCCACTGTGGTCTTTTGCACACTAGCCTGCTCCTCAGCTCCCTACTACCTTTTCATCTCAATGGCAGCAGGAATTAGAGCAGTTGCAAATTCTGCAAATTCCAAAAGATTATTTCTAGTGGTGGTGGTGATGCCCATCATCCTCCCTGTCTACCATTCCTTCTAAGTTTCTGCTAAAAAAGGCCATCAATGTCTCTTCCACCCCAGCTTCTCCACCAGCATCATCACCACCACCACCACTAGTCCCTATGTGTTGCTGCTCTATTATAGACATCTCACTGCTGCTTGGAGGAGGTAATGAGCAATGTGACAGAGGGTCCCCTAATGTCACACTTGGCAATTCCTTTTGACCTGAAGAAGAAGGCAGATTAGCACTAGCAGCAGTAGCAGCAGGCACAGGCAGCTGATCTGTGCTCCTGCTGGTGGCGGTATTAATTCTGAGCCTGCTCTCCCCCAATGCCATTTCTGGCCTCTTAAGGATCATGTTCAACTTGGACACTGTAGTGAAGGGAAGGGGACTCCCAGAGCCAGAGGAATGGTGTGGGCTCCCTTGACCACTAGTCTGGATCCTCTCAAATGCTTCCCCTACCACTCCCCTAACACTAGTCCCACTGGCTGCTTCACCATTATTGCTACTACTACTTACACCACGCACATCAAGTTCAGCCGCAGAGTCTTCCTCCTCACAGTCACAGGGTATTGATTAGTATTCCCCACTCCTTCACTCCTAACACTAACAAGCTGTTGGACCTTCTTAGTAGTTGTATTACTAGCACCTGCGGGACTACTTGGGGATGGCAAGTGTGACTTAGGGTCCCATGCTGTGACATTTGGCATCATCTTCTTCTCCCCCCCCCTCCTGAGTATTACAAGACACACTAGCAGCTTCAGCACTGGTGGCAGCAGATTCAACACTGGGGGCAGCAGGTTCAGCACTGGCAGCAGGCACAGCACTAGTTTCAACAGGGGCAGCAACAGTGGCAGCACATCTAGCAGCAGGCATAGGCAGCTGACCTGTCCTGCTCTCACTAGTACTACCCTTTTCTCCCTCCCTTCCCATTCCCTTTTCTCCCTCCCTCCCTTCCCATTAAATTCCCCAAGATCCCTTGGGGTGATTACGGGGGACTGGACAGCATTGGTTCAGTAGTGGTCCCTTCCTCCTCCTCAGACACATACGGGTCCTTCCAGCTCCTACATTGATTATTTTTCACCTTGCCCATAGTGATAGGAGTCACTATGAGCCTCTCCTGCCTCAATTTTGCCAAAATATCACAGCAGAACAGCACAGCACATTTACCTCGCTCTGTAGCTGCTTCTAATGTGTTTGATTTCCGCAAAAATGTCACGTTTTTATAGAGAAAAGGCAAAAACAGCGTAAATCAATGGGCGGAAACTTTCTAGCAATTGAAAAAATGGTGAAAAATTTTGACCAATGGGTGAAAAATGCGAACATTTTAATCCCTAGTTTTAAAGTGGACAACAACATGGTTTTCGCTGAATTTCCCGCTGGAACATGACGAGTTAAGGGTAGCTATACTCTACTGTTGCATCTTTACATGTTAATGTAGGAAATAATGTGCATACAACTGCACAGAGAAAGGTATATTACATGATTGTTGATTTATTTCAAAATGACAAAAATAGGGAGATGTTTCCATAAAAATAACCATGCAATTAGAATTTATTTTCTGTAATTCTTGATACAAAAACCATCATAACTACCTGAGCATAGCAAGAGCAGGGTTGGGCAAAAACTCCTGATCAGTTACTGATTCTTAAGATTTTGGTGCATGTAACTTCAAACAACTATATTGCTGCAGTTCCCTGAAGTTGTTTTTCCCAAATTATCTTTATAATCTGCAAATGCTTGGAACAACAGGATGAATGTATGAACATGCCACCACAGTTCCATTGCTGTTAGCCTCAAATATCATTGGCTGCACTCTGTGCTATGCACTATAGTGTACGATTGCTGTAGTTCATACTGACACCCACACTCGCTCATCATTAAGACTTTATTGCCTGCAAGCCCCTCATACTTGTCCCATAGCATGTGCAAGAAAATGTCTTAATTTTGCTTACTAAACATAGTATAGAGGAAAGGAACACCCTGAAACTTTCATAGGCTACCCCAAAGGAACACCCTGAAACTTTCATAGGCTACCCCATTGCCCCCACCTTGGTGCAAGCAGTATTCAGGGGAGAATTTGGGGTGTGTGCAAATATGTGTTAGGTGTAGAGCTAGATTCTAGAAAAACGATTCTAGAGCCTGTTTTAGGGTGGAGTCATATTCATACATTCTCCCCAGCATTCCAAAGTCCAAAACATTTGCAAACGGCCAATCCCAAAAATGGCCTGCAGGTTCTCTTGCTTGGAACAAAAAAGGGAACTTTCAAGTTTTTGCTGCAACAGTGGCCCAATCACCATCCCTATACCTAAACATTCCAATAGTTAAAGGGACACTAATGTCCCAGAAAAATTGTCTCCAGTTTTGCAGAGGTTAAAATAATAAACAATATGCTCCAAACCCTATCTCTTAAACCGCTATGGTTTGAGAGATATAGGCATTGAAAGTTCCCCTCTCCCTCCCCTTGTCCTGACGCCAGTGTCTAGCTGACAGCAGGAGATCCCGGTCCAGAGACCAGCATGCGGCTCTGCAGCAGAGCCGAAATCTCGTTATTTCAAAAGAATTACTTCATTGTAAAGGTCTACAAAGTGTGCCTGGTTTGCAAGCTTACTTTGTAGACCATTCCAAAGAAGTAATTTTTTTTAAATAATGAGATTTTGGCTCTGCTGCAGAGCCTCCTCGAGTCGTACGACTCGAATCTCCTGCTGTTAGCTTTACAGCTGACATCAGGAGAAGGGGAGGGAGGGGGAACTTTGAATCCTTATATCTCTCAAACCATAGCCGTTTGAGATATCGGATTTGGAGCATATTGTTTATTATTTTAGCCTCTACAAAACTGGCTACAATTTTTATGGGACATTACTGTCTCTTTAACCCGACAGTTGCTGGACTACCTTGGAACAAACTGCACAGTAATTATTTTCAAACACACCAGCAATATAGGGGTTATCTTACATCACAATAAATAAACTACATCCCTATCATACCCTACTATCCTAATTTCACTTCCAATTAACCCCTCCATTGCCAGATTAGCTTGTATTAGCTGCACTAAAAACAGTCTAATCATATTTAAAATAAAAAAATAAATGTAGTTGTCCTTCAATAAATTGTTGGGGTTCATTTGCCCCCTATTATTTATATTCAATAAAAGAACAGTTAATGCATTAAATGAAGCATAATGTATAAATATTGCTATGGGATTCAGATACCCCATATCAACAAAATAATTGCCCAAAGTCCAAAAACCCTTTGTCTAATCTCCTGCATTAATAAAATAAATATTCAAGTAATGAGTCAGAGGACCCTATCAATCAATGCCTGGGAATAAGAGTTCGCTTAGGGCAATCAAAGATACTATACTTGGGAATAGGCTCCATGGCTTTTTAAATCAATTTTTTGTTGACAAGAAAGAGGGAACCAGGGCATAACTGTGTCACTGTGGTAACTCTCCTTACAGGTATGGTGAAATACTGACAATCAATAAGTCTTGATAGCCAATAACTATTAACTTGAACAAAATAGGAATGTTCTTCATTTTTCTACTAAATCACAGTTCTTTGATTAAGGCAAGAAAACATTAAACTATTATTCTGTCATGAGAAAATTTACTTATTTTTACATATGATTTCAACAAACCATTTGGAGCATGTCAAAGCACATCAAACTCAATTTCTGTTGTCATTGTGCACCACATACCACAGGTATGTGTGGTTATTGTATCCTTAATAGCTAATTTTTATGTAAGAAAGACCTTAGTAGCAAAGTCACCTCTGATTGCATCCAAAAATTCTCTCATCAGACATCTTTATATGACCTCCTAAAAAGGTCTAGTCAGCTATTTAAACTAATCTGCCTCATTTCATTCCTTCGAATGGCATCTCAAATGCCCTGCGTAAAATCTTCTTTTCTGTTAATGGACAAAAACAGTACTTTTAGTGAGTTTATAACCTTAGATACTTGCTACAAAGTGCAGTTTTGCCTGTTAATTGTAAGTATTACTCTAGTCAGTAGCTTTTAAAGGGTTTGTTAATGGCATAATGACTCCTTGAACTATCAAAATTAAGGTGTTACTAATAAATTAAATTTTATGGACATAAATCAATATATCTGCTTATTCAGCTGCTATAGCCTACTTATGAGAGGATCATATACTTTGGGATTAAACTATATCTCTATTCACTGGTTGTAATGGTCTTGTTAATGGAATATTAACTATCAGAATACCATCAGTTAGTTTTCATAGCAAATATCCAACTACTGTGTCTCCTAATACTGTCCCTTGCTCAACTCAAAACTTCAAAATTTAGTAGAGAAAATTTCTCAACAAAAGGAAAAGTATCTGCCTTTGAGTGCTTACCTTTGGACAATGTTAGATATCAAAAAATAAATACTGAAGCAGATTTTTTTTTATTTTTAAACAGTATAAAGCAAAATTAGCTTTCATTGTTCATTTTGATTTTGGAGGATATTAAAGTTTTAAGAATAAATGTATCTTTATGGACATAAATCAATAGTTATATTTATTCATTTGTAAAAACCTACTTACAAGTGGATCATGTTCTGTGGGGTTAAAGGGATAGTAATACTTCGTTTTATCTTTATTTTATTTTGTAGGCATTAAAAAAACATGAAGAACGATGTAAGTCTTATCTCTCAAACCTTTATGGTTTAAGAGATATTCACAAGCAAAGTATCCCCCCCCTGTTCAGCCAGATCAGAAGGTAGGTGCCCAGGTAGACTGCAGAGAGGGACAATCTTCAATTAAGATAAGGGAAAAACCTGAAAAACTTGTCAAGGGGGGAAGGGCTTTCATTGTTCTCATAGGAAGAAGATTGTCCCCTACTGTTATCTGTCTGGCCTATGGACTGCATTCTACATCTGAGAAGAGATGGCTTACACTAGGAAAAAGGGGCGGGAGGGGGAAACTTTGCTTGTGAATATCTCTTAAACCATAAAGGTTTGAGAGATAAGACTTATATCATTCTTAATGTTTTTTTAATGCCTACAAAATAAAATAAAGTTAAAACGAAGTATTACTATCCCTTTAAAACGAAGTATTACTATCCCTTTAAACTATATCCCGTTTGGTTGTAATGTTTTTTCACCTGAACTATGATAAATCCCAATGGGTAATTTTCATAGAAAACATACAACTACGGTGACTCCTAACATTGCCCCCTTTCTGAACTCAAAATATTCAAAACTATGCTTTGGAGACATCTCTAGTATTCAAGGGGTTAAAACGCTCTATTCAATTTCTCGAGAATTTAGCAATTTTCATTTGTCCCATTTGGTGCAGTTGGTGTACAGCAGAATGACTCCAGTTTTATAAATATGGTTCAATATCTTTAACTGACAGAAGTGTTTTCCAGTATTGTCTGTTCTAAAATAATTTCAATATAAATACAATTTTCCAAGTTCTCCCAATAATTTGTATAGTGATGAATATGCCAGCTGTTTTATATTTTAGATATTTTAAATCTGTGGTTCTCAACCAGGGTGTGGTGGCACTTTGGTATGCCAGGACATCAACATAGGATGCATTCAGCACAGTTGACTATATCCTCTTCTCCCAGGTTTTCCAAACTCTTGGCATCTATGGCCTGGCACATTCCTGGTTCCTATCCTATCTCTCAACAATCTTTCTCTGTGTCATACACCAACACCTCCTCACCGCCTATCCCTCTCAGTAGGAGTACACCCCAAGGCTCTGTCCTCGGCCCCCTTCTCTTCTCTATGTATACCCTTTCTCTGTGGCAACTAAAGTAGTTTAGCTTTAACGACCATATATATGCAGCTGACACAAAAATCTATCTGTCAACTCCCTCACTGTCACCTGAAATACACCAATGGGTCACAGAAAATCTTAAAGCTGTCTCTTCCTGGATGGCTCTTCATTGCTTAAAACTTAATATGTCTAAGACTGAGCTACTTATCTATCCTCCTAAATGCTACACAATAGCTCAGTTTTCTATAACTGATAAGGCATACTGGCTCGAGGTAACGCTTTCTTTCATCACTCGTATTAATGAATGAATCAATTAATTAATATTTCTCCAAAATATAGCAAAAATCCATGCTTTTTCTTTCATACCCTACAACAGAAACTAATTCACACTCTTATTCTTTCCTGCCTGAACTACTGTAACTCTTTACTTATTGGTTTGCCTGCTATCCATATCTCTTGTCTTCAATTGATTCTTAACTTGGTCACCAGAATAATGGTGTCCCATAAAGTAATGGATAACATTTGAAATCCACTTCATTACCTTCAAGGCTCACCAACACTCTTCCCGTTCCTATATTTCATTATTGATATTCTGCCGTATATCTGCACACCCTCTATAAGCCACACACGGTGGACGGCTCTCTACTCCCTTAACCTCTATCGCTGGATTTTTCCCTTGCTGCTCCCTACCACCCAGTATTCATCAAGCCTCAACCCTCAACAAATCCCTACGAAAAGAGCACTTTTTACATGTAGCATTAAAGTAATATGTAAACCTTATCTCACAACTGTCATGAATTGCACTTCCTCCTCTACCCAATTGTATCTCTACTTCACCCATCTTATATTTAGATTGTAAGCTCTATGGGGCAGAGACCTCCTATCTTAACATATGCTAGTATTACTCTTATGAAAATCATCTGTGTAACCACTTAACTGCTGCACTTATTGTATCCTCTCTATACTAAATGTAAACTGTTGGCGTTATATAAGTGAAAATATTCATACATACATACAAACTACTTTGCTTTGATTTAATCCCTTAAAGACTGCGTGCCGTGCTATGACCGTCATGCGGTTTTTGATTTAAGGACCGGTGACGGTCATAGCATGTCCCGTACATTTTACTTACAGAGCTCCTCCGGGAGCGCTGCAAGTAAAAACAGGTAGTGAGATTGACCAAGACTGGAGCGGTCTCCCTCAGTCCCCAGCGCGGCATGCCAGTACGCATCACAGGTCACATGTGCAGGCACGTTGGAAATCTTCAAACCGGTCCTTAAGGGAAGGTTACTTCCCATGACCTCGGATGCCAAGGGTTTAAATGGGTCTTTTTATGGGTCTTAGAATGTTATGTAATGTAAAGCAATGCACTGGACATCTCTCTAGCATCCAAGGGGTAAAAGACCATTTCACATCAATGGGAATGTTCCTTTTTTTCCAGTAGTGCAGATGTTTTACTTAAAGGGATAGTAATACTTAAATTGTAAAAAAAATATGTTGTAGGGTTTATCCCCCTGAGTAAAACAAGGGTACTCCCACTGCTGAAAGGTGTTTCATTCAAAAGTTATTAATTTTCAAAGTTGAATTTTTTAGATGCAATATCACAGTGGCCTGAAATTGTACAGTGGCGCTGTTGCTACACCATCCTATGGAGAATTATGGTCCCGGGACCAGAGCTGTCCATAGGATCCTGTAGCAACAGCGCCACTGTACACTTTCAGGCCACTGTGATATTGCACCTAAAAAATTAAACTTTGAAAATTAATAACCTTTGAATGAAACACCTTTTAGCAGTGGGAGTACCCTTGTTTTACTCAGGGGGATAAACCCTACAACATATTTTTTTTACATTTTAAGTATTACTATCCCTTTAAGAACTGCTCAGCTTTAGCTTGAATAAGAAGGCCTAACTTTAGTCAAAGTGTTAACTCATTGACTGCTAGAAATATCTCCAATGATTTATGAAACAATGCATTAGAGATGTATCTAAGAGGTTAACAGCACAGCCTATGAAAAGACTAAAAGAAGCCATATTCATTCTTTAGTGATATTGAAATGATATACAGAGAAAATGCACACTTAATTTGCCCCTCTCAATGGCCTTTGTTCAACACACCACAAAGCTGTATTCTCCATCTCCATTCAAAAGAAAAGTACTCAGGAAAGTGCTATGTAGGAGACAAAGAAGCAAATGTATCTAGGTAAAAGTTTAGTACATTCTGAGCAAAGCAATTGCACCATATGTATAAAAGAAAAAAATCAATTGACAGTAACAGGATTCTTTCTTTGATAGATATAATGCAATTATTTTGGTTTGTTTTCTCTTGATCAAGATAAGTATTATTACATTTGTATGGATACACATGCCCCATAAAGAAGATAACCTGCTCTGTGGGGCTATACGCCTTTTTTTACTATGTATATGGAAAGTAATGGAGGTGTCTGTATAAAAGTGTACAGGTAACATTATGATGATTTTGTTTCATTGCAGGTCAGATGCAAAGTTCCTTCTGAAAACAGATGTCACAGCAATTTTTACAATTTGTGCTGAGAACGCGCAACACTTCTGAACTCTGCTGCCCCTATGTTTCATGTCACTGGCTGACTAGACCTTTGGCACTGTTATTTGAACACAATAAATGGATTCTCTTGATTTCTATTATGTCACCATGGCCTTGATTTACATTGGTAGCGAGCCTACAATGTCAGTGTGTTGTCGACTTACCAAATCTTCTGAGTAAGCAAAATCTTTGTCAAAGTCATCAGAGATCATGAATGCAAACCAAATCGGACAGGAGAACATTCAATGGCAAGACATCTTCTAATCCAGGGCTCAAAATTTCCACTCGCCACTAGCCAATGGTGTGTGAAAATTTAGCCCTGGTGAGTAGAAATCCAGCCCTGGTGGGTATGTTATGGCTTGCAGTGGCGAGTAACTTTTCAGGTCTGGCTAGTAGAAAAGGACTTAAAGGGATAGTATTACTTCAAAATTACTATCTCTCATATTGTAGCCCTTAATAAAATGAGTTAAATGACACCAGCGGCATCTCTCAAACCTTTATGGTTTAATAGATAGCCGCTTTCAAAGTTTCCTCTCCCCTGCTGTCAGCGTTCTGCTGCCAGCAGTGGAATCCGGTCCAGGGACAGGAGGAGGCTCTTAAACAGAGCCGATATCTCGTTATGGAAGGAAAAATGATTCATTGAAACAGTCTTCTACGTGTGCTTGTTTACAAAGCACACATAGAAGACTGTTTCAATTAATAATTTTTCCTTCCATAACAAGATATTGGCTCTGCTGAAGAGCCTCCAATTGATTCAGAGACCGGATTCTCCTGCTGGCAGCAGAACGCTGACAGCAGGGGAGAGGAAACTTTGAAAGCGGCTATCTCTTAAACCATAAAGGTTTGAGAGATGCTGCTGGTGTCATTTAACTCAGTTTATTAAGGGCTACAATATGAGGGATAGTAATTTTGAAGTAATACTATCCCTTTAAAATTATAAGCCCTGTTCTAATCTATTGTGAAACTGAACAGGTGACTAACATTCAGTCTGTCTTTAGTCCCTCAAATACTAAATTGCGCGGCTATAAGAAGAAGTCCCATTCAATTTCCTAAACATATCATTTATGTAAAATCTATTGTTTGATATCTCCAGGAGTCTTTATTTAGTGGCTGTTGAGGAATATCAGTTAGCCATAAGGGGACATAGGTTGATGCAGCCAATTATGAAAAACTAGTTGAAGAGCCCGTTACATGGTCCACAGTGCCACTGCCAGCCGGTCACGGGGCAGTCATGCATAGTAGAGACAGCCCGCGCCATGGCTGATACAGAGCTGGACACTCCGAAGTATATTACTTATACACCCTGTATTCATTTAAAGGTACAGTAATGTCCCAGAAAAAATATTTAGCATATTGTGCGCTTAAAAAGTTGAATTGAATGCAAAAACCCTATCACTCAAACCGCTATAGTTTGAGAGATATATGTATTCGAATTTTGATGGCTGACATGTGAAGGCTCTTCAGCAGAGCTGCAATCGCGTTATTTAAAATTAATTACTTCATTGGAATGGTCTACAAACTGTGCTTGCCAACCAGGCACACTTTGTAGACCTTTCCAACGAAGTCATTCTTTTTAAATAACAAGACTGCGGCTCTTCTGCAGAGCTGCTAGTTGGTCCCCAGACAGGATTCCCCTGCAGTCAACACAGAGCTGACATCAGGGAAAGGGGAGGGAGGGGGGAACTTTGAATGCATATATCTCTCAAACCATAGCGGTTTGAGAGATAGGGTTTTTTGCATTCTATTCAACTTTTAAGCACTAAAAATGCTAAAAAAAATGTCTGGGACATAACTGTCTCTTTTAAGTGTCTTCTTTTCATATCTCTTTTGAACTTTGCACTCAGTTGACCATGTACATGGTGGAGAAAAAATGCTGTATCTCTCTTTGGCCAAAGCCTGTCTTTGTTGCTTCTTTTGTATGTATGGAAGAAAATAATCTGTTTAAATAATTGTCATCTATCACCTTCTCTTCACTATTTAATTCGGCTGACTCAGTTTTAACTGTTTCAATATCAACTTTTATCTTTTTTGGTATTTCTATACTCATAAACATTTTTAGGATTTGCCTTGCTGTCTTTTGCATTTACTTTCTTATTGTCTATTTTGGGTAGTCAAATTGCTTGTTTGCAGATTCTATTGCATTATTTATATTTTTAAATGAGGCTTCTAGGCCTTCTGACTTGCCATGTAGAAGCATCCCTATTCCTCACCATGTCCATGCAAACCTCATTGTTAGTTCATAAATCATATTATCTTTATGTGTTACACTCGAAATTAAGCAATGATATTTATATATATATTTATATATTTATCCAAAAGACTTCTGAACAAATTCCACCTTTCTTCTGTATTTCTGTCACTGAAAATAACATCCAATTGAATGCCATATAACATTGCTTTTAGCATTTTAATATTAGCCTTTTTAAAGGGATAGTAATGTTTCATAATAAAAGCAGCTCTAATTAATCATCATAGTATTTGGACTTTGGAGAGTCTTATTTCAATTCTGTCAGAGTTGTAGTTCAGGAGTAATTCAATGACAAAGTGTCCCCCTCCCGCCCCTTTTACTGATGTCACACTGTTCAACCAGATCAGAAGGGAGGCGCCCAGGTACACTGCAGAGAGGGACAATCTTCAATTAAGATAAGGGAAAAACCTGAAAAGCTTGTCAAGGGGGGCAGGGTTTTCATTGTTTTCATAGGAATAAGAGTGTCCCCTTCTGTTATCTGTCCAGTCTATGGACTGCATTCCACATCTGAGAAGAGATTGTTTACAGTAGGTAAAAGGGGCAGGAGGGGGAAACTTTGCTTGTGAATATCTCATAAACCATAAAGGTTTGAGAGATAAGACTTATATCGTTCTTCATATTTTTTTAATGTCTACAAAATAAAATAAAGTTAAAATGAAGTATTACTATCCCTTTAAACCAGTGAATGTGATATATTCAGTGCTACATGAAAAGTGTGAGTAAATGGTTTCCAAGCTTTATTTTCATGTAGCAGCGGGCCCTTATATTAAAATGTTTGTTGTTCAGCAATTAACTTCAGAGAATATCCACCATCAAGAAATCTTTGGTCCATGTCAAACAGAGCCTTCTGTCTGCTGGTGGCTTTACAGTCGAAGCATACTTCTACCCTGGGACCAGACAGAAAGGTGTTGTATCTGGAGAAATGCAACTGACCACAGCAGCTATTTTTCCTCAACGTGGCTATCACTTCCTCTGATTTAACTGATCATTCCACTGTATCATCATCTTGAACCACTTCATTTCTCTCATTGATCATCTGGCCCACCCAGTCTGTACATCTACTTATGTAATTAAATTACACAGCCTTACAAACTTCTCAGAAAAGACTATACAAGCCATTTTTTTAATTCCTTAACAGTATTTGTCTCTACTACCTCTGCTGGAAGGTTGTTCCATAAGTCATCAACCCTTTCTGTAAAGTTGACTTACACACATTACCCTCTAACAGTAGACCATGACATATTGTTCTCTCTTCTCTCCTGACCTATATTAAGTCACCTAATAGATTCAAAGGTTTCTGTTTTATCATCCAGTCTTCCTTTCTTCTAAGATGTACATATGAAGTTATCTGAGTGTATTCTGTGTCATAAAGGCCCTGCACCATTTTGGTGGCTCTTCATTACTAACTGAACAAAGTCTGAAACACTAAGGAAAACTATATATTGTAGTCAACTATGCTACTTGATTGCACCAGGTGATCACAGCATGAAAGCCATCTGATGCTTTTGATGATTACATGTTAACAAATTGTCTCTAAATCTATGTTCGTATGGGAGACAAATATTCCATTTAAGACATTCATGATTGCAGACCTCAAATTGCCTGCATATCCCAGTTGGACCTATTGAAGTGGTGGAGTTGTGTGTCTAATGGCCAGCCCACATTACTTTCAGCTGTAAGTAATTAACTGACACCCATTAGGTTTAGTTAGGGGTTTCAAAGAGCAGGAGTGGAAAAATCCCCGTAACCCAGGCCTTTAAATTTTGAGTGTATGTTATATTCATCTCTGTAGTTAGGCAATATGTTGCTAAAACTCCTAAGTGGATCCTAAATTTCTGTCTGGCTCCAAACATTATTTTATTTTGTCAATCTCTGGCAATGAGTGTTGCAGCCTTCAATATCACTAGTGTGAACAATGGCTGCATGGCAGCAAACAGGCTTTTAAGCAAATCAGGCATGTTGCAAATTAGTGTTACCCAGTGCAGAATACATCCAAGTTGACACATGCTGCTTTCTGGTGTCAACTAAGCTGAAAAAAAAATATCACCCATGCAAACTAAATTCATTGATCATCCATTTTGCAGATCATCTTAGCTGTACTTATTGTACTGTATTTTATTTATCATAACACATAGGATGTAACTTCTTTGTGCCAGCTTTATGCTTTTGTTTTGATTCATATGCAAAAAGAAAAAAATGGCAATATTGACTTAACCAAATTCACCATAAGGAACAAATAAAAATTCTCATTTATTTAAATAAGACTTTTAACATCTTGAATGCTGGAGAGAATTTCAACACATTGCTTAGGCCATTCTAACATTCAAGAAGTTAAAAGCGCCATTTAAATGAATAGAAATTTGGGGAATTTATATTTGTCCCCCTAGGCGGTAGTAGTTTGCCCAAGAATTGCACCTGTAAAGCTTATTTAATATAGATTGTTGTCTCTTATGATTGCATTGTATTGTATTGTATATTTTATTTATATAGAGCCAACCAGTGTACTTGGCACTTTACAGTTTACATTTGATATAGAAGGGGTACAATACGTGCAGTGATTAAGTGCTTATAAAGACAATCATAAGGGGAACAACAGGGGAGTATACATGAGGATGAAAGGTCCCTGCCCTGTAGAGCTTACAATATCTGTATATGATGGGTGACATACAGATACGAGCTGGTAGAGGAGGAAGTGCAGTTTTTGACATATGAGATGCTGTTTTCATATTACGTTGTTGCTATAATTAACCCCTTAGCGACAATGTACGTACATGTACGTCCTCTGTGGCTGTCACTTAGTGACAGAGGACATACATGTACGTCCAGGAAATCCAGATCCCCGCACGGCTGCACGCCGTTCGGGGACTCCAGATCCTTCTGCACGCGACCGTCACTAAGGGGTTAAAAGGTGCTCTTTTAGTTTAGTTTTAAAGTTGTTGAGGGCTGATGCTTGGTGAATACTGGGTTGTAGGGTGTTCCAGAGGTAGGGAGCAGCAAGTGAGAAAGCTTTCAATCGTGAAACAGCAATAGTGTTTAAAGGAGCAGAGAGTCATCCATTATGTGTGCTATGTAGTGGACGTGCAGGAATATGGCAGGATATCAAAGATGAAATATAAGGTGGGGACAAGTGATGGAGAGCCTTGAAGGTAATGAGGAGGATTTTGAATGTGATACACTGCTTTATGGGAAGCCATGACAATGATTTTAACCCCATCGCGACATCTGACTTACCAGGTACGTCCCGCAAAAACTGTCACTTAGTGACAGAGAACGAACCTGGTAAGTCCCAGAAGTCATTCGCTAGAATGACGAAAAAAAAACCCAGTCATTAAGTGCCGGCTGCGTACACGCGCGACCGGTCACTAAGGGGTTAAAAGTGGTGGGGTGAGTACTGTTCTGGAAGAGAGGAAGAGTATTCTGGTGGCTGAATTAAGAACTGATTGAAGAGAAGCGATATGGTTAGTAGGAAGACCAATAACTAAAGAGTTGCAGTAGTCCAGGCGAGAAAGAATAAGAGCACGCATGAGGGTTTCTGTTGTAGAGTGAGAGAGGAATGGCCGGATTTTTGCTATATTCCGAAGAAAGAAGCGACAGGTTTTGGTTACGTCATTAATGTGGGTGGAGAAGGAAAGAGAAGAGTCCAAAGGCAGCAGGCCTTGTCTACAGGGTAAATTGTGGAGCCTTCGACAGTTATAGAAAATGGAGATGTTGTGCAGGATTTAGGAGGGAAGATAAGGAGCTCAGTCTTGGACATGTTAAGTTTTAAGTGACGATGAGCCATCCAGGAGACAGCAGTAAGGCAATCTGAGACCCGCTGCTGTATTTCAGGTGATATTGAGGGTGCAGAGAGCTATATTTGTGTATTGTCTGCATAAAGATGGTAGTTAAAGCCAAAGGATTTTATCAGTTGCCCCATGGAGAGTGTATACAGAGAAAAGAGAAGAGGTCCCAGAACAGAGCCTTGGGGTACACCTACTGAGAGGGGGATCAGAGGTGAGGAGGTGTTAGCGTATGTTACAGAGAAAGAAAGACCCAAACGCACTGCTCACTTTGCCATTTGAAAAAATAACTTAAAGGGACAGTAATATTTAAAATGTAAAAAAAAATATGTTGTAGGGTTTATCCCCCTCAGTAAAACGAGAGTACTCCCACTGCTGAAAGGTGTTTCATTCAAGAGTTATTAATTTTCAAAGATGAATTTTTTTAGGTGCAATATCACAGTGGCCTGAAATTGTACAATGGTGCTGTTGCTACACGATCCTATGGACAGCTCTGGTCCCGGGACCATAAATCTCCATAGGATGGTGTAGCAACAGCGCCACTGTACAATTTCAGGCCACTGTGATATTGCACCTAAAAAATTAAACTTTGAAAATTAATAACATTTGAATGAAACACCTTTCAGCAGTGGGAGTACTCTTGTTTTACTCAGGGGGATAAACCCTACAACATATTTTTTTTTACATTTTAAGTATTACTATCCCTTTAAATAAGTGGGCTCTGCCTAGATTCAGTCATTGTGCAGTGTATGGTAATACTGGCCCAGCACATAAACTAATTATCATAAGTCCCACTTTGTGTGAACAAATAAAGGTTCATTTTCAGAAACAATTTATATAACAAACAAATGTCAAGCACAACTATAGACAATTTTAATTATCTTTACAATTAACCAAAATATATTTATGGTAAAATTCATTTTATCTTATTCATCGGGGGTGGGGGTACAATGCATTGAGAAGTACACCCCTCTGTTCATCAAGAGATTAACCCTTTTAAGTGCCAAAGGGGTGTCCACTCATTTCAAAAGAATGCAATGGACACCCTTGTTACAACTCAAATAGTTAAAATACGTAATAGAAATCGAGCAAGATAAGAATTATGTATCACAAACTGAACAAAGTCTCAGCTGCAATGTACTGGATACCTCTCTTGTGTACAAGGAGTTAAAAAAGATTCTACTTGTAATACACAAATTATGATTATATATTTGAAAATGTAAAAAGAAGATGCATTTAACCTTTTCCTCACCAAAGATTCCCTCAGGCAGCAAAAGAATTTATTTCACTCTTGGGGAGAGAAGGATAGCTCCACTTGCAAACACAGGCACAAATTAGAGCCGGGCAATTGGTGCCTGTCACTGATCATTAGCAGGGAGGGCTAGAAATCTGGTTAACATTCTCAGGGTGGTACGAACAAATAACCCAACATCTGCTTTATGGCTGTAGGGAACAAGGTTTAATTTTGCATTTTTTATACACACATACTTGAGGTCAGGGCTGCAGACTCTCAGGAGAGCCGATTCTTTTTTTTTTTTTTTTTTTTTTTTTATTGAGGGGGTCAGTTGGTAATATTGTAAATATAGCTATAATTATGGATGGTAAGGTGTGTATATATATATATATATATATATATTTATATATATATATATATATACAGCTAAAGATTTGCAACTCTGGAGTGAACCAACTGCACCTCAGAGGACAAATGTAAAATGTACATTGATTGAAATGGGGATTTAAACCATACCTCCCAAGTTTCCCTCTTGAGGAGGGACAGTTCCTCTTTAAGACCCAAATCCCCCTGTCCATCTTTTCTACCCTGGCGTCCCTCTTTTTAGGACATCAGAGTGAGTAGTGTGTATAACAGTCTATCACATTGCTCCACAGCAATAAAACTCACATAAATGTTTAGTTAATCTTCAGTATATGTGTTTATAAATGAATCTGTTTAAATAAAAAACTTTGGTCTTGCCCTAAATCCTTTATTCAGTTACACAAAGATGTGTCAATAGGTCACAAAACAACCTAAAAATTCTGAATAATACCCAGCCCACTAGCCCCACACACAGAAACACCACCTAAAACACAAGTGTCCTTCTTTGGCCATTTGAAATGTTGGGAGGTATGTTTAAAGGGATAGTAATGTTTCATAATAAAAGCAGCTCTAATTAATAATCATAGTATTTGGACTTTGGAGATAGTTATTTCAATTCTGTCAGAGTTGTAGTTCAAGAGTAATTCAATGACAAAGTATCCTCCTCCCACCCCTTTTACTGATGTAACAATGTTCAGCCAGATCAGAAGGGAGGTGCCCAGGTAGACTGCAGAGAGGGACAATCTTCAATTAAGATAAGGGAAAAACCTGAAAAGCTTGTCAAGGGGGGCAGGGCTTTCATTGTTCTCATAGGAAGAAGATTGTCCCCTGCTGTTATCTGTCTGGTCTATGGACTGCATTCCACATCTGAGAAGAGATGGCTTACACTAGGTAAAAGGGGCGGGAGGGGAAACTTTGCTTGTGAATATCTTTCAAACCATAAAGGTTTGAGAGATAAGACTTATATCGCTCTTCATGTTTTTGTAATGCCTACAAAATAAAATAAAGATAAAACGAAGTATTACTATCCCTTTAAAATCCTTGAATGCTAGATAGCATTCTAGGAATTAAAAGACCCATTTAACTATTGCAGTGCCAGGGAGCTATACATCGCATTGCTTTGCATTGTGTTGCATACCCCTCTGGCACTCAAAGGGTTAAAGACCCATTTAACTATTGCAGTGCCAGGGAGCTATACATTGCATTGCTTTGCATTGTGTTGCATACCCCTCTGGCACTCAAAGGGTTAAATCACATTTTTACAATGTACATTTGTCTACTTACACTGCTGCAGTTGGTTTGCTCCAGAATTGCATCTCTATAGATTCCAGCTGCACTACAGTGGATAGATGAAAGTTCCCATTGATTAAAATGGTGTTTTAAGCCCCTAGAAAGCTAGATAGGTCCCCAAAGTATTGCTAAGCAATAAAAGCCTTATTTTTCAATCATTGGGGATTTTAAAGATATTTACTTGTCCACAATGGAGCAGTTGGTTTGCTCCAGAAATTCACCTAAAAAGTAGAATGATACTAAGCAGCAGCCTCTCATTGGAAGCAGTAAGAATTAAATCTGGAAACGTTCCATGTTTCAATACAGTGACAAAATCTCATTTCTCTCCTGGCCAGCCTGCCCTGCATGCAGTGTACCTCCTTCTAGTAATGTATGCAAACTCCTGCTGAATACCTAGGTGTTATTATTCCTTCCCATTTTCTATTACAGTGTGATAAATGATGCCCCTAGGGCTCAAGCAGCCCCTGTGAATGCTTATTACCGTTCACTTAAGTAGAAGTTGATTTAGCTTAAGTAGCATGTTTCATGTAGCATAGACACGGGCAAGCCTCTGCTATTGTAGTCAGCAGTGGAATACCCTGCCTTTAATTGAATTATAACTACCTTGCAAGCCTATTAGGGTGTTAACAGTGTATTATACCTTGTTGTGGAGTATGGAGAGAGCTAATTTCATGTTGGGCAGACAGTAATGTATTTATACTTTATTTTTACTGTAAAGAAGGGATCTGGGTAATCAGCATTATAGGAGTCCACATTAAGGTCTGAGGAAAATAGTATTCTGTGAGGTACTACTTATTTCCTAGAAGGAAGTGTCGGAACAAGAGATTAGTCTGTGAACCTGCTCAAGGAAAATGGATGGGAGTAACATTTTACAGTAAGGATGATAGGTTTATGGAACAGTGTCTCAGCTAAATTGGTAAAGGCAGGGGACAAAACTACAAGGGGTGCAGAGGGAGCAGTGTGACTAAGCCCAGCATTCAAGGAGGCCCTTGTATTTGCTGTTGAACACTGGGACTGACCTCATTACAAAGGGACTCTGCCAGCCAGTAAGCTAAGAATAGCATTAGTGAGCCCCTCCCCTTTTCTTCATTAACCCTTTGAGCACCAGAGATGTCCAATGCATTGTAAATTGTGTTTCACATTTTCCCAGAATCTTAACCCTTTGAGTGCCAGAGAGGTATGCAATGCATTACTCTGCAATGCATTGCGTACCCTTCTAGCACTCAAGAGGTTAAAATAAGTTCTGTGTTGGCAAACTTTATTCAAATTTGAAACAGAAGACAACCCTGCACAGCTTCATACAAATTAAATGTGAACTCTGTATAGAGCAAATATTATACCAATGTATCAAATCACTTGCTTCAAATAATGAGGGTGTTGTTGCACAGTTTGGTCAAAATATGTTTAAAAGTAACACTTAATATGCAAATAAATATGTATTGTAGGGTTTAGCCTCCTGAGTAAAACAAGGGAACTGCCATTGCTGAGATGTGTTTTATTGAAAGGTTATTGCAGCTCAAACATGAATTTTTTAGGTGCAATATCCCATACCTCTCAAATGTCCCTCTTTAGGAGAGACAGTCCCTCTTTGAGACCTCTTTCCCATCCTGCTGTCCCTCTTTTTAGGAGATCAGACTGTGTTGTGTGTATATAAGTGTAACACATTGCTCCACAGCAATAAAACTCACTTTAGGGTTTGTATAAACTTCAGTATGTGTGTTTATAAGTTATTGTGTATAAATAAAATACATTGGTCTTGCTCTAAATCATTAATTCAGTTATACAAAGAGGTGTCAATAAGTCATGAAAAACATTTTTTGTACTGCCCCACCAACCAGCCACACACCAGCAATACCACCTACAACACAAGTGTCCACCTTTGATCATTTGAAAGGTTGGGAGGTATGATATCTCAATGGTCGGAAACTCTACAGTGGTTCTGTTGCTACATCATCCTATGGACAGCTCTGGTTATTTGTCCATAAACCATCCTAGGATGGGGCAGCAACAGAACCACCCTAAAATTTCAGCCCAATGAGCTATTGCACCAAAAAATTCAAGTTTGAGCCAAAATAACTTTTGAATTAAACACCCCTCAGTGCTGGGAGTACCCTTGTTTTACTCATAAAGATGAACCCTATGCAATATATTTTTTGCATATTAAGTATTACTATCCCATTAAGCTCCCTTACCATATTTCAGTAAATTCTACTGGTAAAAATGACAATGGTATATAATGAAATGCAGTAAAATGTTATATATGCACAATTACTTATTGCAAGAGGGTTTTTTTTTAAAGGCATACTACATTACATTATTTTGACTTGCTTGCCTGGTTTACCTTTGTCTGTAATCACTCCAGGTCATCTGAGTATAGGAAAATGAAAAAATGCTTATTGGAAAGGTGTATTAAACAGGCTCCAAACAGTGTATAGTAGTGGGTGGGACAGAGTTCTATATAAATGGGCTGGTGGAAATGTTTCAGTTTTTGAGGTCTCCACCCATTCTCTACAAGGAATCCTTGTTTGATTGCAGGTCAGTTAAGATATGAAGGCATTTTCATAAGCCATAATGATGGTAATACATTTTAGACAGGACTCTCTTAAAGGGATAGTAATACTTCGTTTTATCTTTATTTTATTTTGTAGGCATTAAAAAAAAGTGAAGAACGATATAAGTCTTGTATCTCTAACCTTTATGGTTTGAGAGATATTCACAAGCAAAGTTTCCCCTCTTTTACCTAGTGTAAGCCATCTCTTCTCAGATGAGGAATGCAGGCTATAGACCAGACAGATAACAGCAGGGGACAATCTTCTTCCTATGAGAACAATGAAAGCCCTGCCACCCTTGACAAGTTTTTCAGCTTGTTCCCTTATCTTAATTGAAGATTGTCCCTCTCTGCAAACTACCTGGGCACCTCCCTTCTGATCTAGCTGACCAGTGTTACATCATTAAAAGGGGCTGGACGGGGATACTTTGTCACTCAGTTACTCTTGAACTACAACTCTGACAGTATTGAAATAACACTCTCCAAAGTCCAAATACTATGATGATTAATCAGATCTGCTTTTATTATGAAACATTACTATCCCTTTAAAGGGATAGTAATACTTGATTTTAAGAAGTTCTCAATCCCGGGACCGGACAGCTCATCTGCAGAGCAGAAATAACATAGTGTGTAAAGAAATTCTTCATTAGAACGGTCTATAAAGTGTGCATGCATCACACTGGTATAACGCAGGCACACTTTATAGACCGTTCTAATTAAGAATTTCTTTGTATACAATGTTATTTTGGCTCTGCAGACAAGCAGTCCAGACCCAGGGCCAACCAGGATCTAAGTCTGTCAGCTAGAGCGCTGATGTGGGTAAAAGGGGCGGGAACTTTAGAAGCTTATTACTCTAAAACTATCAAAGTTTGAGCAACAGGACTTACATTGTTTAATTTATTTTTTAATATGTACAATATTAAACATTCTTAAAATCAAGTATTACTATCCCTTTAAAATTGGGTACCTTGGTGAGGTAAGCAAGATTAAACATATTTTGGCCCAACCATGCAACAAAACCCTCATTATGTGAATCCAGTGAATTGATACATTGGTATAATATATGCTTTATACAGAGTTCAAATAAGTTGTATGAGGTCGCTCAGGTTTGCATTTTTTTAAAGGTATTAATATTAGTGATGAGCGAGCGTGCTCGGCAGATGCTCGGATCGGCTCGAGCATCGCTCTGCTCGGCACATGGCGGTACTCGTCGAGTACCGCCATGTGCTCTCCCGCCATGTTCGGGTGGCGGGGATCTGTGCCGGAAGAGGCACAGATCCGAAGAAGCTCCGCTGGACCACCAGGGACTGGAGGTACGGGGGCATTGCGGAGATGAAGGGGGCATTGCGGAGATGAAGGGGGACATTGTGGAAGAGGGGCATAGACTCTATGCCCCTCTTCCACAATGTCCCCCTTCATCTCCGCTATGCCCGTCTTCCACAATGTGCCCCTTCATGGGGCATAGCGGAGATGAAGGGGCACATTGTGGAAGACGGGCAATTCGGAGATGAAGGGGGACATTGCGGAGATGAAGGGGGCATTCGGAGATGAAGGGGGCATAGCGGAGATGAAGGGGGCATTGACCAGGCACCCTCCCCTCATCAGAGCAGGGGGTGCCTGGTGTCGCCCCATTCATTTCAATGGGGCTCGGGTGCTCGGCCGAGCACTCGAGCCTCAGGGGGTGCTCGGTCAGAGCACCCGAGCACCCGAGCATCGGGGTGCTCGCTCAACACTAATTAATATCCCTTTAAGCTAAATGTCAATATGCGAATGAGCCATTGTTGAAGGAGATACTGCAATACCGTAAAGCTGGAGAAGTCATGTAGAAAGCATTCCAGTGTAGGAGTATTTGAGCTATAATCACAGGGATGAGATGGAGAAGACACCCTACTGCAGTGGTTCTCAGCTCCTGTCCTCGGGACCCACTAACAGGCCAGGACTTAGGGATTTCTCTGCTAGAACACAGGTATGGTGATCAGAGGCTCATTCACATTGATTAACTCACCTGTGCTCTAACAAGGAAATCATCAAATCCTGGCCTGTTAGCGGGTCCTGAGGACAGGAGTTGAGAACCACTGCCCTACTGCATACCACAAGATGGATTCAGGTCCAGTTCATACCATATCAACAGACTGGACCCTTATTCAATCTTTGTGCCTACACTCCCCTCCCTCCCCAGTTTTTTGTACATCAGACTATGTGGTTATGTGTAGTTATGCACTAAGGTATGATAAAGAGGCAATAGAGAGGTGATAGAGGCAATAGAGAAGAGATATCTTTTCCAGTGAAATAAATCCTCCAATTCCTGTGTTACTTTATGAAGCCTATGCACTAAATGTGGAATGCAAGAAAGTGGATCATTAGCTACTTATTGAAAGCCATACATGAATGTGCTATTTGAGATTGCTCACATTCTGATACAAGAAACATACTATCACCTTGATGCGTAATGTCCCATGCGCCTTAATTAAAAGTTAGACAAGGTTAGCCATATATAACTTTAGATGCTACAAATATAGCCAGGGAAAGCTCATCACAATGATGTCATATTGTGCACTATTTAACCTTTCCTCCAGTGGCCAACATCTGTACATATTAAAAGACATTTTTTGTGTTACATTTACACGATCATCATTCAGATCAATTACATTTTCTATATTAAAGAAATACAGAACAAGTAACACATTTTGCACTGCTAAGACACCATATACATGTTCAAAATTATTACATTAGTGTACAAAGATGAAGTGCAGAAAGGAAAAATGGATCTCTTTACAAATAACAATTAAAATGCAAACAGAAAAGAAGACAAATTTCTTCTGTTTCATAGTGATTGTTTCCAAATAAACCTATCAATAGTATATTTAGTGCTTCTAACAGTCACATGCTAACCTTTCAAGGGCAAGAGGGGTATACAACCCATTGCAAAGTAATGCATTAATGACCTTTCTAGTCCATAAAGCATTAGCTTCCAATTTTTCAAGTTGAGGTTTAATCCCTTAAGGACCCATGATGGTCCTGGACCGTCATGGGTTGTTATACACTTGAAGACCCATGACGGTCCTACACCGTCATGGAATTCCTGGTTCCCTGCACAGCTGCACGCCGTTCGGGGGGTCCGGAATTGGAGTCGGCAAAAAAAAAAAAAAGCTCCCTTGTCCTTAAGTGACCGCTGCGTGCGTGAGTGGCTGGTCCTTAAAGGGATAGTAATACCTAAAATGTAAAAAAAAATATGTTGTAGGGTTTATCCCCCTGAGTAAAACAAGAGTACTCCCACTGCTGAAAGATGTTTCATTCAAAAGTTATTAATTTTCAAAGTTGAATTTTTTAGGTGCAATATCACAGTGGCCTGAAATTGTAGAGTGGCGCTGTTGCTACACGATCCTATGGACAGCTCTGGTCTCAGGACCATAAATCTCCATAGGATGGTGCAGCAACAGCGTCACTGTACAATTTCAGGCCACTGTGATATGGCACCTAAAAAATTCAACTTTGAAAATTAATAACTTTTGAATGAAACATCTTTCAGCAGTGGGAGTACTCTTGTTTTACTTAGGGGGATAAACCCTACAACATATTTTTTTTTACATTTTAGGTATTACTATCCCTTTAAGGGGTTTTAATGCTCAGTTGCAGAGTTTGACCAAAATATGGTCAAGCTTACCTGCCTCGCCAAAGTAACCCCATTTTAGACAATCTCTAACACACTGGTTCTCAATCTTTTTTTTTTGCTTAAAGTGGAACTGTCACCTCTCATCAATTCATCACTATATAAATGTCTCAATATCTCGCTCTAATAAAGTTTCAATCCTTTCTTATTTTTTTTTTTAATCGGTGGTTTAACAGAGATATTAGCTTTTAAAGTCTTACCCAATGACGTCACCGGAGAATCGCCACTGTACCACTCAGTAACGAAAGGCTGCGAGTCACCTCCCCTCCTCCTCCCATGTTCTGCCTCATTCACTCCTCCTGACCACGATTCAGCAGTGATTCACCGGTGACGTTATCGGGTAAGACTTTAAAAGCTAATAGCAAAGTAAACTACCTGGAAAAAAAAGATTGAAACTTTATTAGAGCCAGATATTTATATAGTGATGACTTTATGGGAGGAGAGAGTTCCACTTTAAGGCTCCTCTAACATGTAATATGGAATTCACCTGTCACTCATAACATGTTAAATGTCATTTCTCAAGGGTGTAATGAAGGGTACAAATACATACATTTACAGTTATCCTTGGTAGTCAAGATAACAAATGTGAATAATATTTACCATATATACACCTTTGAAACTCAATATTTACATTTTGCCAATGTTTTTATAGGAAAAGGGGGCACCTTCAATGGATATCCGCAGTGCACCAAATTGCCACAGCATCCTGGCTGAGAATTCTTTCTCTATACGGTACATTTTGCCTTAGCATGTGAATTACATATGGATTACAATATGTTCCTTAAAGGAGCAGCTAACTTGTTTTATGAAAAAAAAACATATAGAGCTTTTCTGCTAAGTAAAACAAGGGCAATGCAACATTCCAGAGTTATTTTTCACAATAACAGTACCTTCTAGTTGCCAGCGAGGTAAACTGTAGTTCACCCAATGTTCAGATAGTTACTCTGTTGGATTCTATGGACAAGGTGAGTCAATGACAACAATTTTGCATAGACTGTGTTCCAGCCTTCAAAAAGTTCACACTGTCAGGAAGTGACTTCATGAGTTTGAATGATTCTACTTTGTGAATAAAACAATTGCCAGCAGTGAGAATTCCCTTTCTTTACTCAGTAGGAAAATCCCTATTTCATATAGGTTTTCATTTAAAAACATGTTTACTGTTCCTTTAATTAGCACTAAAGCTACTCTTTTATAAGTTTTTAGAGACTTGCCATTAAGGCTATGTAACCATCCCAGAATTCCCTGAAGAAGTACAGAGGTTCATTTTAACAAGTTTCAGTTACTGTTTGTTACTATGTTAGTAATAGTGTGCAATGTTACAGTCTAGGGTGGCAGAAAGTATATGTGCATATATAACTGCAGCCTAATCATTTACTTTCAAGTTACTAGTAAATCTAACACTACAGTACACTGAATATTGATATTGCAATGCCCCTCTAGCATCCAGTGGGTTAATGGGTTTGATTTTAAGAATTATACACAAATTAGAATTAATGTGAATGTGAATGGTTACCCCATTGCATATCGTTTGAGGACAACTTCATTACATGCAGTACCAGTGGTATTTTCTGGTGAGTCCTGATGCAGTGCTTTGTTTGTTTGTTTGTTTGGTTGTTTTTTATCCATTGGTAGCACATGATAATTACTGACTTCCTAACTAGGTTTCAGTTTAGTAGAACATCTACACCATGGTCATCAAACTTGCGGCCTGTGGGCCAAATGCGATCTGTCTGATCCCAGGGCACTGCCCACCTGAGATTTAAAAAATATATATTTATATACCTAATTAACTAGCACTCATATAGTCCAGTAAGATCTAATTCCCTAGATGTTATATATCAGTATTGTCACTGACTTGATCAATTAATAAATACATCTATATTTTTTCAATAGTTGACAGGCTATAATTCACAGTCGTTATCTATAAAAAAAATAATGCAACCCTCACACTTATGGCCCATGATTGGAAAAAACCTGGACACCACGAATCTACAATGTCTTTGAGTCAGCTAGGTCTGGATGCAGGGGTTTATGTCACACTTTCCTTACAAAAAGGAGAAACTGTTATAGCCCATGAACAAAGTTTGAGAAGTAAGAATAATTGGTAGAATTCTGGTAGGTATATAATGTCTGCCAAGCTGATACCAGCTTGGTATCACAGTTTCCGTTGGGCTATCCTATGATAAATTACCTCTGTATGGCCGCCGGCCGGCATGGCCTCTGGCCACTTCCTCATTGCTACATCAGGTAACAGGCACTAGCACGAACGACTGTTTATGGGCCTATTCTGGATGGCCTAATTGGGTCCCGCCTCCTTCTGCCCCTTTATAAACCTGTGCTTATCTGAGAATCCACTCTGTGTATGACCCCGGCTTGTCTGACTACCCACATCAGTTCTGACCTGTGGCTCTGGCTGATTAACTCGCTCCTTGTTAACCCTGGCTTGTCTGACTACCCACATCAGTTCTGACTTGTGGCTCTGGTTGATTTACTCACTCCGTGTATGACCCCGGCTTGTGTGACTATCCACAATGGTTCTAACCTGTGGCTTTGGCTGACTAACTCACTCTTTGTTAACCCCAGCTTGTCTGACTACCCACATCAGTTCTGACCTGTGGCTCTGGCTTACTCACTTGCTCCGTGTAGTCCCCTGTTTGTCTGTCCTCCGGCTCCGGCTCCTATCTCGCTCAGTGTATCCCCAGCTTGTCTGACCTGTGGCTCTGGCTGACTACTCGCTCCATACACTCCTAGCCTGCTTGACCTTTAGCCTCTGTGTCCCGCGGCTCTGTCCGATTCTCGCTCCCTGTTGCCTTTGGTCTCTGGTACCTCGTAGTAGTGCAGTGCGTAGCACAATGTGCAGCTCCGGGTAGGAGCTTGGGCCCTATCATCCAGTGGTCTGGGGTTGTGTGGGATATTACATTGCTATATCTCAAATATTATTATCACTGTATATTCCAATAAAGGTGGTTATATTTTATTACTGTGTCTGTCCTTCTTTGCCGGATTACTGTGACAACTTGGCAAGAATAAGTACAACTATAAGGAATTAATTAAACTAGCTAGGTTACTTTCATTAATTGAATGTCCAGAAATTGCAGTGGATTCTGGTGCTGATGGAGGTAGTTCATTATTTTGGGTTGCATAGTACTCCCCATAGTGTGTAATTTTATTTTGAAATGGACAATGTAGGAACTCAGGGAAAATAAAATCAAATGTTGTTAGTTTTGTCTGCACGTTTATTAGTGACTTGGTAAAGTTATCCTGAGATTTTATTGGAAGTTCTTACATATCTCCACCAAAGGAATCAGGAAACTGTAAGACTGGATTTGAGACTGTATACCGTAAAATCTCGGGTATAATACCCACATTTTTACCCCATTTCACCTTATGTGAAGTGGGGGGTGCGTATTATACACGAGTACAAAAAAAATTAAAGTAAAATATGTCCAGCAACCTCTCTGGAGGCAGCGGGCGGCATCCCTGCGCTCACCGCCCGCTTCCTCTGTGCAGAAATACTGTGTAAAAAAAATGAAATGCCCACCTTGATAACCAGGATTCCCCCTCTGTACTTCTAAGCAGCCGTCAAGCAGAGACAGCGGGCGGCATTCTTGCACTAGCCACCCGCTTCTTCCTCTCCCCGAACTCCTCTGAGCAGCCCTGTCAGGACCTACTACCATAGGTACTCAATGCTTTCGACCACCTTGTCGATTTCGACTCTGTCGACCACATTTGTTGAGTTTGACTTCTTCGACCTTGTGTCAGGTTTGACTCTTGCAACCCCTTGAGTCTACAACTGGCTGTTCATGTTCCTACACTACGGCTGAGTACATAAACTGATTCCAGACTCGGTGAGTAGCTGCCTGTGTCTAGGGTTGTCATCCTTTTATCTGGCTTCACGGCCAGCACCTCTAACAAGGCCTAGGCAGCAGCAAAGCTTCCTTAGAACAGTCCCTGCTAGCTAGCCACTCTCCCCAGCCAGCTCACTCTAGCATCTGGCTCACTGATGCCTACTGAGCAGTATTTGCTTTTTTGTTGTCTGTTGTGTTTGTATATATATATATTAAGGAATAATGGATACACAAGAGGCTTCAGGGAATGGTTCACAGTACTTTAGCTTATAATTTTTCCTTTGCTCCTTGCTCAATCAGTCTTGAATGACATGAACATTGAGGTGGACGTGACAGTTTCTTGCAGGTTTGCAGAACATCAGTGTCTGTTCACAGTACATGGGATCCTAACATTTTAAAGACCAGAGGGGTGTGCAATACACATAGCTGGGGACATTTAAAATGCTCTGACCCAGAAATCTTTGACATTTTAACCCTAAAATGGGGGTGCAGCAATCAGTCCTCATGAAACCTCCGACAAGCTGCAACTTAGAGATCTCACTATTTGTATTTCTATTTAGAGACTAAAGAAGCAGCTACTTAGTACAGATCATGTAGTGTGCTCTCTCATCCTGAGAATTTGGCCCCTCACCCTTATACCTTGAAATCTGGGTCAAAACCCAGAGAGTCTGGACCAAACCTGGATAGTTCCCAGGTATGGCAATACATTGCTTTGCAATGCATTACTCAGCCCTCTCAGAGTAGTAGTAGTTGTCCTCTCAGAGTAGTATCGAAGTATGCACTAAAGTGTCTTTGATATCTTATCCCCATCAATCCAACAAAAATCTGCCCGCATTGACATCAGTCCAACATGACCTTGACAGGTTTATGAATTTTCATTCATCCCATTGACAATGGCCTATTTGCATATGTAAATGCAGGATAATGAGCCGTTACTGTATTCATGGTGGTGTGTTTATATCTTAATGTGGCACTTCACCACATGAACTAAACTCCGATAACAGCCTCTGCTGATATGGAAGGGATGCTCTCCCTCACACATCACCAGCAGTAGACAACCCTTTCTCTCTGCCTCCCCAATTGCTCAGTAGGGAAGTGGAGAGGATCATTTCAGCACCACTAACAGCATCACTCCCTTAACCCTTTCAGTGCAATGGGGATGTGCATTAATCACTCCGTGGCACTCAAAGGGTTAAAAAAGTACACCAAACATTACACAATTATCCCCAAAGCTCTGTATCATATTTCATACTCATACATGTTGTGCACTCCCAAGGTAACAATGCTGGGGGTCAGGAAGCGTCCATGTGGATTTGTGCCTACCAGCTGCCCCTCAGCCTTCTTCAATTGCCTACTGGTAGCCTTGGAACCCCATGTACACTGCCTCGCCTCCAGCCCCCAGACATGTTCCATTTCCCACATGGGGGTCTATGGCTTCCAGTGGTCAAGGGAACAAGGCTGGGGGGCAGCAGGTAGCCAGAAATCCCCATGGATGCTGCCTGACCACCAGCCTTGTTCCCTTGGGAGTGCACAACATGTATTAGCATGAACTATGGTACAGAGCTGAGGAGGTGATTATGTACTGCTTGGTGTACTTTTCTAACCCCTTTAGTCCCAATGCACATCTTTTGGCACTGAAAGTGTTAAGGGAGTGATGCTGTTCATGCTGCTGAAATGATCCTCTCCACTCCCCTACTGACCAAGTGGGGCAGCAGAGAGCTTGCTCTCAGACATCAGAATTGTCGTACTTCTGGTGATGTGCAAGGGAGGTCATCCCTTCCACATCAACAGCAGTATGCTAATGGGGACCTTCTCCTCCCCTCCCCTTGCATGCCTAAATTTTAATGCATATGGCGATGTGTCTACATCAAAAAGTCAAAGTGCTTTGAACATATTGACAAAATCATATTGCCACAGCATTGAACGTTAATTCATCTCCCAAATTGTGATGCATTGCTTTGCAAACTCCTCTGGTCCTTAAAGGGTTAATTAAACTATGTACAGTGAGGTCCTGTAGTACTGCTAACAACTGTTACATCCTCCTCCATGGACATCATATCCAGAGTTATTGGATCCAGATGTTATTCCTTGAGCAAAGGCGCTAGGACAAAATTCATAGGGGCCATTAGGAATTTGTGGCCATGATAAGGTAATGAGGATATTATTAGGAGGTGTCCATATTCCTTTAAGTTATACAACCCCTTCTTTAGTAGGGTCACTACTCAAAATTGTATATTATACAGAGGAAAAAAAAGGAGACCTCTGCTCAGGGAATTACTGGGAATATAAATTAGACCTTAGATAATACATTTGCATATGATCTAAAAAGACAGAATAAAAATAATGTCAATTTGTAACAAGAGTAAAGTCTTATTAATGTCTTACTGTTTGCCCTAGCAAATATTGCATTCACTTTAACATGCATGGATTTACATGAATTACGATTAGGACCCTATTTAATATATTATGAGAAGCCACTACCCTATTAAAAGGGTCCTTAATATGGTAATACACATTGAACGTGATTTTTAGTAATGAATTACTGTATTAACTCAATCCAAGTCCTTGGAGGAAACAGAGTTGGCCTGATTCTTCAGGATACAGAGGATCAAGTGTGGCACAAATCAACTGCACCATGGGGGGAATATGAAAACTCATATTGATTTTAATCAGGTTTTTAACTCTTGAATGCTACAGAGAACCAATGCATTGGAGTCCTCTCTAGCATTTAGTGGGAGTTCAGATAATTTCTATTTCAAACCTATGATGCATTTGGTTTAGGGTGACAGCATTTCCTTTCTGCTGTTCTGCCATGTGGCCACCCTAATCCCACAGCTGAGGCTCCCGCCAGTGCTGACCATCTTTCTAAGGCTGACACAGAGTAAGATTTCCCACTGGGAAATCTTACTTTGTGTCAGCCTCAAAAAGATGGTCAGCGCCTGTGGGAGCCTCAGCCGCGGGTCTCACTTGCAGCGCCAGCATACCTGCTCACCCCCAGCTGTCTCGCATGCACCAGTCCAGCCAGCCATTGAAATGTATTAGCAATATGGTCTTCATTGGCTGGCTCAGCCAGCCAATGAGGACCATATAGCAAATACATTTCATTGGTTGGCTGGACTGGTGTATGTTTCTCCATTCCAGGACTCTTTATTGTCCCGATGGGGGGTGATCCGGGACGCGGGACACAGACCCCCAATAAGGAACAGTCCCGGGCATTCCGGGACATGTGGTCACCCTAACTTGGTTTGCTCCAGAGTTGCATATTTTTAGGCTGATGAGTAAGGAAGGCCCAGTGAGGTAATTCAATGCCTGTTTAAATTAACTTTCATTTGTTCTTTATGGTTGGCTTTGCCTTGGATTTATTCTTCACTGGGATAAAGAGGAGAGGGTAGGTGTATTTGTGTGCATGTGCTTTTGTGTGTACATGTACGTATGTGTATGTATGTGTGTGTGTATGTTGGGGCATGTGTGATATTGTTATAAATAAACACGTTCCTCAGTCCAGTCAGTGAATGACAGCATAATGTCCAGTGAAAGGGCCTCAACATGGTGATAGAAAATAATTGGTCCCGTATTAAAAACAAACCATCCAACAGCCTGTTTCTTTTTCAAGGCAACATCACTTGCCTGGCAACAAACAACAGTTCTTTCAACTTTGCACACAATAAATTCAGTCTCCTAGCAACTGCAAGAGAGGCCTATAAAGACACTAGATGGATGAATGTTACTTCAATGTTATCAACAGTAAGAAGAAGTGTACAGCAAAAATGCATGAGGATTACCGTACTTACCTCTTAGCCTCAGCCATAATTAGAACAGGAAAAATGTATTTCTTTCAAATACACAGTGATTATTTTAATAGTCTAAAGCAGTGACACTTTGGTGTGCAGTGGGAAACACTTTACAGTGCCAACAAGTTTCTATGAAGAAGCTGACAAAAATGCTAGAAATATACATATATGAATTATTATGTACAAAATGCTAGCTTTAATGTTTTGATTGTGAGACCTAAGAATAATTATATATTTATGTATTTGTATCCTTCAATAAATCCTTGACACATGACATATAAGATGACAGGGGGCCCAGAAACCTCTAAATGGTGTATTCTTTGTGTCCTGTAAAAAAAAAAAAAAAAAAAATTGGGAATCCCTGGTCTAAAGTTTTGCTTTTGTTAGTTTCACCCCAAGGTTACATTGAAACATATATTGTGAGGACTGTGATCAAACAAGTCCACTATTCTATGTGTGATGTCATGTACTATTGATCTTTGGGTTGTACTCCAGATGGAACTCTCTAAGCTCACTAGAAAATTGATTTAAAGGGATAGTAATGTTTCATAATAAAAACAGCTCTAATTAATCATCATAGTATTTGGACTTTGGAGAGTGTTATTTCAATCCTGTCAGAGTTGTAGTACAAGAGTAATTCAATGACAAAGTATCCCCCTCCCGCCCCTTTTACTGATGTAACACTGCTCAGCCAGATCAGAAGGGAGGTGCCAGGTAGACTGCAGAGAGGGACAATCTTCAATTAAGATAAGGGAAAAACCTGAAAAACTTGTCAAGGGGGGCAGGGCTTTCATTGTTCTCATAGGAAGAAGATTGTCCCCTGCTGTTATCTGTCGTTTGGACTATGGACTGCATTCCACATCTGAGAAGAGATGGCTTACACTAGGTAAAAGGGGCGGGAGGGGAAACTTTGCTTGTGAATATCTCTCAAACCATAAAGGTTTGAGAGATAAGACTTATATCATTCTTCATGTTTTTTTAATGCCTACAAAATAAAATAATGGTAAAACAAAGTATTACTATCCCTTTAAAGGGATCTATTTTTAAAGAAACAATTTAATTTTTAAATGTAATCTTAATTAATGAAATATAGTTTTCTGTTTTGTAACTGTGCCAGTATGTATTATATCATATTTTTATCTGTACTGTAATCTTGCTTGATTTGCAGTTATTCACTAATCTCAACTCTTCTGCAATGCTAAATAAAACTTCACAGGCTTTATAAAACAAGGCCAATGTAAGCAATGACTATGAAGCACATTGGGTTCACTGGGGAAATGTCTATTATACAGCATCGACAGACTGATGTTTTTCACGAGGAAGAAGCAGATACAAATAATATGGATTACATTCTATGCAAGCATGAAAAGACCAGGCCAGGAATTTTATTCCAAATGTTATAGATGAACTATGCCAATAAAAATAGGTTGCACAATCAATTATGAATGTCATGTCCATGGGAGCGGACATGACAGTCGCTGGCAGTTTTGTCAAACTGAAACCGGCAACGAGCATGAGATGAGCTCTTTTAACCCTTTAAGGATCAGAGGAGTGAGCAGTGCAATGCAAAGTATTGCACACTGCTCTGATCATTAACCCCTTAAAGACCAGCTGATAGCATACCTATAGCGGACTGATGGAAAAAAAGATTCAAGGGCAAAATTCAAAGTAGGTGTTAGGATTCTCTGGTTATAGTAAGGTACGTTGGGTGTTATTTTTAGGAGGTGCTAGTATCCCTTTAACAGGGGGAAGTACCTTCATAGGCACTACAGGACATATCATAATAAGTGATAGACCATTTAATCCTTTGAGCCCAGAGGGGTATGCAATGCATTGCAATACATTGCATACTCTTCTAACACTCAAAGGGATATATATATATATATATATATATATATATATATATATATATATACACCCACAAACACACATTTATGTATTGTAATTTCATTTGACTGTATAAGCTGTGCTCCATCTTACTCCTAACATCACATTACAGTTAATAAATATTATCACTGGTTTTATCTAGCATTACTGAAGTCTAAAGAGATATTTGTAAATAAAACCCACAATAAAGTTATCAACTGTATAACAACTGAGATAACTCAGATAAAAAGTTCCACACATGAATCTTTATGTATATACCTTCTTGGCGTATGAAGGACACATCCCCCTAGTTCAATTGTTCTGTCAAAAAATAAGGTCCAATAATTCCTCTAGGCAAAGTTTCCATTTAACTTCTTAAAGGGATAGTAATATTTCACAATAACAGCAGCTCCAATTAATCTTCATAGTATTTGGGTCATGGAGAGCATTATTTCAATACTGTCAGAGCTGTAGTTCAAGTGTAATTGAATGATAAAGTATCCCCCTCCCACCCCTTTTACTGATGTACCACTGCTCACCTCAGAACAGCAAGGTGGTATTCAGGTGGATCGCAGAGAGGGACTGTGACAGGGATACAGGGGTTACTGATTGGTAGACCAAGGGTTAAGCGATTTATCCAGCCAGACAAAAAGATAATAAATTGCATTTATTAGAGAGGTCACGACACACAAATGTAGGACAACAATTACAGGAAAACAAACAGGGGTAAAGCTTAAAAATTTAAACACTTCTGCGGTTCTTTTCTTGGTTACACAGATTGCTAGACGTTACATATAATACTCATAGTTCATTTTAGCTTAATGCTGTTTACACATAGTCCCACTAGAGGCAAGAGTGGGCATCCAGCCCACTACACATACTGCTGGAACATGAAGGTTCCTTGTATCTTTTAGTCCTGACAGAGGAGTTGGGGGAGGGCATCCTAAGAGATTATCCCTTGCCACTTTCTTTAGTCTTGGGCCATAACCACCGAAGTTTAGCTTCCTGGCCACAATCCTTGTGGTGGGAACATCAGGGTACTTTCTGTGGCTGTAGATGCCTTGACTTACAACCCACAACTGAAAAGGGCACCTGGCCACTACAGTGCTCACTCACTCTAACTCTTCCGGTGAGGGCACTTACCAGTCCCAGTTTCTCCAGTACTCCTTTAGAAAGCCCATCGACCTTAGGCCTCCCACCATTATGGAGAGGCCTCCTCTCTTCTTCCTACATTTTTTCAACTCTGTCCTCTCTCACTCTCTCTTCCTAGCCTGTTTTCTACCCACCCCCTACAGGATCTGACGTCACAGGTAGCATCTACCAGGTCTCTTTCTGCTTAGCCTGATGTGAGGGGGAAGATAAACACATTCCACACACAGATTTGCCCTACCCCCTCTGTTTGACCAACACTGGCTGTCTCATAACACAATCTCTGTGGACAGCTAGTCTGGATGGCAGCATCCCTCTGTACATTGTACAACTAACCAACCCATTCAATGCTGGTAAATGGCTAACACTCTCTAATGCATGCACACACAGGGGACATTAATGTTTCAGGAATGGGAACACATGTTAAGACAATGGTGATTTCTGAAAACAGACACATTTCATTCTCTGGGTGACAACCTTTCCGTCACAGGGACAATCTTCAATTAGCGTAAGGAAAAAAACTAAAAAACCTTTCAAGGGGGAGGGAGTAGGGATTTCCTTATGCTCACAGGAAGAAGATTGTCCCTTGCTGTGAGCTGTCTTGTCTGTGGACCAGATTCCACATCTGAGAGGAGGTGGCTTACACTAGGTAAAAAGGGCGGGAGGGGTGATACTTTATCATTCAATTACTCTTTAACTACATCTCTGACAGTATTGAAATAACACTGTCCATGGCTCAAATACTATGAAGATTAATAGGAGCTGCTGTTTTAGTGACACATTACTATCTCTTTAATGTTTAGAAGAGCTGAAAAATTAATATTTTATATAACATTACTTCTCTATTTTACATTGCACTATTTTAAGCTACACAAACTTTACAAGCATCAATAAAACATTATTTTCTATTATACAATCTTTTTTTAGTTATTAAGGATCCTGGCTTTGAAAAACTTGGTTCCTGTAGTTGCATTGGCACATTCTGAAGACATATTGCTCACTAGGAGTTCTGTGGTATGTTTGTTTGTTCTAGGAATTTAGTATACCAATATACAGCATTTGACACAATTTCATATTCTTGATGTTTTTCCCTGCCTCTCACCTCTTCCTATGAGGTAGGCATGTGGCCAAATAATATTATTAGTTCAATTTCTTTGCTTGCTTTTCCCTTTCCTACTTTGGGATATTATGCATCTTCTTCATGTATTAAAACATAAAGGAGCACTACATAGGGAGTACAGTCTCCCAATACTAGAACATCAAACAGTTTATACTGCACTCTCTTCAATTGCTTTACTTATAATGGTGTAGGCTGTGAAATGCAGTATGGTAATCACAGCATCCTAGCTTGTGGCGGCAATCTGCCATCACTAAGAACTTCATCATCATTCACGTTTTTGTTTTCAGTTAAGTTAATGATTCAGGCAATGTTTCCATTAAATGTGCTATTTCTTCAATGAATCCAGACGGGATGAAAAAAAAAACACAGTAGGGGTGCATAAGGTGTAACAATTTTATCCAATACCAGCCACGGTAATGTACTCACCTACATGATGGTTTGTCGACACACACACACACACATGAAAACAGGAAGTGGAAAAGCCATGAATTTGTCACCACTGTTCTTCTTCAGGTGGAAGAATCAATTGTTGGATATCAGTCTGAACTCATATATACTCATAATAAGTATTTAAAGGGATAGTAATACTTAAAATGCAAAAAAATATATGTTGTAGGGTTTATCCCCCTGAGTAAAACAAGGGTACTCCCACTGCTGAGAGATATTTTATTAAAAAATTATAACAGCTCAAACCTGAATTTTTTAGGTGCAATATCACAGTGGCCTGAAAATTTACTGTGGAGCTGTTGCTACACCAGCCTATGGACTGCTCTTGTCTGTAGACCATAAATCTCCATAGGATGATGTAGCAACAGCGCCACTGCAAATTTTCAGGCCACTGTGATATTGCACCTAAAAAATTCAAGTTTGAGCTGTTATAATTTTTTAATAAAATATCTTTCAGCAGTGGGAGTACCCTTGTTTTATTCTGGGACATCAACCCTTCAACATATATTTTTTTACATCTTAAGTATTACTATCCCTTTAAAACAGTTAAACATCATACAACTTTAAGGCTACGTACCCCTCTGGCACTCATAGGGTTAACTATTAAACTACCCTGTCACCCTCCCCGACCTAACCTGATTTACCATTAATCCCTCCTTTACTAAACTGACTGGGAATGCACTGTAATCAATGAGTTCAAGCCAACCATTCTATGGAGGGGTGAATCCTCTAAACAGTAAAGATTTCTTATTTATTTAAGACTACATGGAATGCTTAAATGTCCCCTATTGTACAGCTCCAGAATTATGTCTGTAAATAAACCTCAGCTTTCTGTTAAAGTGCCACAACTATCATTCAGATGGAATAAAATACAGTAAAACTATCAAATCCTAACATGCTTAATCCAACTAAATAGACCCAGCCATTTTAGCAAGGAGTGATGTTATCAATATAAAAATATTACTTAGGCATCTTCTCTACAGGTTAACGTATATAAATGTACAACTACCACCATACAACGAAGCTGAACTTCTCTGAGAATTATATCTTCATTCTATTAACTGTGCTATATTGAGAACACAAACTACATTTCCCATAGCAAGGGCAAACCAAGAGATGGTTTCAAACTACTCAGAACCCAGTCCATCTGAACCTTTACTGCACCATCAAACTGTTGGCTATGTCCTCAGACATCCTGAGGATTATGGGACTTGTAGTCAAACAACAGCTAGGTTTTCCACACCTGGTCTATGCCCAGGGATCTGCACTGTCCTTTATATGCAGAAAAACACATTATTTCTAGATGTTGTAATTTTATGCTTTTTTTAATTTTTGGAAACCTAACTGGAAATTCTGCTTTTGCCAAAGTACAGTAAAAGAAGAGTAGCTAAATTAGTGTTTTGTATTTTAGCCTCCCTGTGATGGGAGTTTTAATGGATTGTTATCTCCTAAGGCTTCAAAGCAGTTTACATATAGAAATTCATCACCCATCTGTTGTTTGTGCCAGTCCCATCCATCTTAACATGATATCAGTAGGCATGTAACTATGTGACTGCAGCAAGATGCATTATTAGACCTCTCAAAAACAAGTTATTTTCTCTTGCATTATTGTAAATCCCCCATATAAAATATTACTATATATATAAACGTGTGTAACCTACCTTCAGCAGCATGGTATGGTAAGGAAATTGACATGTATATATATGAAAGGTGTTTATATATATATATATATATATATATATATATATATATGAAAGCATAGAACAAACAAACAATTGGACATTAAAAATAAATCATGGAATTGTTTTCCTTAATAGAATGTTATCTACATTTTGAGTCATCAAAGTAGCTACCTTTTGCATTCTTTCCATAACAGGAAATCAAATATTGTTCTGAAAGTTCTTCCCAACACTGTTGCAAAAGTTCCCACAAATGTGTTGCACTTGTAGGTTGCTTTGCTTTCACCCTTCTGTCCAGTTAATCTCAAACCAGCTCAATAGGGTTTAAGTCTGGAGACTGTGCTGGCCATTCCATGATTTGAAGCCTACCATCTTGTTCTTTTCTTCTAAGGTAGTTCTGACACAGCCTGGAGGTATGTTTTTATTCATTATCTTGCTGTAGGATGAACCCTTGACCAACTAGGCGTGTACCAGTGGGTATTGCAGGACGCTGCAAAATGCTGTAGTAGGACTATTGGTTCAGGATGCAAGTTGCAAGTTGTCAACTCTGGATCCAGCAAAAGAGCCTAACACCATCATGCTTCCTGCTCCATGTTTGATAGATTGAGGAACCATCTTTTCTCCTATCGACGGCGTACAAAAACCCTGCGTGATGAACCGAAGCTCTCAAATTTTGATTAATTGGTCCATAAGACCTTCTTTCAGTCTTCAGTAGTCCACTGGCGGTGTTTCATGGCCCAGGCAAGCCTCTTTTTCTTATTATGCCATCTTAGCAATGGCTTTCTTACTGTCACTCGACCATTCAAACCTGCAGCTCGAAACTGACAATTGCTTACTTCGATTGGTGTTAAGCTGTGCTTAAAGCTGTTGTGCTGTGAGCCATCTGTCATGCAAGCTATTGACTCTCAGAAACTTGTCATCTGATTCTGTTGTGGCTTTGGGTCTGCCAGACCTCTTCCTATCAGAGTTTCCTCAAGTTTACAAGTGCCTTTTGATGGTGTAGGAAAGTGTACTCACTGACACCTTGGCTTTCTTTGCAACTTCTATAAAGGAAAGACCTACACTTTCAATAAAAACTGGAAAAATGGGGGTGTTATAAAATGGTAGTGTGTATATATATATATATATATATATATATATATATGTGTGTGTGTGTGTGTGTGTGTGTGTGTGTGTGTGTGTTTGTGTGTGTGTATATCCCTCTTTACCTACTGTATTATGCTGCTGAAGGTAGGTTACACACATCTGCTGGTTATTATGGATACCCTGATATCCTGATGAGGCTCTACAAAGATGTTAAGATAGCTGGAAGTTATTATCTCTTGACACAGTGCCTCCAAATTAGGGTGACCACATTTTTATTTTTACCATTCATGGACACGTGACACAAAAACAGCAAAGTACTTCGCCAATGTTGTGGTTTGGCTGTGCAATCCATCTCATGTGATATCACTGAATGTCAAGGTGCAGGATGTGCTTTCTCAAGAGCATCACAGAGTTTGAAATATTAGAGAAAGAATGGCCCATTGACGGCTTTGACAGAAAGGGATACCTGTGCTTGGCTACAAGGATATGTATGTAATATGTCAAACCTCAAACCTTAGTGGAGCTGTGTGCTACAAGAAAATTGCTCTGTAGCTCCTGTTTAAAGTATGGAAGTAGATACAAGTTCTTCCTCCAGTGTTTAGAACTCTGTGAATGCCATTTTCTTGTAGCCCCGAACAGGACAAACATTTAAAATCTGGTGCTGTCCTGGGCAATACATGACATGTTGTTGTAAATGGAACATTTTCAAGTTGGTCTAAAGTTTTAAGTGGGGTGCCACAGGGTTCAGTCCTGGGCCCAATGTCTTTTAATTTCTATATTAATGATCTAGAAGTGGGAACTGAAAGTATCCTCTCAATCTTTGCTGATGACACTAAGCTGTGTAAGGAAATATATACAGGGCTGGATGATTTTTCTCTGCAGAAGGATTTAGATAAACTAAGTGAATGGGTAGAAAAGTGGCAGATGACATTCAATGTAGATAAATGTAATGTTATGCATTTGGGCTGTAGAAACAAACATGCTACATATACACTAAATGGGAAACAACTTGGGGAATCCTCATTAGAGAAATATTTAGGAGTACTGATAGAAGATAGACTTCACAGCAGTGTGCAGAGTCAATCAGCTGCTGCAAGAGCAAATAGGGTATTATCCTGCATAGAAGGGGTATAGATGCATGGGATGCTAATATTATCCTACCTCTATATAAATCCTTGGTTAGGTCTCATCTAATATATGGAGTACAGTTTTGGGCGCCAGTTCTTAAAAAAACATTATGCAACAAAATTTATAAGGAGATTGGAGGATCTGAGTTGTACAGAGTGACTAGCCACCAACAGAATTAATACAGCCCAGCAAAAGTTGAATTGGCTGCCCCCTCATGTCCTTTGTCATCCTTAACCTAACTTCTATTTTCCTTCATGAGAATTATTGGTTACCTATTACAGGGTGAAAAACAAATGTCTACCCTGAAGAAAAGATTGCAATGTCTTCAAGGAAAGAATATCTTTGTTCACTCACTCCATATTTTGTATGTAAAAGGTGAATCCATCCTGTTGGTTGCTGCTGTTGTGAGAAATCATATCCCCTCTACATTGTGAGCCTTTATCAAAACCTTGATGTTGATAAGCCAAATCATTGACCCACATTAAATCACAGTTTTGCTATCACTCTCATGGTAATGTCTATACGGAAGTAATTTTCAGAACTTAAAAGAAATGTTGTAGTGCAGTAACAGGAATGTTTCAGGTTAGAATTTAAATATTGATAGTACTCCATCAATGTTATTCTTTTACGTCCTGGTTGTTTGAATACTTTTCCCATTAAATAAATATAATTACTGTGGATGTTCACTGGCTGCTCATTTCATCTACTTTCAATGCCAGTCAGTCGTCATCAAAAACAGATTTTGTGCTCTACTTTGTTTAATTTTTGGTGAGCAATGGAACAGAGACCAAGAATGAATGCAGTGAATTCTGGGACCTTGCATTGATTCCAGTGCTGGCACACTATAACTTAAAACCTGCTCCTGTCGGTACTTAGACACATGTTTGAATATAGCTTGCATTGCATTTCCATGAAGGGGGGGGGGGCTTTTCCCATGATGAGCAACAAAACAGTTCACCTGCATTTAAAAAAAATAGCACAAGTCCATAAATGTTGGCTCCAGCCCCACTCTTGTTGCAAAGCACCATATTAAGAAAGGTGAAGAGATGCAATTCTGGACTCGGAGCAAAACCAACTGCACCATAGGGAACAAATAAACATTACCAAAATTTCCATTGATTGAAATGAGCCTTTGAACCTCTGGAATGCTAGAGAGGTCTACAACACATTGACCTCACTAGAATTCATGTGAGTCAATGTGCCGTTTAAATCAATGGGAATTTTCATTTGTCAGTTGTGCAATTGGTTTGCAGCAGAATTTCACTTTCTTCACATTTTTCTGAATACATTCTAAAATCCTAATTTTTTTCATATTGTTAAACCTTTTTCATAAACAAAATGTATAATGATGTACAATTTCACATCTCACATTTTTGAGGTGAAAATCGTTTAGGAGCACTGCATACCAAAATACCAAATGTGTCATAACAAAATATACATGGGTGAAGAAAGTTTTGTGATGGACACATCTGCTGGCAATGTAAACATGTAATGTGTATTTTTATTTATATAGTGCCAACAGGTTTACATAGCACTAAGGATGGGTGGAAATTTTCACCTCAAACCAGAATTGGTGAAAAATGGCACTTCCTGCCAGATGGAAAATGTCTAATTTTTCTCCTTTTTTCACCTAGCTCCTTGCTTTGAAATCAATGGAAAAACTACATTTACACACAACACATGGCAAATGTTATTTTATTTTCCATGGTCAAGGCATAAAAGGGGTAGGAGGGTGTCTGTGTTGGTGGAGTCTAGGGAAAGAATCAGTTGAAAAGAATTTTTTTTTGGGGGGGGAGTGTTTGTTGACTGGTATTGGAGGACAGTAAAAGCGAAACTTCCACTTGTAATAAACCCTGTCTCATATTATTAGTGTAGTGTAATTGTTTCTAGATCTCAGGTTTTTTTTTTTCATAAATCCATAGATCCATAGATATTGATAAATTCGCTGTCCCAGGACTGGGAAGAATTGCTCCGCTGTGCCATAGTTACCCTGTGCCGCAGAATGCGGAAATGGGTACAGGAATCTAATTTTGACAGTGAGTTTCTCTGTGGACTTACAAAAAAAGAAGACACCCTGAGATCTAGAAATAATTACACTACAGGTGAAAGTTAAGCTTTAATAAAAATAAATAAATAAATAAATAAAAGAAAATAAAAAAGTGGCACGTAATGTGACAGAGACAAGGAACCCCTGATATTAGCTGTAACTGGGGCAGACTGATACTTGACATTAGAGACTGATTTGTAGAACTTACACTTACCTGACACAAGCCCAGAGGAAACGTTTATTTGTAGTACTTACACTTGTTTGGCTCAAGCCCAAAGGAAACATTGACTTATTGTAGGGCTTAAACTTGTGTTAGGCCCAAGCCCTTAGGACTTGTAGGACTTAGACTTGTGTTAGGCCCTAGCTCCAAGGAAACATTGCTTTGTAGGACTTTCACTTGTTTGGCACAAGCCCTAAGGAAACATTTATTTGTTGTAGGACTTAAACTTTTGTTAGGCCCAAGCCCTGAGGAAACATTTATTTGTAGGACTTTGGCTTGTTAGCATCAAAAGCCCTGAGGAATCAGAGAAAATTTTTTGCACTCAGGCTTGTTATCGTGACAAGCCCTGAGGAATCAGTGATGAGTAGGACTTACACTTGTTGGAAACAAGCCCCCCAATTGATTTGGTTGGTCTCTAGTATATAAAGAACAAGCCTTGAGGAAAAATAAAAAACATTGTGCCTAGTGCCAGCAGGATATGTTATGATGGCTGGCCACAGGTCTTTGGCAAATGCCACAGTGTCATTGTGGCAAGTGAGACTGCTGTTCTTGCTGCTGCTGCTGCTGCTGAGTTGTTTAAGTAGCAGGAAGATTAGGCAGCTCCAAGGGAATGGAATCAACAACATCAGTGACATGGGTGATGATGATCATGGTGCCATTTGCCACTACTAGCTCTAGTGAGCAACTGAGGCAGTTGAAGCACCACAACTAGTCCCCATCACTTCAGGTATATCTGAAGAAGTTGGCCAATAATTCTTCTCCTCCTGCCTCTTCTCCAAAAACATGGGTGTGTTGTTGGAATATACATTTTCCATTGAGAGCAGGAAGGAACTGTGCCTCTTATCAGCAACTTCAATGTGCACAGTGTGTGTGTGAGGACTGGGAACAATGGACACATCTGCACTCACATCAAGCAACTGGCACAACTGAAAGCAAACACCATAATGCTAGGTTCTGCAATGTAAAATCACTAATCCCACAGAAACCAAGTACTGCTGCTGTCACTGTGCCCCGTGTCCACTCCCTGATAAGCAGATATGACACCAGATTAGTGTATTATATGGGATGGAATCTCCTCAGATGGCACTTGATGCCCTGGTTGTGATTATCCTCCACCACCTTGCCATGTATGGTCAGTGCACCACACAGTGGGAAATGGGTGGACACGATCTGCCACATCCTGACATCTACAGAATGGCTATCAGCTGGTGGGGAAGGTAACAATGAATGAGGTGGAATGTCAAAAGATGTAGCTACATGTTCCCATGCCCAAATCTTAGAGCAAGAAGGCTATGATGAGCCAGGTGTTTCTCTCGCCATCAAACTTTCAGGCTCTGGCTGGATTTCTCTAGTCTTCCTCCACTTTGATTTCTGCATCACCTCTTGTTGCCTTTGGGAAGAGACAGTGGGTTCAGGAACAGTGGTGCCCAATCTCTTTGGTGCAGGTTTGGCTTCAACATGCTTCACATAAATGCCCTCCTTTCCCCTTTTTCACTGACTTCTCACAAATCATGCACAGTGCCATCACTGATGACTGCACTGTGTCTGGCCAAAGAGTCCCACACCCAGGACCTCAGTGGGGAGGGGAAAGGTGAAGAATGGCCTTTTTCCTTCTTCTCCTCTGCATTCCCCTGTACTGGCTGCTGCACAGGATGATGTTGTTGCTTCTGCTGCTGCTGCCTCAGAATCAACATTACAAGTAGGACCAGTAGAAGTATTGCTGCTGGCAAGTGGAACCTGTCCTAGTCCCGCATCACAACTGCTGGACCCCATTCCCACTGTGGTCTGTGGCACACTAGACTGTTCATCATCATCCTGCTGCCCTTGTAAATTCAGCACTAGAAGAAGGCACAGGCAGATGGTCTGTGCTGATGGTATTAATGCTGCTAGCTGCCAGTTCTGCCTTCCTCAGTATCATGGTCCTAAGGTACAGTGCCGATGCAAGGGGAATTACAGGGTCAAGTGTATGCTGTGGGCTCCCTTGACCATGAGTCTGGCTGCTCTCCTTCACTTCCCCTTACACTTCAACTGGAGGATCTACTGTGCTCCCGCTAGTCCCACCACCAGCTACTTCAATACCATCACCTTCACCATCATCCCCAACTCTCTCTAGCTGCTCTGCGGTAGTAGTAGCAGGACTGCTTGGGGATGGCAAGTGTAGCTTAGTCATCCCTGCTGTCATACTTGCCATCATTCCCCCCCCCAAGTGTCACAAGGCACACTGGGACCACGATCAGCATGCACAAGTAACCGACCTGTCTTGCTACACTGTTAGCTACTTCTTCCTGTGCTTTTACCTGTGACATTATTTTTACCCAAGATCCCAAGGGATGATTTAGTGGGAATGGGCATCACTGGGCCTGGGGAATTAGGGCTTCCAGATCCTTCAGTGCTGGTGGTGGTCACTTCTTTCTCCTTCTCAGACTCAGACTTGAGGCATAACAATCCTTCCAGCTGCTCCTTTTTCTTTATAATCCTGGTGATCATAGTGATAGCACCCACTAAGATCCTCTGCTTCCTTAATTTTTCTAAATAAAGCAATGAAAAACAGTCTAGCAACCTCTATCTCTCTCTCTCTAGCTGCTCATAATGTGTTTCACTTCCTGGAGGCGGGAACTTTGTAGCCATTGAAGAAAATACCGGAAAAATGTTGTCAATAGGTGAAAATAGTGAAAATTTTAAAGGCTTTATTTAAAACAGATTTTCTCGTGAAAAAGCAGACAACTAGTGTTGAGCGAGCATGCTCGGCCGATGCTCGGATCGGCTCGAGCATCGCTCTGCTCGGCACATGGCGGTACTCGTACGAGTACCGCCATGTGCTCGCCCGGCATGTTCGGGTGGCGGGGATCTGTGCCGAAGGAGGCACAGATCTGAAGACGCTCCGCTGGACCACCAGGGACTGGAGGTAGGGGGCATTGCTGAGATGAAGGGGGCATAGCGGAGATGAAGAGGGACATTGCGGAGATGAAGGGGGCATAGCGGAGATGAAGGGGGCATAGCGGAGATGAAGGGGGACATTGCTGAGATGAAGGGGGCATAGCGGAGATGAAGGGGGACATTGCGGAGATGAAGGGGGCATAGCGGAGATGAAGGGGGACATTGCGGAGATGAAGGGGGACATTGTGGAAGAGGGGCATTGTGGAGATGAAGGGGGGCATTGACCAGGCACCCTCCCCTCATCAGAGCAGGGGGTGCCTGGTGTAATGCTCGTGTCGCCCCATTCAATTCAATGGGGCTCGGGTGTTCGGCCGAGCACTCGAGCCTCAGGGGGTGCTCGGTCAGAGCACCCGAGCATCGGGGTGCTCGCTCAACACTACAGACAACCACATGGCTTTTGAGGACTTTTTCACAAGAGCACAACGGGACCTTTCGCTTACCCCTAATTAGCACTTTACAGTTTACATTTAGTATAGAGGGTATAAGTGCAGCAATTAAGAGGTTATACAGACAATTAACATTTAATGCAACATTCTGAAACTATGCTACAGTTAGTTTTCTAGAATGAATCAGGGATGAGGTGGGCGGAGCTAACACACAATCATGTTACAATAAGTGAGTAATAAATCACTAACAGCAGTATTTATCAAAATGTCACGCAGCATCTTAAAATGTGTTTACCTTGATAATAACTGATCCAAGGAGATGGATGTTTCAATTCAAATTTATTATACAGTTTAAAACATTTGAGTGCCAAAGTTATGTTCAGCATTGTAAAGCTATGAAAATATACACGCAGCTGACATTCCAAGAGTTATGGCAATTATACAGTGGGAGCAGGCTTACTAAATAAACCTTGGGCTGTTCTGTGCAAATGTCTCCTATAAGCCAGGGGTAGGAAAATTGAACCCCACAGCTGCAACACAACCCAGAAGTCTGTGCAATTCACCCATAGACCTCTTGTGTCAGGCTGTGAAGCCTAATACAGTGGGTCTATGGGCAATTGTAACATGAATGACAGAAAACTGCCCTATGCATTCCAATAGGGGATAAACTGGGAGATCACCAGGGGACTCTGCAATGTGTTGGTCACTCCTCTTGTACTCTAAGGTTTAACCCCTTAACGACCCATGATGTATATATACATCATGAGGTTGAGGTCCCTAAAGGACCAAGGACGTACATGTTACAACAAGGAATTCCAGAATCGGATAAAAAAAAAAAAAAAAAAAACATGCTCCGTGGTCCGTAAGTGACTGCCGCGTGTGTGCGCAGACAGTCCTTAAGGGGTTAAATTAAAGGAAAATTGGCGAATTTACATTTGTTCCCCATGGTGCTGTTGGTCCAGAATTTCTCTACTTTTCTTTTGAACACAGGGTTTCTTGTGTGCTGAAGTGGGATAGAACAGCACAAGTAGCCCTATTGCTCTCACTGGAGAATGTGTATAAAGACAATAGTGGTGTAATTCCGAAGAGCACAAACCATGTCTTAGGGAGCAAATTAACCTTTTGAGTGCCAGAGGGGTCCACAACGAGTAATTTGAGTACCCCCTGACACTAAATGGGTTAAATGTCCCAGTGGGTTGGATGTATCTTTAGCTAGAACCTAAAAAACATGCACCTTATTTAACTATTTGAGTGCTACATGAGTGAGCAACGCATTTCTCTGAAATGTGTTGCTTACCTTGCAGGCACTCAAAGTGTTAAATGATGGGCCTCGCTACCATTTTGTAACAGTTTGTATAAGTGTCAAATAAGTCTGTAATTTGCATTACCTCGTTGTACAGCACTGCTGAATATGTTGGTGCTTTATAAGTGAATGATAATAATGATACTAAAATAACCTATTTTCTGAGAAACATAACTGTCCAGGTAACTAATGTGTATCTGGAAACACCTCAGTCTTCTTGTTTGGCATGTTGAGCTGGCAAAGATGAATAATACAATATATACTTAGCGACACACATGAACACACATTAGGCTTCATTTAGCTCAGCAGAATATCACATGGACGAAGAGCATTTTATCTTTACTCCTATAGCTAGAGGGAGTCATTTATCAGCAATGACATGATAGTGGCTTCGGAAGGCAAACAGCTTTATTGCAGAGTGAGATTAAGCCAGACTGCAGTAATTAGGGACCAAGATAAGGAAATTACAGCAGCGTCTAATAAAATAAATCTTAATGCCTAGTGGACAAAGGAGATCAAATGCTGAGGTACTTCACAAGCTCTTAATGCACTGAGTGTTTTACAGTGTGATACTGTGTATAGAGATATGTGTGAAATCGTGATATGTTTGCAGAAAGAGACAGCTGAATTTGCACATGAATTGCAGAACTTGAGTCTGTATTCAGGAAAGTGTAGAGGCTGATGAACTAAGAAGAGCTGTAGAAATTATGGAGCAAACAATAGTGGACAAATGCAAATTCTAGTTGATTTAAATGTGATTTTTAAACTCTTGAATACTAGAGAAGTTTCCAATGCATTTCATGATCTCTGATGATGTGCAGATAGATGCAGCACCAAATGCACTAGAGGGTGAACTAGTGGTAATATGCCTCTGCCTTGTCTTCCATGATTGTGTTTTGCATATTTGTGCTGAAAATAAATTAATTGGTTTTAATGAAGATACAGTTGAATAAAAGTAACTTTATTTCAATCTCATAATTTCACAATAATGAGTGCGTCTTCTCTTGTTTCTGATAATGGGTGAAAAATCATATTTAAAGGAATAGTAATGTCCCACAAAAAATATTTTGCAAATTGTAGTCATCCCTAGTCTCCAGCTCATTCAAGAAATTAAATCCCCAATTTAAATTAATGGAAAATCCATTGCATTTGTCTCATATGGTGCAGCTGGTTTACGCCCACCATTTCTAATTTTATTTAAGATGATGTACTAAGAGAAGTGGAAAAATTCTAGAGGAACCCAACTGATGTATTGGGAACAATGAAACATTCATAAATGTCTTATTGATTTAAAGGGATGGTAATGTCCCAGAAAAAATATTTTGCAGATTGTAGTCCTTAAAAAGTTGACCAAAGAGCAAAAAAATGTATCTCTCAAACCGCTATGGTTTGAGAGATATCTGCATTTAAAGTTCATGATTTCCTGCTGTCAGCTGTAAAGCTGTCAGCAGGACGTCCGTGTTGGCCGACACGGAGTCTGCTGCAGCACAGCCGCAATTGCGTTATTTACAACGAATGACTTCATTGGAATGGTCTAAAAGGTGTGCTTGCAAACCAAGCACACTTTTTAGACCATGCCAATGAAGTAATTCATTGTAAATAACGCAATTGCGGCTCTGCTGCAGAGCCTCTGTGTCGGCCGACACAGATCTCCTGCTGACAGCTTTACAGCTGACAGCAGGATATCATGAACTTTAAATGCAGATAACTCTCAAACCATAGAGGTTTGAGAGATGCGTTTTTTTGCTCTTTGGTCAACTTTTTAAGGACTACAATCTTCAAAATATTTTTTGTGGGACATTACTATCCCTTTAAATCAATAAGACATTTATGAATGTTTCATTGTTCCCAATACATCAGTTGGGTTCCTCTAGAATTACTCCACTTCTCTTAGTACATCATCTTAAATAAAATTAGAAACTGTGGCGTAAACCAACTGTACCATATGAGGCAAATGCTATGGATTTTCCATTGATTTAAACTGGGGATTTAATTTCTTGAATGAGTTGGAGACTAGGGATGGGTGAAATCTTACACAAAAAAAGAGAAAACTGAGAAATGCCACTTGTCACCTTCTGTAGAAGTCCCACCAAAGTACAGTTTTTCAGTTTTTTCCACCACAACCCCCAGCCTTGTTCCATGGCACTAGAACCACACATACTGACCCTCAGCCTTGTCCCACTGCACTCTTATCCATAGATCCACATATACTGGACCTCAGCCTTGCCCTACATTGGCCGTAGAACCACATATATTGACACTCATCCTTGTTCCACTAAGCTGGTAGCCACAGAACTACACATACTTATACTTACCCCAAACCTTGTCCCACAGAACCATACCTACTAACCTCCAGTCCCAACCTTGTCCCTCTGTAGCCATAGAACTACATATACTGACCACCCAGCCTTCTCCTACTGGATGGACAATGTAAGATCCCCAGCTGCTGCCAGACTACAAAACCCATGGGTCCTCACCAGTCAACAACTGGTGGAGAATGATGTGAGATAAAGTCTGGAAAAAGCTGTAAAGCCTCACTGTGTCCATCATTGCTGTGATCTCCTGCCTTGCCCCACAATAGACGTAGAACCATGAATACTAACACCCCCCTAAGGCTTGTCCTACAGTAGCCGTAGACCCCACATGCTGATCCCCAAGCCTTGTCCCATGGTAGTCATAAACTCACACATATTAACTACATTTCATGGGATTAACAAACAGGGAGAACTTCTGGTGGGCTTCTATATGTAGAAATCTTCACAGAGACCTCATTACATTTCAAGAGATTAAAATGTCTATTTTGTTTCCTCCGGTGTAGTTTGTTTGGTCCAGAATTGTTCCTTCTTAGCGTTTTGAATCTGGCCCTTACCTCTCTAGCATTCAAGAGGTTAAAAGTTCTACTTTAATCATTGTGAATATTCATTTACACTCTACAGTGTATTTGATTTGCTCCAAAATTGCTCCACCTTATCTTCCTGAAAATGACCCTTTTTGCAGTATTCAATAAGCTAAAGAAGTACAATTCTGGAGCAAACCAACTGTTCCATAGGGAAGAAGTGAATGCCAGTTTATTTTACCCCTTAAGGACTGGCCGTGCATGCGGCCGGTGCTTAAGGACCACGGACCATTTTTTTTTTTTACAATATGATTCAGGGCTCCCCGAATGGCATGCAGCCGCTCGGGAAGCTCTGAATTCCATGAAGTACATGTATGTCCTTGGTCCTTTAGGGACATCCTCCTCATGACGTACATGTATGTCATGGGTCGTTAAGGGGTTAAAAGTGTTTTTTTAGCCTTGAATGCAAGACAGGTCTCCAATGCACTGTATTCCCACAGAGTTAACTAAAAAAAGGGATGTCAGTTTTACCGCATATTCTCAGTCTTTGCTTGGGAGAGAGAGAAAAATTCCAGCTGAATGATGCTAGAAGCAGACAGATAAAGAGAGGGAGTTCTTGCTCCATCTCTCCATCTCTCTCTCTAGGAGTGGTGCCCTACCCCTACATTTGTGGTTGGCTGCTTCTCTTGTATAGAGAGGAATTGCCTGGCATTTCATGGTTGGACTGCTGTCTTGGCGGGACCAGTATGATGTGCTTTAGGATATTTCCTCTCTGTGAAAGGCACTAGTGGGCTAAAAGAGACTGCGCCCCGGGTAAGACACCACTTCTAGAGAGCATGCAAATTAGTATTGCAGGCTCGTTCCTAGCTGAGTGTTTCTGATTTCCACTTTACATATGCAAATTACCCTTGAGATTTATCACCTCAAGGGTAATAGGGGAATCCAGCATTGGACCCCTTGCTTACAGTGCCTAAAGAGATCAGCTACACCTCAATGATGAGGCCCAACAAGGCTGAAATGTATGTCTGGAGGTCTGGTTCGGTGGAAAAGGCGCAGCCCTGAAGTGTTGGGATGAAAGACTAACGAAAGTCAGACAGAAATTTGGACTATGGAGGCTCAGGGACCTCACCATAGAGGGAAAAATACTGGTGCTGCAAAATGAAATCCTTCCAGTTCTGCAGTATATGGCCCAAGCTTGGCCACCCTTGGCAACAATTTGCAGAGCCATCACAAGGGCAGTGTTTCATTTCATCTGGGGATCTAAAATGGACAGAATGAAGTGTGCAGTTATGTACGAGGAGCCCATCAAAGGAGGAAAGGGGGTGCCAGACATTCCCACCATGCTGCAGACCTTCTTTGTGTGCAACTGTGTGCTGAGGACTTTAAGAGAGAGCGACCAGGAATCTGTCGGTAATGCCATGTCCCGTTTCTTCCTGCTACCCCTTTGGATGGGACCCATTTGGGACAGGTGGGACTGCTCCATCCCTTACAACTGGACTACCCCCTGGTTCTACCAGGATGTTGGTAGATTTGTGTGGGAGAACCAACTGGAGGGTGTTAAACCAGAACTGTGGACCCCAAAGGTCATATATAAGCTCATCAGAGCAAAAGACATCATAGAGACAATTTCAGGACTCCCTGCTGCCACTTCCAAGATGGTATGGCAGAATGTGTCATCAGGGAGACTCACCAACAGACACAAGGACACTGCATGGATGGCCATTCAGGGGGGTCTGCCTCTCAGGTCATTCATGCATGCAAGGAACCTATGCAGGTATAAACACTGTCCTAGAGGATGTGTGGCAGAAGAAACTGCCCTGCATGTTTTTTGGCAGTGCCCCTTTGCCCAATCTCTGTTGGGTGACCTGGAAAATGAACTCAAAGACTCTGTTCCAAAGAGACACTTGTCGTACTACTCGGTACTGTATGGACTATTTCCAGGAACAAACTCGTATGGTGCTATCCAGGAAGCCTAGTGCATCATGTGCTGTGTCAAAGACGCTCTGTGGTTTGCAAGAAATCGTCTGGTGCTGAGGAGAGAACAGGTGACAACACAGGACTGTTGCAGACTCATCCACAGCCTGCTAAGAGACTATACCATCTTGGGCAGCCCTGAAGAGGAGGAAGATTAGCATCCCCTCCAATGGCCCAATACCACTGTCACCTCCCCTCGGCCCCCTGCCCCACCTTAACCCATGCCCCATATCCCCCCACACACACATACACACCCAATCCCCAGGTGGGATGCCCACAGATACTTTAATACAGTGAAATAAAGTACACGTGTTGAGTTCAATAAAGTAATGTTACAATAAAGTTCAAATGTACCTGTGCGCTGCCAAACTGCACTGCATCACAGGTATTAAGAATGTTATTGTATTAAATGTATGAATATACTCTGTATTGAAAAGCATTACTGTACAAAGAAATGCTGTATTGTATTTTCCATGTCAAATAAACATTATTAAAAAAAAAAAAAAAAACGTATGTCTGGTGTTGGCTGCTTCCCTTGTGCAGAGAGGAATTGCCTGGCATTTGGTGGCTGGACTGCTATTATAGAAGCAGTGGAGTAACTATTGCGCCTGGAGCCCGCAATCTCCCTCCGGAGCTCTAGTAATGCGGAGCGTTGGGAGATGACATCTTTTCCCAGGGCTCTGCATTACTGAAGAACACCGAGCAGGAGCTCTGGGAAGGTAGGAGATGGGGGCATTGTGGAGATTGAGGGGCATTGTGATGATTGGGGGGTCAATGTGGAGGGGGCCAATGTGGTCGGTGGGGGGGCCCATGGCACTTCTTGCACCAGGGTCTGGAGGCTTCTAGTTACACCTCTGTATGGAAGGACCTGTATGATATGCTTTATAATGTTTTCTCTCTGTGAAAGGTAGTAGAAGGCTAAAACAGACTGCACCCTGGGGATAACACTACTCCTAGAGAGCCTGCAAATTTGTATCGCAAGCTTGTTCCTACTTGAGCATCTCTGACTCCCACTTTACTTTAAGTAAAGCAATGATGGACAATATGAGGCCATCCTGCTGCTGCCAGACTACAGTTAGGGGAAAAAAATCATTTGATCCCCTGCTGATCAAATCAATCAGCAGGGGATCAAATAATTTTTTCCCTCGCTGTACAACTCCTATTCATTGGTATTGTATGGCAGAAGGTGGAAGGCCTCATTTTGCCCATTCCACAACCACACAGTGGGACAAGGCTGGTTGGTTTCTATGTGTGGTTTCTTGGCTACTGTGAGGTAAACCTGTGGAGTTTAGTATGTGTGGTTCTATGGCTACCAGTGCTGTAGGACAAGGCTGGGGGTCAGCATGTATTGTTCTTTGGCTACCAGTGTAGTGGTAAAAGTTTAGGGTCATGGAATAAAAAAACAGAAAAACAGTTCTTTTGAGGAAATTACACATAATGTAAATTTTTTCCTCACTTTTTTTGGAAAAAGTTTTTTCCCCATCCCGAATTGTAATAGTACATTCATCCTATTATTTTTTTTCAAACTACTGTAGGTGTAAGCACTTAGCATTGTGTGGCCATAGGTGTGAGCACACAATTTTGTATGATGTTAATATAAGTGCAAAGATTGTGTGACAATATTAAAAACTTTAATAGGATGGAAAACAAATACAGTTATTACTTAATCCAGTTAATGCCAGAGAGTACCATTTCATTCTCAAGTGATTAAGGGGTCCAACTACTTTATACTTAGCCCAAGGTCCAGCAGTAGTTTAAAAGAACAGTAAACTTTTTAATGAAAAAAATACGTTATATGGCTTTTCCCTCTGAATAAAATGAATGTACTCCCTTTGCTGGGAGATTTTCATTCAAAGTTATTACAGATTATACAGTTTCATCAAATTATTAGCAGCAGTGCCAAATGGTTCTCAAAAGCTTCTTTTATATTGTACTGTAGGGGATTACTTGAGTCACAGTCTAGAATTCTCTACTGTGATTGTTTGGAACAGCAGAATAGAAAACTGAAGTTAAATAAAATTAAAAAAAAAAAAGAATTGTAATTTTTGAATGGAAAATCTCCCAACAGTAGGAGTACAACTGTTTTACTCGGCAGATAAAGGCATAAAACATATATTTTTCATAAATAAAATGTTCACTGCTACTTTAAAAAGAACAGATACATTAAACAGTACATATGTAGCAAAACGTATGCCCCAAGTATTCTTTGGAGAATTTTTCAATTCTCTGTCTCTAATGAAAATAATTGGGGTTAAAATTAATTATTTACAGTATAGAGTGGACAGCACCATTGATAAGAGAACAATGTATGCCAAGGGAAACATATTTATTACCATTCCTAGAATTGAAAGGGTTAAAAAAAAATTATGAAAAAAATACACAAAACAGGAAAATGACAGATAAAGTGAACAAGGAGGTTGAGTAGGCATGCGTCTAATTGAACGTTACACAGAACTATTAGTGTAACGCACACAATTAATGTCACTCATGCAATTGCACGGCATGAACTGTGAGTTGTTATTTCACAAACCACTGGTTAGGGAAATGAAGAAAAAGTCTAGATTTATGTTCTTGAATTCTTCTTATTGCATGTGCTTAACCCTTTGAGTGCCAGAGAGGTATCCAGCGCGTTGGGTACCTCGCTGGCACTCAAAGGGTTAAAGGAGAACGGAACCTCCCAATACTATGGCCAAAAATCCTAATGTCTGATATTATTTCCCTTGCTTCCTGATAGCCTCTACAGTCAGTACTGGATGTCATATCATGGTAGGACTACAGAACCTGAAACTGGTACTGTTAACCCTTTCACAACAAGAGGGGTTAAAGGGATAGTAATACTTCGTTTTATCTTTATTTTATTTTGTATTCATTAAAAAAACATGAAGAACGAAGTCTTATCTCTCAAACCTTTATGGTTTAAGAGATATTCACAAGCAAAGTTTCCCCTCCTGCCCCTTTTACCTAGTGTAAGCCATCTCTTCTCAGATGTGGAATGCAGTCCATAGACCAGACAGATAACAGCAGGGGACAATCTTCTTCCTATGAGAACAATGAAAGCCCTGCCCCCCTTGACAAGTTTTTCTGGTGTTTCCCTTATCTTAATTGAAGATTGTCCCTCTCTGCAGTCTACCTGGACACCTCCCTTCTGCTCTGGCTGAGCAGTGTTACATCAGTAAAAGGGGTGGGAGGGGGATACTTTGTCATTGAATTACTCCTGAACTACAATTCTGACAGAATTGAAATAACACTCTCCAAAGTCCAAATACTATGATGATTAATTAGAGCTGCTTTTATTATGAAACATTACTATCCCTTTAAGTAGCCTAACTAATTCTGCTTAATTCAGTTTGAACAAACTCCTGGCTCTTGTCATGTCTGCCTGAAAGGGCATAGCATCAAGAAATGACAGAAGATATAATCTCTTGAACAAGGCCAAAATTCATAGTGGCCATTAACATTTTCTGGCCATAGTATGCTAAATTAATTATGTCTCATTATTTTTTTAGACTTATTCCAGAAAAATGTTAATTAGCAGTACAGTTAACCACTTGGCTACTATAGAAGTATCCTACTCATTGCTTTGCAATGCTTTGGAGATGTCTATAACAAACGAGGGGTTAAAGGGATAGTAACCCCCCCGAACAATGTGAAGCCAAAAGAGAGCAATCGTGCAAACAAACTGAACTCCCTTATTCCCATCTCTCAGACCTTTATGGTTTGAGAGATGTAAGACAAGAAAGACCTCTGCTCCCTCCCCCTTCTCATACGTCCGCTGTATAGCTGACGTCATGAGATCCTGCTTCCAGGACCAGACGGCGGCTCTGCAGGAGCGCTGTCATCTAGATATCTCCGTACTATTACTTCATCTGTATTGTCTGAAACGTGTGCCTGGCTTGCAAGCACGTGTTGTAGACCATTCCGATGAAGTAATTATACGGAGATATCTAGATGACAGAGCTCCTGCAGAGCCGCCGTAAGTCGGCTGACCGGATTCTGCCTCTGACAGCTTTACAGCTCATCAGGCAGAAAGGGGAGGGAGCAGAGGTCTTTCTTCTCTTAAATCTCTCAAACCATAAAGGTCTGAGAGATGGGAATAAGGGAGTTCAGAATGTTTGCACGATTGCTCTCTTTTGGCGTCACGTTGTTCGGGGGGGTTACTATCCCTTTAAGATAAGATGGCTTCACTAATGAAACATTTTGTAATGGCCTTGCAAAAACATCAAAGTAAAGAGGGTAACATGAGAGTAAACAGCAGAATGTATCATGTATGTATACTGAGACAGATTTTAGGTGTAGCAGTGTACAAATCTATTAGGAAACTTTAAAAAAACATGCATAGAACATTCATAAACTGTGAAATAGTAGAGATGAGTGAAAGGTCCTCAGTTTATATCATGGATCAATTCAGCAGACCTAGAGAAAATTCCAATTGCCCAAATCTATTTGGAAAGGCTCATGAATGGATGGAGGAACAGTGGCAAAGAGGGAGAGAAACAGTGGGGGGTAAGAGGGTCAGGGAGAGAAAAGGATGGGGGAAGTGGGGGAGAGCTGGAGAGAGGGGGGATTGGAATAGAGAGGGACATGGGGAGAGGCAGAAAGTGGAAGAGAAGGAGAAAGTAAGAGAGAACTGGAGAGGAAGAGAGTAGGAGAGAAAGTAGAGAGGGAGTAGAGAGGGAGAGAGAGAGAGAGAGAGAGAGAGACCACCAGCAATACTGTCCTTTAAGTAGTAACTCAATGGAGTTCTCCTACCTTGTTCAACTGAGTAGTGACCAGGACAGTAATCTGATATAATTCAATTTGCAGGTTTGCAAACCTGGGGGGTTATACTAAGGGCTGATAAAGAGGTGCTAAAGTGGAGATAACGTCTCCAGTGATATTACTTCTCCAGTTCTATCAAGCCTATGCATTAAAGGGATAGTAATACTTCGTTTTATCTTTAGTTTATTTTGTAGGCATTAAAAAAACATGAAGAACGATATAAGTCTTATCTCCCAAACCTTTATGGTTTAAGAGATATTCACAAGCAAAGTTTCCCCTCCCCGCCCCTTTTTCCTAGTGTAAGCCATCTCTTCTCAGATGTGAATATGGTTGTAAGACCAGACATATAACAGCAGGGGACAATCTTCTTTGTATGAAAACAATGAAAGCCCTTCCCCCCTTGACAAGTTTTTCAGCTTTTTCCCTTATCTTAATTGAAGATTGTCCCTCTCTTCAGTCTACCTGGGCACCTCCCTTCTGATCTGGCTGAACAGGGGGGGATACTTTGCTTGTGAATATCTCTTAAACCATAAAAGTTTGAGAGATAAGACTTATATAATTCTTCATGTTTTTTTAATGCCTACAAAATAAAATAAAGATAAAATGAAGTATTACTATCCCTTTAAGATCTCCAAAGTTAGAGAGATGGTAGTGCATTGGCTCCATAGAATAACACAGGAACTGGAGAAGTAAAATCACTGGAGACGTTATCTCCTCTTTATCACCTCGTTATCACCCCTTAGTACATCTCTCCCTGATCTTTTATTTGTCCTGGTTATAAATTAAAAATGTTCCAGGTCAAGATTTCATTGCAGTTGATAAATATTATCAACTAGTTTTATCTAATAGATTCCTAATAAAGTCTGTTGATAAATTTGTAGCTAAAACTATTTCACAGTAATACTTTTCTCCATCCTACTCAAGTTGACAATTTAAAAATGGATTGAGTATACCCCTACTTTATTGTATGCTTGTTTTACAGCCCATTGTTCAAGAGATAACATTTTCAATCAGTTCTGAATGTCATGTCATTGGAGGCGGACATGACAATTGCTGGAAGGACCATAAACTCTGCTCAATGCACATGGTAATCTTAAACCTTTAAAGGGATAGTAATACTTAAAATATAAAAAATATGTTGTAGGGTTTATCTCCCTGAGTAAAACAAGGGTACCCCCCACTGGTGAAAGGTGTTTTATTCAAAAGTCATTACAGATCAAACTTGAATTTTTAGGTGCAGTATCACAGTGGCCTGAAATTGTACAGTGGTGCTGTTGCTATACCATACTTTGGACGCTCTGGTCACTTGACCTTAAATCTCCATAGGATGGTGTAGCAACAGCGCCACTGTACAATTTCAGGTCGCTGTGACGCTGCACCTAAAATTTGAACTGTAATAACTTTTGAATAAAAACTTTCAGCAGTGGGAGTATCCTTATTTTACTCAGAGGGATAAATCCTACCAAATATATTTTTTTACATATTAAGTATTACTATCCCTTTAAGGACCAGAGGGAGTGCAAAGAATTGCCAAGAGTTACATAGGCTAATGCAGTCTGCCTGCTCCAGTTTGAAAAAAAGCTAGTAACTGTCATGTCTATAAAGTAAGTGGAAGTGTTATTATTAGGCAGTTTCAGTTCATTTAACCCTCTGAGTACCAGAAGGGTGTGCAACGCATTTCTTTGCAATGTGTTGTGTACCCTTCTGGCATTCAATGAGTTAATAACTGCATAATTTAACTTCCTTACAGTGATTTCCGCATGAAAACAAAAAATCTAATTTAATGAGGATGATGCACAACAGGATCTGCACAATAAGAGGCAACGGTGGTGTAACAATAGGGGTCACACCTGCGACCGGCCCCGTTACTCCAGGGGCCTGGCCTCCCTCTGCGATGTCCCCCACCCATCGCCTGCAACATGCTGAGGTCTGTGCCAAAGAAGGCACAGACCTCTAGCAGCTGAGCTCCCTCTTCGGCACGCTAGTGTTACGGTTTGCAAGCAAAGACAAGGAGTCAGACGGTATAGGTAAAATCACCTTTATTTAGGATAATAAACAATAGGCAATAAATGAATATACTATAAGCAGAGGATGACTGGACTGACTAGCGACTCAATCAGAAATAGGAGCCTGCTGATGGGTCAACCACGTCTGCTGGAGGCTAGGCCGAAGCCAACTGGTAGTCTCGGGTAATAGGTTGAAGGGACACAGAACCTTCAGTCTCCCAAAATATAGCAACAAGGGAGACTATTGACTCACGCCTGCAGTCAGTAAGGAAGAGCTCGTCTCCAATAAGGATGGCAACAATGGAGACTACTGACTCACGCCTGCAGTCAGTAAGGTCGGAGTCTGCCAGGGCCCCAGGTCTACACCAGGATGGATGTCTGTGTGGAACAGAGCCACACAGCGGAGTGAACAGACAGAGCCACAGGTCAGCACCAGTTAGGATAGTCAGACAATCCAGGTTCATACACGGAGCGGTTAGTCAGCCAGAGCCACAGGTCTGTAACAGATAGGATATCCAATAGTAGTAGGCAACACTGGAAGGATAGTTGGACAGAGCCCCAGGTCAGCACCAGGTTGGATAGTCAGACAAGCCAGGATCATACACGGAGTGGGTAGTTAGCCAGAGCCACAGGTCTGCACCAGATTGGATGTCTAAAGCCAAAGGAGCACAGGTAGAATGATCAGACAGAGCCACAGGTCAGCACCAGAATGGATAGTCAGACAAGCCAGGTCATACACAGGATATAGGAGCAACAGGAATTAGAACTGAACTGAACACCAACGTAAGGGTAATGATACACAGGCCCAGAGAGGTTTATAAATGAGTAGGGGAAGGCGGGACCAATTAGGTCCCCCAGGTTGGACCTATAACCGGCATCCAGGCAAGTGCCTGATTCATGATGCCAGTAACAAGAAACATACGGGACCAAGCCACAGGCAAGAGGAACGCAGCTTGTGACGCAGGAGCATCAGTCCAGAACCCTGCTCCCGGCTGAATGGCGCAGGCCGAGGTAAAGCACTGTGACATCTAGCAATGCAGAGCGCTGACAGATATCATCTCCCAGCACTCTGCATTACTGAAGAAAGGGCCACGGGGGAGATCTAGCTGTATAGAGGTCTACGCAGAAGGAGGCACAGACCTCTCCTGCCACGTTGCTGGACCACCAGAGAGGTAGGAGACGGACACTGGGGGAGCAATGTGGAGACTGGGGGCAATGTGGAGATTGTGGGAAATGTGGAAGCAATGAAGCAGCTGAGCTCCCTTTTCGACACTCTAGTAATGCAGTGCGTGGGAGATATCATCACCCAGCGCTCTGCATTACTGAAGAGAGGACCACGCGGGAGCTCTAGCTGTATAGAGGTCTGTGCAGAAGGAGGCACAGACCTCTCCTGCCATGCCGCTAGACCACCAGAAAGATTGGAAATGGACACTGGAGGAGCAATGTGGAGATTGGGAGAAATGTGGAGATGGCCAATGGGAGGGCCAATGTGGTCAGGGGGGACCCATGGCAATTTTTGGCAAATAAACAATCCAGTTGGTTTAACTAAGGAATTTTAACCCACTGAATGCTAGAGAGGCCTCCAACACATTGTGAAACAATGCTTTGGAGACCTGTCAAGAATTAAAAAGATTTAAGGCCCTTTTAAATAAAGTGAAAGTTGGAGAATTTTTATTTGTCCCCTATGGAGCAGTTGGTTTGACCCAAAATAGCTGCAGTTTTGCTGCGGTTTTTATTTGTCCCCTATGGAGCGATTGGTTTGACCCAGAATTTCTGCAGTTGTTTTTTGGAACATCAATTGCCTACCTCAAAACAGGTCTCCTAGACAAGCAAATGGACATCCTCATTAAGATTATTTTAGACACATTAAAAACAAAAAAACAAAAATAGCAATTCAGTAGAGAATAGATAATTGTTAATGAGAGAATTCTTATTATTTTATTTAAAGTGGAAGATTCATTTAAAGGGATAGTAATACTTAAAATGTAAAAAAAATATGTTGTAGGGTTTATCCCCCTGAGTAAAACAAGGATACTCCCACTGCTGAAATGTGTTTTATTCATAAGTTATTATTGCTCAAAGTTGAATTTTTTAGATGCAATATCACAGTGGCCTGAAATTGTACAGTGGCGCTGTTGCTACACCATCCTATGGACAGCTTTGATCCCGGGACCATTAATCTCCATAGGATGGTGTAGCAACAGCGCCACTGTAAATTTTCAGGCCACTGTGATATTGCACCTAAAAAATTCAAGTTTGAGCTGTTATAATTGTTTAATAAAATTTCTCTCAGCAGTGGGAGTACCCTTGTTTTACTCAGGGGGATAAACCCTACAACATACTTTTTTTTACATTTCAAGTATTACTATCCCTTTAAAGCATACTGGGATATCTGTATACTTTTTTACACACTGGAACTGTGTTGAAGCTTATTGCTGATCACCAGAACCATTGCTTAGACTTATCTCTGAAGTATTTCTCATTCAATCTATTGATGCCTGCTAAATGTTGTAAGTGGCTGTTAACTGAAGAAAAATAAGTATAGTGGACTGCTATATGAAGCACAGTTATTTAGGTACATCTTTCTATTAAGAAATTAAGAGACACATACCTATTACTATGAACTTTTTTATGGACCAATGTAGTCTTAACTTTTTGGATAAAGGCAACATCCCCAATTCAATGCTCTAGAAGTCTCTAGAATACAAGGAGTTAAGAAGTAGAAAGGGATATTTTCATGATTTTGATACAGGAAAAATTACGCTATTGGCATTAACAACATTGGAAGGAAAGTATAAATCCACACTATCGCATCTCCACTGGCTTTATCCTCCAACACCAGTTTCTGCATTTAGAGGTATGCATTAAAGCCTAACATCAGTTTAGTGTGTATCAGTACATAGGCTCCATCATCATTAAGAGGTCTAATGCCAGCAAACTCAATGTTATAACCCCATATCATGTGCAGGAAAATGGTGCAAAGTTGGGCAAATCTCATGTGAGCCTAGTTAGTATATCACATAAGACAAGGCACAGAGGAAAGGGATAGCTGAAATGCCCATACAGCTCCCCAGTACCCTTCTGTTGTCACAAGCCACATTAAGAGCTACGTTTTAGCCTTAAATAGTAAAAGTACATTGGCAACAAGCAAGCTTAGCACAAAAAATGTATTACTGTGCCTGGTTTAGATTGCAGTCGTACCTCTAGAGATCTGAAATGAGGCAGACACAATAATAAGTACAGAATATGAGTGATGACAAACAGGGGCAGGATTTCCAAAGAGGGGTTTACCAAATATGGAATAAGCATACAATAACAATTCCTTGAATCTGATTTGTGAACTTTTGAACAATAGCCCTTGCAGTTGGTAGGTGAGCATAGATTAGAAGTAGTAACCTGATGGTTCTTATACAGTTGTTGGACTACAATTCCCTCTATCCTAAAATTGCCAACAACTCCCTCTGAGGATGATTGTGGTTACAGTTTAACAACAGCTTGAAAAAAGTTACAGGTTGCCCTTATGCAAAACATTTCTCATTATTGGGGAGCTTTATATTTGTCTCTCCCCAACTGATGGGCCAAAAAATCCAAAGAACATTCCCGGACAACTGTAAACCCCCTCTCAGATTGCCCAAGCCTCTTGTCATACCTCCTTTAAAGGGATAGTAATTAGTGTTGAGCGAGCGTGCTCGGCCGATGCTCGGATCGGCTCGAGCATCGCTCTGCTCGGCACATGGCGGTACTCGTCGAGTACCGCCATGTGCTCGCCCGCCATGTTCGGGTGGCGGGGATCTGTGCCGGAAGAGGAGATGAAGGGGGACATTGTGGAAGAGGGGCATAGAGGAGATGAAGGGGGACATTGTGGAAGAGGGGCATAGCGGAGATGAAGGGGGACATTGTGGAAGAGGGGCATAGAGTCTATGCCCCTCTTCCACAATGTCCCCCTTCATCTCCGCTATGCCCCCTTCATCTCCGAATGCCCCCTTCATCTCCGCAATGTCCCCCTTCATCTCCGCTATGCCCCCTTCATCTCCGCTATGCCCCTCTTCCACAATGTCCCCCTTCATCTCCTCTATGCCCCTCTTCCACAATGTCCCCCTTCATCTCCGCTATGCCCCTCTTCCACAATGTCCCCCTTCATCTCCTCTATGGCATAGAGGAGATGAAGGGGGACATTGTGGAAGAGGGGCATAGCGGAGATGAAGGGGGACATTGTGGAAGAGGGGCATAGCGGAGATGAAGGGGGACATTGTGGAAGAGGGGCATAGCGGAGATGAAGGGGGCATAGCGGAGATGAAGGGGGACATTGCGGAGATGAAGGGGGCATTCGGAGATGAAGGGGGCATAGCGGAGATGAAGGGGGGCATTGACCAGGCACCCTCCCCTCATCAGAGCAGGGGGTGCCTGGTGTAATGCTCGTGTCGCCCCATGCATTTCAATGGGGCTCGGGTGCTCGGCCGAGCACTCGAGCCTCAGGGGGTGCTCGGTCAGAGCACCCGAGCACCCGAGCATCGGGGTGCTCGCTCAACACTAATAGTAATGTTTCATAATCAAAGCAGCTCTAATTAATCATCATAGTATTTGGACTTTGGAGAGTGTTATTTCAATGCTGTCAGAGTTGTAGTTCAAGAGTAATTCAATGACAAAGTATCCCCCTCCCATCCCTTTTACTGATGTAACACTGCTCAGCCAGATCAGAAGGGAGGTGCCCAGGTAGACTGCAGAGAGGGACAATCTTCAATTAAGATAAGGGAAAAACCTGAAAAACTTGTCAAGGGGGGGCAGGGTTTTCATTGTTCTCATAGGAAGAAGACTGTCCCCTTCTGTTATCTGTCTGGTCTATGGACTGCATTCCACATCTGAGAGGAGATGGCTTACACTCGGTAAAAGGGGCGGGAGGGGAAACTTTGCTTGTGAATATCTCTCAAACCATAAATGTTTGAGAGATAAAACTTATATCATTCTAAATGTATTTTTAATGCCTACAAAATAAAAAAAGATAAAACTAAGTATTACTATCCTTTTAAGAACTGAAGATGCCAATGGCAATATCATTTTTATTGGTTGTGCAAGTGGCTTGATGTCACAGCAGCCAACAGGGATCATCAGCTGCCTCTTGAGAGCTTACAAGGTTGAATGTTTATAATGTTGGTATCGCCCAAGGTGGGAGTATCAGTGACTAATTAAGCTTAAACAAATATGTATTTATTTTTTTGTAGGATTCTCTTTAAAGGAATACTAACATACAAGATATTGTACATTTTTAACATTAAATATATTAACCCCCTGAATTGTAGACACATCACCAACATATTGATTCACAATGTGTTGAAGAGGTGTCTACCATTCAATGAATAAATCAGTGGTCCTCCCTATGTTTCACTGAAATGAATACATTAAATAAACACAGGGCATATTTAATTTGCAAACACCATAATAGAAACTGTGACTCAAGGTTAGTCAGTCCCCCTTTATGTTTCCCTGTAAAGTAGCATTCTGGAAGCCTCCCTACTAATTATAACATAATATATATCTCAACAGCGTGACCTTATGTTTTCCATAAACTCACTCCTGAATTGTTCCAAGGCTAAGCAAACTTTCGCCACCTTGAAAAACAAATCATTGAAATGCAAATACCGCTTGTTTTTCTGAGTAAAAATTATGTCAGCAGAGCTTAGGTGATTGCAAGAGAAGCAGAAAAAAAGGCAGAAAATAACTTAATAGCACTTCACGGAGAAAAGAAAGTGTTATAGGAGTGAGCTGTAAAAAAAACACAGAAGAAACGCTGGACCTTTCACACACACCTTCAAACAAGACGCTTCTTAACAATAGAATGATGATTTGCTGAAATTAAAATGCTATTATGGAAAAATTAGGGCTTCAATATTTTTAGCAGCCTTAATAGCCCATACAGCTTAAGGGACATCAGATAATAGATAATTACATTTCATCTTCAAGTGAATGAGTTGTTTTCTTACGGAAAATACTTTTCTTTCTTCCGCAGAGGTTAAAGCATAATCATCATTAGTAGACGCTGTAGGACTAAGGTGCCTGCATCAGCTTGGGGAATTTATATTAGCATATAAATAGCCTTCGGAAGCTGTCTGATTCTTGCTATTTTACGTTTCATTGTGGCATCAGAATGCTCTTAGCGAAAAGCTTTCCTGGAGAAGAAGAGCCATGTAATATGTACTAAGAAACTCTACTTTGTTGTAGAAGATTTTCCTGCAATATTTTCTTTTTTTTTCCTGCAGCATTGTACTCATTCAATAGCCTAATTACAAGCACCAGGGCACAAGCTGATACAATCAGAACCACTGGCAGTTTACAGTGCTTTCTCTACCCACCCAGCAAATGATTACAACTTTAAGGGACTCCTTTGAAACAGAATAATTGCAGGTGCTCTGAAGGCACAATCCAAAGCCATGCAGTCATGGCGCTCAATAGTGATGTCAATAACTGAAGTGAGTGTACCTACAAAAGTTGGTTGTCATACAGACCATATGTAAGATACTTTTAAGACTATGCCCGTATCCTAAAATACAGAAATGTACGCCCATATTTATAATAGCAAACTGGAATTATTCTGGAGGAACAAACCAACTGCACATTGGGAACAAGCAAATATTCCTAAATTCCCATGCATTGCAATGCATTGGAGACCTCTCTAGTATTTACAGGGTTAAAAGCAAATTTAATTTAACACACATTTTTTTTGTACCCTATGGTGCAGTTTGTGGACAAACAAAAAATTACCATGATTTAAATGGTGTTTGTAACCCCTTGGTTGTGAAAAAAAGGTGTCCACTATATTGATTCATCTATGTACAATTTTTTTTCTGTGACAAAATGGTTGCTTTGTGCCACATATATTAAGTGTGGACAGTGAGGGGACGCTTTTCCACTGCTCACAGGCACAGACTATGTACATACTGGGTATAGAGGAATCTCAAAATTCTTCCTTTTCCTTATGCCTTTTGCTTAAAGCTTCTATGGGATTTGTGTTACAAAAGAACAAACACATCCTAATATTATGTCTTTACTATGACTAGAAAATCCTAACGGCCATTATGAATTTTATTCTTGTGCTTTTGTTCAAGAGACGCCATCTTCAATCAGTCCTGAATGTCATGTCCTTAGGCAGAAATAACAATTGCTAGAAGTTATCTCAAACTGAAGAAAATAGAATGCATGAGCCTGATTAACTCTTTAATGTCTCGAGCTATATGCAGAGCATTGCCAAGCACCATTTTATGGTCTTTAACCCTTTGAGTGCCAGAGTGGTACGCAAGGCATTGTTAAGCATATGCTTTGTAGTGGGCAAAAAGTGGCGGGTTAGGCTGTTGCTGACGATGACCTAATGATGACTGATAATGAATATGCAGATCTAGAATACATCCCTCCAGCATCCTCCTCTTCTGCAGATACAGATGAAGATGAGATTGAGAGAGATGATGACATGGTCAGAAAGTTAGTAGAAAGGCAAAGGCTCAATCATCCACTACTGAAAACGAGCATTGTGCCTGTCTATAAACTATTTGAGAAAACCATTGGAAACTCTGACGCTGAACAAGAAAAGATGGCAAAAAGGACACAGTCACCACCTCTTCCAACTCCAAATCCCACTCAGTCACACACACTTGAGTTGAGTAAACAGCAGCAAGAACAACAGCAACACGGGTTATTAACATCCGCAATGTTATCTATGATGAGTGCCTCTGCTGCTGCTGGAAGTGCTGCACCTTTGACACCTAGTAGTAGTAGCAGTAAAATTGCATCAACATCTAGCCACAGTAGTAGCAGCATCAGCACCTCAGGAACCCATCAGTCCATGAAGTCCACAGTATGGAGATACTTCATTCAGGATTCAAAAGGTAAGCACGTTGCTATCTGTGGTAAAAGCACATGAGCAGGGGGAAAGCAGGCTCACACCTAGGCTTCTCTTCTATGAGATCCCACCTGAAGAACAGCCACAGATCTGACTGGGAAACACACTATCAGCAGGTCAGAGGTGCCACAACTAGCAGCAGCAGCAGAAGCACTCCAAAAGGTTCCCGGGGCTCTGGGGCAGATAAGGGAAGTAGGGATGTTATTTATGTGTCAGACAGTGTGCCACTGCCAACAGTTAGCTTATTCCAAATAACACCTATGGCTCATGCTGCAAAGGAGTATGATGACTCTGGGTTTGGTATATGAGATGGCAAGAGTCATAGACTGTCTACACATGCTGCCTCTACCCCCACCCCCCACCTCCTCTAGTCATGCTGTTAAAGCCATAAAGTTACAGGATTCTTCTGCCATGTCCTGCCAACCCACACTGACGGAGTTTCTGAGAAGGAGTCAAAACTTCACAAAAACAATCCCAAAGTACGCCTTTGGAATGGCAAGGGTGGCAAGATGTTGGCAGTAGACATGCTGCCGTATTCTTTGGTAGAAAAACGTGTGTAGCTCGTCGCAGACATATTCCAAGCCACAGTTATTGTTCCAGGACTACTACGTCTGAATTGTTCAAACAGGTGGTTAGTGTGGTGGGCAAAGGGCCTGAAAGTTATATGATGCATGTGCCCTGCTTTGCCCATGTGCTAAATTTAGTTGTGACCAGATTCCTGGCAGTATCTGAAACCCTCAGAGAGATGCTCACAATTGCCCACAAAATCTGTGCCCATTTTAGGTGCTCCTACAGTGCACACAAAGCTCTATATTCTATACAAGAGTATAACAACCTGCCCCATCACCAGCTGAAAATTAAGGTCCCTGCTCAGTGAAATTCCACACTGTATATGCTAGAGCATTTGTACAAGAAAAATAAGGCCATTAGCAAGTACACCATGCAAAACTGGAAGACTTTTGAGAGAGCCTCTTTGTCACCTGGCCAATGGCAACGAATGTGCAATGCATGTGAGCTACTGAAACCCTTTGATCAGAAGCATCTCTCTGAGGAATCGCAATCTGTCAATGAATACTGAAATATGCCATTGCCTATTGATCGAGTGGAAGGTTGCATTGTAGAGGATGAGAGGGAGAAAGTGAAGGCGCTGAGCAGGGGGTTTACAGGAGGTGGCTGGGCCCCTGGACGACAGGCTCAGTCACAAGTGCGATCCCTGCGACCCCTATTGTTATGCCACTGTTTCTGCATACTTGCAGGATAGCTACATTCTATGCAGAAACAATGACCTCATGGACTACTGGCAAACAAAGCAGTGTGTATGACCAGCACTGACACGCACTGTAGTGGAAACACTTAGCAAGGGTTGAGTCTGAGTGTGTTTTCAGTGCAGGTGGTTACATTGTACGACCTGGCTATCAAGCAGCAATGTTGGGAGACTAACATTCTTAAAAATGAACCAACATCTCATACCATCTGAGTATCAGGCAGCAGAAACTATACATGATGACAAAGAAAGCCAGAACAAATGTATTAACAGCAGCACAGATGAGGAAGAGGAGGAGGAGGGATGTGAAGAAGGGTTGCCACCATCTACCACACTTGAAACCACTGCTATGATCAATAAGTAATGTGTATCCGTAATCTGAGAAGAAGGACACAAACATGATAATGGTGAAAACTGCTATTGGAATATATATATATATATATATATATATATATATACACACACATACACACATCAATCACACCACACCAGTACCACACCACACTATTATACACATCTGCCACATTGCAGGTACGTGCCAGTGTCACTAAAGCAGGAAGTTAGTGTTGTGGGCAAAGGACAAAGGCACTCTGCATGCTAACACATTTTTCAAGGAATATGTTGACTTTCTGCTACTTATTTCTCCTCTGCAGCCCTCAGAAGAAGTAATATTGTGGGAAATGTTGCACCATAGGAAATATAAGCAATTTTTTTTTTTAAATTTTCAAAAAGGAGGAACATTTTTCATTGGTGAAAAGGAGAAAACGTTCGCAAAATAAGAGAAAAATCATCCGTTTTTCTCACTTTTCACCCACCCCTAGTAACAGACAACCACTCTTGCTTTGTGGAGGACAGTTTATATACCAGTATACATGGTGATTTACTGGTCATTTTTTAACCTCTTGAATGCTAAATGGGTCTATGAAGTGTTGTGAAGTTATGTGTTGGAGGCCTCTCTAGCTGCCACAGGGTTAAAATTGTATTGGTCAATGCTATTTTCTGTGCCAGAGAAAAATCTTTGTGACTGGAAGTGATATCAAATGGGGATGAGGGTGTGGCCATGGGTGGAGCTACGAGTGCCTTGGGTTTCTTACCTAGGGTGCCTAAGGTGTAATTCTGTCCATGCTAGTGCCCTATATTACTCTGATTGAGTTCCACTGGTATCTACTACAGGACTGGGATATTGGCTGACATGGGATAGTGAGAAATGTAGTCCACAAGAGCTGGAGAGCCTCAGGCTGCCCATTCCTGACATACACTATTTGTGTCAACTCCCCCCCCTACACACACACACACACACACACACGCATCAGTATTGTGATTTTGCCACCTAAAATATTTTAGGGCATTGACTCACTTTTCTATGCTTACAGTTGTGCTGTTAATATATGACTTGTATCAATGTGGAAATCAGGCTAATGATCCCATCTGTACCTTTCACACCTTACCTAAACAACATGTTTTTCTTCAATGTGTTGATACATAGGTGAACAATGACAAAATGCTGCACCATACTAAAAAAATGTATATTACTGCAATTTTGACTCATAGGTTAGAATGTACAAAAGTAACCCAGTTCACGCTTTCACATGATAGCACTGCAGCAGTAGCAGCAATTCTTGATGTGGTGGAATTATGATTTTACCTTGTATTAAATATGATAGTGCATCAAGGTTTTTTTTTTCCTCTCAATATAAACAGCAACAACAATATATCATGTAAAAATGCATTACTTGTGTGATTCCACTTAAACCCATACTAGAGATTTACAGGGAATATAAACATTTGAGTGCCAGAGAGGTATCCAACACATTGCAATGCAAAGCATTGGATAACTCTCTGGCACTCAAAGCTTTAAGGCGAAGTAACCTTTTTTTTATGAAAACCTATATGTTATAGAGATTTTCCTGCTGAGTAAAACAAGGTCACTCCCACAACTCAGTTGTTTTATTCAACATTTATAACAGTTCGAATAATCAGGAAATTAATTTACTGTGCGTTTACTTCCTGAAAGTTCTGACAGGAAGTGACTCAACAGTTTCTATTACATGCTATGGAGAACTGTATGTCACTGACTTTTCTCTCCATCGGAATGCAACAGAAAAACTAATTGGTATTTGACAACTAGAGGGTATTGCTAATGTAGAAAAGTATGGGTTTAAACTATAATAACACTCAAAATATGTGTATCTATCAGCAGTGGGAGTACTCTTATTTTACTCAACATGATAAGCCCTACAATATATATTTTCATATATTTTTAAAGCAAGACCTTGTGCATAAAATAAAATCATTTCTGGAGCAGAAAAATAGCACCATAGATGATTAATAAACATACTCCAAATTTCCATTGATTTAACTGGAACTTTTAACCCCTTGAGTACTAGAGAAATCTCCAGTGCAAAGTGTTGTGGACCTCTCTAGCATTCAAGGGTGGGAAATTGACTATGCAGTAATAAAGAGGTGATGAAGAGGTGATAAAGTGGAGATGACTTCTTCAGTTTATCACTTCTCCAATTCCTATTTTATTCTTTGGAGCCTATGCACTAAGGTTTCTTCAACTTTGGAGATTTTATTACCGCTTAGTGAATCTCCCCCAAGGTGTTAAAAGCCTCAGTTAAATCAATTGAAAGCTTTATTCGTCACCTATTGTGCTGTTAGTTTTCTCCAAAATTTCTTCTATTTCCTCTTGTACATCTCAATAGCAGAGGAAAGTTACAGCAAGCGGCATCAGCCTGTGACATTCATTGCAACAGTCTCCTGTATGAACAGCACTTTTTTCATGCACTGTTTATCTTTGCGATAATATCAGCTGCTCCTTTAAAGGGATAGCAATGTTTCATAATAAAAGCAGCTCTAGTTAATCATCATAGTATTTGGGCCATGGAGAGTGTTATTTCAATTCTGTCAGAGTTGTAGTTCAAGAGTAATTAAATGACAAAGTATCCCCCTCTCACCCCTTTTACTAACATAACACTGCTCAGCCAGAGCAGAAGGGAGGTGCCCAGGCAGACTGCAAAGAGGGACAATCTTCAATTAAGATAAGGGAAAAACCTGAAAAACTTGTCAAGGAAGGCAGGGCTTTCATTGTTCTCATACGAAGAAGATTGTCCCCTGCTGTTATCTGTCTGGTCTATGGACTGCATTCCACATCTGAGAAGAGATGGCTTACACTAGGTAAAAGGGGCGGGGGGGGGGAAACTTTGCTTGTGAATATCTCTTAAACCATAAAGGTTTGAGAGATAAGACTTATATCGTTCTTCATGTTTTTTTTAATGCCTACAAAATAAAATGAAGCTAAAACAAAGTATTGCTATCCCTTTAAAACATAAATTTCACTAAACAGGGTTTAATCTTACAGTGGATACAAAAGAGTCAGTCCTTAAAGTCCACCAATAGAATTGTCGATGGTGTAAAAGTTCACAAAAGCACAGTTTCTGTATTAGTCTATGTGCACTGCAGCTGTAAACTGTGCACTCCAGATAGTGGCTGAAAAAGGCAAAACAGCACAATTCCATCATGGTGATGTATTCTAAAATAATTTATTACAACACAGAACAAAATACAATCACAATCAACCTTATTAAAGGATGAGTAAACTTTCTTATTATATTATTACGGTCCTGTAAGTGCCAGAGGGGTAAGCAAGGCATTGTTCATTGTGTTGCTTAATCCTCTGGCACTGAAAGGGTTAACCAGCTGTCCCAGTATGTAGCGAGAGTCATGGAGTCCACCGTCCCTGAAGTGGACTCTGTACATGCACACTCAGAGGCTGCCAGACAACCACCGGCCCGGCTCCCTGGCCAGGAAGACACCTCCTGCCCCAGGCCTCAGCCAAGAGCGTTACTAGGGACGCAGCCCGGGCACCGAGAGCGGGAACTAAGGAGGGATGGTGTGTGTGGTTGGAGCAGGGATGGTGTGTGTGGTTGGAGCAGCTATAGTGTGGCATGTATATTTTTTATGCCAGGGTACTTACACAGTGCAGGTGTGTGACAGCGGGCAGAGAGCGGCAGTGAAGAAGCTTGTAAGTAAGAGTGTGTACTACAAAGTGGCCCCAGCATGGTCTGTCTCCAGCCCCTCAGCCACGGGTAATAGCCACATCCAGCTGCTCCTTGTAGAGAGCTCCTGGAAGTGTTGGAGTGTTGTGCTTCATGAAGGGGGAACAGGAAGGATTTGGTACTGGGCCTGCCTGCCTCCGAACTACATGAAGCAGCTGGGCTTCCTGCAGCAAAAGCACATTGTGCACCAGGAGCCGATAGTATTGTTGTGTTGAGGATACCAGAAATGAAGGTACACTGGAGCCGATCCCGTCCTCTCTTTGTTAGATCAGCTCATTGTGTGTCTCAGGTTGGTGGAGGGACCTCTGGGGACTCTGTGTGTGTGTGTGTGGGTGGCTTTTGTGTGTTTGTGGCTTGTGTGTGTGTGTGTGTGTGTGTGTGGCTTGTGTGTGTGTGGCTTGTGTGTGTGTGGCTTGTGTGTGAGTCTGTGGTGTAGGAGCGAGTGGCATCCATTTTGTTTTTTCAGTCACTTGGATAGTGGTGGACGGGCTGGATAGTGGGGGCAGACCAACTCCCTGAATGATTTAAATCACTCCTCCATTGAATCACCCAATGGGAACAGTAAGTCCTTACTTAAGCTGAGGTAACATAGCAATATAACACACAGTGGCTCTTCAGTTGAGGCAACGTAGCAATATGCTGAGGGAACAAATAGAAAGTGGTGTTTGAGGCTTACCCTCTGTAACATACAGCAAAGCATCTCTCTCCCTTTAAGGAGAAAGGGCGGGAATCAGGAAGTGGAGGAGTGACAGTTGAAAACAGACAGTTAGTGAGGTGACTGAAGAGATGAAAAGAGTTAACCCTTTGAGTGCCAGAGGGGTACGCAACGCATTGCAAAGCAATGCGTTGCGTACCCCTCTGGCACTCAAAGGGTTAAATAAAAGAGTTCCTATTAAGTTTATCCCTGAGTTTGTATTTTATGAAAACATTACACCCTCGTACTAAAACAGAGTGTATGGAGGGTTACAATTATCTGTGGGAGGTGAAACAGTGTGTTTGTGGGGTCATGATCCTGAGTGAGAGTGTGAGTGGACCAGGAGAAGTTACTGATATCCCCTACTTCAGGAGCGAGTGGCAGCTATGATTTTTTTTTTGTCAGTTGGATAGTGGTGGGCGGGCTGGAGGGGGCAGGCCATCTCCCTGTATGATAAACATGCCCCCATTGAATCACCCAATGGGAGCAGTAATGTCCCCATTGAATCACCCAATGGGAGTTGTGTCTCCTAATGAGACATAAATTATGTAATGAGGCATTCTGTTCAATGTGTGTTTGTTTTCTGAGGAGATATAAATTATGTTCTGTGTGTAAGGTACCCTAAATTATGAATGAGGCTTATTCTTTTATATATATAGATAAACAGTTTAAATGGCAACAACATCGTATTAGTGTATTTCTCAGCAGTAGGTATATCCTTGTTCTACTCTACAGGAAAATGTCTATACCATATTTTTTTTGTTAAAAGAAAGACTACTTGTTCTTTAACTCTCTTGAGTCTTGGGAGATGTCCTGAATAGTTTGATTTCGCCCAAGATGTCAGGTCACTCTCCAAGGCATTTTGGGGGGGGCTTAGGAGCATTTACTTGCGAATTCAATGCTGGATTTAATGGGGTCCCATGTTGGATCCTCTGTCCTAGTCTGGCGATGTTACTGCAAATGCACATTGATGTCATTAGAAGGAGACAAACAGGAAATTCCCTGGTCTAAAGGTAGGAGAGACGTATAGACCAAAAAAATACCATATTTCTGCCTCCTCTCAAAGCATAAAATATAATTGAAAATATGATAATCTTTCCCTTCTAGAGAAGCCCATTATGTCTATGCTTATGCTAGACAATCTATCCATCACCTATCTCATCCCTGATTCCTCCTAATTGACCACATGTGCACATGCTGGAAAAAGGAGATTCCTCTTTTCCATCAATGGAACTCATCTTGGAGTACATACCAGGTAATAACTTTATTACTTGGAATGAACAAATAGAAAAAATTGTGTGGCAAGTGGGGCTCTGGGGCATCGCCTCTTTCAAGCAAAGGTTCTCTTTATGTTATTGATTCAAGGTGATCTCTTGATCACCTGTCAATAATTAAAAAAATATATATAAATGGATTTCTTTTTTTTGGGGGGGTCCCATCTCTTCCCCCAGTTTTTTTAAAGGTACAATAGCATACTTATTTGGAAGAACGATAACTCCTCTTTCAATTGATGTGATCACCCACCATTAGTACTTAGGGTATATTTACTGGGCATGAGTGATTAGAGGGGTTAACAAAAAGACCCCCATCTCATCCCCTGTCCCAAGAGGGATCAGTGACCTCTCTTTTATGATTGTACTAAAGAGAGTACTAATGTTGGAAGATCACATCATCTCATATCAATAGTTAATGTGGAATGTGACAGGAACCATAAAGTACTAGCATTGTGGGATAGCATTGCACATCTGCTTTTTTTAATCAATGCTTAACCATTTGAGTGCTAGAGGGATAGGTAACATATTGCTTTGCAGTGCATTGCACACCCCTGTAGTACTGAAAGGGTGCAATCTGCATCCTTCTGTGTTTTGTGTCTGTGTAAGATCTCCTGCAGTTTCTGTCATCCTGCATGTGTCTGAGTGTGTCCTCCTGCTTGTCTGTGTGTGTGCGATCTCCTGCAGTCTCTGTCCTTCTATGTGTGTGATTGCCTGCAATCTCTGTCATTCTGCATGTACATCTGTGTGTGATCTCCTATAGTGTCTGTCCTCCTGCATGTGTGTGTGATGTCCTGCAGTCTCTGTCCTCCTGCGCATGATCTCCTGCAGTCTGTGATGTCCTGCAGTTTCTGTCCTGCTGCAGTTTCTGTACTCATGTGTGTGATATCCTGCAATGTCTGAGTCACTGTGTGTGTTCTCTTGCAGTACCTTGTTCCACTGCGTGATTGAAGTGTGTCCCCTTTTGTGTGATCTTTTGCAGTCTCTGCCATGCTGTGTCATTGCTTGCTGTCTATTTCCAGCTGTGTTATGTAGTCCATTACCAGCAGTCAGCTTGAGATGTAGAGGGCGCTCATATAATTGACAGTGGAAGGAAGACCACAACTGATATAAATTAAGTGCACTGGATTAAAAAGAGCTAGTGGGATAAATAATTTATATTATATTGTATTTTATAATTTCGGGTGTGAAATGAGGGGCCTTCAAGCTGCTGCTGGACTATAACTCCCTTCATCCTACAACAACTATTGGCTAGGGGTGGATGATGATAGTTGTAGGCTCTCAAGTAGCTCTTCTCGGTTTGTTTACTTCCAGGCTGTGTCCTTCATCAGGATAACACGACATCTACAGATGTTACAGAAAGTAACTGTCTCCCTGATCCTGCTGATAACCTGGAAGAGTATGGATAAGTGCAAGTCAGTATAGTAAATCCTCTTTCTTGGTCTAGGTTTACTTTTCTTACACACGCTGTTTATCCAGAGGGAGGGCAAGAGAGCACCTGGACCGTGGTACGTAGATTTGGATATGATGATGAACTCTTGTTCAGAGAGGAATTGTTTGCACTTCTTGGCTGAACTACTGATTGGGCAGGATCACTAAAATGTGCTTTAGGATATTTTCTCTCTTTGTATGGCACTTGTGAGCTAAAAGTTACTGCACCCTGGGTAGATGCCATTCCTATAGAGCCTGCTAAATGCTATGGGAGGTGTAAACCTAATTAGCTAATCGAAATTCTCTGTCCAGTACTATGCAATTGAACTGGTGTAGAATAATGCTCTGTTGGATGGAGATAAGCACATGTTCTAGAACAGAGTTTCTCAACTACAATCATCAAATACCCCTAGCAGTGCAGGTTATTTGGATTTCCCTGCATGAGAACATAAATCTAAATCATATTGAAGGATCCACTAATAATACACCTATGCTGAGGAAGATATATCATGAAAACCTGAACTTTTATGGGGTACTTGAAGACAGCAGCTGAGAAACTCTTTTCTACAATATACTGGAAGGCCATAATCTATATAATACCCAGAGCATTCAATGTTCACCAAAACAGGAGATTAATGCTATGCATTTGGCATAAATGAGGTTAAAATTACCAAATAAGGGAATGTTTAACTAAAATATCCCTTTAATTACACAATTTGTCTGTGATTTATACTCAGACAATGTCTTCTCATTAGGGTCAGAGACCTCATCTCTCAAAAATGCAGATCACTATTTCTCCCATTAGATGGAGAACAGAAAATCAAAATGTTTAAGTATTGAAATAAAACCAAGTTCTCCTCCATTGTCTAAGTCATTATCATGTCTATACATGGCATTTAATCTCTGTGACCTTTGATTAACTCTGCCTTGCTGGTTGAAATTCAAATTACAAAACTCTCAGCGCTAATAGATGATTGAAATGTTGTCATATTTACTGGTAAAAGGCTAGGGCAGAGACAGTCAACTAAATTCACCCAAAGGGCTGCATATATGGCCCTCAACATCACTACATCACCTCACATTATGGTAGAAAGTCCAGTTGGGGGTTTAGAAAAATTACATTAACTCCTTGAATGTGCATGATGTCTTGGACTGATTGAAGATCAGCTGGTAACATGGCTCAGTTTGTTAATGCACCGGATGTAGAATCTGTTCAAGCCACAAGGTTGCAGGTTCTGGTCCCGACAAGGTCGCCTCAGCCTTTCACCCTTCTGACTAAATAAAATGAGTCTAGGACATACTTGAAATGAGAGATAAACTCATTGTATTCTTCCTGGTAAAATACTTTCACAAAAAAAATCTCTTGAACAAAGGCAAAATCCTTGGAATTTCTGGGCATAGGCAAGTGGGAGGTAAATATTAGGTGGTGTTAGTTTTCTTTTAATGGGAAACTATAACCTAATCATAAGTAGATCTTAATTTGTTTATGAGAAGGACTCATCTGAGTAGCTGTCCTTCAAACAGCATTCAGATACTTCTATTTTCTGTTATTCTTTGAAGATTAACTGTTTATTAGCTGTTTCAGTTTCAGTTTGTTTTACTCTGATAACAGCCTTGTCCCTTATGAGACATCTAGAGAATATGCGAGAGGAGTAAGTGCCACTTCTTGAGCCCATTTAAGACTAAATTAGGCTAACATTTCAGGTAACCATTACTACAGTTTTCCACATGTCCACTTGTAGTCACTGAACCACATATACACTGAGGCTGACATACTAAGAAATTGGTGCAGTCCTTGAGAGCAAGATTCTCAAACTTCTGATTGAATTGAATGCAGCAATTAAAGGGATAGTAATACTTTGTGTTATCTTTATTTTATTTTGTAGGCATTAGAAAAACACGAAGAACGATATAAGTCTTATCTCTCAAACCTTTATGGTTTGAGAGATATTCACAAGCAAAGTTTCCCCTCCTGCCCCTTTTACCTAGTGTAAGCCATATCTTCTCAGATGTGGAATCCAGTCCATAGACCAGACAGATAACAGAAGTGGACAATCTTCTTCCTATGAGAACAATGAAAGCCCTGCCCCCTTGACAAGTTTCTCAGGTTTTTCCCTTATCTTAATTGAAGATTGTCCCTCTCTGCAGTCTACCTGGGCACCTCCCTTCTGATCTGGCTGAGCAGTGTTACATCAGTAAAAAGGGCGGGAGGGGGATACTTTGTCATTGAATTACTCTTGAACTACAACTCTGACAGAATTGAAATAACTCTCTCCATAGTCCAAATACTATGATGATTAATTAGAACTGCTTTTATTATGAAACATTACTATCCCTTTAAGTCCTTGAATGCTAGAGTGGTCTCCATTGAATAGAGATACACTGGGTTGGAGACCTCACTTGCATGCAAGGGGTTTAAATCCCCATTTAAATCAATTAAAATGTGGGGAATTTTATTTGTTCCCTAGCTGGTTTTCCCCATAATTGCTCCACATTCTATTTGCATATGGCCTAGGCACTTTGTCAGGAGAATAGGGTCTTCTCACCTAACTGGATCACTCCATAAAGTAGAATAAAATCTCCAGTAGATTCCATTTGTCATCTTTCTCTAGTACAGGCAGTATTGCTGATTTCCAGTTTTATTTATTTAGAAATGTTTTACCAGGAAGAACACATTACGATTTCTTTCGTTTTCAGATATGTCCTGGAGAGCTTTTATAGTAAGAAGTTACATATTTACATAAAACAGAGAAATAATAACAATATAAACACAAAAAATATACACAATTACATGTTGTTTTTAGAAACAAAGAAGCAGTTATTTTTAGGGATTTTAGACTGGGAGAGCATCTGGGGTTTTTTTCAGGATTTTTGGAGCTCTGAAAAAGAAGGCAGCTCAACTGGCTTCTTTCTTATAGTATGGGACACTCAGTGAGTTGTTTGCAGTGGTGCAGGGGTTATAGTTAGTATAGAAAGATGGAGTAAGAATATTGTTGGGGTAGTCTGGTAGCTTCCCAGTGAAGTGGTTATAAACTGGGAAAAAAGGTGAAGGGCATGTCTAAATTTGAGTGTTAGCCACTTTTTGTTCTTTAAACATATCACAGTGATGGGTAGTATAATTACATTGGAGGACAAAGAAACATAATGAATTATACAGAGTGTTGAGCTTACTAAGATGAATTTATGGCACAGACGCATACACTACATCCCCATAGTCTATAACTGGCATTAGCATCTATTGAACAGTTTGTTTTCATACCAGAGGACTTAGACAAGGTTTGTTTCTAAACAGAGTGCCTACTGTAGAATAAAGTTTGGATGTTAATTTATCAACAAGAAGACCAAAAGTGAGGTTGGGTGAAGCGACACACCAAAATATTTGAAGGAGTCAACAGAAAGCACAGAAATTCATATTGAGCCTTTCAGTGACACCCGGGTTAGCAATGCATTAACATTCAAAGGGTTAAATGTTATGTTGTAACTTCTCCCCATTTACAAAACAAAACAGAGCACTTTATTAATTAGAAGTTAACATTTTGAGAGTAGGAGACACACACACGCATATACTCTTACACACAAAATATTGCTAACGCTATTGCACATGATAAATTGTTGGGAGTTTTTGGGAGACTTTGGGGGAGATACACTAAGACGTGATAAAGACGAGATAAAGCAGAAATGACTTCTCCAGTGACATCACTACACCAAATCCTATTTATTCTATGGAGCCAGTGCACTAAGATTTTCCAACTCTTAATGCATAGACTGTATAGAGTAACACATGAATTGGAGAAATGATATCACTGGAGAAGTTATCTCTACTTTATCTCCTCTTTAGTAATACATGGGTATGGTGCTGGACACCCCTCTAGCAATGAAAGAGTAAACCCACACCAGATCTAGCTCTCTAAAATACAGTAAATAACAATGCAGTCAGAAGGGCCTTGGCAAGCTGATTTTCACCAGAATTCAGGTCTGTTCATATAAGGACATTCACAATTCCACTGCGCCGACTCTGAATTTCAATGAGTACTGCAGCTTTGAAACATATAGTCAGCACAGTGGAAATGTGAACATTCATATATACATAGATCTGAATTCTGGTGGTTATCAGCATGCCCAGAAACAACCGAGAGTGCATTGCCACTGATGTATGTGCAGTCTGGCATGGTTTGACCCTTTTAACGTCAGTGCTATACCTGTCTGTATATCCTACTACAGCCCGCTCACTAAGACCATATTGTGTAAAGTCAAAAGTTCAGGACATGGGAAGTATGTTGGGCAGAGAGCCCTATGCAGACTGCAACCTCTATACTTACTGACTGCATTTGCACAATTCTCAAGCCTCAGGGAGGCAGATTAGTGTTTGTGACCTCTAAGAGCATCACAGTATTGGAGTTTGTGCATGTTGCAAATAGTCACATTAACATTTAAACACTCTCAGGAATAGGGGTGGGCGAAAAATTTCCTGCATGACTTTTTGAGAAAAACAACAATTTTTCTTTTTTTAGCAAAAGGTTTTTCTTTTTTCTCCAATGTAAAATTTTTCGCGTATCCCAGCAAGTTTTTCTCCTATTCCAACACATTTTTCCCCTGTTTTGACAAATTTTTCTCCTATTCAATATATTTTTTTCCTATTCCAACACATTTTTCACCTCTGTTTCCTATAGTGCAACATTTCCCAGCAAATATTACTTCTTCTGAGGGCTCTAGTGGAGAAATAAATAGCTGAACGTCAAAGTTTTGAGTCCTACAGCAACACTGAAAAAAATGTTAGCATGCAGAGTGCCTTTGTCCTTTACCCACAACACCAACTTCCTGCTTAAGTGACACTGGCACATATTCATGATGATGTCAAGTGATAAAAAAAAGTACAACTTACAATATGGAAAATGTGTATGGTAGTGGTGGTGGGGGATTGGTGTGGTGTGATTGGTGGAACCTTGACAAACTGCATCCACTCTGGGATCATCAACCATTGCTGCAGTTAGTTTTTGATCTACCACTTTACTCCCACGTCCCTGCACTGCTCTATCTTTCCCCCTCCCCCTTGTGCATTTGCTGGACATTACTTAACTACTGTGTGTGTTTTACTCTCTACAGTACACACCTGATGGAGTGTGATATCTTGCCTTAGGCCTCAACAAAATTCTCAGTGTCGTCTGCTGTCTATCAAGTCTGCCTCAGTCACAGAGCTCACATCAGGTTGTCTGTCACCTAAGATATTTATTTGTTTAATTATTTATGTATTAATTTTTTTAATTAATATTGTATTTATTTATTTATTTTAAAGGGATAGTAACACTTAATATATATAGTAAAATATATATTGTAGGGCTTATCCTCCTGAGTACAGCAAAGGTACTCCCACTGCTGAGTTATTTTATTAAAAAGTTATAGCATCTAAAAGTTGATTTTCTTAGGTGCAGTATCTCAATGGCCTGAAATTGTACAGTGGCGCTGTTGCTACATCATTCTATGGAAACTTCTGGTCAATTGACCAGAAACTTCCATAGGATGGTGTAGCAAGAGCGCCACTGTACAATTTCAGGCCATTGAGATATTGCACCTAAAGAATTGAAGTTTGAGCTGCAGTAACTTTTGAATAATACACAACTCAGCGGTGGAAGTACCTTTGTTTTACTCAAGAGGATAAACTCTACACTATATATTTTACTATATATTAAGTGTTACTATCCCTTTAAGTTGTCCATCCTATCATTTCCGTCAGTCAAAAAAAAATATATAACTAAAAAACAAAATCAATAGCTTCTTTCCCCAGACTTCCCCAGCACAGAGACAATAAAAGCAAAATCAGCAAGCAAATTGGACCCCAGCTGCCTGTGTCTTGCCGTCAGTCACAATGAATTTTGGGGTATTTGGGGTCAATCTATTTCCTCTCTTCTTCTCCCCCAGAGTACCCCAAGACTTCCCTAATACACAGAACAAATGTCCTACCTAAAAGACTCCCTAAACTAAGCTTTAATTCATATTTATTTTCCTATCTTCTCTAGCTCAAAAACATGCTGCTCTCTCCTCTCACAAACACAGAATGGCTGCTGTGTGAGACTGACAGCCCTTTTATATGGCTGTAGAAAAGTAGAGAAACCTTTCATGTGGTAGGGAAAATACATTCTTCCCACTTACTTCTACGCAATGAACTAGGCAAAAAAGGTGGGAAAATGGCAATTTCACAGGAAATTATTCGCCAAGCGGGAAGTGACATTTTTTGCCGGTTTTGGTTTGAGGTGAAAGTTTTCACCCATCCCTACTCAGGAATACAAAATTGGCTCATGAAGTCAAATTTCAATATGCAGGTAAGCCACTGGCAAAAGAGACACTGAAACATGGTAAACACATGCTGAAGGCACGGTGATGTAGATGTATTTAACTCATAAACAGACATAAAATGAAGAAGACAGCTTAGTTTACCATACCGCATGATGGCTTTGGGTCAAATTCACTGAAATATCTCCAAAACAGGACCCTTATCAAACTTTAGTCCACTTCCCCTCCCCCCGGATTCCAAGACTATGTAGTCAGGAAGAATGCTCAAATATTAATGAAAACTTTAACATTAAAGGGATAGTGTTCTGTTTGTGCTTGCAAACCAAGCACATGTAGAAGACCGTTTCAGTGAAATAATTATTTTTCACTAACGCGATCGCGGCTCTGCAGCAGAGCCGCCTGATGAAAGTCAGACCGGATATCCCTGCAGTCAGTACAACGCTGACTTCAGGGAAGGGGGAGGGAGGTGGAACTTTGCTTTCAGTTATCTCTCAAACCATAAAGGTTTGAGAGATGAACCTGGGGGCTATTAAATTCTTTTTCAAATATCTACAATATGGGGAATAGTAATATTAAACTATTACTATCCCTTTAAAGGGGGATAAGATAATATATTAACTGAGACAAATAAAGCATTTTGTGATTTATACCTGCTGGTGTATTCTGGAAAGTTCTTCTTCTAACTCTCTTGCTCTCTCTCTCTCTCTCTCTATTGTTTTATTCTCACCATATGTGACATCATTCATGGCACTGCCAATGACAAAGAACATTCAGGGCCTTATTCATCAAGCTAATTCTGGACCAACTAACTGCCCCGTAGGGGGGAAATTAAACTTCCAGTTAATTTAAAGGTTTTTTATAACTCTAACACATTGCAGAATTTTTATTGCAACCCTACTGTGCTGTTGGTTTCTTCCAGAATACTTCTCTTTAGCTTGATGAATATAATCCCTCTTCACATTAAGTGTGGACATTGTTGAATAATATATGTAAGGACAGGAGGCCTGCTGACAGCCCATGTTTGTAGGGGGAGGGGGCCTCAGACATCTCTCTCCACGCACATGTGGAGTAAAACGGACACTGAGGAGTGTGAGAGTCCATTTCTTGGGTACCATTGGGGCCTGTGCCACCCTTAAACCATCACTGAATGATGACTTCTTAAAAGCTGTAATTTTGATACAGATTGACACTTGATAATTTGTTTCTGTAATACTATTACATTCACTGATGTGGAAATGAATGCAGCCAAATATGTTTGCATTGTATCCTTATGAAAAGAAACTTCTTGAATACTTGAGAGGAATCCAACTCTTTGCTTTGCAATGCGGTGTAATCCTCTTTAGTATTCAAGGAATTAAATCTTCCATAAACTTTCGAATTTGGACTGCAGAAACTTTCAGAAATATGGAATGAAGAAACAATACAAATATTATGCTCTCAGGGAGTTGTCACTTGATACAAAAAACTAGCTGAAAAATGAAATGAAATAAAATATGTGTGGTTGGCAGTAAATGGGAGCCCACCACAGGTGAGAAATGAGAAATTTCGAGGTCAGTTGAACACTGTGAAAAAGAAGAAGAGCCATTTAATGCAAATCTTTTCAAAGATAAATCAATCATCTCATCTCCACTAAACATAAGCTCTGGGGTGTCCTGAAATTCAAGTCCAAATAATACAGCAAGAAAGGATCTAAAGCATAGCAACTGGCAGCATCAGTATGGAATGTATCAATGTGGAGCCTGCAGTCCTCTACTCATCTAACCAATTCACTGATGGGTCCATTTCCCACCACGATCTGACAGAAATATGTAGGGCAATTTTATTCTGTACCATGAATGTGGCATATGTGTCATTCTGAGCAATGATAGGTCATTAGATAGGCATCCATACGCCCTACACTTGTAACCACAACATGAGTACAGTGCATAGGAGGGAATGCAAGAAACATGTGCAATGACTCTTTACAATGTACTTGTTTGCAAAATGATTAGTACCAAAATATTACTGAATTGTACATGTTTTTCCTGTTTTAGCGAGTGTTTGCGCTTTTTTTAGCAAATGTGTTTCAAAAGTGGACGTGGTTAAAATATCTGCAGTTTTGTGAGAGGATTAGCGATTGCTCCCAATTCAGCAAAGCAGTTAGCACACATTTCCATACGTCTGGCTAACTTTTACATTAATTTAGGTGCACGTGAAAGAGGTCTCTAACACATTGCTCATTAAATCAGTCAGACTTTAAAGGGATAGTAATACTTCGTTTTAACTTTATTTTATTTTGTAGGCATTAAAAAAACATGAAGAACGATATAAGTCTTATCTCTCGAACCTTTATAGTTTGAGAGATATTCACAAGCAAAGAATCCCTTTCCACCCCTTTTACCTAGTGTAAGCCATATCTTCTCAGAGGTGGAATGCAGGCTATAGACCAGACAGATAACAGCAGGGGACAGTCTTCTTCCTATGAGAACAATGAAAGCCTTGCCACCCTTGACAAGTTTTTCAGGTTTTTCCCTTATCTTAATTGAAGATAGTCCCTCTCTGCAAACTACCTGGGCACCTCCCTTCTGATCTAGCTGAGCAGTGTTACATCATTAAAAGGGGCTGGAGGGGGATACTTTGTCATTGAATTACTCTTGAACTACAACTCTGACAGAATTGAAACAACACTCTCCAAAGTCCAAATACTATGATGATTAATTAGAGCTGCTTTTATTATGAAACATTACTATCCCTTTAAGAACTTTATATTTCTCCACTATCGTGCAAAAACAGCATTTTGTAAAACCAGTTGTTTTATAAGTATTAACCATTTGGGTACTGAGGTGGAATGATATTTGTATAAGTGCCCAATGGGTTAATGGATGGTTTGTGAAGTCACTGCAGATGATAAAAGAGGGTCACTAGATTCCTAGGTTGAACCTTGAAGGACAGAGTATGAAATTGTAATCATTGGTTAATTAATACAGATTGGCTTGTAATGCTGTTACAATGTAATGAGATCTGTATTTATAAGAGTTGGCATTTGTTCACATTCATGTGCATCGTTAGCTTGATAAAGCACTCAACCAGTGTGAAACGCGTTGCTGATGTATGTTTTCCTGGCCAGGTACGAGTGTGATCAAGTGTTGGTTGCTTAACTGTATAGTTAACAGTTGTAAGTGAATACTTTTATGTTTAAATAATGTATATTTTGTATATGTATTTTTAATATTGTATTTTTGCATGAGTTTTATTATTTGATTAATCCTTTGGGATATTTTATTTTATCACTAATTTTAGTGTATATCTCTACCTACGTACTTTTACCCACGTCTTTATTCTAAATAAAAGAGTACATTTTTTCAGTAGCCATTGGTGTATATTATTTGTTGCAAGCCTTAGGCTATTGTGTACACTTTATTATTCCTGCAGGGCAGTTCCCAAGGGGAGTCAGCGTCATGCTCCGTGTGTCAATAAACAGGGTCACATGCTGATGAATTTAAGATATATGACAATGGATCATGTGACATTTCTATCAATGGTGAGATAAAAAAAAAATCATTATTATGGAGAAAAACAGTGTGGATTGATAACTGGAAACAGTCCTGGAGGCTTAAATGAGCACCCCCCCATTAAGTTGTTTCCTATGAGGGTTAAACCAGAAAAGCTTTCCAAGTGTATGTCATAACTGGATTACTGCATTCCTCTGTAAAAAGATACAGGATTACTAACCTAAAACTGGACATATCACCATTCACCTGAATGTTTTTTTACATATTTGTAAGCTTAATTTGAAACTGCCTAAGTGTCATATTAACCAAAATTTCCAGCAAATGTATAGTTGCTGCCTTTTTATGAGCTTCCTGCTGTGTCTGTATGATACATGGTGCACCACCTACACTTATGTCACACTCACAGTCTACAACACTACCAGGGGAGGATGAATGTGGTGGTACTGCTGCTGCTGATGGAGATGGTGGTACCAGTGGTGACATGAGGTTTAGCAAGCCAGGAATTAACGAAAAGCATGGTGGAAATGGGTCTCATCACCAACAGTACTAACATTATGTTGTTTAGTGGTAATATAGTTGTAGTTACTGAAGCTCCTGCTGCTGAATTGTCTGATTCTCAGTCCCATCAGTTTCATGAAATGATAAGAACACAATCAGATTTATGTGTTAACCATGATGGGTATCGATGTGAGTGGGGTCATCATCCCCACTACATATTTTGGTGGTAGAACCAGAAATACCAGCAGTGATATGGTACTGGTGGTCTTGCCTCTTGCCACTACTAGTTCTGATGTGGCAATAGGTGAAGCAGCAGCAGCACCACAAGTGACATCAAGTGCTTCCAGGGAGAAGGTGAACAGTCCAGATGATCATTTGTTAGCTCGTACCCCGCAGACTCCCTAAAATCATGAGTGCACAAATATATTCCCTTGTGGGCAGGGACTGTGCAATTGTCCTGTGCATAGGGAGGAGGGCAGACATTAGGACATCTGCCCTAATAAATCACGTGCAGCATAACCAACCTGAGATTCATGTGGAACATGTAAAAACATTCCTCAATAAAAAAAAAAACTTGTTACTATCACTGTGGCCCCTGATCGGGCCACTATGAAGACCAACGTGGCCTAAAAAGAATTCAGCAAAAAATGCACAATGCAACCCCCCACCAAAACATACCTTCAATGGCAGCACCTGGTTTGTGTTTATCAAGTCCTAGAGTCTGGGTTAATATATCCCAGACCACCAGCACTCTCCAGGTCCTCCTCAGTAGTGGAGCTGCCATGGACAAATTTGCCACCAGTATCACCAATAGACAGTGAATCTGAAGATATCCAAATTTGGTTTCCACATATTGTACAATGTGCAGTACAATGAACACATATAGCATTGTGGTGAAGGCCAATAGAAAGCAAGAAATAAGGAAGCATCTGCAGAATAACCACCTTGCAGAATATGCCAAGCTCATATCAGGCAGGGTCAATTATAATTATTGAGTAGTAATAAATGACCCACTGGAAGTGTCAGCCACCCACTGCCCCACCACCGACAAAAACTTCTTATTTTTGTGGGACAGTAAAGGGACACCACGACTGGTACCACCTGATTTCTTGGGGAACAGTTTAAAATTTTCAACCTGCACCATCCCTCCATGCCATGGAAAAGAGTTCAACACCCATGATTTTAAGGGAGGTGGAGGAGGAAAATAACTATCGTGGCTTATAATATTCCTCAGATGCACCTGAAGTGCCGGTGGCTTGTTGTGCTGCTGATGCCTTCTCAGGAGCACTAGGACTAGTAGGAAAAAAAAAAACAACACCTGTCCCACATCACCAATGGTGCTGGTTCCATTACCATGACAGTCTGTAGAGAGATTAATCCCAATGTCATTCCCACCAAGCCTTACCTTGCCATAGCAGTCTGATCTAACAATTTCTCTAAGTTGTTTTGTGAAGAATGCTAACCATTGCATAAGCCATTTATGATTTTTGAATGGTTCTGCTTACCCTGTAAACAAAAACATGTTTTGAAAGGTTTTATGTAGTTTCTAACCATTCTTTATACATCCTTCTTAAGTTACAAGGGTCATAAGCTTGTATGCAAAAAAAAATCTAACTTTTTAAAAGGACTTAATTAGTAGAAACTTACTGCTAATGCTTTGAACACTACTCCAATTTGAACTCTTCACACTGCTTCTTTAGATGTATCACCATGCGACTTTTAACTCATGTGGACACGGTTAACTGGGTTATACTTATTGTTTGTACTCCAGAGGGAATCTCTCTCTAAAAATTACCCTACTATTGGTTTATCCAAACTTCCATGACTCCAGCTGTCCAGTACGGCAGGAGCTGTAGATATTACACAAAAAGTGGATGGACCACCTTCAAGCACCCTACCTGACTGAGTTCATCATTATCACTTGAGAAATTGTGTTAAAAAGAAGTCAAACTTCACCAATATGACAAGTCCATGCCACAGCAGAAGGCTAGCACGGGAGAGCATGACTCCAGCACATTGCCCAGCATCAGAGAGGATCCTGTCTTCGACTCTGAAGGTACCAGTAGACCTCCTACAGGATTCCTATCATAGCAGTACAGATGTATAGAGTAGGACTTGCCGTACAGTGAGAAACCTTGGCGAGGTGGCAAGCTTACCCGCAACTTGGCCAATTTGTGAAACCTAATATCTCACTTATTTTATTTATTTAGAAATATTATTATATATGCTAAACACAGGGCACATATTTATTTTATACACAGAGAAGCACCGGATTGTTGTTGTCTGTTTGTTTATACTTTGGGTTTTGGCCTGAAGTTTGGGGGTCTGGAGAGCCCTTATTCCTGGCTGCTATCTATGTATACACTTTATATTCACATTTAAATATTAAAATTTATTTATTGTATGTATTGGTTATGGTGAGTTGGCGCTGGGAGTTTTCTTTTGTCTTTTTATTTCAGGACATACTTGAAAACAAGAGAAATCTCAATGTATTCGTCCTTGTAAAACATTTTCTAAAACTATGGATTTGCTTCTTAGTATAATTAGCCATTCCACAATATGTTCCTATAGCCTGTCCAGTGGACACTTGTATACTATTTCTAATTTTTACTGTTTGCTATTATTTTCCTCTCTATAATCCATATATCCTTCATTTATTGTACTTGTCCCCTATGGTGATGATGGTTTACTCCAGTTCCTCTTAGTCCGTTAACTTCAGTGTTTGCCAACCAATTGTGTTGTTATAAACGAAAAAGTAAAACAATGGTTGAATAGAATGAGAGCCATGAGCCTGAAAATGACTGAAGAGAAGGACCCTGCGGAGTATATTTCTTGGAATAATTAGTTAAGTTGGCTGTGGTTATATATCTGTGTGTCTCTGTTGTTTGTTTGTGTGCTGTGTTTTAGAATCTGACATTATATAAGATAAATTAGTTTTAAACACTATTGTATCTTTTATGTGCAATACATCCATGCTTCCAGTCGCCCTAAGCCAAAATCCATCTGAAGGTGAGGCCATAACACCACTGCAAACTACTCAGGTGTTATAAATATGTATGTGTTATACACATGTAATAAGTGTCACACTTAGAGTAAAGAAGGGAAAGTAATATGTAATAATACATTTAGGAGGTTGAACTGGTTCACTTCATAAATGTTGTTGCCAGGGGGCACCTACAATGAATGCACTGTGGTTTAGCATTCATTTCTTACAGAGCGGTGGTTACAATCGGAACTGTAGCCCATCAACGTATTATGGCTTTGAACATTCATACTAGGTAAGTGTTAAAATCCAAAGGAAGCCAACTGATGGACAAGCTTCAGGATAAATGTGATGCCTCTAAGAAAGGTTAAGTGCATATAACTGGAATAGAGATGGATGGATGAAACACACTGACAATGTAGAACACTCACTCATTCCTTGATTGCAGACTAATCTTCTCTTTCAAGTCAGTGTAAGGAATAAATAGCTGGATCCAGATGAAGTTAAAGGAGCAGTAACCTTTTCATAGGGTTTTTCCTGCAGAGTAAACCAATGGTTCTCCTACTAATATGAGAGTTCTCATTCTAAAGCTGTTACAACTGGATCTTTTTTTTCAGTAGAGGAACACTATCAACTAAACATAATCTGAGGCTATAACCTTTTATATACCATGTACACCATGTTAACCTCTGAATAAATGTTCTATTCAATTAAACTGTTAAGTATAAGCCGTAATAACTTTTGAGACTCCATAAAATATTTTTTCATACTGGAGAAGCACTGTAACATATTTTTTTAATAAAAAAACATTTTTTAATAAAAAATATTATGAAATACGTTTTAGCTCTCTGAATGATAGTGACATCTCCAATGTATAATGTAATCTCTCTAGATCCACCTTGAAGACCACAGGGGTATGCAAAGCATTACTTCATAATGCGTTGTACATTCCAATTGGCCTTCAAGCAATTTAGAATTATGAATTGGGACATCTTTTAGAAGCTATTTGAGATGTTACTTTTATCTGTAGGTGTATGATTCCTTGGGGGTAGATTCACTAAGTGGTGGTAAAGAGGTGATAAAGTGGAGAGGACTTCTCCAATCTATCAATTCTCTAATACCTATGTTATTCTATGGAGACTATGCACTAAGATTTCTTCGGCTTCGGAGATCTTAGTGAATAGGCTGTATAGAATATCATAGGAACTGAAGAAGCCATCTCTACTTTATCACCGCTTAGTGAATCTCTCCCCCTTATCTCCCAACTGTCAGCTATATTGTCAACCTATCATACAGGGATGTACAAGTTGAGTTCTCCAGCTATTGTAAACTCCAGCTCGAATCATTCCCAGCCAGCCTATTCCTGCAAAGCAATGTGTTGATCCCTTAAGGCAACAGAGGTGTTAATATTGTTTAAATAAATACAATACATGAATGAGGCCTAAGTGGATAGGAAAAAAACTCCCCTCCATCTCTCCAGGAATGCCATAGGTTACATTACAGGTGATAAATGATATGTAACATACTAACATAGTAATAGAGATGATGAGGCTGAAACGTTACTTGTCCATCAGGTTCAGCCCATACCATATTGCCCTGGATGATCAAGAGGAAGACAAGAAATAGAATATAAAATAAAACACTATTGAAGACGTTTCTGATTAAGCACCAAGAGGGTAAAAAATTATTTCTTGACTCCAAAAGGCAGTCAGATACTTCTCAGGATCAACATCCTATCTGTTTTGAAACTGTCATATTTGTCAATCTATTTGTGAGTTAGGATGTCATCCATTACTTTTTTTTTTAAATCAACTGCCATTACTGTAGAAAATCCCTGTCTTTGTATTAGTCAAAAGTATTTTTAGATTAGTCTTAATGGATTACCTTTTGTTTTTTGCTCAGGTCCTTAGAGAGATCTTTGTACTGGCCTTGGATATATTTGTAAATGCTAATCATCTTATGTATTATAATGTAAATAAATAAATAATGTAATATAAATAAACCCCGTTGGCTAGTCTCTTTATAACTGAGAACCTCTAAACCCCTTATCAGTTTTGTTGCACGTCTATTCATGATTTCCAGTTCAGTTATGTATTTTTTTAAGAAGTGCTCAAAACTGTACTTTGTATTTGAGATAAGGATTTATATAGGGGGTAAAATTATATTGATATCCAATGCATCTATACCCCTTTATATATAGTATATATAGTAGAGTACCCGAACGGTTGTTGCAGCGGCTGAGGGACACTGTACACTGCAGTGAAGTCTAATGTCTATCAATACTCCTAAATGTTTCCCTGATGAGGATTTCCCTAGAATATTCACATTCACTGTTTATGTAACTTGTTTGTCGTTCACTTTTGAATGGTCTCACGCAGAAGAGCGTGCAATCATTTAACTCTTTTACCATATCGCCTGGATAAAAATAGCGTCACGTTTAATAGTTATACAGCAGGTGATTCTCTTCAATCACCTTCCGTTTCAGCTTTAACAATTTGGCTCTTTTTTGGTTACCTTTGTGCAGTGGCAGCCTCCTTCTGCAGCTTTATGAAGAGGCTATTATAACAAAACCTCTGCACAATTAGTATGAGAGCCAATCCTGCATCTCCCCTTCTCTGTGTGCTCCGCTTCTCCCTGTCATTCTGCACACAGAGAAGGGGAAAGGCAGGATCGGCTCACATAACGATTGTGTATGGGTTTTGTTATAATAGCCTCTTCATAAAGCTGTGGAAGGAGGCTGCCCCTGCTACCCTATGGCATCCCACTTAAACGTTTAGACCAGCTTGAAATGGTTTAATTCAAAACAACACTCTGCAATCTATCATATACTCAGTTCTCTATCCAGTTCTCGCATAACCAGTTTAACCTGTCCAATTCCAAATTAAGTCTATGAGGAAATTGGAAGCTAAAATAAGTGATAATGGAATCCTGGTCCATATCATGTCTATGTGGAGACTGTGAAAATGAAAAATCAAGTTAACCCCTTTGAGTGCCAGAGGTGTACGGAATGCATTGCAAAGCAATGCATTCCGTACCCCTCTGGCACTCAAAAGGTTAAAAGCAGGTGTAGTACCTGCCCTTATAAATAAGAGATGACTGGGTAGGGGTGGCATGCTACATTTGGTTCTGAAGCTTAGGGCCAAGAGCTTAGAGCTGGAGTTACAACAAGGTCCCATGTTGGCGGGAGGCGATTCATTACACTGTAAGCACATGACCAGGAATGCAAGCTCACCATTGGGCTACAAAGCACAGAACCACTTGAAGAATTCTACACAGAGAACAGCACTTTTGAGTAGCAGAGAAGAATGTTCATCGAACCAGAAAGCTGGGGCCTTACAATGTACTTTTTTATTTTATTTTACTGGGAACATGTGCAGATTATAAGATGAACACAAGAACTTTTTTAACTGATGCACTTCACAGCCATTTTAGCACTTATTCAGCCACTGACAATTGCCATACTGGGGCCAGTGATCCAGGCCTCAAGGCCATTAGAACCCAGTACCTTTGGTGGGAAATGTGAATGTGCCTTGTGACTACCACCTCTCCTAATGACTGAATCACTGGGCTTTAATTAGAACATGAAAAAGAAAGAAAAAAGATCCCAGGCCTCCATATTAATAATTCATGGCCATGATGAGCTACTCCTTATCTGATCCATTGGGAGGAGGATATTAAAAATACATATATAATGGAGCCCATATTAATAACAGTTGCCAAGGAGGCATCCTTAGGTTCCCTCCTCATCACCTTACCAATACTGTCTGAGGACAGATGTTTAAAAATTTAAAATGGGGTCTACACTCACATTAATTAAAATTACCCAATGGGTGATATTTAGATATGTGTCTCTGCTTCCTCATTGGGTAATAATAACAAAATTAGATAAATCTTCTTGTCCAGAAGTCTAGAGGGCTTGCAACCCAGCCTTGTCAAAACTTAGGAAATAGAAACTGAAACAGTGCACACACTGCCTCTAAGAGCAACCTCTTTATACAATCTTCCTACCGGGTATCAAATCCACACCCCTTCATTATGGCTACTCACAAGTTTTTGAGGCTAATCCAGCCTCTGGGTTTGATTGCACATCAATAAGCCTTTTCTTATGGTAGTTCTCATAACCAACAGTCTCCTGGCCATAAGAAAGACCTAGTCCTATTGTTTGTTGAGGGTTTACCAAGTTGTTACAGTTACAGCATTACGCTTGTGAAGAGGAATGCAATGTGACTTGTATCACTATGGTTACAACTAGCTTGCATCTCAGGCAATGCGGAAGTAGAGCCAAAGAGGAAGGGGATTACCGGTAGTGGATACCCTTTCCAGTGGAGACTAATGGCAAGTCCAAGTAGTGTTTGAAAAAAAATGGTAGAGGATGGTAATCAAAGTGAATCAAGCCATGTATAAAAGAATGTATGCAATCATACAATGTTATTCCCATGACGAGGTCACAAAGTGTGACGAAATGAATAGGGAGATACTGTTTATGTATGTATGTATGTGTGTTTATGTGTCAGTTTTATTGTAATATTTAAACTTTTTAAACTACCATAATAAATGGAGGGTTTGTAGTAGCCCAGGTAGTGGTCTTTTATTGTAGTGATTCTTTTTGGAAACGATCTTAATACATTCTACAGGTGGATGCTGACCTACATTCCGGTATTGATATATTGATGTGCAATTGAAAACAGAGGCTGGATGAGCCTCAAAATCTTGTGAGTAGACAGCATGGAGGGGTGTGAATTTGATACCTGTTGGGAAGAATGTATCAAGAGGTTGCTCTTAGAGGCACTATGTGCACTGTTTCTGTTTGTATCTCCTTTGCTTGTTTAGCTTATTAGTTGTTAAGAGTCATGTGGCCCAGTGACAAGGAATACAGCAGCAGGTACCAACAAGAGCAGGAGGTCCAATGGAAGATTCAGACGTATCTGTGCATATAATTATTTTCCTTTGTATGGAGAGATTCAGGTAGTGCAGAGAGTGGTCTGCAAAGCGGGCTGTACAATCAACTTCGCAGTAGCCTTCTATCTTTTTTGGTTTGTTTTTTGGGGTGATGGACCTCTGCATTAATAATGTTGATTAACACATTCAGTGCTAGAGATTTGAACACACATTCAATGTATTGCTCAATCCAAGACACTCAGATTGTTCAAAGAAAGATAAAATTGTTAATATACTTATATATCCATACATTCTAGACAACAATCGACTTCACATCACCCCCTAAAATGGGACTTCTAAATAGAAAAAGGTTTTATTACCAAATGTGTTGAATAAACCATATTCCATACTGGGCCAATGCTCAGTATACACTGAAATACATTTGAGATCACAGATGCTTTTATAAATACAACTTCAGATTCAACCAATCATAGTCTAGAATAGGGTACAGTTGAAACTGGTCAATTACAACCTAGTGAAGTAAGAAACAAAAGAGCATCATAAAACGGGTGTTACTTATGCTTTTGCCCAGGGTAAATTCTTCGTCACACGAAAATCCGTTATTTGCACGATGATCTTATATGACTCTGGATGCCACAGGGCATATAGAACAATATGAATTAAAAATCAAACTCATCCTTACTAAGAACTGGATTCCATTCTAGGTGTTTTTGCTGGATTTATCTTATAGCTTCCTATTTTGGTCCAAGGGGAAATTTGCATATAAAACCAGTGATAAAATTATTAACTGCAATATAATGCAGATAAATGAATTTAAACATATTGGCTTTATTAAATCCAACATTGCATTTGATATAACTTTAGTTGCATAAATTAAATGGGTGTGGGTAATTCCTGAGTAGAAATCAACCCACATTGTAATTTTATTATGATGACCCATAAGTGTCTGTGTACTAGAGCTGCTCAAGCTACTTATATTAATGGATCATTATCTGCCTCCCCATTGAATAAACAGTTAAGCCCTTCTTTGCAGAAGTGCATGCAGAAGCAAGAAAATCTACACAGATTTAATGTTACTCATATTTTGGGGGTAACCTTTTATTCCATCATTCAGGAAGAACACATCATTCAATATCAGTCTGGGTAAAGACGCAAAAAGTTTATATGCTGTAAAATAAGTTTCAAAGTATTATTTTTAGCTATTGTTGAAGAGAAAGTGCTGATTCAAAATAAAAGTCTGGTCAAACAGTGTACTCACTAATCAGTACAATAAAGGTATGCTATGCTGTATTTATTTATAAGGCCACTATTTATACTATGTTTTGACTGCATATGATTTAACTCTGTATCTTGTATATAGAGATCAATGAAACCTTTTGGTTAGTTCTATGAATTGATTCCGAAGACTTGGGGCCATATGTTCAAAGAAGTAGAGAAATAGCTTTTGGCGTTTGCAACGACATTTCAAACTACAGTGTTGTTGGGCTCATTACTATTTTCAGAGAGTGTGAGTTATGAGCGGAAATATGTCATTTTGTCATTGAAGCATGATTCCTGACTGAAATTATCGTATGTAATAACAAAAATGCCGTAACTAAGGACAAAAACTTCTGTATATAGGCATGGTGATTGTGATTTTGTTGTGTTTCCTTAATTTATTATAAGTTTCTCTCATTGAGAATTTCACATTCCCTCTACTTTTTTTTAACTTACAAATTTTGTAAGACTTTTTTTTTGTTATATACGACAAATTTTCTTTTCCTCTATACGACACTGGAGAATAGTTTAGCCACGCCCTTGCCCCGCCCCTTTGTCCAGCAATTGTGGACTTGTGTCATGCACAGTGGACATTACTAGTTTTGTGTTCTATACTCTATAGAAAATGCATTGTCCCTGCATACAATTACTTATTTTTGTCTTTCATACGACAACTTTTTGTTGTTATCCATTTGAACATACAGCCCTTGGAGAAAATTCTATGTCAGAATTCATTCTATAAGGATAACATAGATTTGAGAGGGGAAAAAGAGACAGGGGTAGAGGGGAGTGATAGTATACTGAAGTGCACCAGAAGGGGTGAGAAGAATGACCGCATCAGAGAGAATGGACTGCAGAGATCAGGGGTATTTTAACCAACATTGCATTGAAGACCTCTCTAGCATTCAAGGATTGAAAAGTCCCATTTAAAGGGATAGTAATACTTCGTTTTAACTTTATTTTATTTTGTAGGCATTAAAAAAACATGAAGAATTATAGAAGTCTTATCTCTCAAACCTTTATGGTTTAAGAGATATTTACAAGCAAAGTGTCCCCCTCCCGCCCCTTTTACTGATGTAACACTTCTCAGCCAGGGCAGAAGGGAGCTGCCCAGGTAGACTGCAGAGAGGGACAATCTTCAATTAAGATAAGGGAAAAACCTGAAAAGCTTGTCAAGGGGGGCAGGGATTTCATTGTTTTCATAGGAATAAGATTGTCCCCTTCTGTTATCTGTCTGGTCTATAGACTGCATTCCACATCTGAGAAGAGATTGCTTACAGTAGGTAAAAGGGGCGGGAGGGGGAAACTTTGCTTGTGAATATCTTATAAACCATAAAGGTTTGAGAGATAAGACTTATATCATTCTTCATGTTTTTTTAATGCCTACAAAATAAAATAAAGTTAAAACGAAGTATTACTATCCCTTTAAATCAGTGGGAATTTGGAGCATTTTTATTCCTTCCCCCATGGTACAGTGGGTATGCTCCAGAATTGCTCACTTTTTCTTTCTATAAAAGGCCCTAAATATTATTCAGTTTACAAACTAGTTTTATATTAAACAAGACAGAAGTGTATATTTTGTATTTTATGCTTGATATGAAAGAAAAATTATTTGGTTCTACTGTAAATATAACATTATTGACAAATGCAGCAAAGAAGACAAAAAAAGGAATCACGTGAAGAATATATATAGATTCATTTTTGCCTAGCAAACATTGAACAATAATTGTCTATAGTGACATTTCATTTCATAACTGAGTAATAAACAATATATAGTCACAGAAATTAATTAGATTTTTTATTTTTTTACCTCAGTCACTCAGATTTCTTGCAGCTGGCAATCCACTTAAATGCAATCAGCAAAGATTTCAAGGCATTTTACTTTAGATTCCCGATGTAATGCTAACTCATCAGAACTAATTCATTTTCTATTTAAGTAGAAGCTTTCCCTTTTAAAGATATTATTGAAGTTGACATACAGATATTACTTGTTATGCCCTAGAGAATTTCTGACTTTGTTACTTATCTACAAATAGCAATTATATGTTATTAAAAAGATTTGAACATATATAGTGGGAGTGATTAGGACCGGTATGACTTCAGACAGAAATCATATTAACGTAATTGAATTAGATGAAATTAGTAGCAGAATAGGGTAGGATAAATACAATTCTTAAGCACTTACAAGCAACATTCTAAGTTGAACTGTGTGGCTAATATAGTAAGAAGAACAGAACAATTCTGAATAAATTGAAAATGGTTTTATCCTGCACCATGCAATGCTAAATAAACCCTTAAAGGAATAGTAATACTTTGTTTTATCTTTATTTTATTTTGTAGGCATTAAAAAAACATGAAGAACGATATAAGTCTTATCTCTCAAACCTTTATGGTTTAAGAGATATTCATAAGCAAAGTTTCCCCTCCCTCCCCTTTTTCCTAGTGTAAGCCATCTCTTCTCAGATGTGGAATCCAGTCCATAGACCAAACAGATAACAGAAGGGGACAATCTTCTTCCTGTGAGAACAATGAAAGCCCTGCCCTCCTTGACACGTTTTTCAGGTTTTTCCCTTATCTTAATTGAAGATTGTCCCTCTCTGCAATCTACCTGGGCACTTCCCTTCTGATCTGGCTGAACAGTGTTACATCAGTAAAAGAGGCAGGAGGGGGATACTTTGTCAATGAATTACTCTTGAACTACAACTCTGACAGAATTGAAATAACACTCTCCAAAGTCCAAATACTATGATGATTGATTAGAGCTGCTTTTATTAAGAAACATTACTATCCCTTTAAACCTGTATATGTTAACCATTCCTATTTACAGGAAAATCAAATAATAAAGACTTTGGAAGAACCTCTTCCTAACATGCACCAGGTTAGCCCACCCAATACTCAATGGGATATAGGGAATTTTAAACATATGTTGCCAAGCATGTGGGGCAATTGTGCAAATTTGGTGCTCTGTGACCATTTTATGTACAATATCCTCGGCATATGGAATTGAGATAGGGATTTCCTGGAAAACATGATTGAGACATTCAGTGGAAATCACCAAAGGTTACACTTCACATCCACCATCAGAGAAATTAACATTGGGTTCTTGGCATTGGAATTGATAGCTAATAGAGAGGTTGGTCAGATAACAAGCACAATGGTTAAAATGTCTGTAGCCACTAATCGGTCCATAAGAGCAGACAGCTGACATAAATATAAATGGCTTAGAAATGCCCTTGTGTGGGCAATACCATAGGCTACAAAAACTGTAGTGAATAGGAGGTTTTTGTGTTGAATTGAAGAATGACTTTTATAGCATTAATACAAAGAACTTGAGGATCAAGCCTTCAATATAGCCAAGATTTTGGATTGGCAGGATAGACAGGATAGTGTAACAGCATGATTCTATTGCATTGACAAGTTAGTATAATTCCCTTACACCAAAGGTGGCACAAATTATTCAGCGCAATTGGGGTATACTCTTAGAAAACCAACTTCTGAGAGGCAAAATCATGGTAGTTCCTAGGGTAGCAATATTAGATTGCCTACCAATGAAGTTACTGGTAATTTCTAGTGTTGAGCGAGCATGCTCGGCCGATGCTCGGATCGGCTCGAGCATCGCTCTGCTCGGCACATGGCGGTACTCGTACGAGTACCGCCATGTGCTCGCCCGGCATGTTCGGGTGGCGGGGATCTGTGCCGAAGGAGGCACAGATCTGAAGACGCTCCGCTGGACCACCAGGGACTGGAGGTAGGGGGCATTGCGGAGATGAAGGGGGCATTGCGGAGATGAAGGGGGCATAGCGGAGATGAAGGGGGACATTGTGGAAGAGGGGCATAGCGGAGATGAAGGGGGACATTGTGGAAGAGGGGCATAGAGGAGATGAAGGGGGACATTGTGGAAGAGGGGCATAGAGGAGATGAAGGGGGACATTGTGGAAGAGGGGCATAGCGGAGATGAAGGGGGACATTGTGGAAGACGGGCATAGCGGAGATGAAGGGGGACATTGTGGAAGACGGGCATAGCGGAGATGAAGGGGAACATTGTGGAAGACAGGCATAGCGGAGATGAAGGGGGACATTGTGGAAGAGGGGCATAGCGGAGATGAAGGGGGACATTGCGGAGATGAAGGGGGACATTGCGGAGATGAAGGGGGGCATTGACCAGGCACCCTCCCCTCATCAGAGCAGGGGGTGCCTGGTGTAATGCTCGTGTCGCCCCATTCAATTCAATGGGGCTCGGGTGCTCGGCCGAGCACTCGAGCCTCAGGGGGTGCTCGGTCAGAGCACCCGAGCATCGGGGTGCTCGCTCAACACTAGTAATTTCTTATTTATTGTAATAGCTCCAAATGTGAGAATTGCCACTCCATGAAGCAAAGAAATAATCTTGTCAAATGTACCTTTATAAAGATGGAATACCCTATCAGGGGGTTTATATTGTTCCACAAGTACTTGATTTATGTAATCAAATGCAGTTGTGGTGCACAGTATCTAGGCAGAAATAAAAGTAGTCCAGGGGAAAGGATAGGGAAGTACTGAGCAAGATCTATCCTAAAGGCTTAGTGTAGCCAGGTATTTTCTTAAATGCCATTTAGGAGGTCTGGAAGGCTTCCCTGAGTCAGGAATAGAGTATACCCCTGGTAGAAATGCAAAATGATTGTTCTACTTGTATAAAAGTTACACTTTCTGGGGCTATCAGTTAGGTATGCTCAGTCCAGTTGGTCTAATTGAAACAACACAATTAGGTTAATTTTTTTAGGTATGACAGTCCATTATATTTGGTAGGTAGACCAAAAGGTATCCTTCTTTTCACTCCTTGCATGGATGCCGTACTACAAAGCTGTATTTTGAAAGTATGATAAGAACTACAGCCTGCAAGGTTATTGAAGTGATAAACAATGCATTGTAATATGTGAATGATACTTATAAAGTCAAAATGACTGTCTTTCGCAAGTACCTAATACGAATAGATAGTATTAAAGGGATTGAAGAATAGTGTGCGTGTCACCATTGGATTATGGGCCAGCCAATCTCACTCCTCTAAATGTCATTTCAGTTGAGTGTTTAACAGATGGAAGGAGGGAGAGGGATGGAGAACCACTCAGACTGGTGAAAGAAGACTTTAAAATCAAGCAGATTTTAATTAAAAAATGTATGACCTGGATGAAGCATGTTGCTACTATGAAAAGCGCAGGACCATTGAGTTTTATATTGAGAGACTTAGTGAGCAGGAGTGGGCAAAAGGTCCCATAGTGATGCTGAGAAAAATATCAGCGAAAACCATGATGTTCGTATTTTTGAGGGAAAATCCGCTTTAAATACAACAATTAAAATCTTTTCCATTTTTGCCCATTGGCAAAAAATGTTTGCCATTTTTTTCAATGTCTAGAAAGTTTTCGCCCCGTGATTAACATGTTTTTCATCTTTTCGCTATACAAAAACCATGCCATTTTCCAGGAAGTAGAACAAAACAGAAGCAGCCACAGAGCAAGAGAGGTGCTGTGCTGTGCTGTTCTGCTGTGAAATTAATAGCAAAATTGAGACTGGAGAGATTCATAGTGACTGCTATCACTATGAACAAGTCTAAAAATAATAAAAGAAGTAGCTGGAAGGACTCTTATGTATACAGTGAGTCTGAGGAGAAGAAGGAAGTGAACACTACAGATCCAATAGTGGCCAGTCCCCCTAAATCACCCCTAGTGATCTTGGGAGGAAAAAGAGGGTATTAGTGAGAGCAGTACAGGTCAGCTGCCTGTGCCTGCTAAGCTGCACCTTCTGCCAGTGCTGCTCTTGCTGCCACCAATGCTGTGCTTGCTGCCAGTGCTGAACCTGCTGTCAGTGCCGAAAACTGCTGCCAGTGCTGAACATGCTGCCAGTGTGTCTTGTAATTCACAGGAGGGAGGAAGAAGATGTAACAGCAGAAGACCATAAGTCACACTTGCCATCCCAAAGCAGTCCCGCCACTAGCACTACTACTAAGAAAGTCTAGCAGCTTGTTAGTGTTATGAGCGAAGGAGGGGGTAATTCTTATCCTCATATTACTAGTTACTTTGAGGAGGAAGACTCTGGGGCTGAACTTGATGTAGTTGGCATTAGTAGTAGTAACAGTAATGGTGAAGCAGCCAGTGGGACTAGTGCTAGGGGAGTGGTAGGGGAAGAATCCAGACTAGTGGTCAAGGGAGCCCACACCATTCTTCAGGCCCTGGGAGTCCCCTTCCCTTCACGACAGTGTCCAAGTGGAACATGATCCTGAAGAAGTCAGAACTGGTGGTGGATAGCAGGCGCAGAAATAATACCACCACCACCAGGAGCACAGATCAGCTGCCTGTGCCTGCTGCTACGTCTGCCAGGATGCCTTCTTCATGTCACCAAGAAATGGCAAGTGTGACTTTAGGGGGCCCTCTGTCACATTGCTTGTCACCTCCTCCAACCAGCAATGAGATGTCTGTAACAGAGCAGCAGCAGCAGCACGTAGGGACTAATGGTGGCAGTGATGATGATGGTGGAGAAGCTGGGGTGGAAGAGACATTGATGGCCTTTTTAGCAGAAACTAAGAAGCAATGGAAGACACAGATGAGGATGGGCATCACCACCACCACCAACAGTGAGTCTTTGGAATGTGCAACTGCTTTAATTCCTGCTGCTGCTGAGTTGCAAATGCAACAGGATGCTGAGGAGCAAGCTAGTGTGCCACAGATCACCGTGGACACAGTGGGAATGGGGTCAATAAGTGATGCGGGAATAGGACAGGTTCCACTTGCCAACAGCAGCAATGTTACTGGTCCTAGTTGCCGTGCTGATTCTGAGGCAGTAGCAGCAACAGCAACAACATCATCCTCTGCCACAGACAGTGAAGGGGAATGTGGAGGACAAGAACAGAGAGGCCATTCTTCTCCACCTGTTCCCTATCTTTATTTCCTGGAATCATGGGTGTGGTACTATTTTTCTCTTGGGGCAGGCACAGTGCAGACATCACCAACGCCACTGTGAACAATTTGTGACAAGTCAGTGAGAAGAGGAAAGGAGGGAACACACCTTGGCATAAACGCCCTGATAACACACATGAAAAACAGACACCATGACATTTATGTCAAACATGTTAAAGCCAAACACCCTCCACAGAAATCAAACACGGCTGTTGCTGTACCCCCTGACTCTCCTGAAAGGCAACAAAAGGCGAGGCAGAGATCAAAGAGGAGGAAGAATAGAGAAACCCAGGCAGACACTGGAAGTTCCATGAAAAGCAAAACAACTAGCTCACCATCACCTTCTTCCTCTAGGGTAACTACATCTTCTGCCAATCCACCTTATTCATCTTTACGTCTCCCACGTGATAGCCACTCTGTAGATGTTAGGATGTGGCAGTTTGTGTCCACCCACTGCACACTGTGTAGTGCACTGACCACACATGGCAGTGTGGTGGAGGAAAATCGCAAGCAGGGCATCAATCTGCATCTGAGTAGATTCCATCCTGCAGAATATGCTAAGCTGGTGGCAGGGAGGGTTCATCACTACTATTAAACTTTCAGCAAGTTGTCATGTGTCCATAGAGGGGTTTGGACAAGGGGCATAGTGACAGCAGCAGTACTTGGTTTCTGGTGGGGAGATTTCGCATTGGAGACCCTTAGTGTCATTGTGTTTGGATACGGTTGTGCCAGGTATGCAGATCTACCCATTTTTCCCAATCCTTCCCTTATTTACACTGTACACACTGCAGTTGTTGATGTGAGAGGCACAGTTCCTGCTCTCAAGGGAAAATTGATATTCTCAACACAACCATGATTTTGGAGGAGGGGCTGGTGGAGAAGCTTTATTGGCCAACTCCAGATATACCTGAAGTGTTGGGGGCTAGTTATGGTCCTGCTACTGCCTCAGGTGCATCAGTGGCGATAGTCGTGGAAAGTGGAACTCCCTAGAACTCTAGGGTAGCCGAACAGGCAGTGGTGACTGATATTCCCTAGAATGCTTGGGTAACTGGACAGGCAGTGGTGACTGAGACTCCCTAGAACGCTAGAGTAGCCGAACAGGCAGTGGTGACTGAGACTACCTAGAACAATAGGGTAGCCGAGCAGGCAGCGGTGACTATGAGGATCAAAGTCAACCGGAGCCGGGTCAGTACAGAGCGGGTAGTCAGCCAGAGCCAGGAGTCAAACCAGAGTGGGTAGTCAGCCAGAGCCAGGAGTCAAGCTGGAGCAGGTAGTCAGCCAGAGCCAGGAGTCAAACCGGAGCAGGTAGTCAGCCAGAGCCAGGAGTCAAACCGGAGTGGGAAGTGAGCCAGAGCCAGGAGTCAAACTGCGTGGGTAGCAGTCAGGGATCAAACGGATCCAAAGTCAAAACAAGCCAGGAGTCATACACAGGAATCGAGCATCAGAATCACAAGAGCTATAGTGCACAGGTACACCATGAAAGGGCAAATGAGTAACATTAGGCTGAGGCCTATAAGGCCTAGCAAGTAGGTGGAGATTCAATCTGGCAATTAGTGGTGGTCAATTAGAAGCGCAAATGTGCTTCAGCTCAACAACCAGGAACTACAGCAATGTCACCTGCAAGCACAGTCGGCAAATGCAGTCACGGGCACCGTGATACTTATGGTATTAATTAATTAATTAATTGTATTTTAGCTTTTATTTTTTTCAATTAACTGTCCCCCAATCCCAGTAAACAACCCCCCACCAAAAAACATTCCCTGTTCAACTGTTTCTGTCCACCACACTCCACCAACACAGGCACCCCCATATTCCTTTTATGCTATGCCTTTGGTGAAGTACAATTTTCACCCATCCCTAGGCACACCACATTGCGGTGCATGCTGAGGTTTTTCTTTGTCGTTCGGGGCACCACTTTCAAACTTTTTCTGAGAACACAGACTGCCAGTGCAAGTTTGAAAGAGTCACACCATGCTGAAAATTCCAGCATGTACCGTGTTGCAGTGTGTCATGTGAATCTTCAGATACAGTTCCTCTGTTCTTTGCAATGGTTAAGCTACAACACATCTCTATTTGGAGCTGCTTATTGATATACTCAGGGCTTCAGCCCCTTTAGCCTTCTCCTAAATTGACCCTGGTTTCTGGTAACTATACTTTTTCCTGTGTGTCCCTTTATATCTTGACCTTATGGCTCTTCAACCTACCCCCTTTTCTTGAATGATTTAAAACATTTATTTATAATGGCTTGACATCTGACTTGGAGTTCAACACTTTCTCCTTGGACACTGAGCTATATACTCTCACAGTCAACATATTCACGACCTCAACATTATCAAAACAATCCACCAGCATTCCCATAATCTTATCAGATTACTCCTCCAGCTACATAATCATTCACAGTGTCCACCTCTGCTGTGCTGAAGTGCTGACCAGTGCTGTGCTTATCCACCTGCTATTTGCTTCTTATGTAACCTTGGCTTGTGTGCAGCATTCTTTCCTCATAGAGCACTGTTATGCCACTTGTGATCCACTATCCACCAACCTGTGGTTAAACATAGTGCAAGTCAACAGCCATATGTCACGCCTACACCAATATTTTCCTAGATATACCTCCCTGTTTATTAGTTCTTTACCATTTTATAACCAATGATCACATTCTCCCTGCTTGCTGTATCAGCATCTTCTACTTTGTCTGATTTTCCAGTTTGAGCTCAACTCAAATTGTTGACTTTTTCTGCCTTCTCCTACCCTGACCTAGGCTTCCAAGTTTGACTCTCCCCTGCACTTTGATTTGTTGTTGTGTTTGTGGACTTCCCCCCATGGAGTTTCTATTACTCTTCCTCTGCCCTTCCTAGCTTGCCACTGTAGAACAACCTACTTCAGCCCTTGCCCATACTGTCTTCCCGATGGATTCATGTTGCAATGTATTTTGTGGTTTATCTCCTCCTACTATGAAGTTCACTGTTATTCTGATTATCATTTACCGGTTTTCTAAACAAGCCTTCTGATCAAGTAACCTTCAAAAATTGGTTTCAATCATTCACAAAGAAGCCTTCCAACAACATTGTTGGTCTACACTTGCAGTTTATCACCCACAGAGGCTGATAGTTTTGATAGGCATTATGCTCTTGGCTTTGTATTGAATGTAATTTCATTTCTGCCTGCCAACTATAGTCCAAAGGACAGACTGAATTCATAAATAATCTGAACTCATGCCTCTCAAGTGGCCTTTATAATTCCCTTACTTAAAGGGGAAATGTTGGCTTGGGCTTCACAGCTGGTGGAAAAACAGTCACATCTATTGGAAAATTTGGAGGCCTTTATTGCAGCTTCCAGAAATATTTTTGATGAAACTGATTAGAACCAAGGATCACTTAATATTCTTTTGAAGGGGAATTAATGAAAGGCTAAAGAATGCACTCACCTGCAGAAACATGCCAGGGGATTTGCAGGATCTGATTGCCTTATGCATTGATCTAGACACAAGGATCCAGAATGTATCAAGACATTAATCTCCAAGGACCTTATTCTTCTCCCATTCCACAAAGTTCTCCTCCACCAAATAACCTATGGAAATTAGAGGACCCAGCTGCCTCTCAGAGGGTGCAAAGAAAACTGCAGTGGGCACTGGAGCTGTCTTTACTATGGCATTTTGTTGATGTTTTTCACACCAATTTGCCTTCAATAACAATTTTCACTATTCCTTGCTGCCTTGGGATATCATCCTCACACTTTTCTTCTCCTGGAGACCTCAGGCATACCTGCTGTAGACAGTTATATGGATGTCTTCATAATGCCTCTGCTCACAGGTAGTTAATACACAACTCAGCCCATCTCTTTCATACCAAAGAGGGGCTGAAGTGTGGCAAGCCACTCAGAATCTGCAGTTGAAAGAGCTTTCTTCGACACTAGGACCTAAATTTATTGGTCCCTTCAACGTCCTACACCAGGTCTCCCCGGTTTCTTTTGCTCTGGATATTACTGCCTGTATGAAGATCTCTAATGTTTTCTACATTTCTCTTCTAAAACCTGTTGTGTTCAGTCTCTTCCTCCTCATCCCCTATCCATGTTGATAGAGATTTGGATTATGTCATCTGTAAGATCTTATACTCCCATTTGGTTCATGGTGCCGTTCAGTCCCTTGTTGATTGGAAAGGGTACAGTCTGCAGGAATGCTCCTGGGTACCCACTCATGATGTCCATGCTCCACTCCTCCTTTGAGCCATTCACCTAGAAAAATAATAATAAACCTGGTCACCCAGGGGGCTCTCATGGGGGAAAGGGCAGTGTCAGTCTCACACCTTGATGTTCCTAGACACAACTCCTTTCTCAATAGCTCTTGACTGCTTTATATCCAGATCTAAGTTTCTTCCTGTGACCAAACTTTGAGCATTCCTGCTTGCTGTTTCAGCATCTGATGCTATGTCTTATTTTATGGTACAAGCCTGGCTAGCCTTGTTGACTTTTCCACCTTCTTGTACTCCAACCTTGGCTACGAAATTTGACTTTCTCTTGGACTTTCATTTGTTGTTGCATCCCTGGACTTTCCTCCATCGAGTTTCTGTTGCTCTTCTCTGCCCTGTCGGCTTGCTGGTTCAGAATAGCATCCTTCTCCTATGCCAGTTCCATAGCAATTCATGGTGAGCAACCTTATTCTCCTCTCACCATCAGCTGTAAGTATCAGCTTCCCTTCCAGTTGCTTTTATTGTTTATACTGGAACTCTAAGGTAATTAACTCAGCTATCCACCGAACCCTTTGTCTACACTTGGTGTCTATTCTCCTTTTGCCAGAATGGTAAGGGACGGATCCCTTCAGCTCCATTTTTCTTTTGCCAAGCCTGAAAGACATGGATTCCTACAATGCTATAATACTACCTTCACCAAGCCTAAAAGGGATGGATCTCTGCAAATCTGTTTTCTCTTCTCTAGGCCTTTAAGGGACAGATCTTGACAACCACTTTCAGCTCTGATTCCAGTATCTATAGGTCTGTACCTTTTCTTTGGACTCTGTCCTCTTTTAGCCTGTGCTCTTTGTTGTCTACTTCTGCAACCCCAGTGGGTACCCAGAGAAACATGAGTCTATCTTGATCTTGCCCAGATCAACTGAGGTCAGATTTATAACCTTGAGGTCAGCACCTTACCCACAGTTCTAGCTGCAGCAAACGCACACTTGAACACGACTATGATATACTAGCATTGCACCCAAATCCTTGCTCCCTGGAAACCTTCCCTGTGAAGCAGTAGCATTAGACTCTGTGAGTCTCACTACACAGAAGGAAATCTTAGTGTGCTGGACTCATCCACGTCAACATAAAATCTGGCAGCTAAGACAATCTGGTGAGCTGGTCGGTCTCATGACACCAAGCTCCATTTTCGTTGAAGGTCCAGCAGTAAACATGGAATGAAAAGCAAAATTATTATTTGTTTACAATACACCTTACTTCTTTTAAACCCCTCACTCCATCTCTGGTTTTCCCATCACAAACTATTCCCGCCATCCATCCTGCACCGACTTTCCTGATGGGGGATGTGGCCTACCTGCATTTGTTTTTAATGGGTCCCCACTAGGGAAGAAAAGGAAGGGAGAAAACAAGGGGCACCCCTTGTGCAATATCAGATGAAAACTATGTACCACCAACAAAAAAATATTGTGAGCAGGTACTCACAAATGTAGTTGCTGAATTCCTACATATAGCTACATATATGGCTCACAGCAGTGATAACTCCTGGGATGGATATGCTGGCCCAGAAATAGCTAACCAGCTTTCAGTATGAATGTATTATCAAAAAGCTGCTCCTCTAGCAAAAAAAAAAAAAAGTCATAAGAAAGAGTAATACTATAGTGTAATACTGCAAATATTTCTGTAAAAAATGAATAATTAAAGTGGTATACTCAAAATCAATTTGGTAAGGACCAAATGATTGCCTGACATGCCAACATACGGAGAGATTTCTCTTTCTCCATTCAGGGTACAAAGGATCTGCACACAAGGTTCAAGCTGTACTCTTAAATATATATATATATATATATATATACACACACACACATTGTTTTTCTTTTTCTGCCTTTTCTTTCTTAGATCAAAAAAGAAATAGGACAACTGCGCCAATGGTTTGGTCAGATTTCTTGACAGGATTGAGAACACTTGTACTCATCAGTCAATCAAATCATTCATACTAGTATTTAAATGTGAGTAGAATGTCATCTGTTTTCTTATATATCATTGACATTTGTCTTTGAGAAAGTAGTGTGTATTAGCCACAAAACACATAACAGGAAGGCCTTTGATTTTTACCTTGTTTTATATATTTTTCTTTTTTTATAAATTCCTATTTTGAGGATGTTATCATGGAGAGCACATATGTCTTTTCTTGAACCTCGTCTGCAGATCCATTTGTACACTGAATGGAGAATGGAAAATCTCTCTGTATGTTGGCTTGTCAGGCAATCATTTGGTCCTGATTAATTTGATTGTGAGTATATTACCAGGTTCATTATCCATTTATTACTGAAATATTTGCAGAATTATACTATTGGATGCCCTCTTACTTTTGTCTTCCCCATTAAGTCTAGGGGGAGGAAGGACAAAACAGGACGAATTGCAATGCACAAAGCACTTTAAGCTATGTGATAGTGATAGGCTATTGTGATATTATGATAATTAGATGCACTTCTGCTATGTACATGTTCATCCTAATAATTTGTCTAGCATCTTGCACATAACTAAGCAAGCGATATTGAGCAGCACCAATAATCTTCAATTATGGTTGAAAGGGATGTCCTTAATTTTGGGACTGTAATTTTTTCAGCCCAATTTTTGAGTAGACAATACATTTTTGTGTTGATACCTTTCTTCTATTATAATTTGGTTGGCAGCAGTTCAATAGCCCTGTTTAGGGCTAGTAAAATATCACTTGGGTAATCTGTTGCTGTTCTTGTGTTAATTATATAGAGGTTTGATACCTCCCTAGCATCCAAGGAGTAGGAAGCCTCATTAAAATGATTGGGAACGTTTATTTGTCTCCTGTGATGCAGGTGGTTTGCCACAGAATTTCTCCAGTTCCCCTTATTAAAACACCCTCTATGTGCGTTTCAGTGGTAAATGAATTTGTATCTGCATTTCTGGTCTCAGTTTGTGGTGTGTACAGAACCGCAGATGGCACTTCATAAATCAGTTTTGACCCCCATGGCATCAGCACTTAGATTAATAAATAGCTCCTTAAGTGGTCTTATGCAAACATGTACCAGTTACGTTTCTCATCTTTCAAGCACTTTGATTTCTCCACTCTTTAGTTTACATCTTCCAAAAAAAGAAAAACAATTTTCAATATCTCATTCTTCTCTCTCATGATCTTGCGGTTTCAAATGGTAATTCTCAAGTCTCCATCTGTCTGTTCTAATAATATGTAAATAATAGGTCATAGGCTCATGAAAATGAGGCTGCCCATAATGACCTGACCAGAAGATAAATGAGAGTAAAATAAGATAGGTGCCTTGTGATCTAATTCCACTGCGGTTATTGGAATTATGAAGAAACTGCTTTGGGCCTCAAAGTCAAATCATATGTTGGTAAGAAAGTTATTGTTTTAGGATCTACTAACGGAATATGAGAAGCTATCACCATCCACCAGATATTTTAATAAGTCCAGCAGGAATGCAGAGACAATAGCTCTGTCAATTTAAACACACTTAATATCTATGTGTGCTGCTCAGATACTGTCGGGAGAATGTAAAAGTAGAAGAATTTTATACCAACTTGGAGGCAAGAGGTGTTGCTAAAAGAAAAGAAAATGCTATATTAAATGCAATAGCGTTTGCATTCATAACACTCCACAAAGCAGGTGACAGAGAGACTCAAAAGAGCTTGCAATCTGGTTAACAATGACGATGTAAATGAAATGCAAAAGCCATGATTATGACGTTAAGCAATCTAACTTTAACATTTTGAGTGCCAGAGAGATGTGGAATGCATTGTGCTCATGCTGCAAAAGCATTGGACACCCCCCCTCTCTCAATATGCATATGACTTTGATCGTGACTGCACTCATTCGTGTTTATTATAGAGTTATGTACATATACACACATACATGTACACTGTCACAAACATACACACACTCTCACAGATCAATACTTACACATTAATGATAGATTTAGGGATAGATTATAGTATCTTGATTTTATTCATATTAATCTCTGCGTCTTCTTGCACCTGAGAACTGATATTCATGTATCAGAGTTAAAAAAATTATTAAAAAAATGTTGGTGCTGGGGATTTTTCTCTCCTTACACAAACGTTTACTTTTCTATCGGGGTGGTTCCAATATATTCACAGTTACCTGCACCCCAGGTGACAAATAAGACTTCCTATTTAATTAAATGGAGCTTTTATCTCCATGAATGCTAGAGATGCTTGTAAAGTATTTGCTTTGCAATGCATTGGATAACACTCTAGTATTCAAAAGGTTAATGCAAAATTTAAACCAGTGGGGATTTTGGGAATATATAGGAAGTTGCATTTGGTTTGCCCCCCAAATTACTGCACATTTATTTTGAATGTAGGGCTCTTAGAAAAGTGGCTGAAGGAACAGAGACATGTTAATGGTGACATTTCTGAAGCTAGATTTTCTCCTTTCATTGCATATTACTAATTCTCCAAAGGCAGGTGGTAAATGACCACCAAAATCCACATCACTGGTGATCCAACCTTATATAATATATGTGGACCTTGGGGATGTTTCTACTATTGTAGCACAAATAAAAGTGTGTTATCTGTTATAAAGACCCCAACACGTTGCAATTGTTCAAGTTATGCCATTCTGCATATAAACAGTATTTTTTATTTGACAGCATCTTAAACTGGTAATTTGTGAGTAGAAAAGAATGCCTTTTATTATTTTATAGAACAATAAAAAAGCAAGAGAAAAAAAAAAACACTTTGCCTACCACACATTGTGATTATGTACAATTGTCTATGAATGTGGTATGAATCATTATTGTTAGCAACACAATAAGTTAAAAGCATTATCCACCAAAAAACTACATAGAAATAAACTAACTACATGCAGTTTTAGCCAATTACAAGCGTCACTTCAATCTGATTCTGAAATGATCTTCAGACAAATGTAATTTTAAATAATTGTTAGTGGAAAAGTGGAAATTTGCACTTCTTGGTTGTCTCAGATTCCATTGCTTACCGAGTTATGTATTTTTCCTCTCAAATGAAGTCAGTGACATCAACAGACTAAAATTATATTTTGCCATTTCTTTCTAGATTAAGAAAGGAATAGGAGGAGTGTTGGTGGTAGTAAAATCACACTAAAAAAACTGTGCAAGAATGCGTTGGTGGTAGTAAAGTCATATTACAAAAACTGACTGTGGCCATGATTCCTGAAGCTCCTTCAATAAATGATGATGATTGCACTCCTCCCAACGGGACTGTAAGTAAAATGTGAAAAGTTCTACCAGTATTATTAAACCTTTTAAGAGCTCTAAAGACAACGAGTTGTGTTCTAGAGTTGTTTCCACACAACTGTTGTCTCAGAGAGTGACAGTAAAATCATTCCAAAACGACTGGACAATTTTCTATAAATCCCTCCAAGGAGGAAAATTAAAAAAAGTTATTCAAACTTTAAAAAACCCGACAAGAATATAACAGTTGGGGGAATGAAGTGGATGCTGCTGTTTCTACCAACCTACTTATTGATGATGACTATGATGTTGATTTAGAAAATCATCCTCCAGTGTCCTCTCCTTCTTCTGATATCTTTGGTATGTCCAAAGAAATAGCTGAAAGGGAGTGGCTCAAAATTTCACAGCTGGAAAGGAGTAATATATTTGTTTATAAACTCTTTGAGAGCAATGAAAAGTTTGACTCTGTAAAAGTTATTACAATAGCACCCATGTCTCCTACTGTTTGGCAAATGCAAAGCACTGAGATACCTGGATATGACAAGGATTATAGAGTCCCAACAACTGTCACAATATCCATCTTCTCCACCACTGCTAGTCATGTTGTTAAAGCTAAAGTTACATAGTTCTTCTTCTATGTGTTACCAACTCATCCTTACCAAGTTCTTAGAAAGCAGTCAAAAAAGTGCACAAACATAAGTTAAAGTTTGCCTGTGGAATGGAAAACTTGCCAAAATGCTGCCCTATTCTTTTTTATTTGAGCAGATGTCAGAAATTGTGCACATTGCAGCTATATTCCCACACCCATGTTCACTGCACACCTTCTTTCCAGATGCACATGAAGTGGTTTGTGGTGCTGATGTTGTGGCCAACTAAGCATTAGCAGCAAGAACACCCAACACCACCTGTCCAATATCACTGCTGGTACTTCCACTTCTACCACCACAGTCCCACCACTACTTCTTGTAGCCAGAATGGTAGACATACCAGCCTTATCCTGCTGTGACATTTGATGAAGCTGGAACTGAAATGAATCATCAGCAGGAGGAACTGTTACATCACAAAACAATAAAATGTCACTGGTGATTCCCATTCCCACTATCTCTGTCTCTGACTACTGAGTTAGGAAGTTCTCATGTCTGTAACAACATGGCCACCCTCACCAACACCATTCTTCCTCCACTCTTGCTGGTGGTGGTGGTGTTGAGTGGTGCACTAGTCACAGCCACAGCAGGCTCCAGATCAGGCAGCTTCAACTCTGTGTTGCCATTGCTGCTTACAGCCACCTGGGGAAAATCAATGTTCACTTTTTCAGAATCATTCCCTCCCAGGGCCCTGGGGATGTGTAGGGAAGTTGGTGGCAGCACGCTTTGCTGGTGGTGCTGCAGGATTCTGAGTTGCTGCTTATGATAGAGGATTCCTTCTCCACAAATCAACAGCAGGAGCCGTCTTCCAACTCCTCTTACTCATTTTTGACATAATGTCTCAATATACAATGACAGCACAGTATAGCAGGCAATTGTAGCAACACTACAAACTACAAATTATTTTTTTAAAACAATTTCTCTAGCTCTCTCATAGCATGTCAGTACATTCTGGGTTTTTATAGTAATGTGGCAGGAATTATCATGGCCATAGAACACACAGCCATAAAACTTGAAAAGTTCTTGCAAGAAATTCATCAGCAGTAGTGAAAATGTGAGAAATTCATATATTTTCTATGTGTATGAATTTCAACAGAGTAAGTGGTAAATAGTGTAATTTTCCTAGTTAATACTCCGATAACGCTTCTTTAAGACCTCAGTGGCTGTGGCCTGATGCTTCTGGTAGATGCCATCAAGCACTTTCTCCTGTGTCCTCTTGTCTGTGGAAATCTTTGCTGAGATTGGTGGTGGTTGCTATGGTTCCATCAACACTGCAGTAGCAGGTGCATTTGAGGCATTTTGACTCTTTTGAAGAAACAAAGTATTGCGTGCATTGGATTGCCATGTTATGTGGAGATGTAATATAGCAACTGTACCGATAATCGTATTTGTACATGAATTTTGACAGAGAAAGTGGTTAATAGTGTAATTTTCCTAGTTAATACTCAGATAACACTTCTTTAATTTGACACAATTTTCTACACCAAAAATACAGGGTTTTTTTTGCGGATGCACAGTTAAACATGTATTACTAATCAGGGCCGAAGAACTGAAATATTTTAACCCTTTGCTTGGTAGAGATGTTGGACTTTTCTAATATCCAAGGGGTTATCCCTTTGAGTGCCAGAGGGGGTAGGCAATGCATTGCTTTGCAATGCATTGCGTATCCCTCTGGCACTCAAAGGGTTAAACAGAACAAGACTTTTTTGGAACTCATCGTTGAATATTTTACTAATTACCACTTATTGTAGATGATTATAAAAAAAAATGTTATGAAAGAAAAATGGTTGAAAAATCCAAATAGGCTTAGGGAGATTGAAAAATGTAACTTCCATTTTAGCCTCAAATAATCTATATTATCAAATAATTTATCTTTATTTTTGGTATACTAACAATGTTTGCTGTACACTCACGTACAACTTCACATGTGATTCATCTCTCTAAATTTAATACCACTTTCAGGGAAAAAAGCATTCTTATGATAAATGAATCAGCTTAGGGCTACAAGGTGCATTGGACAAAGATATATGTATGCATGTATGTATATTTTTGTATATCTATTTCTTCTGAAGTCAAAGGAATATCTAAATGGAATACAACCCAAAGATTTCCTGTAAGACCTTAACCCTTTAAAAACCAGAAAGATGGGCAAAGCTTTGCATCGCACTCCTCTGTTTCCTGACAGGTTAAAGGGCCATTATTAACAAAAAATGAAACATGTTTATATCAATGTAATTATTATATACTTCTAGCTAGCTTTTTGTTTCTTTTGAATGAAAGCTTTAAAATCTGTCATAAATGAATGAGTATGGAGGCTAGAGTATGTACACTACCGGTCAAAAGTTTTAGAACACCTCCATTTTTCCAGTTTCTATTGAAATTTACGCAGTTTAATGTCTCAGTGTACTCTGAAAATAAAGCATAGAACAAATAAGCAATTGGACATTAAAAAGAAATCATGGAATCGTTTTCCTTAACAAAATGTAATCTAAATTTTTGACTACCTTTTGAAGATATAACAGCCGAACACACTTGTGGTATTCTTTCCACAACGGAAATCAAATATTGTTCTGAAAGTTCTTCCCAAAACTGTTGCAAAAGTTCCCACAAATGTGTTGCACTTGTAGGTTACTTTGCTTTCACCCTTCTGTCCAGTTCATTCCAAACCAGCTCGAAGGGGTTTAAGTCTGGAGACTGTGCTGGCCATTCCATGATTTGAAGCCTACCATCTTGTTCTTTTCTTCTAAAGTAGTTCTGAAACAGCCTGGGTCATTATCTTGCTGTAGGATGAACCCCTAACCAACTAGGCATGTACCAGAGGGTATTGCATGGCGCTGCACAATGCTGTGGTAGGAGTATTGGTTGAGGGTGTCACTCAGTCTGTGCAAGTCGCCAACTGTGGATCCAGCAAAAGAACCCCAGACCATCAAGCTTCCTCCTCCATGTTTGACAGTTGGTGTCACACACTGAGGAACCATCCTTTCGCCTACTCAACGGCGTACAAAAGCCCTGCGTGATGAACCGAAGATCTCAAATTTTGATTCATCGGTCCATAAGACCTTCTTCCAGTCTCCAGTAGTCCACTGGCGGTGCTTCATGGCCCAGGCAAGCCTCTTTTTCTTATTATGCCATCTTAATAATGGCTTTCTTACTGCCACTCGACCATTCAAACCTGAAGCTCAAGGTCTTCTCTTCACAGATGAAACTGACAATTGCTTACTTTGATCAGTGTTAAGCTGTGCTTGAAGCTGTGAGCCACATGTCACACAAGCTGTTGACTCTCAGAAACTTGTCATCTGATTCTGTTGTACGTTTGGGTCTGCCAGACCTCTTCCTGTCAGAGTTTCCTCCAGTTTCCAAGTGCCTTTGATGATGTAGGAAACAGTACTCACTGACACCTTGGCTTTCTTTGCAATTTCTCTAAAGGCTTTTGTTAACCTAAACTGTTTTTTTTTCACCTCTGGCAGTTTACCACTTACCCTTATACCATTTCATGTTATTCGCTGGACTTAAACTGTGTAAATTTCAATAATACTGATAAAATGGGGGTGTTCTAAAACTTTTGACCGGTAGTGTATATCAAATATTTATATGCAATGCAGCCCTGCTGATCCAACATTTTTGATCAGCTTGATTTACTGTCACCTTCTAGAACAAAGCTTTGACTCCAGGGGCATCTCTAGGGTGGGGCTAAGGTGGCTGAAGCCCAGAGTATGTCATTGTGCTGCTTCAAATAGAGACTATGGTGTAGCTAAACTATTGCAAGAAACAGGGGACCTGTATCTGAAGATCCATGTGAAACTCGTCAATGCAATGCATGCTGGGGTTTTCAGTCTGTGTCCTCAGAACAAGTTTGAAAGTGGTGCCCTGAAAGGCAAAGAAAACCCCAGCATGCATCACGATGCAGCATGTCAGTGGATCTTCACATACAGGTCCCCTGTTAGAGTAGTGACATATCAGGAATGCTATACTACAAAGGAACACTGGATGGCATTGGCAGCAGAGAGGTGCTGTCTGTAATGGGGAATCAGACACAGAAACAGACTATACCTCCAAACAAAATGGAGAAAGGATGGGAAGTTCAGTGACAGACAAGTAGAGGAGGGGCTAAGAGTCACAGAGTGCATGGAGAAGAAGAGGCACATAGGGGAAAGTCAGAAATGCGAGACAGAGGTTTTTAATCCATTGGATGTAAGAGTGCTCGCCACTGCATTGTTTTACATTGTGTTGGTGACCACTTTAACAAACAAAGTGTTAAAACACAGTGGGAACAAATAGATGAGTGCTAGACATGCCAAGACTCCGTACGGCTGACAGAAAAAAACAAAAACGTAAGGCTCACCAGCATCACTTATTCATCCCCAGACAGTAGTGCTGCCGCGGGTCTCCTCATCCCACATACATGAATCCATAGAATATCACAATGATTGCAGCTACTGGAGGGCATAACCAAAATACTCTTGTTCCATAAAACATATACTTTATTGATACGCATAAAAAACATATAATAAGATGGACTACAGAGCACGGTGATCCAAAACAGCAAATCACATCAAGACATCATCTAACGCGTTTCACGCCCCACCGGCGCTTAATCATAGACTGACTCAATACTGAACATGTCATACATTTAAAACCTCTGGTCCCACTCTGATTGGCTAAAACACAAATTCAAATCAACATGGTGTATTACTGATTATACACACGTCGATCCCGATCTCTCACAGCCAATCCTAAAAAGACAGGGCTGAAAGAGAAAGGGAGAGACATGTATACATATATTATAACCCTTAGCGATTCCTATTACTCAAATGGCAAAAACAACAATAATATTCTAACTTCATATCCATCAAAATATATAACAAATCTATATCATAGTTGTAAAAATGATCGATCGCCATAAGCACATCCTTCATTATTCTCATTTCAAGAAATATACAAGGAATGTAATAATTCAAAAAACGCCTGATTAACATAAAGGCTTCTTATACATAAGGAACTACAATGAGAGGGAGAAAAGGGAGCCTTTTTCATCTTATGTTCTCTTATCTTGTAAAAAAAAAAAAAAAAAAATTATATATAAGAATACATAATAGAACACCAATCAAAAAATATGACTGATGTCCCATTCCAAATTTAACCCAAATGGGACTCTAGTACCCAATTTGAAAATCCAAAAAGCTTCCCGACGATTAATCAACCCAAAAATATCCCCCCCTCTCCAAGGTGTCCTCACCCTCTCTATTAAAACACAGTGGGCCTTATACATCAAACTAAAGAGTTTGAATTCTGGAACAAACCAACTCCACCAATCCTGCAAAGAGTTTCTGTAAATATAACACTGTGATTGCTTACCCTTCTTGCACTCCAAGGGTTAAATTAAATGATTTATATGGGGCTTTTAACCCCTTCCCCTTAATTGCTAGCAAGCTCTCCATTGACCACTTTAATAACCAATTGAGCCACGTTCTAGAGCCAACAACTCCACTGATTTTGCAGCAAACCATCTCTACCACTTTTGGAGCAAACCAACTCCACCAGTTTGGCGCAAATCAATTCTGCAAAGAGATTCTATAAATTTCCATTCAGTGATTTAAATGGGATGTGGGCGAAAGCTCTCACCTCGTTCCTGCGAGAAATCCTACGAAAACCATGTTGATGTCCACTTTTTGGCGGGAAAATCCACTTTAAAACCCAGCGATTAAAATCTTCGAATTTTTTGCCCATTGGCTAAAATTCTTCACCATTTTTTCAATGGCTAGAAAGTTTCCGAACATTGATTCACATGTTTTTCGCCTTTTCACTATAAAACGTGATGTACTCCAGGAAGTGGAACACAATAGAAGCAGCTACAGAGCGTGGTAGACGTACTGTGCTATTCTGCTGTTATTTGAGGCAGGAGAGGCTCATAGTGACTGCTATCACTATGAGCACTTTTGAAAATAATAAAAGGAGGAACTGGAAGGATCCTTATATATCCTCTGAGTCTGATGAGGAGGGCGTGAGCACTACTGAACCAATGCTGTCCAATGCCCCTAAATCGCCCCTAGGGAAATTAATGGGTAGGGAAGAAGAAAAAGGTAGTATTGAGAGCAGGACAGGTCAGCTGCCTATGCCTGCTGCCAAACGTGCTGCCCCAGCTGACACCATTGCTGTACCAGCTACTAGAAGTGCTGCCCCTGCTACCATTAGTGCTGTTCCTGCTGTCAGACATATTGCCCCTGCTACCGCTACCACCATTGCTGTCTCTGCTGTCAGATGTGCTACCCCTGCTGCCACTAGTGCCGTTACTGCTGTCAGATGTGCTTCCCCTACTGCCACTAGTGCCACTGTCAGGGCTTGTGCTTTTAAAAAAATACAAAAAATAAAAATAAAGCCATAGTCCTACAAAAAAATCAATGTTTCCTCAGGGCTTGTTCTAAACAAGCCTATGTCCTACAATCAAAGTTTCTTCAGGGCTTGCGCCTCTAATAAGCCTAAGTCCTCCAAAGTAATGTTTTCTCAGGGCTTGAGCCTCTAATAATTCTAAGTCCTACAAATCAATGTTTCCTCAGGACTTGGGCCTCTAACAACAAATCTAACAAATCATCCTCCACAAAATACTCTGTCACGTCAAGTATCAGTCTTCCTCAGTGGCAGCTTATGTTAGGGAGTCCCTGTCTCTATCACTTTACATAGAAATTTCTTGTTTTATTTTTTATTAACTGTCCCCCCAATAGCAGTCAACACACCTCCACCCAAAACAAATTCCATGTTCAACTGATTCATTCCCCAGACTCCACCCACCAACACAGGCACCCTTCTCGGACCCATTTCGTACCATGTCTTATGGGGGGTTTTAATTGTATTTAGGATTTATTTTTTTATTAACTGATCCTAATCCCAGTAAACAAATCAATGTTTCCTCAGGGTTTGGGCCTCTAAGAACAAATGTAACAAATCATCCTCTACAAAATACTCTGTCACGTCAAGTATCAGTCTTCCCCAGTGGCAGCTTATGTCAGGAGGTCTCTGTTCTATCACTTTACATTTCTTATTTTATTTTATTTATTTATTTATTAACTGTCCCCCCAATAGCAGTCAAGAAACTTCCCTCAAAACAAATTCTCTTTTCAACTTGTTCATTCCCCAGACTCCACCCACTAACGCAGGCACCCTCCTCAGACCCCTTTTATACCATGTCTTATGGGGGGGTTAATTGTATTTAGGATTTATTTTTATTATTAACTGCCCACCAATCCCAGTAAACAACCCCACAAAAAACATTGCCTGTTCAACTGATTCTTTCTCCACTCCCCGACAACACAGGCACCCTCAAGCCCCTTTTATACTATGCCTTTGGGAAATAAAATAATATTTACTGTGTGTTTTGTGTAAATTCAATGTTCCCATTGATTTCAATGGAGTGAGCTAGGACAAAAAGTGGAAAACCGCACTTTCTGTGGGAAATTATTCGCCATGCGGGAGGTGCCATTATTCAACAATTTCAGTTTCAGGTGAAAAATGTCCACTTTAACACCCAAAGTGCTAAAACACAGTGGATCTTATTCATCAAAAGAAGTGCAATTCTGGTGAAAACCAACTCCAATAAATCTGGAGCAAATCAACTCCATCAATTATGGAGCAAGCCAACTCCAATAAATCTGGAGCAAACCAACTTCAATAAATCTGGAGCATATCAAGTCCAGCAATTCTGGAGCAAATCAAGTCCACCAGTTCAGGAGCAAATCAAGTCCAACAATTCTGTAGCAAATCAACTCCATTAATTGTGGATCAATCTTTAATCCTAGAGGAACCACTGGTAAGCTAAGCAATGGGGAAAACTGAGGGTAAAGTGCAAGGCAAGGAATAGAACATATGCACACTTACTAGAGCAAGACATTTATTAATAAACTGAACCCCTATTACTGCCATACTGTCCTCCTACTACAGCAAATAATTAGCTTTCCAAACTCCCAACCACATCCAGTACAGCCCGCTAGTTTTTATGTCGGTGGGCAATGGAATATGTTACATGGTAATAAGCTGCACAGATCACTACTAATCTGATATATTTGTAGATGTTTGGGTCTGGGGACCCTTGCATCTACATAAAATTAAACTAAAATTAACATAATATAACACAATTGGGTTTTAAAGCCCCAGGGGTACAACCCTGCAGCAAGTCTGGAACAGATAACATGGAATTGGTGTGAGATTCCAGAACATGGTTCATCTTCTTACAGGTTTTGATGTAATGAGGTAAAAATTAGTAGAATGATGGGGGAGGGTCTAGAGACTCCATTGGTTCTCATCACTTATCTGTTTGGTTATCATAATTAAGGCAGTTGGTAGGCTCTAGCCCCAGATATTTTTGGAACCTAGCAAAGCCCTTGTTTGACTCTCTAGCTGGTTGGAGACAATGAGATCTGTACTCACAAACAGCTTGAGAGTTAAAGGTTGCATACCCCTGTTCTAGAGGTAGTCTAGACACTGGGCTCATTATCACAACCGCCACAGCAGATAAACTATGTATTTCTTCTCTCTCTCCACAACTCCTCAACAAAATAATAGAGCAGATGTCAACAGCCATGACTTTTACCCTCCTTAGAGGAAATGGTTGACCATGCAGCCTTTACTATATTTGAGTTTAAAATGCCTGGGTTATAGGTTACAGTTTGTGTGCATTTTTTATCAAGCTTGTTAAAAAAACTGATGAAATGGAGATATTTGCTTTGAGATTCGAACATTTTGCCTTTGTTGTTTGCTGAGTATCTTATTCCAAGTGTGTTTTTCATCTCTATTATGACATTGATTGTAATTATCCTTTATTATAAGCTTGCATAAACAAAGGGGGGCTAAATCATTATGCACAACTGCATATGTATGCATTAGAAATGTACATTTGTCACATTTTACTAAGTGTGCTCTGCAGCCCTAAAATGACTCCTATCAGCCATTCGGGGAGGCTGAAAAGTGACTTCCTTGGGTAAAATGTGGCTCTCAGAGTGTTGCATGTACAGTCTCCATAGACCCCTTAAAGCATATGTAATAATTCATCAGTGCAGCCCCATTGACATTAGCCTTTAAAGTTAGTGACTGCACATTACTGTGTGCACAACAGCATCTGATTACTGTAGTGCGTAACTGTGGACAATCTGTACCATTGTTAAGACTTTGATGCCAGCATGTTCTGTATGCCAGACCCATAGCTTACACAGAGAAATGGCATACACTCACGCCATTTCCTCTATGCCTTGTTTACTACATTGAGTTAAAACAAGGTGTAGAGGAAAGAAAATGTCCAGGAATGCCCAAAATGCCCACAAAGTGCACCATTGTCCTCCCTTATTTCAAGAAGAATTAACAGGAGGAATTTTGGCAAATGTAAATTAGTAAATAGGCATTAGGCAAGTGAAGGGCCAGAATATCTATTCCAGCACCTGATTTACCATGTACATTTGCACATCTGTGTCAGCCTTTCACCCCAGTACAGAAAGTTTATGGGCAACTGGATCACTCATAGAACTGTATTGTGACTGTATTATTCTATTTTCCCTTTGGTTTGCCCAGGCTCACAATGCAGCACTGGCTTCATCAGCTGGTCTCTTCCCAGGGGAGCAGATATGCAGGTTGTGTACTATCCTGGTGATAGTTGCTCTTTAAAGGGATAGTAATACTTCGTTTTAACTTTATTTTATTTTGTAGGCATTAAAAAAACATGAAGAATGATATAAGTCTTATCTCTCAAACCTTTATGGTTTATGAGATATTCACAAGCAAAGTTCCCCTCCCCGCCCCTTTTACCTAGTGTAAGCCACTCTTCTCAGATGTGAGTCTGGTTGTATGACAGTACAGATAACAGAAGGGGACAATTTTCTTTGTATGAAAACAATGAAAGCCCTTCCCCCCTTGACAAGTTTTTCAGCTTTTTCCATTATCTTAATTGAAGATTGTCCCTCTCTGCAGTCTACCTGGGCATCTCCCTTCTGATCTGGTTGAACAGGGGGGGGGGTACTTTGTTTGTGAATATCTCTTAAACCATAAAGGTTTCAGAGATAAGACTTATATCATTCTTCATGTTTTTTTAATGGCTACAAAATAAAATAAAGTTAAAATGAAGTATTACTATCCCTTTAAGATTGTATCAAACATACACGTGCCTATGCAATTTAAACAGATGGGTAGCACTGTCAGCAGTGACAGCACTCCCTGTCTGATAGCAGGGGACATGATTGGACTGTCAGTGACAGCCCAGGTTTCCTGTCACAATAGGATCTGTTTGGCTAGACCCCCTGTAGTATAATTTCTGTCTTAACCAATGCCATCTAAGGAGGTCACAAAGCAAAGTTCATGGGGCATGCTGTCAGCTGTGGTAGTGAACACACATGCACATGCTTAGTGAGGAGACAGGAAGCCTGAGCTGTCAGCACCAACAAACATACCCTTAACTTTATTTTATGTCTGTCTTGACATTTGGGAGGGGGGATTCATGGTGTGAATATATTGTGGCAATTCTACTCTAAATCAGGCACTGTAACCAATTTTCAGTCACAACTCCTACATATTTACTAAGCAACTTCCATTAAACTAATCCCCTTAACATCGCCAAGAAGAGGGCAATGGGACAGTCTTTGGACATTTCAGGGTTCCTTTCCTCTATGCCTTAACACCATGCATTAAACAAGGCATAAAGAAAATTATGTAATTTAACACCATTTCTCTGGAAATGTTAATGGTGCTGGTGCATAGTGTTTGCTAGCATTAAAATCCTAACTCTGTTGGAGATTGTCCTCCATTATTCACGACAACAATCATTCTCTGTACGGCATACCCCATAGTTCTGCTGCTGGTCTTAGAGATTAGTGCCACTGGAAATGCTCAGGCAAATATGTACATTTGTCCAAATGTCTGGGTAAAGATTTAACAAATAACTTTTATTGCTGCCCCTTTAGCCATGAAGGCATACATTGTGATTTGGGTCCACTTGAATATTGGGAGTGTCCTCATGATGTCACTTTTGACATAATAATGTAATTAAAGAGGAAATTGTCGCACTCATGTTAGGGGGTGTCATGAGGGGTCATGATACCCCCTTTGAGGTATAATGTATATATTATTAAAGTTAAACACATTTCTTTAACCCCTTAGCGACCCTTGACGTACCAGGACCGTCAAGGGTAAATTTGCTTTAAGGACCAGTGATGGTCCTGGTACGTCAAGTGTTAAATGGTAGCAGCGCACCGCCGTGCGAGCTACTACCATTCATTCCAGGCTGAGACTGAGCGGTCCAGTACCGGACCGTTCAGTCTCAGCCTCTGTCGGTTGTGCCAGGTCATGTGATCGCTGCGTCAGCGATCACATGTGCCGGCATTCTAAATCAATGAATGAGGCAGTGCTGCTTACTGCCTCTAGTGTCTCCTCTCTGTCAATGCGTCCCTTACATCAAAGTAAGGGACAGAGAAGCAGAGAGGAGACACCTAGTGGAAATAAAAAATACAGCAGCTGGGGGTGTTAACCCCTTCACTGCTGGTGCAAGAGGATGGCTAGATGCAGGTCAATTTCTGACCTGCTAAATACACTTTTTTTTTTTTTTTTAAATAAAAACAACACACTTTTTTTTTTTTTTTTTTTTTTTACAAATAAAATATTTTATTTTTTAAAAAAACATCTCAAGAAACAAAATTGGAAGTGTGATTGTTGTTGTGCTATGTAATACACTTACACACACCGCCAAATGTAATGATCAAAAAAGTGGGAAAATAGGATGGGAAAAAGGGACATGGGGATTTTCACCCGGGGGGGACAGTGGCCACTTTAAACTGCGCATTTTGTAGGTATGACTGACGGGTCATACCTTTCATGCAGTCTCCATAAAAATGTAACCCTTTGCACCCAATTGACCCCAAGAGAAAAAACAAAAATGGTGGGTTTTTTACATTTTTTTTACATTTTTCTTTAATTTTAATAAAGTAAATGGTGGGTTATCCATATAAATAGGGTATCAAAGGAAAGCCATATTTGTTTGTAAAAAAACAGTATATAATTTATGGGGGTGGAATAAAAGCCTAAGAGGGAAAACACTGTTGAACAAAGACATAGTCAAAAAGGTCAGAATTGCTCCGGTCCTTAAGTCAAATCCACCTCTGATTTTCCCGGTCCTTAAGGGGTTAATAAACATAAATTGTTAACACACACACACACCCATATACAGGCATACCTTGCCTATTAACCCTTTGGGTACCAGAGGGGTAGTAAACACATGCTAAGCAATGTTTTCCTACCTCTCTGGTACTCAAACAGTTAAGTTTTGAATAAAAGACAGATTTGTCGACTTCATGGCAGTCCCTGAGGTGAATGTCGATTGGAGTTAGTATGTCAAATATATGCAATATATGTCAACATACTAAAGGGGGGTTGTCGAAGGGGGGGGTGACATTGTGTAGTGCTTGGTGTACTATTTCTGTTTATTGTAAACCTTTGAATGCCACAGGGGTGAGCAGTGCACATCCCTATGACATTCAGTGCTGTCCATGGTGCTGAAAGCCATCTCTGTGTTCCCCTACTGGCTGGGTAGGGAAGCACAGACAATGCTGTTCAGAATTGTCGTAGTGTTGGTGATGTGCGACTGGAGGAGATCCCTTCCACACCAACAGCACTTTGAAAATCCTGTATGCTAATAGGGACCTTCTCTAACCCTCCCCTTCCATCCAACAATTTTTGTGAATATGTCCATGTATATACAGATCGAATTGTCTGAGTGATTCGAACACATTGACTGGATCATACCGACACCACATCAACCTTTAGTGCATCTAGGCCCTGTTTTGTTGCTATTTAACTCATGTTATCCCTAACACTCTGTTTTATTTTCCTCTATGGTATTTTTCTACTCTGAGTTGTGTGATGTTCGCCAAAAAAAAATGGGTGTTAGATTTATGGAGGAAAATGTTGCAATTTAACTTGCGTTAGCCCTAACTCCAACATTTGAATGGCTCTGGGCTTCGCTTCTACATTGTCCCCAACGGGCGAGATTTTGATGTTTTGGCGACTGGCGTTGTGTGTTTCAGAACTGTCGTTATTTCTTACTAGTGGGAACAATTGCATTACTTACTTGACGTACAAAACCACCTTCGCCAGTTTTTTCTGCCGACGCCAATATTTACATCAAGCCCTAAAAAAGCCCCATTTAAATCAATTATATTTTTGGGGTAATATTTTTGTCTCCTATGTTTCACTTGGTTTGCCTGAGAATTAGTCCTCTTTATTTTTGCAAATGGCCACTTGTGCGCCACGTAGCAGGAACTTGGATTGGAGTGATGTGTGCATAATGTTACACGCTGAGAGAGCAGTATGTTCAAAAGAAAAGTGGAGGCGTTCTGGAGCAAACCAATTGGACTATAGAGGATTTAAATGAAACTTCATCCCCTTGAACGTCAGAGAGGTCTGTCTCCAATGAATAGCAAAGCAAAACATTGGCCTGACGCTGAGTTGAAAGCACAATTACGCTTTTTATACTTTCAGATGGTATTGCCCTAACTCATTGAATCTGGAGTGGTTTTATCTGTAACATATTAAGATTTGTTATTAATAAACATAGTTTGGATTATATCCCGCTTGTCCAAATACTTGAAGATTATAATATTCCTTTGATCTGTTAAACTGGTTAAGTTAACCCCTTAAAGGATTATAAGCAGTGAACTCGAACCTCGGAGATAGAGGAGAAACTTCATGCTGGACACCTGGGAAGATTAGCAGATTGACGGATTGCAGTTCTACTTAAACCTAAGTGGATGCTTTTGATTTATTCCTATATGGATATATGAAAGTGGTTTTCTTTTTCCACATTCTGTTGAGGGATCGATTGCTGCTGGATAATTGAAAGTGTGGAGGTCAGGAAGGATCAGCGAGGAATAAAGATATTGGTTTCTGGTTAAAGTATATTAACATGTAAGTGGATATTTATATTGTTGATATTGAAACAGGACTAATTTTAAGAACATTTTTCCTCTTTCTTCTTTTTTGTATATCCCTGGGAGCTGGAAGAACGGAGGACTGTCTGGAATGGAACTGTATTACTTCTAATATATTGATACATATTGGTTGATATTGTGTTTATGTAGATCATTTGATAATACTATTGATCGAACCGCCTGGGTAACTTGTGTATTATTGTGATAATTCTGTGAGTGACGGACTATACCTGTGGCTGAATCGAATATACAGTTTAAGTATACATAGTGTAATAGCGCTGAGAATTCCTTATATATAGAAAGTGTTGGAGTCCTATTAACCATTCCAAGGATTGAAATTCCCCATTATTATAAATGAACATTTTTAGGCTTTCTCCCCAATAGTGCATTTGCTTTGTGCCAGAACTCCCCATGGTGCACTTGGGTTACCCCAGATTAACTCTGCTTTGCCTTTATAAATATGGACCTAAGGGCCTTATGCAGAAAGAAAATTGGTGCATTTCAACTGTCAAATTCTATATCCCCACTGGAGACTTCTCTAGAATTCAATAGGTTAAAAACACCATATATATCCACTGTGGTGCAGTTGGCTTGCTCCAGAATTGCACTTATTTTTCTTTCTGCACAAGGCCCTAAATGTTTAACATACATCTTACTTTATTTCTTACTTCAGACTTTGCTGCACTAGAACTGGCACATGATATATGGAGTGCTGATCTGTATGCCTCAAGGTAAGGAAATCCTAAATTACTTGTAAACAGAGTCTCATAAGAGCACAGTATGACTTACAGCTTCTACCACTGTTTTGTCATGAGCTGTAATCTTAAAGTTACCTGCTCTACAGAACCTTCACAGCAGGCCTTGACAAGATCCTGCAGAGATCCACTAAGGCTGATGTTCTAAGTAGATCTGGAACAATTCTGAGGTAATCCAGCTGCACCATAGAGGACAAATACAAATGTCATTTTCTTTTAAATGAGATTTTCATTTCTTGAATGAGAGCGAGGTTTCCAATGCTTTGTTATGCACTGGAGACCTCTGTGGCATTGGAGGGGTTCAAAAGAAAAATAGACTGGTAAAACAATTGCTCAAGATTTTAAAAATTCCTATTTTAACACTTTCAGTACCAGAGGGGTGCAAAATCAATGCAGTGCAAACCCCTTTGGCACTCAAAAGGTTAACCCGTAGAATGCCATAGAGTTCTCCAGCGCATTGCATTGCCTCTAGCATATAAAGGTTAAAAAGACCCATTTACATTAAAGGGAATTTTTATTTCTTGGTTTTCCCCAGTGTCCCCTTAATGCATCACTCGCTTAAAGTGCAAGCTCATTGGGTTTTTAAAAAAAAAAAGTTTGATTACCTATTAAAGGGGAAATAAACTGCAAGGTTTACTTCAAACAGCATTTTCATTTGATCTATTTTAGTTCACTTCTGGTTGGTTCAGTTTACAATCTGATAAAGACTAGAGTCCCTCTCAAGTAATTTAGTACTACTATCTATCTATCTATCTATCTATCTATCTATCTATCTATCTATCTATCTATCTATCTATCCATACTTACATTCCTGGGAAGTTATGCATTAAGGAGTGATAAAGAGGTAATAAAGTGGAGATGACGTCTCCAGTGATATCACTTCTCCAGTTCCTATGTTATTCTATAGAGCATATGCACTATGATTTCTCCAACTTTAGAGATCTTAGTTCATAGCCTCTATGGAATAACATAGAAACTGGAGAAGCGATATCACTGGAGAACTCATCTTTTTATCACACCTTAGTGCATAACCCCCCATGTGATTCTCATGGTTTGACCCTGAGGCTCAGGTATTGACCAAAATCTCTGGGTATCATAATGAGAGTGAGGGTGAGAGAGTGCAGTTTTCCTACTACATTTCTACAAAAAAGTAATATGTGCATTCAAGTAGAGAGCTCTCTGAGTTATAGTAAGGTATAGTTTCCTTGATGACTACTTCGAGGCCTCTGGCTTACAACAAGCAGAGATATATCACTTACAATCTATGTTGTGAAGAAAGCCAAGAGTTAATATTTCAAAGATCCCATGTAATATATATATACACACACAAACAAACACACACACAAAAAACAAGAATTGGCAGTGGCACACTACTAAATTTAAGAAAAGCCATAAAAATACGCAAGTCCCAAAGAGTATGAACAGGGTATACTCAGCCTGGGCTTCCAGTAAGAGACAGAGAAGAAATTTTATATGACAGTGCTTCAGATCACCAAATGTTTTCAGTCCCTCAATGGATATTCATCAGGGTAACTAAGGAGGTGCACAAGTGAGAGTTTACTTACCTTGAGAAAGCAATCCAGACAACCTGTGACATACATGGAGCCCAACATGCCATCCACTTCATGTGCAGTATACTTTGGGAAACGGAGCATGACATCATCAAGAGGGACGGCCCATTGAGCATCCATGGAGGACCACCTATGCAAAAAAACAAAATGTCTAAAGATGATGTCAAAAGAAAAAGGACTAAACATAATAAAGAATAGTTATGAATACTAAGACCTAAATTAACAAATAATCAGAATTTGAGCAGAATAAATAATATTTCATTAGTCTAAAGTGATGTACACATGAATGAAAAAGCGATAATGATATATTCCATGGAATGATGCTGGCTGAAGGCATCACAGATCCAGTAAAACTGTATCATAGCGAGACATTCAAAATAATTGGTTAGAGGTACATGTAATTAAATTTCCTTCTAGGACTCCGGCACATCACAAAGCATTTAAACTGTGTCAATTGAAAAAAGAGTGAATGAACAAATTCCTAATATGTGTAAAGGACATTTAATTACATGTATCTCTATCCAATCATCCTATATAATAATTTGCTAGAATATTTGTCAGAAGCCGTCATGCACAGTAGAGACTACCTGAACGCACAGAATGCTGGGAGTTCTGTGCTGGGAGCATTCTGTGCTTTCATGCAATTTTTACAGTGCATGAATGTCAGTGGCAGGATGCAGAGCAGGACCGGCCTCTTATCCCTTTCAGTGCCACAGGGGTATGCAACGCATTGCAAAGCAATGCGTTGCGTACCCCTCTGGCACTCAAAGGGTTAACATCACCCAGACTTTGGCCTGTGTACATGGACTTTTACACTAGTTTTTAATATCTCACTATGATACAGTTCTACTGGATCTGTGATGCCTTCAGCCGGCAACATTCCACTGAATGTATTGATATTGCTTTTTCATTCATGTGTACATCACTTTAGAATAATGAGATATTAATCATTTTGCTTAGATTTTGATTATCTATTTATTTAGTTATTTGATTTCACTGATATTCTTTATTATGTTTATTCCTTTTTCTTTTGAAATCGTCTTTTGATATTTTGTATTTTTGTTTGGTCCATCTACCATCAGCTCCGATTAATCTTCATAGTGTTTGGGCCATGGAGAGAATTATTTTAATACTGTCTTTTGACAGTTGTACCTTCAGAGTAATTGAATAATAAAGTATCCCCTTCCTTCCCCTTTTGCTGATGTAATTTGTTCAAACCATCTTATATAATAATTCTCTAGGATGTTTGTCAGAAGCCGTCATGCGCAGTAGAGACTGCATGCGCTGCAGTCATGTGCAGTACAGACTGCACACGGTGCAGTCATGAGCAGTTCAGGCTGCTAGAATGCACCATGGCTGATACGGAGCGGGGCACTCCAAATTCGAACTATGGTCCACAGTCGGAGCGCCCCACTCCGTATCAGCCGCTGTGCATTTGGGCACTCTGTACTGCTCATTACTGCAGGGCAGGCACTGAGCAGAGAGGCTCCGGGCACCAGCCGAGGCTGCTGGGTTACACTGTGGCCCATGTACACGGGCTTTTAAACTAGTAATAATTTAAAGTATTAAACTTCAACAGTAACTTAAGTTAATGCTGAAGTTTATTATTTAAAGTATTATGGTTTGAATAGAGAAATAGAATTCCTATCATTTTATCATATTGTGGATTAACCTTTCCAACAGTCCCACTGGGATCGTAAATACCATTAAGTCCTCAGAGGAAGACTGCAATTTACCATTAACTGATCAAAGTATCTGGGTCTAGACTGACTTTACTTATCTGATTTCACATCCCCCTCCCTTTCACCTCTTTGCATCTTGATCACTCCCTCCATTCCTTTCACCTTCTCATCCATCTCTTTCATGTTTCCACACTTTATCTTCCTTGCCTCACCTCTTCGTCTTCCATTTCATCCACACGCTGATAGGTAGGGGGCTGTGTGTGTATGCGTCCTCTTCCTATACTGTCCTCCACTCCCATTGTCCTCCTCGCATCATGCTTATTAATGTCTGCTCATGTTGTGGCTGTAACAGGTTCAGACTGCACTGGAATACTGAAGCAAGCTACTTATGGCACACTCGCAGTACCTTACATAAGAGTTACATGTTAGTACAATGACCCCCCCCCCCGCCTGCTACACACACTATATGAAAGGGAGGAAACAATGTCCAAACTGAAAGAAAGTCAAAAATAAAGACAAACAATTCCATGTTCAAGCACTGGATGAGCTTTAGATCATGTGAGGTTTTCTCCTTTTCACAATATCCTCCAGTACTATCACTTGTGTCACTGCTTGCTTGGTGACAAGTAGACAAATTGGAGGGCACAAGTACTCTTCAAAGGATTCAAATAGTGTACTACTGTGTGATGCTTAAGTAAGCTACACATGCATAAAGCAGCTTGCTTAACCCTCAAACACTATTATATCAACTCACCCATCTGCTGCATGGATGTATGAACAGACGAACACAACCTGTAAGCCAAGAAAAAGGCACACATTCCAAGAAAAAACAAAAGCAAGCAAACAACAACAGCAAAACATCACAAACAAACTTTCAAGGCATGGCCCAGTTTGTTTCATAAATACAGTCACAGACTATTTTCATAACTCACCTAATAACACCTAAAAAATACACAGGCAACACAGTGTTCCACATTGCTGATACATTATATATAGAAAAAGAGCATCATGTGACCAACATTCTCCACCCATTTTACACACACACACACACACATGATTAGCGGTAAGGAGAAGTTATGCAAACATCATTCGTACTACCATTGGTAAATGCATAGGGGTGCAATTCCACTGGAGTGGCAAGGGGAGCAAAACCCCCAGGGCCATTCTTGGGAAAATCTGTGCAAGGATTTGCTCCCACCCTTCCTGTTCATCACTCTCTACTGCCTCTCCCACTCTCCTTGTTCATCATTCTTCCTGTCCCTCCCACTTTCCCTTTTCATCACTCTACACTGTCCCATCCACCTTCCCCATTTATTGTTCACCACTGTCCCTCCCACCCTTCCCGTTCATTGCTCGCCACTATATTTCCCACTCTGCTTTGTGTGTGTGCATGTGTGTGTCTTTTGAGAGCCAGAGAGCTATCCATGGGATGGATACCTCTTTGGCAGTGAAATAATTAACCCTTTCAGTGATAGAGAGGTATCCAGCACAATGTTCATCAATATGTTGAATTCCCCTCTGCCACTCAAAGAGTTAACCCTTTGAGTAGCAGAGGGATTCACAATGCATTGCTTTGTATTGGTTGCATACCCCTCTAGCATTCAAAAGATTGATGTGCATGGGCAATGCCATGACATTATTGCCAGTGTGTATATACACAAAGATTGCAGGAGGAAGCAAGCACTCTTGGTTACTTTTTTGATCGGTACTCACTACAATAAACCCTCAATGTGTTTGAGAAGACCTGTATGTGCTTGCCACTTCCTGATAATTTCGCATGGATTGGCATACTGCAGGGGTGTCAGAAGCACAATATGACAACTACTTATTTTATATTTTTAAATTATCTACCCACACTAAAATGGTCATAACTATGTGAAGGAAAGGTATGCAAGGCATACCACTTTGGAAAGCAGACATTTATCATCATCAAATGGCGGTTGTATATCTTTCTACAATTTTAGAGATACCGAAATCCTTCAAAACCATGGAATTTCCTATTGTATTCAGTACCTGCTACCATCATGAAAAAATGGTTCCCATTTGTATGGGTTTACATACTGTATGGGGTGCCAGGGTACTAACCTGCACCTTCCACTTTTTTAAATTAACTGCCTGCACTAAAATGGCCATAACCGTACCAAAGAACTTTCTTCTTTGGAGCCACTAAAGAGAGCTCATGGGCTGGGAATTGGCATATCTAAATAATGTGCATTGCTTCATAAAGTGGGTGGGGGTTAATTGGGTAGGCAATGCTTAGTCCTGATTGAGAGGAGGAAAGGTGGGATTTAATATTAGATTGGGGGAAGTAGGCGGAACAGGGTTGGAATATCATGGAGTGTTGAGGAAACAGGTCTGGATCTAAGTAACTAGGGAGTGACTCTGGAGATCAACGTTCGGTTGTGGTGCCAGTCACAAGATTCCCTTGCTGTGGCTGAAACTGGATAATAATTCTGGAATGAATCTGGATGTCTGACCCCAGTTGAGCAGGGGCCCAAGCCTGGATAGGAATATTTGTGTCTTGAGAGAAAGAACCAGACCTAAAGGTGAAACCCCAGATGCAGAAAGGTCAGATATGACTGGTAAACAGAGAATATCCACTAAACAAACTGACCAAGTGAATTGACTTGATCCGCTTGGAAGGTCTGCAGGTCAGAAGTAATCAAGTGGACTCCAGGTAAGACCACAACCAGGTGGAAGCTGCAAAGTCAAATGTAGAGTCAGGCCTCTAGTGGGATAAGACTACCATCGGGCAGGGATGTGCCTGAAGTTAGGCAGAGGATGAATCTGGGAGTGAGCATCATGACTTCTACAAAACAGCTGGACTGGCAGAATATATCTGTCTGGCCCGTCAAGCAAGAGATGCTCCTGAAACCTAGCGGACTGAAAACACTACGATACAGTGGGGTCTGCTAGAGAACAGTTGGCTAGAACCGCTGTAATGGACATACTAGTGGCAAACCTTAATCTCAAAAATGGAACTGTCAGACAGAGAGGAGACTAGGACTGAAGGGTCCCTGGGGACAGGAGTATGAGCAAGTGGGCTATGCCCGTAACCAGACAGCGGGCCTGCCAGATGAGAGGCAGCAGGGAAGAGGCACAAGCGGGTCTACATGACTAAAAGGAGGTAGAACCAATGGGTGCCTGGGAATCTATAGGAAGAACAAGCTACAGAACAGAAAAGCTGTGAGAGGAAAAGTGTCTGAAACTGCTAAGTAAATGGGGAGCAAGAGGTAGAACAAGTGGATTATAACCTCTATGAGTAATGGAACTGACAGGAACAAACCACTATGAAGTTGGTAAAGTGGGAGAACAACAGGGATATGATTACTATGAATCAGCGGAACTGACCGTGAGGAAGCATCAAGAACCGCTATGTACCAGAGAGCGAGGTAAACAAGCGGGATAAAACAACTACACTACAGTGTGGCTGTCAGGATAAACAGCAGCAGGAACAGCTTGCTTCCTGGAGGCCAAAGAAAGAGCCAGTGGGCTAAGACCGCAACAAGGTGGCAGACCTGCCAGATGAGAGGTGGCCAAAGTGGTAAAGACCTTAACAAAATACAGTGGTATGCAGCAGGGGAATCAGAGGATGAAATTAGTGGACTGAACTGAAATTAGTGGACTGGACTGAACAAGCGGGATAAAACAACTACACTACAGTGTGGCTGTCAGGGTAAACAGCAGCAGGAACAGCTTGCTTCCTGGAGGCCAAAGAAAGAGCCAGTGGGCTAAGACCGCAACAAGGTGGCAGACCTGCCAGATGAGAGGTGGCCAAAGTGGTAAAGACCTTAACAAAATACAGTGCTATGCAGCAGGGGAATCAGAGGATGAAATTAGTGGACTGAACTGCCAAAAAAGCAGCTTGGCTGTCAATGGGGCAGAGAAGAAACAATAGGAGAAACAAGGCCAGGGTCAGTCAAAATCAACGTCAGCCAGGCAAGGCCCAGAAACATGCAAGAGAACAGATCAATATGCAAGGTAATTAACTCTACAGAGACCTGGTAATTAACTCTAAAAATGGAGACTCTGGGTCAAGTATAGTCATAATTATTAAAATACAAATAAAAGATAAGAAAGGCATTCCATTTTGGAAAGTAGACATCACTTTCATCAAGTAAGGGGGTCACGACATTTTTACCTCTAAGTTGGGGTGCACAAATCTATTCAGAATTTGGCAATATAGGAAAAATAGGGCTATTATACATTTCTAGCCCTTCAAAAGATAGAGCTTTAAAAAATGTGGAATTTCCTGCTTTATGCATTGGTTACTGCTTTTCCAACAAAAATGGCAATCGACATACAGTAGGGGGTCCCAGAAGTATGATCCTATACCAAATACAATCCATTATTTTTCATATATGACTTACCTTTACTAAAATGGTTATAACTACAGAAATTAAGAAAATGTAGATAAATCATATCCAACAGTAGACAAGCAGCGACACTGGCTTTTCTAACCCTAGGCTTATGTGCACAATCACTTCAAAACGTACTAAAATCTTTCAACATCTTGGAATTCCCTAGCGTATCCAGTACCTAATGCCAGCCTGAGAAAACTGCCACCCTACTGGTATAGACTGACACACCATAATGGGAGAAAGGAGCATGGCTGCCAGTGAAAGAACTCTGGGGAAGCAGACATTGTTTGTCTGAGTCTATGGCTACCAGTGTAACAAAGGTGGTATGTCAAACTCAAAACATGTATTTCTGGCTGTTTGGCTACTAGTAAGACAAGGCTGTGGAAGCAGACAGTTTATGTATTGTTTTTGGGCTACCAGTGGAACAGTGGAATAAAGCTGGGATGTCAAATAGTGTACATGGAGCTCTGTGACTACCAGTGGGGAAAAACAACCAGACTGGAGGGGATCCACATGGTGGTTGTGTAGATCTATGACTTACAGTGGGCAGTAGAGCCAGGCTGGGGAGAGTGCATAGGGAGTAAGGATATGTGTCTACAATTGGGCATTTGAACTAGGAAGGGGGGGGCAGACAGTGTATGGGGGATTGATGACTACTTTTGGGCAGTAGAACAAGGCTGATGGGTCAAACAGTGTATATGGGGAACTGTGACTAGCAGTGGGCAGTGGAACCAGGATTGGGGGTTGGTGAGTGTATGTAGGCTTCTGAGAGTACCAGTGGGAAGTGGAACTAGTCTGGGATAGAGGGGAGATCAAACAGTGTATGTGTGGATCTGTGACTACCACTGGAACATGGATGGAGGCGGGGGGTTAGGCAGTGTATGTGGGAAGGTGTGACTACAAATGGGCAGTGGTACAAGATGGGGGGAGTTGGTCAGACAGTGCATTTGGGGATCTGAGACTGCCAGTGAATAGTATAACCAGGTTAGGGAAGCAGACAGTATATGTTTGTATGTATGCCAGTGGGGTGTCCGTGTTGGAAATCCCTGTGGTACACACAGGCTTGATACATTTTTGATATGTTCAGACCTCATTAGGAGCTTCAGATCCTGTCTTGAAATTCTTCCAGGTATTGATCACTTACACAATCGTGAGATCAATACTAGCAAAAGGAAGGCACTTGCTGCCTTATTTCTTCCTCACTTAATTAACATACAAAATGTGAGATGCTTCTGGGAATGAACAACAGCACACTGGCCTGTTCTATGGCTAGTCATGCCCTGAAGCATGATTGCTCCAGAGGGCTTTTTTGTTGCCTTCCTCTGGATCAACAGGGGTGTTATTGGCATGGGCTGGACTTGATGGACGCATGTCTTTTTTCAGCCTTATCTACTATGTTACTATGTAAGCATCACGTTTTAACTCTCTAGCGCCATTACAGAGGAGAAATTTCCACGTACATATTAGTCTAATCCCGCCCAAAAGGGCAGTACAGTTCCAAAATGACAGGCAAGTCCCCACTTCACGGAAAGACCAGCTAACCCCTGACATACGTTTTAGCCTATTTGGGCCTCATCAGGAGGGTGCAGCCGGATTACAGATGCACTGAGAGCAAGGGGTCCACGTCTGGATTACCCTTCACTCTTAGGGAGAGTCCCTAAGAGTAATCAAAATATCATGCAAAATGTGAGAGGCTTCTGGGAATGAACAACAGCACAATGGTCTGTTCTACAGCTAGTCACCGCCCAGAAGCATCACATTTTAGCTCTCTAGCGTCATTACAGAGAAGAAATTTCCAGATACATATTAGACTAATCCCACCCAAAAAAACAAGGTCCAGTTCCAAACTGACAGGCAAGTCCCCACTGCACTGGAACACCAGCTAACCCCTGACATAGCTCAGGAGGGTGCAGCTGGATTCCCTAGGCACTGAGAGCCAGGGGTCCATGTCTGGATTACCCTTCACTCTTAGGGAGACCCCCTAAGAGTATTCAAAACAACATACAAAATGTGAGAGGCTTCTGGGAATGAGCAACAGCACAATGGCCTGTTCTCTGGCTAGTCACTACCCAGAAGCATCACGTTTTAGCTCTCTAGCTCCATTACAGAGGAGAAATATCCACGTACATATTAGACTAATGCCACCCAAAAGAGTGGTCCAGTTCCAAAATGACAGTCAAGTCCCCGCTGCACAAGAACACCAGCTAACCCACGATATACGTTTCAGCCTAGTTAGGCCTTGTCAGGAGAGTGCAGTTGGGTTCCCTAAACACTGAGAGCAAGAGGTCCACGTCTGGATTACCCTTCACTCTTAGGGAGAGCCCCTAAGAGTATTCAAAATAACATACAGAACATGAGAGGCTTCGAGGAATAAACAACAGCATAATAGCCTGTTCTATGCCTAATCATCACCCAGAAGTATCCCATTTTAGCTGTCTAGTACTATTACAGAGGAGAATTTTCCACATATATTTTTTAAACTAATCCTGCTGAAAAGAGCAGTCCAGTTCTAAAATGACTGGCAAGTACCAACAGCATGAAAACACCAGCTAGCTCCTGGTGTGCAATTCAGCATAGCAGGACCTTGTCAGATGAGTGCAGCTGGATTCCTTAGGCACTGAGAGCAAGGGGTCCACGTCTGGATTACCCTTCACTCCTAGGGAGACCCCCTAAGCGTATTTTCTCTGTAATGGCATTAGAGAGCTAAAATGTGATGCTCTTGATCAGTGACTAGCCAGAGAACAGGTCATTGTGCTTTTGTTTGTGCTCAGAGTCTCTCACATCTTTTGGCTTGTTTCTGCAAAACACTTAGGGTCTCTCCCTAAGTGTAAAGGTAATCCAGACGTGGACCCCTTGCTCTCAGTGCCTAGGAAAGCTAGCTGCACCTCACTGATAATGCATGAATAAAGCAAAAATGTCTATCTGTGGTTAGTTGGTTTTTCAATGCATAGTGGATTTGTTTGTAATTTTAGTACTGGACTGTCTTTTTTGGGTCAGGTTAGTCTAATATGTATGTTGAAGTTTCTTCTCTGTAATGACACTAGAGAGCTCAAATGTGATACTCATGAGTAGTGACTAGCCAGAGAACAGGCTGTTGTGCTTCTGTTTGTGCTCAGAGCTTCGCACATCTTTTGGCTTGTTTCTGCAAAACATTTAGGGTCTTTCTCTAAGTGTAAAGGGTACTCCAGATGTGGACCCCTTGCTCTCAGTGCCTAAGTAAGCCAGCTGCACCTCACTGATGATGCCCAAATAAGGCCAAAACATACATCTGGGGTTAGCTGATTTTTCCATGTGGAGGGGACTTGCTCATCATTTTAGTACTGGACTGCCCTTATGGGCAGGATTAGTCTCATATGTATGTGGAGATTTCTTCTCTGTAATGATACTAGAGAGCTAAAATGTGATGCTCATGAGTGGTGACTAGCCAGAGAACAGGCCATTGTGCTTTTGTTCGTGCTCAGAGCCTCTCACATCTTTTGGCTTGTTTCTGAAAAACACTTAGGGTCTCTCCCTAAGTGTAAAGGGTAATCCAGACGTGGACCCCTTGCTCTCAGGGCCTAGGGAAGCCAGTTGCACTTCACTGATGAGGCCCAAATAGGGATGGAATGTACGTCTGGGTTTAGCTAGTTTTTCCATGCAGAGGGGACTTGCCCATCGTTTTGGTACTGGACTGCCCTTATGCGTGGGATTAGTTTAATATGTATGTGGAAATTTCTCTTCTGTAATGGCATTAGAGAGCTAAAATGTGATGCTCTTGAGCAGTGATTAGCCGCAGAACAGGCCATTGTGTTTTTTTTCGTGCTCAGAGCCTCTCACATGTTTTGGCTTGTTTCTTCCTCACGTAAGTTGGTTTATTCAGGAGTACGAGCTTGAGTAGGAGGATAGGAATATCTACTGCATCACCTCTGACATGATGCGAGTAGGCATTCTTGCTCCTCCTACTTGTCCTGGAAGTTCGAGAAACTCTGGACTGGGGAGGAAGGGAAAGAAAGCAGAGATTCTCTTCCAGTACCATCAGTATTGATTGCCTATTGTGATCACATAGGCAACCAGTACCAGGGGTTATCAGGAGGGTCCTGTTTTCCGTCAACAAGGTTTTACTTATTTATTTTAAATTAAGGGAGGGAAAGAAATTGACTGAATAGCCATATGGGCTAGGCCAGTGATTCTCAACCACTTTGGTGTGCCGCGGCCATCAGATTAGGGTGCCTCATGTTTTCTATGAAGGCTGAAAATGTGAATATTTTCTTTTAAATGTAGGAATATGGAAATGGTTATGCTCAATATATTTATTTTGATTACTATAATTGTGAGACCTAATAATATCTATATATTTATGAATTGTACCCTTTATTTTGCCCTTGATAAGTTACATTAAACATGTTAGGGGTGCCACGAAAGTTCCAGATTGCATGATAGGTGTGCCGTGAGCAAAAAAAGGTTGAGAACCACTGGGCTAGGCAAAACTGGAACACTTTGCTGTGTGGCATACTGTAACGGCAATTAAAGGGTTCACTCACCTTTGCACAAACAAGGAAATCCTAAATACATGGCCTTTTAGAGAGAGAGAGAGGTTTGGGAACCAATTAAACAACTGAAAGTTTTCTTCCCATTTAACATTATAATTATGCTCTGAGTTTTGCATTTTTTTCATTGTTCATGTTCAGGTTTGAACATTTCTCTTAATTTTCCACTATTTTCTACTATATATAGTTATTGCATAACTCAGCATTTTTTAAAGATTTTTTTTTTAAGATTTTATCTTTTTGTTAGCCGTGTTTTTTTTTTTGTTTTGTTTCCCCAACAGACTCAAATAAAAAAAAAAATAAAAAAATACCACTTTAGCAGTTAAGGGTTTAAAAGCCCTATTTAAGTAATTTGGAATTATGGTGCTCTTGGTGTACCCCAGAATAATTCCATTTTGTTTGTATGTAAGTTGGGGAAACAGCTTGGAGAATCCTCATTAAAGAAATATTTAGGAGTACTGATATATGATAGACTTCACAGCAATGTGCAGAGTTACTCAGCTGCTGCAAGAGCAAATAGGGTACTAGCCTTCATAAAAAGAGGTGTAGATGCAAGGGATGCTAATATTATCCTACCTCTATATAAATTCTTAGTTAGGCGCATTGTACTAAAACAAAGGCAGGGATATTTTACAGTAAAGGTAGAAAAGCTATGGAATTCTTTGCCTCGGGATGCTATGTTTACAGATACTGTAGCTGCTTTCCAAAAAGTAATGGATGCCTATCTAACACAGAGCAATATTGAGAATTATGACAGATGGCTTCAATGCAGATAGGTTGTTGATCCAGGGAACTATCTGACTGCGATTTGGAGTCAGGAAGGATTTGTTTTACTCACTTGGGGCTTAACTGGAAATGGCTTTAATGTTTTGTTTTGTTTTGTTTTTTTTGCCTTCCTCTGGATAAAAAGGGGCACTTTGGCATGGGTTGGACTTGATTGACATTTGACTTTTTTCAGCCTCAACTGCTATGTTACAGTGTTACTATATAGACCAGTGGTTCTCAGGACCCACTAACAGGCCAGGATGTGATGATTTTCTTGTTAGAGCACAGGTGAGTTAATCAATGTGAATGAGCCTCTGATCACCACACCTGTGCTCTAGCAGAGAAATCCCTAAGTCCTGGCCTGTTAGTGGGTCCTGAGGACAGGAGTTGAGAACCACTGATATAGACTGATTTCCATAAGAGTCTACATCAGCTTGCTCTGCCATGCATCTTGCAACACTCAAACAGTTAACTATACAGACAACGGATACTAAGATGAGTGATTATACATAATTACTCATTTAAGCATATGATACATTAACTTAATTAAAACAAACTAACATTATCTTGCTATTTTGAAAAAAAAAATGAACGTACCTCATCATTAATGAAGGACAAATTAATCTATATACATTTATAGTCCAGCATATTAAAGCGAACCTGTCATGCAGAATACATTATTTTGCATTCACTTGTTCATTTTCTCTGCAATATATAAATATACCAGCAGGTGTTTGGCATGGCTTCTCCCATATGGTGGACCTTGTTTTTCAACCCTTTGATTGCCATAGAGATATCCAGTACACTGGGGGGTTCACTGAGCAGTGACAAAGAGGTGATAAAGTGCAGATGACTTCTCCAGTTTATCGCTTCTCCAGTTCCTATGCTATTCTATAGATCCAATGCACTAAGAGCTCCAAGGTCTAAGACATTTTAGTGTATTGGCTCCATAGAATAACATAGAAATCAGAGAAGTGATAAACTGCAGAAGACCTTTTTATCACCGCTTAGTGACTCTCCCCCAAGCTGTTGCCATGTATTGGATTTCTCTGTTGAACCCAAAGGGTTAACATATTTAAAGTCAGACCTCATGGTGATGCCCCCCAGCTACTGATCTCCCAAGTGAGTCGGCTGGTATATCAATACAGGTGACACAGAGGAGCAAGAGGGCTCCTCTGCTTCCGTCCTATCCCTACTTCCGGATGGGAGTGGGAGGGATCAGGGAGGGATCAGTAAACCCTTTCATGTCAATGAGGGAAAACCTTCCACATTGACGGGAGAGGGTTTCTCGATCCCACTCACTTATACCAAGTACTTGGGGTAGGATCGTAGAAGGGGAGGTCTCTTGTTCCTCTGCATTGCCTCTACTGATCTCTCAGCTGAATCGGCTGGGAGAGTAGTAGCTGGGGGGTCCTTGATGCTCCACCACTACGTCTGCCTTTTTTTTTTTAAGCTGTTCGTTGATCCTCCTCAACCAATCAGAGATTTCCAGCCACGCCCTCTGACAGTGAACCAGACTCACACATATACATATAATACATATATAAATAAGACCTTTAGCAGTTGTTGATCCACTGCAGGATGAAGGCCTCCCCAGCAAGCCTCCAACAACTTTGGTCCTGTGCCTTTTGTTGTCACTGTGTAACAACAAATTTTGTAATTTCATCTACCCTTCTTGTCTTTGGTCTTCTTCTTGGATGTTTAGTATTCAGTGGAATCCATTCCAAATTTCACTGTATCTCACTACCATCATATCTTCTTGTTATGTGGCCTGCCCATTTCAATTTCAGGAGCTTTACTCTTTCAATGATGTCATAGACCTTTGCTGACGAATTCACTGTGCACATTTTTCAGTTTCTTTTTGTTATGTTTAGAATTCGGCATGCCATACTTCTCTGGTTAACCTTAAGTTTTTGTATGGCCTTGGCATTTAGTGTTCATGTTTCATATCCATATGTAAAGACTGGGAAGACACACTTGTGAAAACTTTTCGGTTGAGACAGAGTGGTAAATTTGTCTTGAAGACACTACTATTAAGTTTTCCAAATGTTTGCCATTCCAATTTTATTCGTCGCTCAATTTCCATCATGGCGTTTACATCTCTTGACATTTCCTGTACAAGGCAAACATACTTGTCCTCTTCTTCTAGTTCATGTTCATCTATTGTGATTTTCCTTAGTATGGTAAATTTGTTAAACATGACTTGTGTTTTGTTGATATTCATTTTCAGACCAAAATGTTTACTATCCTGTTGCACAGCTTCAGTGCATTCTTGCAGTTCTTCAGGTCTACTGTCAGAGTATGATATGGTCTTCAAAATCTATGTGATGTAGGAAGTTTGTGTATCCTTGTCTGACATCTTTTTCTATGTTGATCTGAACTTTATCATTGTTCGCCTGTATCAATGCAGTTACATTTTCATGTATTGATTGGAGTATATTGCTGTAAGCTCTGTTACTTGGTTGATGATCAGGGCATCAATTTTCACTGAGTCAATGTCCTTTTCGTAGTCAATGAAGGATATGCATAATGGGAGGTTGTATTCATTTTGTCATCTAATAACTTGTCGAAGTGTCTGAATATGGTTCATTGTACTGAAACCGCTCCTGAAGCCTGCTTGTTCTTTAGGTTGTGCTGTGTTAAGTATTGTGTCCATTCGTCTTGATAGTACATTTGCAGACCACTGGCAATAAGTTTATTGTTGAGTAGTTTTTTATAGATCCTCCTTATCACCTTTTTTGTGCTGTGGGTTGAATTCTGCATTTTTCCATGGTGCTGTCACAGTTTATTGATGAACACTCAGACAGAATGGTAAGGTTAAAATAGCTTTATTAGAATAAAGTGCATACACTAGCGTAGGCCCCAAGACCCACAATATATAACAGGAATATATTACCAACGGATAGAGTGAATGTTACTGGACAAGACAATCAGGATATTGGTAAAAGTATACGTATAAATGGCAGGAACTGGTAACAACCGAGAAGTACAAGGTACAGTCCCAGAACTGATGGGTAGGTGCCAACACAGGAGGTTCATGAGTAGGAATGGATACCCAGACGCCTGGGTACTGGAACCCGTAAGAGCAACGGATGGACTGAGAACTGGCTGACAAAATGGACTCTGGCAGAACCGGCAAGGCAACAGGTGCACAGTCCAGGAATGGCAACAGGACCACAGTGACGTGAAGTCCACAGTGGGGGACTGGCACAACCCAGATGCCTGGGTACAGACCAACTGGAGCTAGGCAACACTGACAAAGGCCCTAGACCTCTGACAGGAGGCAACCGTGGATAAGCTGACCAACCCTGAAAGGGTTACAGGAGACCTAGGCAGCTGCTATTGGAAAACCCTAGAACGCTAGGGGTGGATCGATATATATATGGTAAATAATAGGAACGCAACCAGTGTCCCCTCAGCCTGCAAGGTGGAATATGCAACGCTGGCTCTTGAGCCAATGCTCTGCAGTAATGAAAGAAGTGCTTTACCTGACAGCTCCAGGTACATACAGGGTTAATGGACAACGCCCAGATAGTAACTGCAACTCCCAGAGGGAGTGAACCCAGCGCTACTAGGGAGGCAGACACAGAAAGTGATCAGCATAACTCAGTCAGTGTTAAGAAACACTGCACCGGTACTTCGATTGTGCACACCGCCTAGATGGCCGTAGAGCAGCTAGAGTACAAGGCTCAGCCTTAGGTCGACAGTAAACAGCGCCCCGCAGCGCACACCAAGAATACTGCAAGGCCCTGGAAACCGGTGACCTCACGGGGTCACCAAGTACACGGATGGCCTATGGAAGTAACGTGGATCGGTATCCACGATAAGCATCAGCCATGGCACGGAAGGCAGCCTAATACAGTCAGCAACGTAGCGGTACTAAGCCAGGATACAGTCAGCAACGGAGCAGGTTCTTCAGCCAGATACGGTCTGAAACGGAGTGGGTTCTCAGCCAGGATACAGTCAGCAACGGAGCGGGTTCGTTAGCCAGATACGGTCAGCAACGGAACGGGTTCTCAGCCAGGATACAGTCAGCAACGGAGCGGGTTCTTCAGCCAGATACGGTCAGCAACGAAGCGGGTTCTCAGCCAGGATACAGTCAGCAACAGAGCGGGTTCTTCAGCCAGATACGGTCAGCAAAGGAGCAGGTACTTCAGCCAGATACGGTCAGCAATGGAGCAGCACAGGAACATAGTCGTAGTCAGGCAGGCCAGGTCATACACGGATCAGCAATAACACCAGATAAACACAGGAACTCGTACACCACCAAAGGGTGCCTCAGGGAGGACGTCCCAGGGTATATAAAGGCAAGCCCAAATAGAAGCAATCCTGACCAGCCAATCAGAGAACAGCAACGATCTGAATGTCGCTGTTCTAAATAGGAAGCACGGGCACCGTGGTAGGTGCAAAGACTTTGCTGAGAAGTAGGTAATTTGAAAATAGTTTAGCTAGGGTTTTGAATAAGGGTTGACCTCCAGCTTTAGACATGTCAATAGTAACTTTTTCAGGTCCAGCTACTTTGCCATTTTTCATTGATTTTATTGAAGCTTCTACTTTTTCTACCAACATTTCTGGCACAGCTTCAGCCTCTGGCATTGTATTCAGTTATCGTCCTTCATCCTTATAAATATTTGAATATAACTCTTCTTCTCGTTTTAGTATTTGTGTTGAGTTTTTGCTCCTTTGTTTGGCCATCTTTCATTTTGTTTTCTTTAGCCCTTGATTTTCGTCCAGTGTCCTTCTGATGAGTTCAGCATTGAACTTACTTGTTTCTTCTTTTATGCTCTTCCTTCTGGTCTGGCACATTTCTAAATAATCTACCCTGTTTATAATATTACTGTTTTGCTTTATTTCTCATTGCTTTTTCATCATGCAACAGTTTCTTTTGATATCCAGGTTGTTTTTTCTTGTTTTACAGTTGGTGCAAAGGCATGGGTAGTGTTTTTGATAGCTTCAATAACTTTTTCATCGTGGGTTGAAATGCTTGTATCTGGAAGGTCTTTCAGCACACTGAAGTGATTATACAGTTCGAGATCAAAATTCTTATGATTTTTCAACAGCAGGCTAGATAGAGTAGATCTTCACATTTGTTGACTTGATCATTTTCTTTCTTTCTTGCAGTCAGTTTTGATGTTTGCTCTTACACATTTTGTTGTTCTTCTGCAAATTCTATTAGTTGGTTGCCTCTATAATCTCTTTTTAGAGCTCCATGTGATACAATTGACTTGTCACCATTTTGGATTTTACTAATTCTCTCATTGATATTTGCCATTATAAATCTGTAGTGGTAATTGTCCTGTTTGTAGAAGTGTAATAAATCATTATAAAATTCTTTAACTTCATCATCACTGTGGCTACTTGTAGGTGCATATACTTGAATGATATTAAGAACATTGTGACTGTTTAGTTTGATAGCACGGAAGCTATTCTTTCAAAAATTTTTACAACTGAGTACGTCACTCATTTGTAAATCAAGAATCTGATTCATCCACATCGTCCCTTACTGGTTCATTTATAGTATAGCCAGTGTCCATTTTTTAATTTGACAAAATCTTCACATTTTTATTACTATTTCACATAAGCATATAATGTCCCAGTTTAGGTCATTTAGTTATTGTACTAACTCCTCTAAGAGATAAATCATACTCATAGATAGAATGTTAAGCTTTCCAATGTCTAAAGAACGAAGGCAATAATTCTTAACACCTTCTGTCATTGAGCTGGTCTTCCCAATGCCATAGGAAGTAGTTCACAAGCCTCTGAGGCATGAGGATAATTGTGTTTGTGCTGAAGTAATGCTGAGGGAATGGACCATAATCTGCCACAATTGTCCAGAGCAGGTTGGCAGCTTTTGGATCAATTTAGTCTGGTGTCTTAGCTTTGACTTTCACCATGGGTGACCGTGCCTAGAGTATATGCTCCCAGTGGCATAGTTCTCAGATTCATTGACACTCAAACACTACCACCACGATAAGGCTTCAACCCATGGGAGTTGCTATGGAATTTAAATGTTCATAGCTGAATGCCTGTTGGGCATTACTGCAGTGCTTTAAATCAACCCATTCCCTTCGTACACTTCCTAGATCCCTTTCCCCTCTACAGTTTAGTGCATTAACTTGGACATACATATTTGAAAGTGTACCTCCACTACACACACAACATTTTTTTAGAATGCACTCAAGGATGCAGTGGCATAGCAGAGGCCTCCATATCCTCTGCATTGTTGGGGCTCCCTAACAGCTGGACTAAACTGCTGAGAGAAATGCCAGTGTGCTACACATGTTAAGGTGAAACAGACTGGACATCAGCAATGTGTATGCTGGCACTTTAAATTAAAACTGCTGTTGGCATGAGGTGCTGCTTATGTTGTGATCAAAACATTAGCTGCATGTTAGCACCACACAACAACAGCAGGATCAATTTAAAGAACCATCATACAAATTAGCAATGTTCCATCTTCCTGCTTCTTTCAGTTACAAATAGATAGAGGAGCCTGGAGACAAGTGAGGGTCAGAAATTATGGTTTCCAGGTTTGAGGCAGCCTTCCACTTTCATGTGTCGATACTAAATATATTAATAAAATCCCCCACTAACTGTACTGCTCTGTGCTAGGTTATACTATGCTTGCACTAGGTGGTAAGGGTGTGAAAGTTTATCTGACTGCAAACTAATCTACTTTTGGCATAATAGCAGGAAGCAGGTAATTTTGCAGTTACATAAACTTTCATATACACTCCCTGCCTGATGCAAGCATCAAATCAACTAGCGGAGTGCTGCACAGTGAGGAGAAGACTTTAGGAATGCAATCAATAATGCCACTTGAAAACTGAGGACTACCTGAGCCCTGGAGATCATAAATGGAAGGCTATTTGATGTAGCCTGTAATTGTGGGAGGGCCTTACAGCTCTTATACTGACCTCCGCTTGCAGGTCAGCACGGCAGCATCTCCTAGCGGTCCCACCTCACCCACCCTCATTTAATATATATTACATACATTCATCATACATTATCATTTGCCCTCCCTCAGGCCTATTCTGTTGGTCATAAAGGGCACAATGCTTCTGACTTTCTCTCTCTCTCTCACTACGTGGGCTCGAGCACAATTTAAATTAACTGCTCAGCACAGTGGAGCAAAGAGAAGGTAAGTCTATAGATGATCGCTTTCCTCTCTCCTTCATATTTCACTCACCTTCATGTTGTTCCTCCTTCCATATATCTCCTCCCTCCATGACGCTCCATTTTTTCCATTATTTTAACACACTCCATAGAATCCCCATGATTCTCTCATCCTCCATGGCACTCTCATAACTCTCACTCCTCCTCAATTACATCCCTATGACTGTTGTGTGGTCATACCTCCCAACATTTCAATTTGCCAAAGAGGGACACTTCAGGTTTAGGGGGTGTTGCAGGGGGCGTGGCTGGTGGGCGGGGTATTACTGAAAATTTTTATGTTATATTTTGTATGACCCTTCATATAATATTATTCATATATATTTCAGACACATAATACAGATGAATAATAGGACATATGTGTTCTTAGGGGATGTGAAATGACTGGTAAAACATGTATTGTATGCAGACAGATGACAATGGTCGTGTAACCCCTCTTCTTCCATTTCAGAAGTGACTGTATTCCTCAGCACACCTCCCCCCATCTTTTTCTGTCCCTTTCGCTATATTCTTCCCCATGTTTCCCCTGTTTAAATTCCAGAAATGTTTCCATTGTACAGAACACTGAGATTAGGAACAAGGACAATCAAAGAAACTAGAGAGATGGATTGACCCATTTGGCTAGTAGATAAATCTTCAATGAGTGGGAGACGTATCTCTCAGCCAAGGGGTTAATATAACCTGCTGAACAGCTTTTGGTGAATATGGGTGTCATTTACCTATTCAGACATTATTATTCATTATTCCCAGAGGAAGATCTGACTTGCAATCCTGCAATGGATGGTTCACCCACTTCAGGCATACATTGTGCAACTAATTAAATGTTCAGCTCACAGCCAGACTAGTATGATCATCTCCTCCTCCGTCCTGGCCTACCTCTGGTGCTTCTGTGTCACTTTGAGGCCATGCAGGTAGTGGCATCAGTGTGTGTGCGTTCATGTCAGTCCTGTCCTCCTTGAACTTGGCCAGGCATGACGCTCCCCCCATGCAATGATCAAACTCAGACGCCGCCACTCAGAGAGACAAAGTGAGTGACTGAGTGAGAAACAATTGTACCTGGAGGAGACTGAGAGACAACTAATTGCTTGCCCTTCCGTTCTCAGCCTTGTCAGTTCCTGCTAGTAGTGTTGCAGTGCTCACTCAGGTCTTCTTGCTCAGAATGAGGAGTAATGCGAGAAAATTGTGTACATGCACATATATCAAGGGTGACATACATGCGTAGTGCCAGTCAGTTAGGAGTCTCACCGCTCAGCAGCATGGCTCAAATGATAAGCGCGATGTCTGTGGTCTGCTGGAGTGGTACTAGAGTACAGGCAAAACATATGAAGTGGGGAACAGGCCAAGAAAGCAGGACATTGTTCAATGCGGGCAGGGCATCAGGTTTGGGCCCTAAAATCGGGACAGTTGGCTGGTATGGTGTGGTAGAGTGGGTTTGTGTACGGACCTCTGGCATGTGCTCATGGGTATCCTTTTAAAAGGTCTCACGCGAAAGAGTGTGGAACCAAAAGATACATTAACCATGTCGCCAGAATAAAATGTCGACATGAGAATCTCGCATTGTATGACAGCGCGATATTCTCATGTCTGATAGTGGTGAAAGGTCAAATCCCAGTCACTTACTGGCTGCCGGTCTTCAGACTAATGTACACACAGATTGAGGCAATGGATGGAGAGAGGGAGAAAGCAGAAGAGGGGAGAGGGAGTATGTTTGTGCTGTTTGTGTATGAAGGTGATTTTTCATGTGCTCTAATTTGTGTGTGTTTGTGTGTCTATGTGTGTGTGTATGAGTCTATGAGTGTGCGGCACTTTGGTGTTTGTGGCTATGAGGTTTTGTGAATGTTTGTGTGTGTGCACATATCTGTATGTTAGGATCTATAAAGCATCTCAACAGAAAAAAGAAAGCAAGTTAGCAGCTTGTAACAGACCCAATAGTATTTGTGTGAACTAGTGCCCTTCATCTATTGCAAATAATATTATCAATATTTCTGAAGGCAATGGTCTCCTTGGCTAAACAGCAAATATGGGGAGTATTGAAGTTGACCAAATATTACTTTTATAACTTTTATTTGGAATATGCGTTACAAATGAGCTTATAACAATTTACTCTCATTTTGATATTTGGGTAAAATATATTATTATGTTATATATATATATATATATTTATATTATGTTATATAAATAAAAATAATAAAGTTTAAAAACTGTGTATTGCGTGGGTGTTTTGTATGAAACTATGCATATATGTATGTGTATGTGAGAGTATAATACTTAGGAGTCTTTGTTGGGGAAACTATAGCTTCTTTAACAAATTTTGAGGATAAACTTTCACTTATGAACTGTTTGGTGACAAAATTACATATTGCCTCACAGATGAAAACAAACATGATTTCATGGAAGGGAATTTTTGGAAAATGTATTCTATCTGCATAAATTAATACTTCTGCTGTATTAAAAATTATACATATGGCACTTTTCAAAAAGTTGTTCTCTATGGTTGAGCAGTCCTTATAGCAATAACTTTCTTTTCTTGAGAAATGGAAATATGATATAATAAAACTAAATTCTTTCTTTTGTATTGTAGAAGGGTTATGAGAAGGAGATAAATATATCATATGAGTGTCTAAGAAATCATAAATTGTAAATGCTTAACTTGTTAAACCAATAAAACATTTTAGTTTAAAATATATATATCTGTGTATGAGGCTGTTTGTATATGTGTGGTGTTCTAGTGTGTGTGTATCTGTGAGTATAAGGCTGTGTGTGTGTGTGTGGTAATTGGGCATGTGTCTGTATAATGTTATATGTGTGTGCGGGGTTCTGTGGTGTGATTTGCGTGTTTATGTGTGTGTGTATGAGACTATGCATGTGTTGTACTCTGGTGTGTGTGCACATTTGTGTGTGTGTGTGTGTGTGTATGAGATTGTGTATAGTACCTTGTTGTGTGTGTGTGGAGGTGTATGCTCTGGTGTGTACACATGTTTGAGGATCCCTTGTATGTGTGTTCTTTGTGTGCCTGTGTGTGTTTGAGGTGTTATGGTGTATATACATGTGTGGGGTATGTACATGTTTGTTTGAAGTGCTGTGTATGTTTATGGTGCCCCAATGTGTGTGTAGGCCAGCACTCCAATATAATTCAGAAATCCAGTTTAATTAATATCATGCAATACTGCAGAATATCAGCAAGCCAGTATCATTGTATTGTGACATTTCAGGTTACATCACCCTTTTCAAGCTGAAGTGGCAGCATAAAAATGAACACTACTACCATAAAGTTTATGTTTCATTCAAACTTAAGTTGCAAAATGGTGTCAGAAATCACTTTAGAAAACAAAAAATCTAATTACAGAATGAAACTGAGGCTTGGTTTGCCTCCATGGTAATGCTAAAACCTATGTGGATATAGGAAGCCCTTATCCAAATCAATCATAACTCAAAAGAGATACAATATAAAAACAATTAGCATAAAAATAAGCATAAACGTGTAGAATTAGCATCTTTTATCAAATGACTAGTCAAAATCTAACCAAACAATTCATTCCAGAGGGAACTAAAGTACCAAGTCACATAATCCATGGTGCATCATGCATCTTAAGCAACTTGCTATGATCTCTCCCCTCTATCTCAATCTTCTCACTGCATCAATTATCTGAAAGTGTAACTGAGCAGGTAAATGTGATGCTGCTTAATATGCATAACTGCACGTGATTTTAGTGAACCCATTCGAATATCCTTTTTATTCTCTCATATTCCCTCCTTGACCACTGTCGTTGTTTCACTGACATAATGTATCCCACACAGACATTTCAGTAAATAAGCAACAAAATCACTGTTGCATGTAAAAAAAAATATTTTTACGTACAACGTGGTAGGGTTGAATATGTCGCCCTTGATACAGCTATTACAGTGAAAACAACTCAAAAAGGCACCTGAAAAGGCATGTTGTACCTTTTTATAGTATCTACATCAGATTTAATTAATTTCTCCCTCGTATTACTATCAACTCCTCCCTGAACCTATTTGTAATTTTTTTTTTTTTTTGCATATAACAGTGGTTTTGTTGTATATTTACTGAAATGTTTATGTGGGATGCATTAAGTGGGTGAAACAATGAGAGAATAAGAGAGCATAAAAACAATATTTGAATGGATTCACTAAAACCTGTAGCTTTGCATTAGGAGGCAACACATTAAACTGCTTAGTTACACATTCAGATAATTGATTTAGTGAGAAGATTGAGATGAGGAGATGGTACCAAGTTGCTTAGCATGCATAAGGCATCAGGAACTGTTGATTACGTGGCAAAATATGTTGATTCTATAAGATTCTGCTTATTAGTATGTTTTTTGTTGTTTCATATTGTATAGTAGTTATGATTGACTCAGGTAATGACTTCCTATTTCCATATAGACTTTAGTGTTACCATGGAGCAAGGCCAAGCCTCAGTTTCATTCTGTAAGTGAATTTGCTGTACCCTAACATTATTAATGACACAATTTTGGCATAGTTTTAAGGATATATAGGCTTTATGATAACATTGTTCTTTTTTTATGATGCCAGTTAAGCTTAATAAAGGGTTATTTAACCCACAAAAGTCACAATATAATGATACTGGCTTGCTGATACTCTGCTGTATTTAGGGTGACATTTCTGCCATCCAGGCACACACACCAAAGACAAGAGAGAGCCACAGAGTACTTCTTCACTCTAATGCAGGTTTGTGGATGAGGTCACATGACTTCATGTGCACTGAGCATCAGACTGTAAATTACACTTTCTCAGGAATACCACAGAGTTCTTAACTTAAGCAGTAGCTGTCTATCTCAAGATACCCCCCAGCTGGAGAGATGGCTCAGTTGGTTAAGGCACCAGCTGTAGAATCTGCTCAGACCGTGAGGTTGCAGGTTCTAGTCCCGGCAAGGTCAGCTCAGCCTTTCACCTTTCTAAGGTAGATAAAATGAGTCCAGGACGTACTTGAAAACAAGAGACAATCTCAATGTATTCTTCCTGGTAAAATACTTTCACAAAAAAAAAAAAAATGTTCAATTTGGAATTTTCAGGGCATTCTCACATTTTAAAGGTAATTTCACAAGGACATAATGAAGGGAGCAATACATTCTCAACTCAGCGATTTTCGTAAATAAATCATTGGAATGTTCTTTGTATTGACCTTGAATATAATTGTGTTATATTACTGTATAAGTGCTACAGGGCCCACTGAGCAAGTGGGGGCCTTAAGCAGTCCCTTATTCTCATTATACTGTACTGCCACCACTGTCATCTAGGCAGACTTACAGGGAGGTTAAGAGGATGGCTGGGGCATCTCAGACTTTTAGCAAGCAATAAGAATACATGCATGAGTCCACTGACCACCACTTTATCAATAAAGAGAAATGCACCACTTCGCTCAGGTGCCCATTACTAGGGAATGTTAGGTCTTGTAGTTGTAGGAGTGGAGATAGTATAGGTTCACATTTGCTCTTTTCTCATTTCAGCCAGTCTAGGTCCTGATCCCTGAGGCATGGTTCCTTCAGCCCAGTACCCAGATGTATGTCTTAAGGATGAATGCAATGGAAATAGGGATCATTCATGACCACAAAAGTCCAGTATGGTACAGGTAGTGAAGCATAGGAACAAGGTGCAGAAGGAGTAGGATTGTTCAAGGGCTTAGGGAGCGTTACAACAAGGTTCAGTCAAGTGTTACTTGAGGAGGTATAGACTGCTTGTTCTGTCACATGCAAGGGAGGGCTGGCAACTTTTGTCTAGGGGGGCCAAACACAATCAAGTGGCCCATTGCTACTATCACTTCAGTCCACTATCTTGGACCACCCTCTTTTGTTAATTTTATTAAGCTAGACAATTATCAGTCAGTGATTTAATGCTGTTTAAAATAATTTGTACAGATGTACGTTCTGAGTAGTGTGGTCTTGCAGCCTGCCTTTTTTCATGTAGCACGTACTTGAGAGCTAATATAGCCACCCATATTTTTAATATTCAACCTAATTATTTTAGAGATACCACAGAGCTTACAATTGAAACAGATATACACTAGCGAAAAGCAGAGCTTACAAACGAAATTGAACTATACCCATGATATGTATATATATATATATATATATATATATATATATATATATACACACACACAGATAATTCTTACACGCACAAACAAGGTGGTGTTCAAACTATACAGTATACACATTCTTTACAAAGCATTGCTTTGTGGTGCACTAGGTATGTCTCTAGCACAAGGGGCAGGGCCGGATTTACATCTCAGGAGCCTGTAGGCACAGAAATCTGAAGCGCCCCCCCATTGGCCATCTCCACTGGACACCTCCACAATGCTCCAAATCTCCACATTGCCCCTCATCAGCTCCAACTTGCCCCCATCAGCTCCAGTCTGCTCTCACATTACCCCATCAGCTCCAACTTGCCCCCATCAGCTCCAACTTGCCCTCTCATTACCCCCTTCATCTCCAACTTGCACCATCAGCTCCACATTGCCCCGTTTCCTACCTCCCTGGTAGTCCAGCAGCACGAAAAGTCTGTGCCAGAACTGTAGCTCACGTTGCTCCCGCGCGGTCTTCTCTTTAGGAATGCAGAGCGCTGGGAGATGATGTCATCTCCCAGCGCTCTACATTACTAAAGAGCCACCGAGGGAGCAACAGTAGGATGAATAAAAAAATAAAGTTAAAAAAAAAAAAAAAAGAATTGATTCCAATGACAGGCGGCCCTCTGTGGGGGTGCGCCTGTAGGCAGATGCCTACTCTGCCTAATGGCAAATCCGGCCCTGACAAGGGGTTAAGCAATATTCTCACATAATTACAAATCATGCGTATTAATAAAATACACATTTGCAAATCAGTTTTACACACAAGCGCACAGCACGCCATTACAGACTGATACATACATAAAATGTATGTTTTACAAAATAGTCAGGGAAAGGCAGAAAAGGAGCTGATTCACTTACCAGTCATGTGCATAAAATAACTTCTAGCTTGTAACTCCAATGTGGAGCACCCACTGGAGCTACAGAGCTGTGTGCTGATATTGCAGGGAATTATGTGTTAGTCACTGCACGGCAACAAAAAGCACCAATGCAGAAAGCTGTGTAATGGGTTCAACACTTCCCTCCCCATATTATGCCATCAAGTCCTTGACTTTTAACCCAAGACCCATCCCATGTTGCCATTTTGTGAACGCTGACTATGGAGTGGGGAATATAAAAAGATGAGCTGGCAGTGCAGAAAAGTGTAACATTTAACCCTTTGAGTGCCAGAAGCAGTTTTTCACACACCTCTGGTATTCAAATGGTTAAAAGCCCCGTTTAGCTCATTGATGGAGGGGTGCACCAAAGGTCAATGCTGCGGCGATATGATTTTGTCGATGTGTTCAAGGCACTTCAACTTTTCGATGTAGACACACATCTCCACATGCGCTAAAATTTAGGGAGGCGAGGAGAAGGTTCCTATTAGCATACAAGGTTGTTGAAATGCTGTTGATATGGAATGGGTGCTCTTTTCGTTGCCATTCTCTCTGCTTCCCCACATGTTCAGTAGGGGAATGGAGAGGATAGTTTCAGCACCATGAACAGCATCACTTCCTTAACTCTTTGAATGCCATAGGGGTGTACTTTGTGCAACCCTATGGCACCCAAAGGTTTAAAAAGGTTCGCCAAGTGGTACATAATCACCCCCACCTCTGCATTGTATTTCATACTCATACATGTTGTGTACTCCTAAGAAAACAAGGCTGGGGGTCAGGCAGCGTCCATGGGAATTTCTGACTACCAGCTGCCGCCAGCCTTGTTCCGTTGTCCACTAGAGGCCACAAATCCCCATGGACATTGCCTGGGTAAGGGAACAAGGCTGGAAGGGGGGTCAGTGTATGTGGGACTAACACACAATAGTGATGTTCCCCATGTTGCCTCACAATACTTATATTCAACATGCTGCCCCACACAGTTAATATTTAAATGGTAAGGAAAGGAAAAGCCAGCACGGCATTCCTTAATTTGCAGACTCTATAAATCTAAATAAATCAGAAAATTGTTTTCCAAATAAAAAAAATATGGCTAATGCAACATATAGGTGATTTAGAAAGATCTTTCAAAATCACCACATTTGTTTTTAGGTCAGGAGTGTCAAACTATATTTCGAAAAGGCCAGACAGCTCAGGTTATAGGAATATCCCTGCTTTTGCTGCTGTATCATTCATTAGCGTAGTCCTTTGACTACAACACCTGTACAAAATCAGGGACATCACTAATATATGTATTGTCTCAGTCCTTTTGGAATGCAGTTGGACACCCCTGTTTTAGGTGATAGGGTCCCTTTAAGGTTAATCAGTCTTCAATGATAAGTTGTTTGATGCATGTAAACTCCCACTGCTGCCAAAACAAGGTCATAACATTGAAATGAAACATGGCTTCCCTAGCCCTGCACATTTCCATCAACATAATCACGCCTCTGGTAACTGCAGCTCGATCCAGCATGTTGTTTTATGTCCGAGCTCTGGGATATTGCTCATTCGTAAGTACCTAATTAGCACAAGTGTGAAATCTGAGCAAACAGCACGGCATCTCCTTTGAAAAGGGGGCGCACCTTGCGATGAGTGATCAAAAACACGTTTGAGTGCAGTCGTACGCCAAGGTGACATAAATAAGATGGCCATTGTACCTTGTTAATCAGGGCTTGCTAATCTAAACAATGTACTTTCTAGGCTCCTAATGAGGCAATTTGCTTGTGCATTGAAGAGGCCAAGAATGAAATGTTGAACCTTTGATGTGGTTTGTTTGCAAGCTGAATCTAAGAATGCAGGTGTTCTGCTCTAAAGATACATTGCCTTTCATCCTATTGTGAGCAAAAAAAACAAAAAAAAAAATAACAACAAAATCAGGGTCTCTTGTACCTGAGAGACTTTATATTGCCTAAACCTGCTCTCTTAAAAATAACAAGAGGGCAGGCATATCAAATCCACTTCTAAGGATCAAATACTATCTAAGTAATCCTCTCTGTTTCACGTGAGCCGACACTACACATGTTAATTGTATATATTAATTTAACTCTATTGTTCTAAAAACAATTTGCGTTAAAAGCGCAGCTCTCCAGTATACATAAGATTTTCATCCTCTTTCCTTACAGACAGTAATATTTCACTCTCAACCATTATTACTGCCTAATCTTCTCTTTACCAATAAATGCTAGGGGCCTTATGCAGGAAGATAAAGTTGTGTCAATCTGGAGTAAACCAACTGCACCATAGGGGATAAATACAACTACCCATTGATCTAAACAGGACTTTTCATCTCTTGGATGTGAAAGTGGTGTCCACTGCATTTTGGAGACTTCTCTAATAGAAATTTGCTGCATTTTAACACCAGAGTGCATTTGGCTTGCTCCAGAACTGCACCACTTTCTTTTGATGAATAAAGCATACATACCCATATTTATAAAAGCAAATTGGTGTTATTCAAAAGTAAACCAACTGCACAGAGGGGACAAATAAATTGGCTGTTAATTTGAATTGGGCTTTTAACCCCTTGAATGCTAAATAGCTCCTCAATGCATAGTGAAACAATGCATTGCAGACCTCTCTAACACTCAAGGGGTTAATCAGTTCTATTCAAATGCATGCAAATTTGTATTTGTCCCTTATGGTACAGTTGGTTTACTCCCGAATAAGTCCAGTTTGCGTTTATAAATATGGGCCTTTAACCCTTTGAGTCCCAGAGATGTACGCAATGCATTGCAAAGCAATGTGTTGCGTACCACTCTGACACTCAAAGGGTTAAGTATTGGAAATGATTTAAAGCTTTACAGAAAATAAAGTGTGCACAGTCTTATCTGCTCTAAAACATGGCTGCAGCCTTCCATGCAGTGTTTATTAAAGACCAACAAGAAGTTACCATAAAGACAGCGAACAGTGAAATCTGAAATACTAACGGAACAGTATATAACACATAAATAATATACACAATAGTTGTTGTAATAGAATACAGTATTCTAACATTAAGCTTTAAAGATTCATCAATCTAAAATAGTGCGATTCTTGAGCAAACCAACTGCACACTGAAGTTAAAATGCAGCAAATTTCTATTGATTTAAATGGGGCACTTCAACCCTCTGAGAGTCAGCTTTGCAATGAATTGGATAGCCCTCTGACACGCAAAGGGTTAAACCACTGAAGACTAGAGAGGTCCCCAACACATTGGAGGAGATGCACTAAGGCGTGATAAAGAGGTGATAAAGCGGAGATAACTTCTCCAGTAATATCGCTTCTCCAGTTCCTATGTTATTCTATGGAGCCTATGCACTAAGGGCGAGAGTGGTGGTAACTGAAATTGTCTGTAATCAGAATAAAAAAGTACTTACTCCATGGTCCATCAATTCTCAGCCGTGTTTCCATCATTTTTTTAATCCAATTCCAACATCTCGGTCAAAGGGAAAAAGATCTCTTAAAAGTGGGTGTGGTTTAATCTACTGTCATAATATAAGGTATTTTCAGAAAAAAATATTAGTTTCAGCGTCACTTTTTGGCTGATTAACGTCATTTTTCCTGGACAAAATAAAAATGGTGTCAACTTGGAGAAGTCAAATTAAAGTACTGTTAACAGGAGTTAGAAGCAATTTGTCCTGTCAAAGACAAAATCTGTCTATGTTTCTTCGAAAATGTTCATTTCAAAGACAAAATCAAAGACATTTTTAACATCAGAATTTTTAAAGTGGAATTTTCATCACCATGGCATATGATAATTACATTAGCGATATGCAAACACTCAAGTATAATTGCTGTATTAACAAAGAATATAACCTTTTATGCAGGCAGGCACTGGCTGGGATATAGCTGTAGGCCTGTGGGGAACAGCACAGACATCTTGTAGAGCCGGCATTTCTGCGTCTACATTGTCCGACCCCTTCAACTCCACGATTGGTGGGTTGAATTTCTTTGTGCCACAAGGTACCGGAAGGGATGGAAAGCACAGACGCTAAGACGCCAGCTCTGCAAGATGTCTGCGCTGTTCCCCGCAGGACTACAGCTAGATCCCTGCTGCCCGCCTGCATAAAAGGTTATAGTTTTCATTAATACAACAATTATACTTGAAAATAAAAAAGTGTTTGCATATCGCTAATGTAATTATCATTTGACATGCCATGTCATGCTGGTTAAAGTTCCACTTTAAGGGTAATATTCATCAAGATCTTGTTACTGTCATTTTTAATTCTTTAAACGCATTTTCAAAAGTGACGGATTTACTTCTGAAAATATTGTCCTTCTATTACCACCAACTCATGATCTGACAATTTTTTCATTATGACGACTTTTTGAACATCTCGCCCTAAGAATTCTCCAACTGGAGAGTTTACTGAGTAGAGTATATACGTAGAATAACATAAGAACTGGAGAAGTGATATCACTGGAGAAGTTATCTCCGCTTTGTCACCTCTTAGCAGTGGCATAACTATATGGGTCGCAGGGGTCACATCTGCGACTGGGTCCGTCACTCCACAGGCCCGACTGCCCCCTGCAACCCCTCTGCCTGGTGCCCGCAATCTCCCTTCAGTACTCTAGTAATGCAGAGCGCTGGGAGATGACATCATCTCCCAGCGCTCTGCATTGCTGAAGAGGACCGCACAGGAGCTCCAAGGAGGTAGGAGATGGGGGCATTGTGGAGATTGAGGAGCAATGTGGAGTGGGCCAATGTGGTCAGGGGGGGCCCATGGTATTTCTTGCACCAGGGAGCGGAGGCTTCTAGTTATGCCTCTTAGTGCATAACCCCCATGTATTTAAGCCCTCTCTAGTATTCAAGAGGTTAAAAGCCCCATTTAAATCACTGGTAATTTTTGTTTTATGTTTAATTTTTTTCCCTATTGGGCAGTTGATTTGCTTCAAACATATTGCTCTTTTTTTATGCATAAGGTCCTTAACTCTTAAAGGACCAGAGGTGTGTGCAATATATTTTATATTGATGCATTGCATGCCCCTCTGGTTTTCTAGGGTTAAGTTTAAAATTAAAATGGTCATAGGGGGGTCATTACATACAATGGGATATGCATAGAAAGGTACTTTTATTCCTAATTATAGAAATGTCGATATTGAGAATGTGAATATTTATAAACTCTTTTACATATTCTTTATAAATATGGATAAATAGCAAGAACATTCTGATGTTAACTACCACCACAATTGCATTAAGACATCAAGTAAGCAAGCTTAGTGATTTTATCTCTAATGAATTGCAGATGTTTATACATAGCATCATCCAAGATGTTAAAAAAGACCATGTCCATTTTTAACTCTTTGAGTGCCAGGGGGTACGCAAGGCATCGCTTCCTTGCGTACCCCTCTATCACTCAAAGGATTAAGATCAAAATTAAGAAAATGTCACAACAGGCATAAATTATACAAGAACCTGATATACATGAGCACAAGCTAGTGAATGTATCTTAGAGCCCAAAGTGCCATTAGCTTTGAGAAAGCTTTGATGCGAAACGCGCGTCATTCTTACCTTTTAAGGATTCGGTGATTATGTTGAGATCCTAGTATTATTTTTTTTTTTCTTTTTTGTTTATGTTTTGTGTTTTTAGCAGGGTATATTTGTCCTCTCTTTATCCGTGGGTTGGATGGGAGATCCTCTCTCTTTTTGAGGAATCATTGTTAGGATTAACCTCTGTAGTACCAACATAATGGAGGAATTATTTAGTTGTTATATACTCTACACTAGTACTTTTGGCAATCCGGACTATGCCCCGGTAACACTTCAGTCAGGGTACAGACTCTAGGTATTCGCAGATTTAGATCTGGTTAGGTTTATCCTCCTTTTTTTCTTCCCTCCAACACTGGGTAGAGAGTACATCTTTGTACACGTAGACTTTTACAATATTTGATATTCATCAGTGCAGGAGTTATGTTTATTTGATCTCATATCCAGGAAACATTAGGAGTTGCTACATTGAATGAGGATTTATTAGACAGTCTTTAATGGCAATCCGGATTATGCCCCGGTAACATTCGAGTTAGGGTACATTCTCCTCTTAGATGTAAGATTGTCTTTATGATATTCTGTAGCTGTATTAGATATGAGTTGACCCTTTAATGCCTGTCTTTTCGATGTTTTAAAAGAAGGTGAATTAAAGGTTAAGTTTTATTTGGTTTCCTATGGATGCACCTTTATCCTATTTTGTGATAATTTTGGAAGAGTGCTAGTTTTGCAGGTTATCTTTTTTGGTCTTTTTTTCTATTCTGTTTCACCTGTAGCACCACCATTTATCCATTTTGGTGTTTTGAATTTTTGGGGGTAGCATAGGATATTCGTGAATAAGAGTGCACTGGTTTTTAGTTTTTTTATTTTGATTATACACAAACACACACACACACACTTACTTGTGTCTGGATGCAGGAAACACACGCAAGCACTAAGTTCTGAGGGAAAATTTTTATCGAATGCATTTACACATGATTTAACTGAATTGCATATGAAAATTTAAAATAACGAATTGGTGCGCACATTTTGTGTTTGTGGGCATGGGCATGTGGGCGTGGTTAGGATTAGTGAATCTGTCCGAGCAGAGTAGCTTATGCGTCTAATGCAGGAAGTGATATTGCGAATGATATTATACATCTGTGTGGTGGTGTCGCAAATGCTAAATTTTGTGTGCAAATTAGGAAATTTTGATGTTCAATTCAAGATTCTTTCAGTAAACGGCTTCCTGGATTACAACTTGCACAATAGTTATTTGTGCAGGTTAAAATTACTATTTCACGTTTAGGGCTTGCGAATGTTTCTTTAATTCCATCACTGGTTCTTAATTTGATGTGTATACTCGTTTTTAGCTACAAATGTATCCTCCATTATCAGATTTTTTTTTTCTCTGACCCTTTGAGTGCCCGCTGGTACGCAACACATTGCAGACTGATCATGTTTTTTTTTTAAGCTGATATCACAAGACACCAGAAGAGCATTATATCATTGCATGCCATCAGGAAGACATGCACCATTATAGCATGAGGTGCCCTAGTACCATTCATTGTAGAAAAGCACTCCAGTAACAGTGCTGAGTGGAAAGGTGGGGTACAGCGTTGAAGTTCATTAAATTTATGTCAGAACTTCCATGCGTTTGTACTTTGAGTAAGAATATATATATATATATATATATATATAGATATATATAGATATATATATAGAGATATAGATATATATATATATATATATATATATATATATATATATATGTATATATATATATATATGTCCCATAAAAATGTTTTTTTGTTTTGTAGATTAAAAAATAAATAAATTCTGTGCTGCAAATTCCATCTCTAAAACCTTTACAGTTTGAGAGATATTCGGTCCTAAAGTAAGCTGACAGCAGGAGTTCCCAGTCTGAGTACCGACAGGCGGCTCTTCAGCAGTGCCACAATAGCATGATTTTAAAATAAATACTTAATTGTCTACAAAGTGTGCTTGGTTTGCAAGCTCACTTTTTAGACCATTCCAAAGAACTATTGGCGCGATGCAAGAAACGTTCGCATCCGATAAAGGAATTTTTGTGCGCAGATAGATTTTATGCATATTCTAATCCAGGAAGCTAAATAACGAATGCTTCTTGAATTGCGCATGAAAAAGTCCATTTCACGACAACACTACACAGACGTATAAATTAATTCGCAATAGCAGTTCTTGCATTAGGCTTATTCGCTATTTCACTCATACAGATTCGTTAATCTTGGCCACACCCGCAAAAAAAATAAATATATGCAGCCGCTCGCTAATCTTGATTTTTTCATGTGCAATTCAACAAAGTCATGCGCAAACCTATTCCCTAGTGGTTTTCACACGGGAAATAGCGATTGCGCACGTTTCCTGCGTCACGCCATATTTCTTTTTAAATCACACTATTGTGGCTCTGCTGAAGAGCCTCCTCGTGTTGGCCGACACTGATATCCTGCTGTTAGCTTTACAGCTGAAATCAGGAGAGAGAGAACAAATATCTCTCAAATCATAAAGCTTTGCGAGATAGGATTTGTGGCACATAATTTATTTTTCTTTAATCTACAAAACAAAAAACATTTTTATGGTACATTACTGTCCCTTTATGATAAGTGAAATTACTTGTGTGCTTCTCTTACTGCTTTCTCACACAGCAAAATCTGCTGAAGAGTGCAATGACAATTTCTTCTTTCAACCTGCTGTAAAATAGTACATGCACTCTATCATAAGTTTCATCAAGAAGTGAGAACTTTAAAGGGATAGTATTACTTAAGATGTAAAAAAATATATGTTGTAGGGTTTATGTCCCTGAATAAAACAAGGTTATTCCCACCGCTGAGAAATATTTTATTAAAAAATTATAACAGCTCAAACTTGAATATTTTAGGCGCAATATCACAGTGGCCTGAAAATTTACAGTGGCGCTGTTGCTACACCATCCTATGGAGATTTATGGTCTACAGACCAGAGCAGTCCATAGGATGGTATAGCAACAGCGCCACTGTAAATTTTCAGGCCACTGAAGCAGATTCAGGTCCCGTGAATTTCCTGCAGCTTCTCAGCAGAGCCGAAATAGTTCAATATAAAAAATAAATACTTAACTGGAACGGGCTACAAAGTGTGCCTGGTGTGCAAGCACACATTGTAGCCCATTCCAATGAAGTATTTATTTCTATATTGCTCTATTTTGGCTCTTATGAAGAGCCGCAGGATGGTCCCGGGACCAGAATGTGCTTTTCTGAGCTAGATGGTAGGCTTCTGTGAAACCAGAACTTTAGATGCTTATATTTCTCAAACTATATTAAAATAAATTAAACATAAGCAAAATTATCCCTTTAAAGAATTTGGGGGTATTAATTTTGTGGTAATGGAAGATCCAAAGTTATAATTCTAAAATCCAGGTGCTTGTCTCCTAACACTGTAGCATAGTCTAAAAACATGTACTTTCAGCACTGCATGTCATACATTTGACATCATTGCACAGCTGTGGATGGTGGTCAATGTAAAACTCCTAAGTAATTGAGCGCAATTCACAGTTTATGTTTTCTGTGTCCTGAGACTAATGACAGATCACAAGGAAAGAGATATGGCTCCATTTGGTGCAGCCTGAATGTTTACATACAGTCCAGAATCTGTGTACCAAGTACCGATATAGCCTGTGTCAGCAACATAGTAACGTAGTTGACGAGGCTAAAAAAGACGTGTCCATCAAGTCCAGTCAATGCCAAAAACCCCCCTGTTGATCCAGAGGAAGGCAAAAAAAGAAAACCTGAAGCCATTTCCAATTTAGCCCGTAGTCGGTAAAAAAATTCCTTCCTGACACCAAATGGCAATCAGGTAGTTCCCTGGATCAACAACCTATTTACATTGAAGCCATCTGTCATAATTTTCAATATTGTTCTTTGCTAGATAGGCATCCATTGCTTTTTTGACAGGATGCATATGTGAACCGAACGCATATGTGAAGACACACAACTGGCCAAATCCTCCACCATGGTCCAGAACCCTTACTTCCTTTGTGCATACAGTGGAATCTATATAATACCCTCCTACTCCTTAGGCCAGCAAAGAATGAAATGCTCAAAAGGTTCATTGTAAAGTAACTTGGGTTTGAATGCTGGGTCAGTGTTCTGGTTACACAAGAAGGTATGTTCCTGAATCTATATCAGGGGTAGAATTTTGGCATTATGGGGTCACCAGTATGTTAGTGTTAGAGGTCTCACAATTGGGAGCTGCATAGAATATACAGAACCTTTACGCTCAAAGTATGTAGGTATTCTAAGGTTACTATCCTATATAATAATTTGCTAAAACGTGTGTAACAACACAGTCATGCTCAGTAGAGACCGCCTGCGCCGCTGCTGATACAGAGCTGGACTCTCTGAAGGAGTCTCTACTGTGCATGACTGCCCCTCGACTGGCTGGCAGTGGCACTGTGGACCGTGTAACGGGCTCTTCAACTAGTTGTACATAATCAGGTCTCAATTCTTTGTGTAGTGCTGGTTCTGGGTCACTGAGGCAATGCACTCACAGATTATCTGTCTGGATCCCAACACCACATCAGCAGCAAGACTACTCAGGACTTTCACGTTCATGTAGCCACATCTCACTGTCTAAGAGTCATATTTTCTTATTTCTATTAATTTAATTATTATGTTCACAGTTATATAAGCAAACACAATCAATTCTATGAATAAGCTTTCAATGTGCTTCACACATTCTGAATGCAATCCCAGTTTATAAAATGCAACTGGCATACAAGGGTCTGGATTCCATTACTAGCTTTATTTACAATTTTTCCATAGAGTTCAGTAGGATTCTCTGAGATAAAGCCAGTGATGTATTTATAAACTGCAATGGAATCCAGGTAAACGTATTAAAAGTTTGTTAGAGGAAAAATTGTCCTTTCCAGAGCTTTGATTGAACCACTCCCCCATAGCAGTATGCATAAAAGTCTCCCAACCCCTCCAGAATCTACTTGGTTATGACTCTGGTGGTGATACAGTAGCTATTTTGTTTGTTTGTTTGTTTGTTTGTTTTTGGGGGGAGGTTGTTTTGCCATAAAAAAGGTTTCAAAGGAACAGTAACATTTTATTATATTTAAAAAAGTGTATTTAGTGCTTTTCCTCTTGCTGGTATTTCATTAGAGTTCAAATTGTGATAAAGTGTCTGAACACCAGGTGGCACTGTTACTGTTAAAACAGCAATTTGAACTGTAATAACCTTGGAACCAAACACAACTCAGTAGTGGAGGTACCCTTGTTTTATTGGTATCCATTTGACGTGTCGCATGTTTTTGGCCACGTCATTTGAAGTGTTGCAAATTCTGTATTTCGCGTTGTTCCGAATGGCGCATTCACCATATCGTGCGTTAACATGTCGCAGCATTAAGGACGCAATATGGGTGCATTAATGATGCAATTTGGGTGCAATATGGACGCAATAAGGACGCATTAAGGACGCAATATGGGTGCAATATATGGACACAATATGGGTGCAATATTGGTGCAATAAGGACACATTAAAGATGCAATATGGGTGCATTAATTATGCAATTTGGGTGCAATATGGGTGCAATATTGGTGCAATAAGGACACATTAAGGATGCAATATGGGTGCATTAATGATGTAATTTGGGTGCAATATGGGTGCAATTTTGGTGCAATAAGGACACATTAAGGATGCAATATGGGTGCATTAATGATGTAATTTGAGTGCGATAAGGACATATTAAGGATGCAATATGGGTGCATTATTGGTGGTTTTGAGTTGGGTTTTGTGGGTTTTGGGTTGGTTTTGGGTTGGTTTTGGAGTCATTATTGCACCTATATTGCGTACATAATGCACCTATATAGCATCATTATTGCACCCATATTGCATGCTTAATGCACCCATATAGCGTCATTATTGCACCCATATTGTATCCTTAATGCACCTATATTGCTGCGACATGTTAATGCACGATATGTAGAATGCGCCCTTCGGAACAACGCAAAATGTAGAATTTAAGACACTTTAAGAAGCAAAACTTTAATCGCGACACTTCAAATGACGCGGCCAAAGACATGCGACATTTTATGACGCAAAACTTTACATGCGACACTTTGGTACAAAACCGTTTTACTCAGCAGGAAAAGGCATATATGTTTTTTCATAACAGTGTACTACTACTTTAATCCCATAAATGTGGTTGCTAGGTTCCCAAAAGATGTAGGGCCTTTGCCCGCCTAATCTGATATTAGTGCTCTGTGCAGCCCAATTACCCCAATACAAATAAGGAGATGAGCAGGACATTACTCATTACTCAGCAGGCAAAAATATTTTGGGCGAGATGTTCAAAAAGTGGTGATAACTGAAACTGTCTGTAACCAGAAAAAAGTTTTTACACCATGGGCCATCAATTCTCAGACATGTCACCATATCAAAGGGAAAAAGCAGTCTTAAAAGTGGTCATGGTTTAAAATATCGTATAATGCAGTCTGCGCTGACACCCTCATTTCTCCAATAGAAGATGCCCTTTAAAAGAAATTAAAAACTACACCAGTATATAAAACTCTAGGGATGAAATATTCAAATAATAAGCAGGCCAAAATACATGTATATAAATCTGTTTAATTAGTAGAAGCAATCCATATAAAAATATACATGCAAACACTACTATAATATACTGTAGTACACAATAAAAGTTAGAGATACATAATCAATCTAAACAGTACATATATAAATTATAAACATATAATAATATATGTTCCATTACTGCTTGATAAAACACATTTTAGTGCAAAATGCATTGCAATTGATGTATTCGTTCCTGGCCGGTGGTCTCACATTATTCACCAGAAAATGTATGGATATTATATCTATGTAAGTTTAAAAAAAAAAAAAAAATATATATATATATATATATATATATATATATATATATATATATATATATTATTATTATATGTTTATATTTTATATATCTGCTGTTTAGTGGAGTTTGTTTTGGTATTTACTTAGAGGTACAATAGAATTTATTGTTGTGAATCTCTATGGTAGGTGGATTGTGCCTTTTATTGTAAACTGCAGTAGTCTTAACATATATGTTTTTATATGGATTGCTTCTACTAATTAAACAGATTAATATCCATGTATTTTGGTCTGCTTATTATTTGAATATTTCATCCCTATAGGTATATGTACTAGTGTATTTTTTATTTTCTTTTAAAGGGCTTTGTCGGGTTGTCGAACCCTCTAAGGAGTCAAGGCTGATGGACTTCATCTACATTTTCTACAATATAAATTGGAAGAGTGTTTAATATAAGGGCTTATCGCCAAGCGCCTCCCTTAGTTCCTATTGAACCTGACCATGGTTTTTAATCTACCGTCATATTGTAAGGAATTCTCTGAAAAAAATATTATTTTAACTGTCACTTTTTGTCTGATTAACGTAATTTTTTGCAAACAAAATGAAAATGGTCTAAACTTCAAGAAGACAAAATAAAGTTCCGTTAACAGGAGTGAGAAGCAGTATTATGGAGTTAACTGGTAAAAAATTGTCTTGTTTGTTTGAAAATTAGTCGTTTTAAAAATAAAAAATGTATTTGTTTCTTTTGAAAATGTTCATACCAAGACATTTTTAACATCAGAATTTTTAAGGGCAATATTCATCAAGTTCATACCATCATTTTTAATTCTCTATAACACATTTTCATACATGACAGATTAACTTCTGAAAATATTGTCCTCTTTTACCATCATGATCTGACAATTCTTTTCATTATGCCGACTTTTGGAACATCTCACCCCTTGTACTTTAAAGGGACAGTAATGTCCCATAAAAAAATTGTGTTTTGTAGTGTTTAAAAAAATAAATTATATGGCACAAATCCTATCCATAAAGGTTTGAGAGATATTTGCATGTAACGTTCCCCCTCCCTCCACTTCCCCTGACGTCAGCGTCTAGCTGACAGCAGGAGATCCTAGTCCTGGGACCAGCCGGCGGCTCTTCAGCAGAGCCAAAATCGCAACATTGCAAAATAATTACTTCATTGGAAAGGTCTACAAAGTGTGCCTGGTTTGCAAGCATACTTTGTAGACCATTCCAATTAATTAATTATTTCCCAATATCGCTATTGCGGCTCTGCTGAAGAGCCTCCTCATGATGGCCAAAGCGAATCTCCTGCTCTCAGCTTTACAGCTTGGGCCCCATCGGCCAGCACCTCACAACAATTCCTTCAAGACCTTTCTTGAATCCACATTTTTATTGCCAGTTCTTAGGTTGCATTTATATTGCTTTTTATCATCTTGAAAGATAAAAACATCCTCAGTGCCTTGCTTAGCAAAGATATCTCTAGAATCTAGGGGGTTAAAGATGTCTCATTCCCATTTTTTAACACTCCAATATGCATAGCTCCCTTTTACTGGCCCTTTAAGTAGAGAATTAGGAAGAAGAAATAGTTCTAAATGGAAAACAATTTCTTTAAATAGCATAATGCTTGTCCTAAGATCTTAAGTGCTCTTCTGAAGCATTGGAGTATTTTCTACATGAGAGCAGTAGTTTAGATTCAGAGCAGGCAGATTTTCTTAACTGTCTGCTAATTTTATACTTACAGGTTCAGTGAAAACCTCTTCTGAATTTAATTTTTTTTACTGTGCTACGCCGGCATCCTCTGGAACAATATCCAAGTGTTAGTATTGCAATGTTTCTGGTACCCCAGACACACACGCAAAGGGAAAACTTTATATTAAAATGAAAAGTGGAATAATTCTGGAGCAAACCAATTGTACCACAGTTAAAAGTAAATTCTCATTTATTTCATATCTTGCAACATGTCAGACGGCCAAAGAGGGACACTTGTTTTAGGTGGTGGTTCTGGGAGAGAGGCTGGTGGCTGGGGCAATACAGAGCATTTTTAGATTACTTCATCGACTATTAACATTTAAAAAATGATTTAGAACAAGACCAAAATATTTTATTTACACAGACAAATATAAAGTTATAAAAGGAAGTTTAACTCTTTGAGTCCCAGAGGAGTATGCAATGCATTGCTTTGCAATGTGTTTCATACCCTCTTGCACTCAAAGGGTAAACAAACTTTGGACGAATGTGACCAATATTCACACCACACGGTCTGATCTCCTACAAGAGGGACACCAGGCTGGGAAAGAGGGACAGAGGGACTTGGGTCTCAAGGAGGAAGACTCGGAGGTAAGTTATTTAAAGGAGCAGTAAACTTTTTTTAATGAAAACATTTATGTTATAGAGCTTTCTCTGCTGAGTAAAACAAGGTCACTTCCACTGCTGTCAGTTGTTGTATTCAACATTTATAACAGTTCAAATAATCAGGAAGTGAACTTACTGTGTTTACTTCCTGGAAGTTCTAACTGACAAGAAGTGACTCAGCAGTTTCTATAACATTCTGTGGAGAACTGTAAGTCACTGACTTTCCTCACCATTAAAATGTTACAGAATTACTAATTGGAATTTGACCACTAGAGGGCATTGCTATTGTAAAAAAACAGGGGTTTAAACTATAATACTGGTGGAAATATATTTCTTTCAGCAATTGAGTATCCTTAATTTACTCAACAGGAAATAACCTACAATATATATTTTTCCATAAAAAAGCTTACTGCTCCTTTAAATAAAACTATTAATCTCTTGATTGCTAGCAATGCAATAGTGACCTCTCTCACCTTCAATGACTTAACCCTTTGAGTGCAGGAGAGGTATATAAGGCATTGCATCACAATGCCTTGGATACCCCTCTAGGACTCAAATGGTTAAAAGTGCAATTTAAAATCAGTGAGGGATGTGTACTTGTTTCCTAAGGGCTTTATGTTTTAAACAAAATAGGAGACATTGTGGGACTTACCAACTGCACTAGAGGGGAGAAATTAAAAAAAAAATAATAATAATAATAATCCGGTTGATTAAAATAGGGATTTTAACTACTCGAATGCTGGAAAGGTCTGCAATTAATTTTTAAAAGTCCCATTTAAATCAACTGAAAATGTGGAAATTATATTTATGGTGCATTTGATTTGACAAAGAATGACTCCACTTTTGAACACAGGGCCCTGAGTCTTAAATGAGAACTAGCCCCGCTTGATTATATGTACCTTACTATGACCAGGAAATCTTAATTGTACCTATGAATTTTTTTCTTTTTTGGCTTTACACAATATTTAATATCAGCTCTGCTTGTTGAGACTGTTTCTTTTTTTTTAAGTGAAGCAGGCATGAGCCTATGTAAGAGAAGCATGTGCAGTGAGCAGAGGTCCAGTAGTCCTGCTAGGCAACTGTCATGTCGGCCTCCATGGACATGAGATCCAGAAGTGATTGTAGCTGAACTAAAGGACAAGGACAACATTCAGAAGGGGGCCTTGTTAAAGTAAGTGGTGATTTTTTATTAGGAGGTGTTAGTTCATATTTAATAAGAATTGCACAAGACAATATTTTTGATGCATAATATTTATTATAAAAAAGGGCATGTTGTAACTTAGTGCCCTTTTAAGGAAATTCTACGTTTAACAAATAAGAAGCGGTTATGATTTCCTGTGGATCCCAGTATAACACACCCTTCACCTTTCTTACCCAGTTTATAAGCACTTTGCTGGAAAGCTGCAACAGTACCTGAGCAGTATTCTCACTCCATCGCTGCTTACTTCCTACAACCTCTGCTCCCACTGCAACTTTGAATTCCAAATAACAAGAAAGAACCTGGTCGATCTGTCTTGGAATAACGTACATGAATAAATCAATCTTCTCCCAGTTTAAAATTCCTAAAAATAACTGCTTCTTTATACTTAAAAATAACATGTAACTGTACATAAACTTTAATGTGCTATTTTTATTTTTCTTGTTTCTAAATGTGTACCTTTTGTATTGTGAATTCTCTCCAGGATATAATTGAAAACAGAGAAATCTCTGTGTATTCTTCCTAGTAAAACACTTTCAAAGCAAATAAATAAAATAGACAGACAGAGAGATAGATAGATAGATAGATAGATAGATAGATAGATAGATAGATAGATATTGTGTCATTTTCAAAAGTGCTCTAGAGTATTTGTGTTTTATTTTGTTTAATTTTTTTACAAAATTCAGTAGAATATTTTTAACAAAAGTGCTGCAGTGGGTTAAAAAGATTTAAATGAATTAGGGGTATTCATAACAAAGACCATACCTGTTTATTGTGCCTTACAAAATTAAAGAAAAGTAGTCCCCTGCTATATGACATATTTAAAAATAAAAATGCAACTTTTAAAGCTGTATATTTGTTGAGGTATTTTTTTCTTGCAGTTTCCTTACCATTCACATTTAAAAAGAAAATTCAGATAAATCTGGTAACAACATCAATGATGTGACCCAGGGATGGTTAAGACCTTATGAGGCCCCTGAGAAGGATGGACTGCGTGGGACTGGGGATGAAAGAAAGGGTTTAGGAGAGGATGAAGATGGAGTGGGGAATTAAATTGAGGCAGTAGGGGAGGACCAACAGGGAGGACAGGATGGACAGGGATGGATGAGGAAGAACAGGGACAGAAAAGGAAGGACAAGGATAGAAGAGGAAAGGCTGAGAGAGGCAGATAGAGAGACTGGGGAGGAATGAGAGAGACTGGAGGGATAAAAGACAGCAGAAGGTAGCTGAAAGACTGCGGAGGAAGAAGAAATTGGGGCAGAAAAGGAGAGACTGAGTTAGGAAGGTGAGAGTTGTGGAGAAAGGGAACAGAATGTGTGAATGAAGGAGAAGGGCAGGTGAGTAATGTTTTAGGCTTAGTGAAAGGGGAGGAAGAAGAGAAAGTAGTGGAAGGAGGAAGAATAAGTGACAAAGGAGAAAGAGACTGATGGGAGGTCAACATCCCTCTCTCATTTTGAGGGCAACTTTAGGAGCGATCATCTCTCAAACCATAAAGGTTTGAGAGATGACACTGGGGGCAATACTTTTATTTTTAATAGGACTTTACTATAGGGATTAGTAATACTTAATTATTACTATCCCTTTAAGAACTGTAGCATGTTAAAGGCTCCTTGGGGACTGATTGGATCATCTCTGGATTAGAGCATAGCACCTAGAATATACTTTTTTAGGTACGTTAAGGGTTAAAATTTCAAAGATCTAAGGATGAGCTCATTTCAAAAGCTCCCAGGTATGATTATACATGTGTGTGTGTGTGTATATATATATATATATATATATATATATATATATGTTAGTTGAAGAGCCCGTTACACGGGCCACAGTGCCACTGCCAGCTGGTTGTGGGTCAGTCACGCACAGTAGAGACTGCCCACGCTGTGGCTGATACAGTGCCAGCCGGTAGAGGTGCAGTCATGCTCAGTAGAGTCTTCCCGCGACGCGGCTCATACAGAGTTGGATGCTCCTTCGGAGCACCCCGCTCTGTATCAGCCATGTCATGGGCAGTCTGTACTGCGCATGACTGCGTCGTTACAAACTTTCTAGCAAATTATTATATAGGATATATAAGAAGTCCAGATGGGCACGCGCTAATAAAATAGTCACTTGCCTGGGTGCCAGTCAGTTGTAGTAAGTGTATAATAAACTTGAAAGGACAGCACTCTCAGGACTTGAAGGAGGATCAAAATATTTGCTCCTTTATTATCCAACCCTCACTAGGGCCTTTGTCAAGGAACAGAACATTGGTATTAATAAAGTACAAATTTTGATCTTCCTGCAAGTGCTATCTTTTGTTGAAGTTTTATATATATATATATATATATATATATATATATATATATATATATATATATATATATATAAATATATATATATATATATATAAGATATTGAATGAGAGGCAGCACCAGTGGGACTTGGTTGAAATAATTTTATTGGGCAACAAAAGGCAAATAATACTGGTCAAAGTTTCGGTCCTTATAGGGGACCTTTATCAATATAGCAATATATATATATATATAAACAGGTAAAGGTTTGATTCTTGCTGTGGTAGATGTATATACTGCACTTCACTTGTTTGTTTGAATCAGAATATTTATGATTCACAGCAAGCAGACACCTGCAGCAAAATCAGCATCTACTTATTGGATTTCACTTAATTTGCTGATTAAGTAAAATCCAAATTTCGAGGATACATTTCAGAAGAGTATGTGTACATAAATACATGTTTCCACCTTTTTGACAGATGGGTAATTCTGCCAGAATTGCTGGCTGCTTGCAGGATTACAGAACAGGGTGTTGTATTTCTTTTTATTTATTCATTTTTCAGTTCAGTTGTTTAACCCTGAAAACTCATGTGTGATGTAGCAAAGTACAGGAGAGAGGCAGAGAGGATTACAGACAAAGAGACGTGCTAGACAGGAGGGGACCAAACCGCTTATCTCCACTTCCCATCAGAGTCTCTTTTAACCCTTTGCTGCCAGAGGGGAATCCAATACATTGCCTTGCAATGTGTTGAATACCCCTCTGGCAACCAAAGAGTTAAAGATTGGTACCAGGCCATCTCATTGTATAATAATATATTGCTTTAGTGGTGTCATGTGATGGTTTTGTCTGATGGAGTCATGTCATGGTGTATTGCCTTGCTAGAAGCAGGTGTTGGTGTATTGCCTTGCTGGTTCACATAATGGTGTATCACTTTGCTGGAGGCAGGACATTGTGTATTACACTGCTAGAGGTATGTATTGGTGTATTGCCTTGCTGGTGACATTTGAAAGTATACTGCCTTGTTTCACACTGCTGGGAACTACATCAGTGGTTTGTGAAATTTACAACTTAGTACTCAACTCAGTTGTTCTTAAACCTGTATTTGGGGTTCAGTCATAGATCAGGACTTTATTATGTCCCTGCTTGTGTACAAGTGAATTCATCAGAAACTTAATAATTCAGTCATTTTGATTCATATGTGTTCAAGCAGGGAATTCCTTAAAGGAACAGTAAACTTTTTTATAAAAAAATATGTATTGCAGGGCTTTTCCTGTTGAGTAAAATAAGGGTAATCCCACTTCTGAAATATGTATATTTCCAGAGTTATTACAGTTTAAACACATTTTTTTTTACATTAGCAGTGCCCTCTAGTGGCGGACACGAACTACCACATCCTGACATCTACACAATGGCTATCAGTTGGTTGGAGAGGTAAAGATGAATGAGGTGGATCTCCAAAATATTTAGTTACAGTTTTCACAAGGCTCTAGACAAAGAAGGTGATGGTGAGCCAGGTGTTTCACTCGCCATTGATCTTTCAGGCTCTGGCTGGGTTTTTCTATTCTTCCTCTGCTTTGGTTTCCACCTCACCTGTTCCTGCTTTTGGGGAGAGTCAGGGGGTACAGCAACAGTGGTGTCCGGTTTCTTTGCTGGGGGTTTGGCTTTAACATGCTTCACATAAATGTCATAGTGTTTATGTTTCATATGTGTGATGAGGGTGGTTGTGCCAAGGCGCACTCCCCTTCTTTCCCCTTTTCACTGATTTATCACAAATTGTGCACAGTGGTATCTCTGATGACCACACTGTGCCTGCCCCAAGAGAAAATTATTCCCACAACCAGGACTTCATGGGGGAGGGGGGAAGGTGGAGAAAAATTGACTCTTTTTTTCTTCTCTTCCACATTCCCCTTCACTGGCTATGGCAGAGAATGATGTTGCTGCTTTTGCTGCAACTGCCTCAGAATCAGCACTGCAACTTGGACCAGGAGTATTACTGCTGGCAAATGGAACCTATCCTAGTCCTCCATCACTAGACCCCATTCCCACTGTGTCCATGGTGGTCTGTGGCACACTAGCCTGCTCCTCATCATCCTGCTATCCTTGCAATTCAGCAGCAGCAGGAATTACAGCAGCAGCAAACTCCACAAATTCCTAAAGCTCACTACTGGTGGTGGTGATGCCCATACCTGTCTTTCATTCCTTCTTGGTTTGGGCTAAAAAATACCATTAATGTCTCTTCCACTCCAGCTTTTCCACCATCATCATCATCAACACCACCAGTCCCTTCTTGCTGCTGCTGTATTACAGATGTCTCACCGGCTGGAGGAGGTGGTGAGATATGTGACAGAGGGTCCCCTACTGTCACACTTGCCATCTCTTGTTAAGCTGAAGACAGCAGACTGGCAGCACTAACAGCAGGCACAGGCATTTGATCCGTGCACATGGTGGTGGTGGTATTATTGCTACTAGGCAACAATTCTGCCTTTTTCAGCATCATGTTCCATCTGGATAATGCCATAGGGGAAAGGGGACTCCCTGGCTCAGGGGAATGTTATGGGTTCCCTTGATCTCTAACCTGGCCACTCTTCATTACATATATATATATATATATATATATATATATATATATATATATATATAAAGAAATATGATAGACAGGTGTACGGGTCTATAAATGAATAAACTAAAAGAAAAAGGTACAAGGAGAGTGATACTATACTCCAAATATATTTTCGTCAAAATGTTTATAGCGATAAAAAAGCTGTGATCACATATTAAAACCAATAGAATGGTAAATAGACCACAAAGAGTCCCACAATATTAGTTAAATGAACTTTGAATCCTGGATAATGTAGCTGTTATAGTTCCAAAGGATAAAATAAAGCTGTAATGTCACAGAGTTAACAAGCAAGTGCACTTATAATAAAACTATTGTCTTCTTTCCCTGACAGCGCAATGAAGTCTCAATGCAAATGATAATATATGTATGTATGGGGGCAGAGGAAGGCTTGTATACATATATACTGGGGAGGGCTGGCCTGGGGGGCAGAGGGGCAATTGCCCTCTGGGCTGGTAATATATCTGAGCTGGTAGGCCACTGCACCTCACTAAATCTCCCAATTGTTTCTGTAGCTCACATTAGTGATATCACAGAGCTTACAACTGAAATGGAGCTAAACTAGTAGCATAAACCATTTCCCTTGTAAGCTCTATAGTATCACTAGGTAAGCTTTACTTAAATTGTAAGGTTTGTAGTAGTGCACTAATGTAGCCCCATTTCAACTGTAAGCTATGTGGTATCACTTGACTTACATCACAACATTAATGCAAATTTTAAAATTAAGAAACGGGGTGGGCTGGGACAGTGGGCTTGAACGATAATAGAAATGGGCCACTTGAATGTTTTTGCCCCCTGGGCAACAAGTTGCCAGCTCTCCCCTGCAGATAAGATAAGATAAGAAACCTCCCATCTTGTAGCAAACTTCTGCGGGCAGGAATAATAATGTCTGTATTCTATGAGCCCATACTCTCCTCTCCCATTCAACAAAGATGGCAATATTGATTGGAACAGTGTATGTAACCTCAGAATAGACTACAATGTATGAGCGAGCAGAGATATACTAGAATGTAAACACATTACCTCCTGTCTCATTGTATAAAACTGCTGCGGGCAAGTATTTATATACATTCACAAGAGGATGCACTGCCCCTTTAATGGTTGCTACTCCCATCTGTGGCAGTAGTAGAACTATAAAGCTCTAATTGTACAGTTTCCCATGTGCTTCTCCCCAGAGCTGGGGCTGTGAGTTGTGACTTATAATTATGTCACAACCATGTTATTGACTATAGGACTGAGATTGCTGCTAGAAATTTCTGTTCTTGAAGGAGGAGGAACAATAAACTTGTGTTGAAACAGTACATTTAGGGTAAGTTGACCAGATATAATTTTTTTATGTGAGACACTTATGAAATGTTCATTCTGAGGGACTGCACAGAAATCCTGCAACCCCGCAGTGTGTTTTTCACTAGCATCCTGCATTTAAAGGTATATCTGGTCACCTTAACATAGTCTTTGCAATGTGTTGGATACCACGCTAGCACTCAAAGAGTTAATATCAATTACCTCATCAAGCAAAGTGAGCTAAAAAATTACAACTGGGCAGATGATAAGGTGTCAAGTAACTAAGAGGTAATAGTTGTTGTAGATCAGATGCTGATAATCAGGATATTTATACTCTGGTGTCACACTCCTTAGAGCTAACCCTTTAAGTGCTACATTGTTTTGAGTGGCACATCTCTCATGCACTTAAAAAGTTAGAGAGGATTAAACACATGGTCAGTAGGCAGCACCCATCATGCTTCCTACTCTAACGTGGACTTTGGAAATCCAAGTATGTGTGCCTTTGTGCATATATTCAATACCCCTAAACTTAAAATAATGTCCCCAGGCTTAAAGAAGAATTATACCCTAGATATCAGTGGCTCTCAATGGGGTGAATGTATATATATATATATATATATATATATATATATATATATATATATATATATATATCAGGACTTAAAATTTTAAGTCCTTTGCTACTAACCAGACCTGAAAAGTTACTGGCCATTGCAAGCCATGGCATACCAACCAGGGCTGAATTTCTACTCGCCAGGGCTAAATTTTTACTCGCCAATGGCTAGTGTCGAGTGAAAATTTTGAGCCCTGTATATCACTGTAGGAGGAGTGTGTCCACCAGTATTTATTTCCATGATCATATGCGGTAGTATATACAATGGAGCACAGCCACTGTCATTGGTAGATAACACGAGCGCTGTAGAATTCCTACATTCACTCCAGTATGATAGATTAATTTACCTAGGTAGATACAGCAGCCAGGTATAAAATTTATATACATATAGTTTTCTGGATTGTATCTGTAGTTTCCTATATACATACCTCCCAACATTTCAAATTCCCAAAGAGGGACACTTGTGTTTTAGGGGGTGTTGTTGTGGGTGTGGCTGGTGGGCGGGGCATTAGCGATAATTTTTAGGCTATTTCATGACCTATTGACACCTTCTTGTGTAACCTAATAAATGACTTACAACAAAACCAAAGTATTTTATTTACACAGACTAATTTATAAACACATATACTGACATTTAAACAAACATTAATGTGAGTTTTATTGCTGTAGAACAATATGATACACATCACACAATCTGATCTCCTAAAAAGAGGGACAACAGGGTGGGAAAGAGGGACAGAGGGATTTGGGTCTAAAAGAGGGACTGTCCCTCCTAAAGAGGGACACTTGGGACGTATGTATATATAATGTCCTCTTTTGTAATCTGCCTCTGAATCACACTTCCTCCTTTTCACCAGTAGGCTTCAGTAAACATAAATGGACCATAAGGGTCACTAGTCTATCAGATTGTAAGCTTACAGTTAACAGCAGACTACAACAGAGACCAAATGAGGAAAAAAGTATATAGCTATAACCAACTGTTTTAAACTCTTGAATGATGGAGGACACTAACACATTGCCTTACTAGCATTCAATGGGTTAAAAGCACTATTTAAATCAACAAATATTTCTGCAGCATAACTGCACGACTTTTCCTTAGTACATCAGCTTCTGTGATCTTCCAGCAAGTATGAAAAGAACAGGCTGGTGGGACAAGCCATTTTAATTCACTATCAGCTTCTCTTGCACCGAAGCCAATGGCCTCATGATCAATTTCAATCTGATTAGAAGATTCAGTGTTTGCTACAACCCAACCTCCACCTTGTAATGAATCCTTATAAAAACATGCCCCCTTCCCCCCCCCCAGAATTTTGCTGTCTCAAAGAAATGGCAAGTGTAGCTCAGCAGTATTCGAAATACTAAAATATTAATGCATTATTTATAGCATCCCACATAACTATGCAAAATAAGCAGAAAAAATCCCATTGCATAAGAAACATTAATGCATATTTGATCATCGAGACTTTACCATCATTTTATTTAGCTTGCCTGCGTTATAGTTGCACTGGTTAGAATGTTGCTTCTCAGGGGTAAATAAACATTCTGAAACCAACCTACTGAATATCTAAAATCCATTAAATTTGAAGATTACAAGAGAGCGTATGACCACAGCGGGCTCATATTCAACAAATGTAATTGGCAAGGCAGTGTTTATGCAGAGATGGGCAAAATAGTGTCAGAAAGGAGGAGATAGTTGAAAACTAGACTTTTACCAAGTAGAAATAGGAGAGTGACACTGTTTACACAGAATCATAGCACTGTGTTCAATAATCTAAAAAGCAGCTAGGGGTGTAAGCCTAACTACAGGAGGTGGAAATGGTACAGTTGTGCCAGGGCACAGCATCTAAGGGGTCCATCTGTCCCAGCATCCAATGGGTTCTATTTATGCCTCTGTGAAAACATTTTTGTGATAGGGGCCCAAAGAATGTTTTGAACAGGGCCCTTCAATAACTAGTTATGCCACTGACAGGAGCAATTCTGGAGCAAATCATCTGCACTATAATCAGGGGAATAGTTAGTTACTGGCTGATAGAGCTAAGGCTCCAGGTCTCATGGTTAATCTGTTATGGGCCAGAGCGATGTGCAATGCGTTCTAAAGCAATGCTTTGCTCACCCATCTAGACTTTAAAGGGTTAAAGGTCAGAGTTTTATAGCCAGCTTGGGGCATGTAATGGTGTTAATCTCTCTGCTGGTACTGGTGCCAATGTACTGTGCAGGATTCCTCTCTGTGCCCTATTAGCACTGATGTACAAAGTTGTTTGTGCGTCTATGTGAGAACTCCCATGTGGTAAGTGTGCTGATTTGTGGATGCTGAGGAGGTGTGTAGGTGTTTCAGAGTACCACCATTCCTCTGTGTCCAATGGCAGGCTTTGAGTAAACCACAGTCACAACAAATAGAAGAAAACTCTTCCATTTTTAGACATGCTCCAGGGATGATATGGATGGGATGTGTGATGGTGGAATTGTGTGCTGTTATGCACAGTGGCCTGTGTACATAGACTTCGGTGCAGGCATTTATAAATTGAGTAACCTGTGAGACTCTGTCTTTTGAAAAAGCTAAGATCTGGGACATTTTTGTGTGTATTAACTACAATAACTAGTTTTCTGTTCTGTGTTATATTAGTGTGGTAAAGGAGAGATTAAAAAACTATTTTTCACCTTGCGGGTGTTTTGTATGCAAGTGACTGCAGATTATTTCTGATTGCTTGGGTGTAATTGGTGGCCTTCTGCTATGTAAAGCAGAGTAATAGTGAATACGTGAACGTTTGAATCTTACAGCAGTGTGTGCAAGTGCAGGAGTGGGGTAATTAAACAGAGAATACAGCACAGGGTATAAACATTTATTAATTAATAATACTTGTGCACTAAAAAATGTGGCCTGCCATTTTAACCTACCGTGACTGGGATAACGATTTGTTGGTATGACTGTTAGTTTAACTCAGTCTACAAGCAGCTATATGTTTGTACACCTAGAACAAACATACAGGGTGCATACATCTGTGGCTGATGTGAGCAGGTAGCCTCTTTGGAAGGTTAAGTTAGAGATCTCAAGAGTCAAGTTCCAACACTGAGGGAGTTGTATGACAGTGAGAGGTGTTTGCTGTTCACTGAGCATAGGAAGTACTAGGGACAGAGACTGCACAAAAAAGAACAGGTATCTAGATGGGTTACAGGCAGTTAAACATAGCTAATCCTGTATTTTCTCGAAATAACCATCTTGTCTAATAGCCAGGCGAACAGCCCCTCTAGCATTGAACGGATCCAGTTCACAGGCAGACTTAGAAAGGTGGTTGTGATAAAGAATTCCATGACTAGGAAGACAGATAATCTTCTACGTGTGCTTGGAAGACCGTTTCAGTGAGAGAATTCTTTTTTATAATCGTGATCTCGGCTCAGCTGAAGAGCCCCTTGATGCACATAAGACTGTCGTACGACATCTTCTCCTGCAGTCGGCATTCAGCGTTCAGACAGGGAAGGGGGAGGGAGGGGGGAACTTTGAGCGATATCATCTCTCAAACCATAAGGGTTTGAGAGATGACACTGGGGGCAATAAGTTTCTTTTTAACAAAGCTACAATATGGGGATTAGTAATTTGCAAGTATTACTATCCCTTTAAGAACGGGTGACCAAAACTGTACTCCAGATTCTTAATGAGGCCTTACCAAGGTATTATATAGAGAAAGAATTATATTTGCATCCCATGCATCTATACCCCTTTTTATGCAGGATAGTGTGAGAAAAAGGATTAAAGTAGAAGGGGTGTCAGAAGTGCTTTATCGTGGATATACAATGTGGATAAACAATGCACTCACATGAAATAGTAGTTGAGTGACCGGTATATACCTTCAATAATACGTATAAGATCATTCTGCTCATTGAGTTGGGAGAAGATATATGCCAGTCTCTCAAGTGCATAACCTTATATTTATCTGTATTAAATGTCATCTGCCCCTTTTCCAGCCATTCACTCAATTGATACAAATCTTTCTGCAGAGGAAAAAACATCCTGCTCTGTACGCATTACCTTACAAAGCTTAGTTTCATCAGCAAAGATTGAGACATTACTTTCAATACCTACTTTGAGATCATTAATAAACAAATTAAAACTCATTGGGCCAAGGACTGAACCCTGTGGCACCCCACTACAACTTTAGACCAACTTGAAAAGGTTCCATTTACAACATCTTTCTGCCATTTTTAATTTAACTATGTCACTATTCATGCACATATATCACATGCCAAACAGAAGCCTTTTAAATTATACAATGTGATGCACTGTATCAAAGGATTTTGCTAAATCCAAGTACACTACATCAACAGCAATGCCCTTATCCAAATTATTACTTACCATTTTGTAAAATGCAAGTAATTTAGTTTGCCTGTATGTAAAGCAAGCCTTAAATCCTAGAATAATGGAATATATTACTGAAGGGTCCAGTGAAAATGTAGAGGCCCTGTAAAATGACATACACATTGGTAATATACCTAAGAAAAATATGTTAATGGGCATTTGCTACTAGCCTTATAATACTGGGTAGTCTGAAACAGACAGACTGCTATGCATGAAAGGAATAGTTAGACTGAAGACAAAGGATGGAAGTTATGTAAATGAGGACGAAAGTCTAGCTGACTATCTAGATTAATATTTCTGTTCAGTTTTTACAGAGGAAGGTGAAAGGATGGGACTTCTGTTAGAAAAAATAAATAGTGAGACATGGGAAACATGCATGTTTACAGAGGAAGAAGTTCTACTTCAACGTTCTAAGGTAAAAACAGATAAATCAATGAGACAAGATGAGATACGCCCAAAGTTATTAAAAGAACTTAGGAGTGTTCTGGAAAAACCTTAAACATAATTATTCAATCAACCTTTAACATAATTGTTCAGTCACTGTTGATAGGAGTAGTTGCAGAAGATTGGAATGTAGCAAATGTAATACCACTTCACAAAAAAAGGTAGCAGGGAAAAGTCTAGCACCTACAGACTGGTAAATCTTATGTCAGTAGTTGAAAAATTAATGGAACCCATATTAAAGGAAAGAATTGTTAAATATTTGAATTTGCAAGATGCCAAACACCTACGGCTGGGAGATCTTGTCAAACCTCATAATTTTTTTTTGACTGAGTAACTAAAATAACAGACTGGAGGAAACAATATATATGGCTTACCTAGACTTCAGTAAGGCATTTGACACTCATAGAAGACTCATTAATAAATTGCAGTGTCTGGATGTAAAAACAGTTGAATGGATAAGGAAATGGCTGAGTGACAGGAAACAGAGGGTTGTAGTCAATGGAGAATATTCTGAGGAAGGTTATGTTTTTTAAAATTTTTATTAATGATATTGTAAAAGGTCTTCAAGGTAAGTTATGTCTTTTTGCAGATGATACAAAGCTCTACAACAGAGTAGGCATTGCCAAATGACAAATGATTTAGGTAATTAGAAGAATATACAAGAATAAAAATACAAAGGCAGAATATAGTGTTATGGGTACTATGTTGTCAGAAACAACAGGGGAAATGGATTTGGGAGAAATTATTTCTGATGACTTAAAGGTAGGCAGGCAATGTAACAAAGCAGTGGGGGGATGCACAAAGAGTGCTGGGTTGTATAGCTAGGGGCATTAGTAGCAGAAAGAGGTAAGTGGTCATGCCTTTCTATAGATCCCTGGGTAGAACTCACCTAGACTATTGTATCCAGCACTGGAGACCCAACTCCAGAAGTATAAATATATTCTGGAGAGAATTCAAAGAAGGGCTACTAAAATGGTGAATGGTTTACAGGATAAGAAATATCAGGATAGGATAAAGAGAGAGAGAGAGAATGAGAGAGAAGAGAGAGAGAAGAGAGGGAGAGAGAGAGAAGAGAGAGAGAAGAGAGGGAGAGAGAGGATATGACAGAAACATTCCAATGAAGAGATTCAGTAAAGTACAGGAAGGAAGTACATTTCAAAGTGGTAGAAAGCTTAGGAAAGGAGGTCATAGTCTATAGGGACAGAGGCTTAGATGAAATCTAAGAAAGTTTTACTTCACTAAGAGGATGGTAGATAAGTGGAATAGCCTACCAGCAGATGTGGTAGAAGTTAATCCAGTGAGAAGATTTAAGAATGCATGGGACCGGAATAAGGCTAATCTGAGCACAAGACAAGACAAGACCAAACACGAAGGTTTGAGGTTTTTACAATAGGAAAAATTGGTAATTAACTCAATGGAAAATAAATCTTCAATTGTTTTTGATAAAAAAACATGATGTGGCGAAATGTACATTATTAAAAATGAGCCATGGCCTTACTTTTGGAGAGAGTGCGGTTACAACTCTGCCCCGCAGCCTGTCAAACTTCTGTTTCTCCCCCAGTATTGTCTTGTTCCAAGCTCCTCCAATGACGGAGGATTTCTCCTAGCAAGCCGGCTGGAATGTGACAATACTTGGTGAGGGAACAGAAGAAGATTGACAGACTGTGGTGCAGAGCTGTAACCACAGTCTGTCTGGAAGTAAGACCATGTCTCATTTTTAAAGGGATAATAATACTTAAAATGTAAAAAAAAATATGTTGCAGGGTTTATCCCCCTGAGTAAAACAAGAGTACTCCCACTGCTGAAAGGTGTTTCATTCAAAAGTTATTAATTTTCAAAGTTGAATTTTTTAGGTGCAATATCACAGTGGCCTGAAATTGTAGAGTGGCGCTGTTGCTACATGATCCTATGGACAGCTCTGGTCCCGGGACCATAAATCTCCATAGGATGGTGTAGCAACAGCGCCACTGTACAATTTTAGGTCACTGTGATATTGCACCTAAAAAATTCAACTTTGAAAATTAATAACTTTTGAATGAAACACCTTTCAGCAGTGGGAGTACTCTTGTTTTACTCAGGGGGATAAACCCTGCAACAATTTTTTTTTTACATTTTAAGTATTACTATCCCTTTAATAATGTAAATTTCGCAATAGCATGCTTTTTTATAACAAAAAAAACAACAACAATAAAAGCTTATTCCTATATGAGGATGAAAATGAGGTAAACTTGTATAGGGGTGATAGTTTCGCTTTAAGAAATTATGTTCTTCAGAATAGAAAGAAATTATGTCAGGAGAAACACACAATTTCTAACCATGTGCATAGCTTACTGAGTCCAAAAGAGACTGGAAAATGTTATGGTGAATAAAGCATTTTAACCTGACGAGATATACCCAAGGGTACTTAATGAACTTGTTTCAGAAACAACAAGACCATTACACTTAATATTTACTGATTGAGTTGCCTTGCACATAGTACACTGTGATTGGAGGACAGCAGATATAGTACCACGGTTCAAAAAGAGGACAACATCTAAGTTGGAAAATTATAGACCTGAGTTTGACTTCCATTTTGGGTACAATATTAGGATTACTAACCCAGGGTATTCATGATTATGTGACAACCCACAACATTAGGAGGATTCAGCATGATTTTTTTAATAATAGATAATTTCAAACTAATTTATGTACATTCTATGAAAGGAAAAGTAGTAACCTGGACTTATTTCTACTGATGTTGAATACTTGAATTTTGCAAAAGCCTGTATGATACTGTACCTCTCAACAGGTTACTACATAAATTAAAAGGCTTTAGACTGGGAAGTGCTGTCTGTTCATGAACTGGTAAATGATAGAATGCAGAGTTCTTGTAAATTGGACTTTTTCAGTTTAGACTAAAGCTGTAATTGGACAGTCTCACATTTCAGTCCTGGACCCAATGTTTTTTCATTTTTTTAATTAATGATCTTGAAGTTGATATTGAAAGTAGTGTCTCAACTTTGCTGATAACACTAAAATATATACAGGGCTGGATGATTTTTCTTTACAGAAGGATTTAGATAAACTGAGTGAATGGGTAGAAAAGTGGTAGATGACATGTAATGTAGATAAATGTAAACTTATGCATTTGGACTGTAGAAACAAACATGCCACATATACACTTAATGGGAAACTACTTGGGGAATCCTCATTAGAGAAAGATTTAGGCGTACTGATAGACAATAATTTTCACAACAGAGTGCAATATCACTCAGCACTGCTAGAGCAAATAGGGTACTATTGATTTCCTTCCTCTGGATGAACAGATGTGATATGGCAAGGGCTGAACATGATGGATGCATGTCTTTTTACATCCTCATCAACTATATTACTATGTTTATTGAAGCGGATGTACGAAGAAAATAAGAACAATACTGGAGTAAGCTAACTGCACCATAGTTAACAAACATTCCTTAAATTACCATTGATTTAAATTGTTTAAACTACAAACAGGAGGTATAAATACTGAAAGAATATCCAAGCTTAGTGTTTATATATATATATATATTTATATATATATATATATATATATATATATATATATATATATATATATATATATATATATAAACACTAAGCTTGGATATTCTTTCAATATTTATCCACAGAGAAACTAAAAGATTAGGAAAGAGAAGATCACACAGAATATATGCTCTCAGTTCAGTTGTCATACACTAAAAACCTCTCTGTCAGATAAGAAAAGTAGGCCAATTCGATACCATGTACCGAGCACTTTGTGAACATGGCAGTTAAAATACAGCCTTTATTATCACTATCTTCGTTCAATGAATTGTCTGTGGATATATTTTTAAAAAATCACTTATAAAGAGCATGGTAATAAAAAAAAGTAATATAGCATTTATGTCTCCTTAAACTAATACTTTAACCCTTTGAGTGCCAGAGGGGTACGGAATGGATTGCTTTGCAATGCATTCCATACCCCTCTGGCACTCAAAGGGTTAATCCCACAGAACCGCATTATCTGCATTTATTTCCTGTTGGATAAACGTTTCAGGTCTTCAGTATTTATTTCATGCCTGAGCATGGGATAACCAAAACCCTTCAGTCTTCTAGACCTTTACACACATGTTTTGTACACTGGTCTAAGGTTGTTTCAGTTTATAAATTGCCCAGTGTTACATTGTCCCCTTAGCTCTCATAACTCATTCAAGTTAGCTTTTTACTAGTGCTCTCCTGAATGCTTAGCTAGCTGAAAGGGATAGTAATACTTCGTTTTATCTTTATTTTATTTTGTAGGCATTAAAAAAACATTAAGAATGATATAAGTTTTATCTCTCAAACATTTATGGTTTGAGAGATATTCACAAGCAAAGTTTCCCCTCCCGCCCCTTTTACCGAGTGTAAGCCATCTCCTCTCAGATGTGGAATGCAGTCCATAGACCAGACAGATAACAGAAGGGGACAGTCTTCTTCCTATGAGAACAATGAAAACCCTGCCCCCCCTTGACAAGTTTTTCAGCTTTTTCCCATATCTTAATTGAAGATTGTCCCTCTTTGCAATCTACCTGGGCACCTCCCTTGTGATCTGGCTGAGCAGTGTTACATCAGTAAAAGGGGCGGGAGGGGGATACTTTGTCATGGAATTACTCTTGAACTACAACTCTGACAGAATTGAAATACCACTCTCCAAGGTCCAAATACTATGATGATTAATTGGAGTTGCTTTTATTATGAAACATTACTATCCCTTTAATAACCAAGCTGCAACCAGAAATCCCTTCCATGCTGCAGTACAAAATGGCATGTACCAAGATTGTGTTTAACTGCTTAGGACTTGTAACTTAAAGAGCTTATTGGCATGTGGTTAATTCAGCAATACTCACAGGGCTATTTTAATATTGATACAAAAGAGCAATCTCCATATTCTCTTTTAATCCACATATATATCCTATAATTATTTTATTTTCTTTAACAGAGATTTACCCATTCCATATCTTGAATAACTATATATGTTTAACATCACATTTCTCATCTTGTAGCCATTTTTCATTCCGCCTCAATATTGAGCAGATAGACACGTATGTGCATGGCACCAAAGGGGTGCATAATATTTAAACACCTCAATTGGTATGCTTACTTCTTATAGAAATGTTTAATAGATGGCTAATATACTTTCGCAAACCAAAAAAGACCACTAGGAGCATAAAACCTTTGAATTCGTATATTATAATGGTTACTTGTGATAAGTACAGCTTTTCTGCTTTTTACCACGCATTGAAATCAATTATACGAAAGTAATTCCCCACCAGATGAAGAGTTTCTCCCATACAGTCCCTCTGTGTTGACTCCCCAGTATAAAAAGAGGTGTCAGTTTACCATATTTTGTCAGTCTGTACTTGGGGGTGGCGGAGTTACTAAAATGTTTATGCTAGCTATTTCAGAGACGGACATGCAAATAGAGGGAGATGGAGTTGCTTTACTTAAAGGGATAGTAATACTCTGTTTTATCTTTATTTTATTTTGTAGGCATTAAAAAAACACGAAGAACGATATGTCTTATCTCTCAAACCTTTATGGTTTGAGAGATATTCACAAGCAAAGTTTCCCCTCCCGCCCCTTTTACCTAGTGTAAGCCATCTCTTCTCAGATGTGGAATGCAGTCCATAGACCAGACAGATAACAGAAGGGGACAATCTTCTTCCTATGAGAACAATGAAAGCCCTGCCCCCTTGACAAGTTTTTCAGGTTTTTCCCTTATCTTAATTGAAGATTGTCGCTCTCTGTAATCTACCTGGGCACCTCCCTTCTGCTCTGGCTAAGCAGTGTTACATTAGTAAAAGGGGTTGGAGGGGGATACTTTGTCATTCAATTACTCTTGAACTACAGCTCTGACAGAACTGAAATAACACTCTTCAAAGTCCAAATACTATGAAGATTAATCAGAGCTGCTTTTATTATGAAATATTACTGTCCCTTTAAGGAGTATTGGTGGTAACCAGTTGTTCTCTGGACAGGTCTGATGTGGGGTGTATGGCTTTGAAGGGAGAAAGGAAAGTTGAAAAAAATAACTTATAGATGACAGTAGCAGATGATCCTACCTGAGCTTACACTGAAAGTGACAGAGCCACATATAACTTGGGGATAATTGGAAATGGCTTCAGTGGGTTGTTTTTGCCTTCCTCTGGATCAACAGGGTTGAATTGGCATAGGCTGGACTTGATGGACGCATGTCTTTTTTTCAGCCTCATCAACTATGTTACTATGTTCCTATATCATAGAGACAAAGATATACATCATATATTATTTTAACCCTTTGAGTACCAGAGTGGTACACAACGCATTGCTTTGCAATGTCGCACCACTCTGGCACTCAAAGGGTTAAGACAGAAAACAACAGACAAGGCATCACTCAACAATCAGAAATAAAAAAGCACACACATATTGATACTGCTGCTGTGCTGCTGTCCTGTGAAATTAACTACATACTGCATACATGTTGAAGCTAACAGCATTGTTATGTACTTTAAAGTAAAAGATCAACACTACTGTCATTATGTCCACTAAACGTGGCAGGGACCTGGGTTGGGGGTCAAGAACATGTTGGTGATATTAAAGTCATAATAAGAAAATAAAAGTTCCACTGGTTGTAGTACTAAATCTTTTAACACTAAAGGAGTCAACATTTTACAGTCTGCTGTTGTTGACCTAGCTGAAGAGATTACTTTCTGAAGTTTTATATAAGTTTTACTTTGTGGCTAAAACATACATTCTCTAATTGCATTAACAGCTCATTTGTACGCTTGTCTGAGGGTCTCTTTACCGCAACCATGTTTTAGAAATGCATTTTTCAGTTTCTTCACTTCCACCTTAAAGGGATAGTAATAATAATACAAGCAGCTCTAATTAATCATCATAGTATTTTGGCCTTGAAGAGTGTTATTTCAATTCTGTCAGAGTTGTAGTTCAAGAGTAATTGAATGATAAAGTATCCCCCTCCCGCCCCTTTTACTGATATAACACTGCTCACCTCAGAGCAGCGGGATGTGTCCAGGTAGATTGCAGAGAGGGACAATCTTCAATTAAGATAAGGGAAAAAGCTGAAAAACCTGTCAAGGGGGGCAGGGTTTTCATTGTTCTCACAGTAAGAAGATTGTTCCTTGCTGTGAGCTGCCTGGTCTGTGGACCAGATTCCACATCTGAGGAGAGGGGGCTTATACTAGGTAAATGGGACGGGAGGGGGAAACTTTATCATTCAATTACTCTTGAACTACAACTCTGACAGTATTGAAATAACACTCTCTATGGCTCAGATACTATGAAGATTAATTGGAGCTGCTGTTTTTGTGAAACATTACTATCCCTTTAAGGTGTTTAACATATGTAGGCGTGAAAGACTGCATCCTATATCCGTTCTTTTGCATAAGCACAAGAAATTAATTGCATACATTTCTAGCATTCAAAGAGTTAAAACCACCATTCAAATCAATCAAGCTTTGAATTTCCCCCTATGGTACAGTTAGTTTACCACAGAATTGCTGCTCCACTTGTGGTGTATAGCACATAATCCATTAAATTCCCCTCAAATGCACTGTCATAACCACTGGCAAGAGTTGGGCAATATACTCTCTCTCTCTCTCTCTCTCTCAGTTTAAAATTGTTTCAAATCTATCGCCTGCAAGATCAGTTATATGGAGATATGTTTTTACTCTAACTCATTATCATGAAAGCTTTACATACCCCGCAGGAAGACAGAAAAATATTCCCTCTGTACTTGAAAAATACAATTAAATATTAGTACTTCCAAAGCTTAATTGGAGCTGGCTTGTTTAATCTTCTGTAAAATTTCTGCACTCTGCTGACCACTTATTTTTATTCAGTTGGGCATTTTAGAGTCTGAAAGCACAGCTTGTGCCATAATGTGTTTGATTATAAAAGGTTTATCCAGCACTGCAAAGGTTAATACGCATGTTAAGTATTTACACAAGTATTCCATTGTGCTAGGAGCTAACTTGACAATTTAACAACAAGTATAATAAATGCTGCTACCAAATACAGCACTTTTACCAAGTTACCAAAAACAAATATTAACTCTTTGAATGCCTTAGAGGTAAGCAACACATTGTGAAATGATGCCCCCTGGCACGCAGAAGTTTAACAATCTGGGAACCAGAGGAATGTTCAAAGTTAGACACCATTTTTGTGCTTGAAATATTCAAACATAATGAAAGAAGCAGAAATCTATTATGTTTTATGTATTGACATTATTTTCCTGATAAGTAAAACAAGGTTACTCCCGTTAGTACATTTCAAACTTTTTAAAAACCTTTAAGGACAAGTGGAATATGCAAAACATTTAAAATTAATGCACTGCACACCCCTCTGGTCCTTAAAGGGATAGTAATACTTAAAATGTAAAAAAAAATATATGTTGTAGGGTACTCCCACTGCTGAAATGTGTTTTATTCAAAAGTTAGTACAGCTTAAATTTGAATTTTTTAGGTGCAATATCGCAGTGGCCTGAAATTGTACAGTGGAGCTGTTGCTACACCATCCTATGGAGATTTAAGGTCCCGGGACCAGAGCTGTACATAAGATGGTGTAGCAACAGCGCCACTGTACAATTTCAGGCCACTGTGATATTGCACCTAAAAAATTCAAATTTGAGCTGTAATAACTTTTGAATAAAACACTTTTCAGCAGCGGGAGTACCCTTGTTTTACTCAGGGGGATAAACCATACAACATTCTTTTTTTACATTTTAAGTATTACTATCTCTTTAACTCTTTCAGTGACAGGACAGTGGAAAGGTATGTGCCCTTCATTTATTGCTGTGGGTTATCTTCTTTTCAAAATGGTTTGCTTTGTCTGCCTTTATTTCTTTGCTGTAGATGTTACCATCATTTTAGTGCCAGCTCTTAACAATGGGGTACCATTTTTTTCATAAGAGGAGTAGCTACTGAATATGTATTATGATCAGACTATGTGCACCCAATGTAAGCTGCCTGGGTAAAGCTTTGCAGAGTGGGATCCCCACAAAGAGAATACAGACTGCTATTAATATATTTATAAGTGGGGCAGAGTATCAAGCCCCAGGTCAGCAATGTATAACCATCCTCCAAGAAATCAACTACTGCTGTCACTACGGCCTTTGACCTCTACACTAAGGACAAGTGACAACAAGAAGACTTAGTAAAAATAATGAGTCCTCCCTGCCACCAGCTTTAGTGTATTCTGTAGAATGGAATGTCCGCAGATGTTTCCTGATACCCTGCATCTGATTACTCTGCATCACATTGCCATTTGTGATCAGTGCACCACACAGTGTGCAATGGGTGGACACGAACTGTTGGATCCTCGCATCTACAGAATTGCTATCAGCTGGTGGGGGAGGTAACATTGGCAAAGGTGGGATGCCAGAGGATGAGATAGAGGACCCTGAGTCCTCTATAAAAAAATAATGAGTCCTCCCTGCCACCAGCTTTAGTGTATTCTGTAGAATGGAATGTCCGCAGATGTTTCCTGATACCCTGCATCTGATTACTCTGCATCACATTGCCATTTGTGATCAGTGCACCACACAGTGTGCAATGGGTGGACACGAACTGTTGGATCCTCGCATCTACAGAATTGCTATCAGCTGGTGGGGGAGGTAACATTGGCAAAGGTGGGATGCCAGAGGATGAGATAGAGGACCCTGAGTGTGCTGGGGTAGTGGGGACAGTTGATAACACAGATAACACGTTGAACTTCCAGGCTCAGGATGGGTTTCTCTAGTCTTCCTCTTAGGTTTTAGCCAGACGTTCTTTGTGCCCTCTGGGAGGGTCAGGGGATACAATGACAGCAGCTCTCAGTTTCTTTTTTTGGAGGGGGACTTTGGTTTTCATATGTTTCACATAAACATTGTGGTGTCTGTGTTGCATGTGCTTTGTGAGGGCAAGTGTGCCAAGGTGTATCTCCTCCTTTCCTTTTTTCACTACCTTGTCATACGTAGTGTAAAGTGCAGTCGCTGATGACTGTCCTGTGCTTTCCCCAAAATAAAAATATTCCCACACCCATGATTTCAGTGAGGGGATAGGTGGTGTTGCTGTTGGCACCCCAGAATCAGCACTAGAACTAGGCCCAGGATTATTGGTGGCAAATGGAACCTTTCCTAGTCACAAATCACTACTGGAGGAACCCAGTCCTATTCTGTCTATTGTGGTCTGTGGCACTAGCCTGTTCATCATCTTCCTGCTGCTGAGAGAGAGAGAGAGAGAGAGAGATGAACATCTGGCCCTGGTGACTCAGCAGCAGAAATTATAGCAGCAGCAAACTGCACAATGTCACTGTTGGTGGTAGTGGTGATTTCCTTCCCCAGTTGCATCTCTTTCTCCCATTCCCTATCGCTTTCAGCTAAAAAGGCCCTCATTCTCTCCTCTACACCAGCTGTTCCACCATCACCCTCATCATCTCCACCCCAGTCTCTTGCTGCTGTATGGGAGTGGGACTGGTTGTTGATGATGGCAAGTGTGACAGAGAGTTCCCTTCTGTCACTCTTGCTATCGCCTCCTCCTAAAGGCATACTAGCAGCAGTAGCAGAAAGCACAGGCATCTGATGTGTGCTGCTGCTTAAACTGCTAGCCATTTCTGCCTTCTTTAACATAATGTTCCAGAGGGACAATGCCGGGGAATGGGAATCACAGTGTCAGTGATATGTGTGTTCCCTTGACTGCTGATCTGGCTGCTGACTTCCCTGGCTTGTGCTACTCAAAGAGCTACCCAGTTCTGCCTTCTTCAAACTTTTCTCCCAGATGCCATGGGGCTATCTAGGGGGACTAGACATCATTGGGTGGCAAATGTAGGCTCCCAGTCCCTTTAAAGCTGGTGTTGACTTCCTCCTCCTTCACTGTGTTATAGGATGCATCGGGTGGTGCTGCTGTTGGCGCCTCAGAATCAGCACTAGAACTAGGACCAGGATTATTGGTGGCAAGTGGAAACTTTCCTAGTCACAAATCACTACTGGATGAACCCAGTCCTATTCTGGCTACTGTGGCCTGTGGCACTAGCCTGCTCATCATCATCCTGCTGCTGAGAGATATGAACATCTGGCCCTGGTGACTCAGCAGCAGAAATTATGGCAGCAGCAAACTGCACAATGTCACTGTTGGTGGCAGTGGTGATGCCCTTCCCCATTCACATCTCTTTCTCCCATTCCCTATCGCTTTCAGCTAAAAAGGCCCTCATTCTCTCCTCCATACCAGGTGCTCCACCATCACCCTCACTGTCATCACCACCTCCCCCAGTCTCTTGCTGCTGTATGGGAGTGGAACTGGTTTTTGATGATGGCAAGTGTGACAGAGAGTTCTGAGTGCCATCTCTTTCTCAGAAGAAGAAAAAGTCACACTAGCAGCAGTAGCAGCAAGCACATGCATCTGATGTCTGCTGTTTCTCATACTGCTAGCCAGTTCTGCCTTCAACATAATTCCCCAGAGGGACAATGCCGAGGGAATGGAAATCACAGGGTCAGGGATAAGTGGGTTCCCTTGACTGATGATCTTGCTGCTGACTTCTCTGGCCTGTACTACTTAACAGCTACCCAGTATTGCCTTCTTCAAACTTTTCTCCCAGATGCCATGGGACTACGTAGGGGGACTAGGCATCATTGGGTATGGCAAATGTGGGCTCACAGTCCCTTTAAAGCTGGTGTTGACTTCCTCCTCCTCTGTGTCATAGGGTGCACCAGGGTCCTACCAGCTTCTCTCTTTTTTTTTTTTTTTTTTTTAATTACTGCTCCTCAAAGTGTCAGCCAGAACTATGAACCTGTAATAACTTTATTTTTTTTATATAATTTGATTTTTATTGTTTTTTGGCCTCTCTCCCTGTCTCTCTACTTCCACTCTGTTTATTGCCTATTTTACAGCATATTGCTTGATGGGAAAATCTGGATTTGTATAGTATGTGGGTGTGATGTTTTGCTTCGTTGAAAGGCATAGCTGAAAACTTGAACCATTTTCACGAAATATTTTTTGGTCTAGGCGATATGGGGAAAAATCTAATGGTCTCGCTATGGGTAAAATTTCCCGCCAAAAAAGTGGAACGCCACATTGTTTTCACAATATTTCTAGTGAGAACAAAACAGGTGTTTTCGCCCACTCCTAACTTCATAAGCATCTATATTTAGTTGGTAGTTTTTATTTAAAACAATAACTTGTCATATATTTATCTTTCCGCATTTGTCAGTTAGTGCAAATGTGAAAGGCACTGCCACTCTGCTCCCCATCCCAATTGCCACTTTATACCAGACAGTTATAGCTCCTTTATATAAACTCACAAATAAATTAAGCAATATATCTCAAACTACTCTTTGCAAAAAATGGATAACAAAAATATAGATGCCTTTGAAAACTCCTTCAAAATCACTAATAAAGTATAGGTGGTCTTTCATATTCTCCTTAGCACACAGATATACATATATATTTTGTTCCTATCTGTTCTGTAGTAGGTAATTATCATACATAAAAAAATAGAACTTAAAGTGGATGTATCACCTATGCACAACATCCTCTAAATAGTTAGGTGATACATCCAATAGCATTAAAACGTTATTATTATTTGTTTTTAAGATTCCATTTGGTTTAAATGTGAATTATAAAAGTCTGGGCTGCAGCCACTTCCGTATAGACTGCAGCCCGATGCTCTGTCTCTGCTCTCCTCCTTCCTCCAATGACGGAGGCTTCTGTCAGTAAGCTGAAGCAGTCTCATTGGCTAGATATCAATCTCTTCCAATGAGACCGCTCCAGTTTACTGACAGAAGCCTCTGTCATGGGAGGAGGAAGGGGAGCAGAGGCAGAGCTCTGTAACCGCGGAGAACCGCAGAGAACTGCAGTCACCCGGAAGTGGCTGCAGCAGATACTTTTGTAAGTTAGTTTAAAACCAAATGGAAGCTTAAAAAAATAATAATAATAAAGTTTTAATGCTATTGGATGTATCACCTATTTAGAGGATGTTGTGCATAGGTGATACATCCACTTTAATGGGCCATATGTACAAAAGCAACGTGGTGCAAATCTGGGGCAAACCATCTGCACTATAGGGGACAACCAAAATTCCCAACATTTCACAATGATTTAAATGGAGCTTTTTAAATATTCAAATGCTAGGGCGGTCTCAACGTATTATGAAGCAATGTGCTGGATACCTTTAGTGTTCAAGGTGTTAACAGCTCCATTTGAACCAATGAGAATTGTTATTTGGTGCCTATTATGAAATTGGCTTGCCACAGAAATGGCACCTCTCTTTCTTTAACCCCTTAAGGACCGGAGGTTATGGGACATTTCCGTCCCATAACGACCGCATAGGGGCAGTTTGACGCGCCGGTACACGTGACCTGTCACGTGTATCGGCGCGTCACTATGGGGCTTGAAAGAGATCGCTCCGATCTTGGAGCGGTCTATTTCAGGCCCTATTTTTACTTACAGCGCTCCCGGTAGAGCGCTGTAAGTAAAAAGTACGTGACGTGCCATGACCGTCATCGGTCCTTGAGTAGTTCAAGGACCGTGACGGTCCTGGTACGTCAAGGGTCCCTATGGGGTTAAACATTAAGCCCAGAGTCTTAAAATTCAGTAATATAATCATCATTTGATTGAGAATAACCTTTAAATGTATCTTGCATGACAAAATCTTACAATTAACATCAGTATATTGTTTAATTTTTTTGATGAAACGATACAGATACCGTCAAAGTAGTCAAGGTTTATGGAAATGAATCTAAATGAACTAATTAAATGTTCACTGGAATCATATATCTATACAGGAGCATGAATTCCTATTTAAATGAGCAGTTATTATACATTCATGTGGGATTTATTAAGGAACAATATGATGCAATAAGCACTTGTACTCGACAAATGTCATCAAATGATTTGAGAGTCACAGAGGTGAATACTCACAGAGAAAAAAACAGAGCACAGCATTGCTTGTTCTTTGGCTAGTCGCTGCTGGGGGAATACCATAGTTTGGCTCTCTAGTGCCATTACAAAGGAGAAAGTCCAATTACTGAACTGACTCCACCCATAAGGGCACACAGAGAAAACATTCAGGGCAATTCCCCATTGCTTGAGAATTCCAGAAAATCCCAAACATACGTTTCAGCCATTTTTTTGTCCTTGTCAGTGAGGTGTAACTGGGCTCTTGAGGCACTGAAAGCAGGTTATCAACATCTGTAGTACCAATGGCCTATAGGGAGACACCCTATTGTTTGATGAGAGGCACAGAGATTAATACTCACTAAGAATGAACAAAAGCCTGGCATTTTCTTGTTCTTTGGCAAGTACCATTCGGCAGTGGCACAGTTTAGCTTTCTAGTGAAATACAAAGGAGAAATGCCATCTACAAGTGCAGCCCAGGCCATAAATTCAGGGTAACTCCCCTCTACACAAGAATTCCAGCAAGCCCAAGACATACATTTTGGTCCTTTTGGGTTTTGTCAGTGAGGTAAAATTAGGCTCTTGCGTGACTGAGAGCAAAGTATGTGAAAGAGGAGAACTGGACAGAAACAGCATAGCAAATAGATATTAGATGGACACTGGACACAGCACACAGAAATCAGTCTCATTGCTTATTTTAGCAAAGAATCATAATAGTACAACCTCCTATAAGTGTCACTTTTTCCCCTTAAAGGGTTAGTTATGTCTTTATATAAAAAAATGTAATATTTAATCTATTATAAAAATAAACTAAACAATCCCAGTCCCATGTCTCAAACCTTTATGGTTTGAGAGACATAGGACGCTAAAGTTCCCCCCTACCTCTCCTTTCCCTGATGTCAGCTGTAAAGCTGACAGCAGGAGATGAGTGTTGGCTGACTCGAGGCGGATCTTCAGCCCAGCCGAAAGAGAGCAATGTAAAAATAAATATTTCATTGGAATGGTCTACAAAGTGTGCCTGGTTTGCAAGCACACTTTGTAGACTGTTCCAATTAAGTATTTCTTTTTACATTACGCTATTTTGGCTCTGCTGAAGAGCCACCTGCTTGTCCCAGGACCAGGATCTCCTGCCGTAAGTTTACAGCTGACAACAGTAGAAGGGAAGGGAGGGGAGGATTTTAGCATTGTATATCTCTCAAACCATAAAGGTTTGGCAGATGGGACTGGGATCGTTTACTTTATTTTTGTAATACCATTTTGACCTCAAAGGATTTGCCACCTACAGCTCATTCTGGACCCTGGCTTGATTCGTACAACCAAAAGTTAAAGGGATAGTAATGTGTAACGGTTTGTTCGACACACAGACACAGTGGTTTAGGATAAAACACAGTTTTATTGAAATCACAATAAAATAAGAACCCTCACAGGTCCTGTAGTATACAGGCAGTATAATACAGACACACGACAGGTTATATATACATATGCCTACACAGGTCGAGTATAACCATAAAGTCCATAGCAGTCTATACTGACACAGGTCAGGCAGAATATGTTGGATTCCCAGGACAAAGGTACTGCATGGGTTAAAGGTCTTCAAGGAGTGTAAACAGCCTCATGTATTGAGACTTCTGTGACAGAGCTCTTTCCATATAGAGAGCTTCAAGATACTTAACGCCCAGGAACAGGTTAGCAGAACAAACGTGAACTGCCAGAGTACTATCAGGAATTGAGTAACGTAGAACACTGCCGTGGCAGTAACGGAAACTGACACTTGCACTCTGCAGGATCAGTAACGGAGACTAGGCCAAAGACACACTGCCGTAGCAATAATGGAGACTAGACCGATGGCACACTGCCGTGGCAGTAACGGAAACTGACACTTGCACTCTGCAGGATCAGTAACGGAGACTAGGCCAAAGACACACTGCCGTAGCAATAATGGAGACTAGACCGATGGGACACTGCCGGAGCAGTAACGGAGACTAGGCCAATGGCACACTGCCGGAGCAGTAACGGAGGCAGACATTTGCACTCTGCAGGAGAGGTAACGGAGACTAGCCCAATGGCACACTGCCGTAGCAGTAACGGAGGCAGACACTTGCACTCTGCAGGAGCAGTAATGCAGACTAGGCCAATGACACACTGCCGTAACAGTAAAGGAGGCAGCCACTTGCACTCTGCAGGAGCAGAAATGGAGATTAGGCCAAAGACACACTTCCGTAGCAGTAACGGAGGCATCCACTTGCACTCTGCAGGAGCAGTAACAGATACTAGGCCAATGGCACACTGCCGGAGCAGTAACGGAGGCAGCCACTTGCACTCTGCAGGAGCAGTAACGGAGACTAGGTCAATGGCACACTGCCAGAGCAGTAACGGAAGCAGACACTTGCACTCTGCAGGAGCAGAAACGGGGACTGGATAGCCTGTAGAATCAGAATGTCGCCAGAGCGACAATAGGCCATCAGATCAGGAACGCCAACCAAGCCGGGTCGAATCACGGAGCAGGAACGTCAGCCATGCTGGGTCAAATCACGGAGCAGGAACGTCAGCCATGCTGGGTCGAATCACGGAGCAGGAACGTCAGTCAAGCCGGGTCAGTACACAGAAGCAGGAACATCAGCCAAGCCAGGTCAGTACGCAGGAGCAGGAATGTCAGCCAAGCCGGGTCGGTACACAGGAGCAGGCGCAGAAGAATAGTCAGGCAATCAGGGTCGGTACACAGGAGCAGGAGACAAGATGCAGAGTAGTCAGGCAGGCCAAGTCGGTACACAGGGAATCACTGTGCAGAAACTAGCACTGGTACAGGAACACCACGAAAGGGCACCGGATGGGTGCTGGAGCCCAGTATATAAAGGCCATACTGGGTGGGACAAACACAGGACAGTCAATGGGAGCACGCACAGTGTAGACTGATAGGAAAACAATAACAAGGAGAGCACGGGCACCGTGATATAATGTTTCATAATAAAAGCAGCTCTAATTAATCATCATAGTTTTTGGACTTTGGAGAGTGTTATTTCAATTCTGTCAGAGTTGTAGTTCAAGAGTAATTCAATGATAAAGTATCCCCCTCCCGCCCCTTTTACTGATGTAATACTGCTCAGCCAGAGCAGAAGGGAAGTGCCCAGGTAGATTGCAGAGAGGGACAATCTTCAATAAGGGAAAAACCTGAAAAACTTGTCAAGAGGGGGCAGGGCTTTCATTGTTCTCATAGGAACAAGATTGCCCCCTGCTGTTATCTGTCTGGTCTATGGACTGCATTCCACATCTGAGAAGAGATGGCTTACACTAGGTAAAAGGGGCAGGAGGGGAAACTTTGCTTGCGAATATAAGAGTTATATCGTTCTTCTTTTTTTTTTTAATGCCTACAAAATAAAATAAAGATAAAATGAAGTATTACTATCCCTTTAAGTTTAGAAGTCTTAAACTCAGCAGACTCTGTTTTTAATGACTGAAAGTAATAGCTGGATGGTCTTTGCAGAGAAAAGAACAAAAGTGATATTAGGAAATCAAAAAGTAAGTCACTCAGACAACATCCATTAATGAATCAATGGTCATTTAGTGCAGAGCCGGCTCACACAGCAGGCTGCTAATGATCAGAGAAAGATTATTCCTGGGGATCTCCTGATGGGAAAGACAATCTGCTGCCACAGGGACTTGATGCAAAGCCAGTTCTACCCACCTGGCACACCTCTATAATATATAGACACCATTACATACCTATAAAATACAGACATCTATAAATAATACTGTATATATGTCACCTGACGCTTAACTGTTTGTTGGAAAATAGTTTCCTTTATCACGCTACAAAAATGCTTGAGAGTGCTTAATCATCTCAAACTTTATAGTAATATTTATATATATATATATATATATATGTATATGTATGAATATATTTCTCTTTCTGTGTAGACAGGTAGATCTATATCTATACATAAATACACATACATATATAATTTAATATATGGGAGTTGATGGTGTTCCATTGCCCTTGCATGCCTTCTCCGGAGTCTTCGCATAAATAAGTAAGTGAACATACTTGTTGTTCTCTCTATCTCTCTTTCTCTCTCTCTGTCTCTCTCTCCCTGAGTGGTCTCGGTGTAAACATGCTACATGTGAGTATGTTGAACTGTCGCTTGCCGGTGTATTTGTGGTTTAAAATTTGCTGTGTTCTGATTGCCGTGTCACTGTCAGGTTCAAGTGTGACGTTGGGGGGGGGGGGTGTAGGTTTTGTCTCGATTGGCTGGTGATATTGCACAGGTGAGCTTAGTTTTTATTGACAGATGTGTTAACCCCCATTATTCCGTGCTATATTGTCATGTCTCGTGTTGGTCTGCTGTTTGAAGGCCTTGTCCTTGTAGTGTAGCTAGGTTTTTTTGTTGTGCACAACAGTTATTTGTGAGGAATGGGCATTGTTTGTCTGTTGTTTTGGCTTTGCAGGGGTTAATGTTGCCATTGGCATACCTGTGCTATATGTTGTGTGGACTGCTGTTTCTCTGTTTTATTTTGTGTGACTGTGTTTTTTATTAAGCCTAACAAAACTGGGTCTTAACTTTTACCCATTAAATGTATCAGTTTATCAGTTGCTAGTAGTACCGCACTCCATTAAATGACTTTGGAGAGCCTTGTTCCATAGGTCACATTGAACGTAAGATTATTTTCCATAATAATTTTAGATTAGCTGTTCATAAGAGAGACCTTTAAATGGCTTACTGTACTTACAAAACACACTTTTTTTTTTTTTTTTTTTTACTATCGGCTGCCTTTAAATCTGGCTTTTTTTGCCAGCATTTTTTCAAGCATGGGAAGTAATTTAAAGATCAGTGATATGAAAAATGCCGGCAAAAAAACCCCCTGCCAGTCGCTACATTTAGATGTGTTTTGGACCATTAAAAATAAAAGAAAAACGGCACAAGTTGCCATTTAATGGATTGCATTAGCCGAAAAGAACCAATAAGGGACTCACTTTAGCACATAAAATTTAAGACCCAGGTTTTTTTTTTTTACTAAAATGCCTTATTGGATCTTTAGTCAGCCGACACAGCTATTAAAAGAAAAAAAAAAACTAAGTCCCCAGTGGATGCATTGATATGGAGCCCTAAGTCCCATAGCAAAACATCCAAAGTATCTAAAATGTGTCCAACGTTAGTAGTATTAACTCTATGAATGCCAGTGGGGTATAACTACCTTGCCGGCACTCATAAGGTTAATCCAATTAAGTAACAAAGCAACATCCCATTACAAGTAACACTTACCATGAATACTGATGTCCAGCAGACTCCTCAGCATGCTGGTCATCTTCTGTTCTTCTTTTCTTTCTTGTATCTTCTCTTCATCCTTCTTTCTTCTTGCTGTAAAAAAATATAAATTAATATAAGTTTGCAGAAATATTGCGGGCAATAATACATAATTTAACCCCTTGAGTGCAATTGCAATGCAACGCATTTCAAAGCAATGCACTGCAGACGTCTCTGAGGCTCAAATAGGTAAACAATGTATTACTGTCCGTTCCATAAAAATATGCCGCCATTGTTTTAGTTCCAAATAAGACAATAAATCAGGTGAAAGTTAAAGGGTTAGTAATGCCCAAAATAAAGTTTATTTTATATGGTAGATTTGACAGAAATAAAGTATTTCGAGAAAGTCCTGTCTCACAAACCTTTATAGTTTGAGAGAGATTCTCTGCTAAAGTTCCCCCTCCCTCCCCTTCTCCAGACGTCAACGCTCTGCTGACAGCAGGAGATCCCGGTCCGGGGACCATCCGGCGGCTCTGCAGCAGAACCAAAATTGCATTATTGGAAAATAATTACTTCATTGGAAAGGTCTAAATCGTGTGCCTGCTTTGCAAGCATACTTTCCAATGAAGTAATTATTTTCCAGTATCGCTATTGCAGCTCTGCTGAAGAGCCTTCTCATGTCAGCTGATAAGGATCTCCTTCTGTCAGCTTTACAGCTGTCATCAGAAGGGGAACTTTAGCGGAGGATATCTCTTAAACCATAAAGGTTTGAGATAGGACTTTCTTTTTGTAAAATCTACCATATAAAATAAACTATATTTTGGGCATTACTAACCCTTTAAGCCATTATGGTAGGTCAAAGTTGCGCACTATAATATGTCCAAAAATTAATCAATAAAAAACTTAGCTTATTAAACTGTCTCCACTGCTGTGTATGGCCACAGAGGTGGCAATAGCGGAGACAGTACTCTGTGCCACAGGCCCCCCATCCAGTCCCTCATGGGCTGATGCCCGTTCCACACTGAGGGAATTTGAACAGAGACTGCCTTTATATATGGGCAGTCTATGTTCAAATTCCATCCCAGTCAATCAGATTTGAGCGGCTGTACTTTAAACTGATTGGCTGGGATGTGAGTAAGCACATCTCAGCCAATGGCTGTAATAGAATTTGAACACAGCCTGCCCATATATAAAGGCAGTCTCTTTTCAAATTCCCTCAGTGCGGAACAGGCATTGGCCCTTGAGGAACTGGATGGGGGACCTCTGCAGCCGTACACAGCAGTGGAGACAGTAATAAGCTGAGTTTTTATGAATTCATTTTCGGACATATTATACTGTGAGGCTTAACTTTCACCTGACTTATTGGCTTATTTGGAACTAAAATAATGGAGGCATAATTTTATGGAACCAGACAATAATATACTGTTTCACCATTTGAGCCCCAGAGAGGTCCACAACGCATTGCAATGCAGTGTTTACCCTTCTGGGACTTCAGGGGGTTAAACCATGTATTATTGTCCTTGATATTTCTGCAAACTTATTTTAATATTTTCTTTTCTTTACAGACAGAAGAAAGAAGGATGAAGAGAAGAAAGAAGATACAAGAAAGAAGAGAAGAGAATACAGAATGAAGACAGAAGGAGACAGTGGATGACAGGTAAGTGTAACACACATAAGTTAACAATCAGTGCTTGTTAGTATGTCAGGCACCAATAGTTCGATTTTTTACTGTTAAGTTCCCAATATTGCTGCTATTTAGCGGTGTTTTGGGAACTTAACCAACAAAATAGACGTTTGGCCACAATAACATTTCTGTGGCCCAACATCCATTGTGCTTTTAGGGCCTTTAAATACCGACTTAGACATTTGATTACGACGGTCGGCACTCACTTTGGCCCTAACGCATATTTTTGAGCAAACCTTTAAATCTGTCACCTTAATCTGTTGGCAAAACAAAAGCAGAAGTTATGGGCAGTTTACATAGACACATTTTACTGAGCCTAAAAGTTGTGCAAGTACCATGTTCGCTTAAAACAAATTAAAGGAATGGCTCCTAATTTCTATACATATAGGACAAGCAGCCTGTGTGCTAGACAATGACACTGTATAACACTGGCTGTTATATTCCATGATCTGCTTGGTGTAAGTCAGCCTGTGTGCTAGACAATGACACTGTATAACACTGGCTGTTCTATTCCATGATCTGCTTGGTGTAAGTCCTGATATTCATCAAATCTTGTTTAGAATCTGGGGCAGCAACACTCTTACCTTGCTGAGCTCTCTTCTGTTCCAGGTGCCCCATCCCCTTGTCTAAAATAGAATGATATTTATATACAGGGACTGTGTTTGAAGGGATTACAGTCCCTGCAGTTGACTTCTCTCTTAGTTAATTAGCAGTGCAAGGTAATCTGCCTCTGCTCATTTACAAGACAAAAAGGCTCTGATTAATTTATAAGTGGAGTCTGCAATGCTTGTTATTTGTTGTGCTGCATTATCTCTGTCAGTACTGGCTTCCCTAGGCAAGGCACTCTAGGTGCCCTTAGCTCTACCCATGGCTCCACCCCCATTCCTTACATGACCCCACCCCTAGTCAAATTTGCTGTTTCCTGGCACTGAAAATAACATTATCCTATAACAAGAAAGGACAATAAAAAAAGCTTTAACCCCTTGGTTGCTAGAGGTCTACAGTGCATCCATGAGATAATATAATAGCCTGTAAAGGGGGATATAACTGGTGCAGGGACAATAAGATTGTTATGGCCACACCCACAATTCAGAATGTGGGTGTGGCCTGAACATCTGAGGCATCCCCTCAAAATTTGGAGCTCTAGGCAGTTGCCTACTCTGCCTATTGGGAAATCAGGTCCTGACCATAAGAAACATCACTGCTACCGCACGAGTACAGCAATTTGCATACATTAGCATACAGTAACAAGTGTGACTATCTCCTTAAAGGGATAGTAATGTTTCATAATAAAAGCAGCTCTAATTAATCATCATAGTATTTGGACTTTGAAGAGTGTTATTTCAGTTCTGTCAGAGTTGTAGTTCCAGAGTAATTCAATAACAAAGTATCCCCCGCCTGCCCCTTTTACTGATGTAACACTGTTCAGCCAGAGCAGAAGGGAGGTGCCCAGGTAGATTGCAGAGAGGGACAATCTTCAATTAAGATAAGGGAAAAACTTGTCAAGGGGGGCAGGGCATTCATTGTTCTCATAGGAAGAAGACTGTCCCCTGCTGTTATCTGTCTGGTCTATGGACTGCATTCCACATCTGAGAAGAGATGGCTTACACTAGGTAAAAGGGGCGGGAGGGGGAAACTTTGCTTTTGAATATCTCATAAACCATAAAGGTTTGAGAGATGAGACTTATAACATTCTTCATGTTTTTTTAATGCCTACAAAATAAAATAATGTTAAAACGAAGTATTACTATCCCTTTAACCATACATTTGCTGGTCTTTTGGCTAATATGACACATAGGCAGTTTTTAATATATTTTTCAAATATGCAGATTTTGTTTGTTTTACCCTCTTCATGCTACATAAACATGACTCTTTCTTCTGACGCCATGACAACATCAGTCAGTAAGTTTCTCATTATAACTCTTACACTCTCACTCTCTCACTCATTCAGTCTTTATATCTTTGTATGTCCCATTATTGCTAGAAAGATATAGCTTGACTCTGCACTCTGTGGTTTGCACTAGAGCATAAAATCATTTTAATGCATACCAATGCACACATTTCTCCTCCATTAACACTTTACTGCAAATAAGTCCTAAATGCCTTCCTATAGCGTGTGCAGGTAAGTTAAGTAAACCTATGTCAGTTCCCTCTGTGCCTTGTTTAGTACATGGAGTTACTAATGTGGAGATAAAAGAAACAACCAAACACTCCCACGCATTTCCACACAATCATCTCCTTGGTGGAAGTGAAACAAGAGATAGGCAGGCTCAGCACTAGTACATTGATTCAAGGGTCTGTTTTAGCGTGGAATCATATTAGTTCATCCTCCTTCACCTGTCCACAGAAGCAATCAATCAGATTTCAAACTCTCCACTATGGCGAAGACCAAAGAGCTTTCCAAGGATGTCAGGGACAAGATTGTAGACCTACACAAGGCTGGAATGGGCTACAAGACCATCGCCAAGCAGCTTGGTGAGAAGGTGACAACAGTTGGTGCAATTATTCGCAAATGGAAGAAACACAAAATAACTGTCAATCTCCCTAGGTCTGAGGCTCCATGCAAGATCTCACCTCGTGGAGTTTCAATGATCATGGGAACGGTGAGGAATCAGTCCAGAACTACACAAGGGGATCTTGTCAATGATCTCAAGGCAGTTGGGACCATAGTCACCAAGAAAACAATTGGTAACACACTACACTGTGAAGTACTGAAATCCTGCAGTGCCCGCAAGGTCCCCCTGCTCAAGAAAGCACATGTACAGGCCCGTCTGAAGTTTGCCAATGAACATCTGAATGATTCAGAGGAGAACTGGGTGAAAGTGTTGTGGTCAGATGAGACCAAAATTGAGCTCTTTGGCATCAACTCAACTCGCCGTGTTTGAAGGAGGAGGAATGCTGCCTATGACCCCAAGAACACCATCCCCACTGTCAAACATGGAGGTGGAAACATTATGCTTTGGGGGTGTTTTTCTACTAAGTGGACAGGACAACTTCACCACATCAAAAGGACGATGGATGGGGCCACTAACCATCAAATCTTTGATGAGAACCTCCTTCCCTCAGCCAGGGCATTGAAAATGGGTCATGGATGGGTATTCCAGCATGACAATGACCCAAAACACACGGCCAAGGCAACAAAGCAGTGGCTCAAGAAGAAGCACATTAAGGTCCTGGAGTGGCCTAACCAGTCTCCAGACCTTAATCCCATAGAAAATCTGTGGAGAGAGCTGAAGGTTCGAGTTGCCAAACGTCAGCCTCGAAACCTTAATAACTTGGAGCCGATCTGCAAAGAGAAGTGGGACAAAATCCTCCTGAGATGTGTGCAAACTTGATGGCCAACTATAAGAAACGTCTGACCTCTGTGATTGCCAACAAGGGTTTTGCCACCAAGTACTAAGTCATGTTTTGCAAAGGGGTCAAATACTTATTTCACTCTGTAAAATGCAAATCAGTTTATAACTTTTTGGCAATGCGTTATTCAGGATTTTTTGTTGTTATTCTGTCTCTCACTGTTCACATAAAGCTACCATTAATATTATAGACTGATCATTTCTTTGTCAGTGGGCAAACATACAAAATCAGCAGGGGATCAAATATTTTTTTCCCTCACTGTAGTACTCATTAATACTCATATATACATGTTAAACTCATTATAACATTAAACTCATTAGTACTCATATATAACATATTAAATGAAGGAGTAAAAAAAAGCTACAAATTGGCAGTGCCTAATTAAAAGTGCGTAGAAAGATGCAAATTGTCCATTCACTTATTTCTACACTGTTATAATTATGCTTGTTTGCACATCAGGTGAGAAATGCATGGACTCCCTCATAAATATAAATATACTCATGTTTTGTATTGTCAGTTTCAATAATGTGGTAGCTCACTGATTTGCAGGCAGAGTAAAGGTGTGGGGAGGAATTTTATGCAGGACAGTGTCATGTTTTTTGTTGGTTTTACTGTGTGAGATACAGTATATTACTCTCAGGTTCAGCCACAGCATCAGCAGAGAAAGGAGTTGTCACTCTGAATCTGGAGGATAGAGGATAAACACAGAGAGCTGTGTTCAGCTTTTCAATGCCTTTAAGAATATTTTGTTTGCTGTACAGATATTACCACACACTAGTGTCTCCAAGGCATGCTGCTTCTTGTACATTATAACTGAAAAGACAGGACGATTCCTCCCCTGCTGTGTTAGGATGCGGGAGCTCAGAATAAGACGTGACTTCCACTGCCAACAGGCACAACCAAGGAACTTTGCTCCCACAAAAACCTCATTTGGCTCATTCAAGAGGCCAAATCCTCACACTCCAGCAGCCCATTTTGGTAACCCATCTGTAACACTCTGTCTAAGCCCTGTATCTTCTCGGACTTCAAGAAGTTAGGCAAGGAATGTGGAGAGAATGCTAGAAATATATAGCTTGACTTATCAGAACAGACAGAAATACCCCTTAAGGTAGAAAAACAGCCCTTTGCTTGACAAAAGAGATATAAAATGTATTTGGAATCTGAATCTTGGCTAAACACAGTTTTAGTGGATTGTGTCACTTTGATAGCTTCAAGCTGTTAAGATAAGGATCACAAGTCTAAATGCAGATGAAATAATATTATTTGTATTTGATATGTGTGTGTCTGTGTGTGTGTGTGTGTGTGTATTTGCTCCCTAGCAGGTAAATGAGACCATTCTGCATTAGATGCCCACTCTCTTTTGTATTGGTCATTTGCAGTGTGTCCAGAACACTATTGGACTTGCAGGAAGGTAAAGGGGTAGCAGACCTTTTGAAGAGGCCCAGTTGCATCTGTCTTCTGTACGCAGGCCGTTGTGTAATGTAAAAAATTAATTAAACACCCCCAAAAGCATGAGTTCCCTAATTTTTTTCAGGTTGGAACCTATAAAACATATATATTTTTAATTATGTGTTCTATCCCTTTAATCTCATGGATGGTAGACACAACTTTGCATTGTATTGCAATGCACTAGAAACTTTGCAGCTTCCAAGAGGTTTAAAAGATAATCAGGAATGTGCCTCACAATTTCCATGAAAAATACTCTACTTACCCTTTAAAGATCAGACCTCTGCTTCTTAAAAGGTTAATACCGTGTCAAATTTTCCTCAAAGACAGTGGTGTCGGAGGATATATATATATATATATATATATATATATATATACACACTAGTGCAAAAGCCTGTGTACACAGGCCAAGGTCCTGGCGATGTTAACCCTTTAAGTGCCAGAGGGGTACACAACGCATTGCTTTGCAATGCGTTGCATACCCTGCTGGCATTCAAACGGTTAAGAGGCCGGTCCTGCTCTGCGTCCTGCCACCAATTTGTACTCTGTTAATAAGTCTCTCCTTTCCCTTTAATATTTTGGTTGCTAGAGACTTTTCTACTGAAATGTTTCACAATGTATTGGAGACCTCTCTAGCATTCAAGTGGTTAAGCCTTTGAATTCCAGCGTGGTATGCATTGTGGGCCGATCTCAACTTTAAAGGGTTAAAGTGACAATGAGGAAAGTTTCTCACATTTTCTTTACTACAAACCACACAGAATTTGTAAGATGTTGATCTCATATCAAAATTGCTTTATTTTCCCATTGCACTATTGTTGTCTAACACACACAAACACACACATATATATATATATATATATATTTTTTTTTTTTTTTTTTTTTTTACCATATTTATTGCCAGAGGAGCTAAGTTTCTGGTAGTGAATGTGTTAATGCATCTAACTATGTTGTACTTCAAATAAAAAATATTGTGCATTGGGATATTATATCCACAATGGTAAATTGCTGATATCCTTATCATTAGCAAGTCCTGCTGGTTGCAAAGTGAGACCAATCTATTTCTATACACACCCACCCACATGAGTCTTTTCAGCTGAGAATTTCTACAGAGTGAAACAGAAGGAGGTCTGCTTCAAATGCCTAATACAGGCTTCTTTTCATGTATATATATATATATATATATATATATATATATATATATTTATTTATTTAAAACTATCAATATTGTATATATTCAAGTATATTAAATTTATTTTCCTATTTTCAATATTTTTCATTCTAATAATCCAAAAAATACATAGTCAACATTTCAGCTCCCTTAGACTGAATAACTTGATCAAGGCTTTTAACCCCTGAGGTCTACGTGCTGTGTTATGACCATCATGTGGTTTTCCCTTCAGGCCCAGTGACGGTCATAGCACATCATGGAGCGGTCTCTCTCAGTCCCCAGTGTGGCGCACCGGTACACATAACAGGTGATGTATACCGGTGCGTCGGAAAGATCAAAGTGGTCCTTAAGGGAAGGTTACTTCCCAGGACCCGGGACGTTAAGGGGTTAAGGAAGCAAAACACTGACCATGTGTTTATGGGTTTGTTTGTTTTTTTGCACAATACATAATATTTTATTGATTGTCAGTCAATCTTCCCAATATATATATATATATATATATATATATATATATATATACACACACACAGTACTTTGCAAAGGTTTTAGGTAGGCGTGAAAAAATGCTGTAAAATAAAAATACTTTGAAACATAGACATGTTAATAGTTTATTTTTATCAATTAACAAAATGCAAAGTGAGTGAAAAGAAGAAAGATCTAAATCAAATCAATATTTGGTGTGACCACCCTTTTATCACAGTGCCCGTGATTGCCTCCAGCGACACTGTGCTTGCAGGCGACATTGCATTACTTCCTGGTTGTCGCGCTGAGGCACATTCACTATACTTATTGGCCGCTGTTAATTGCCAGAGTGAGTCTCCGCCTACATGTTAGGCCTTATAGGCCTCAGCCTGCCTTCACTCCTTTGCCATTTCGTGGTGTACTCGTGCGCTATAGCTCTTGTGATTCTGATGCTCCATTTCTGTGTATGACTTCTGGCTACGTTTTGACTTCAGCTCTGTTTGATCCCTGACTACTGCCTTCCGTTCCGGCCTGACCTTTGGCTCCATATGACTACCCGCTCCGGTCTGACTACTGGCTTTGGCTGACTACCCGCTTCGGTCTGACTCCTGGGTTTGGCTGACTACCCACTCCGATCTGATTCCTGGTTTTGGCTGACAACCCGCTCCATTCTGACTCCTGGCTTTGGCTGACTACCTGCTCCGTGCTGACCCCTGCTCCAACTGACTATCCATCATTATATACTCATGGCCAACTGTCTCTGCTTGCACTCTCCGTGCTCTGTTGTTTCCTCCGGTCAATCGGTGCTCACTCTGCATCAGTCCGTGCCACTGGCATTCCTACTGTCTGTCGTTCTGTTCTGTGCCATTGGGTGCCCTAAAGTTCTAGGGATTCTCAGTCACCATTGCTTGTTGGGTTACCCTAGCATTCTAGGGATTCTCAGTCACCACTGCCTGTTCTGTTACCCTAGCGTTCTAGGGATTCTCAGTCACCGCTGCCTGTTGGTTTACCCTAGCGTTCTAGGGAGATCCGTCTCTGAGCTAAACCACCCTAGTGTACAAAGATAAGTATACCCACGCACTCTTCTAGAAAAAAACCCCCAGACCTCTTCATAAACACAGTCTGCTACGTAGGGTGCTTCAGGGAAATAACTGAATATACAAAAGAAAGAAAAAAGTAGAAAGAAACCCTGATGTACAAGCACACCTACAAATGCTAATCACTGCGCTATGTAGGTCATATGAATACAACGATTACTCTAAACTATCAAATTATAGGAAATACCACATTATCCTAAGAGTAAAAAATTAAATAAAACCTAACTTTTATTCGCTACCAATAAAATTACAAGGATTCAGATGTTAATCTTCTATTATTCCGATCACCACATAGTGTAAGGCCAGGGAATTGGCTTAATGCCTAGCTATATCAATTGTTCAACTCACTGTATTTTCCCAAAGTGATGGTTCAAAACATAGTATATGTCTACATTAAACATTCTCATGAAATATATATCACACATGTGTTTATGTACTGCCGGGGCATTCTCCGGCTTGCCAAAATTGTTTGTGATGTTTCATTTATTTTCATAATATAATATTATTAATGTTTCTGTATTCCGAACAGTCACAAATGTAATTCCAGTGAAATCCAGCATGTCTTGTTAAGAACAAACTGGAATGAACAACCATAAAGATGGATATGCGAAGTGCTACGACTTGTCTGTATTGGCACTATCTCAAAGTGAATAAATTAATCTAAAAAGATACCGGGGCATATCCGGCTTGCCATTTACCTACCTGATGTAAAGTCAAATGGGATCCAAATGTCCCTACCTCATAGGTTCCAGTATAAGTACTGATCTGATAATACACTGTATGGGTGCTAATCTATCCAAATGTCGGAACTAGTCCGGTAATACCTAAACGTCTTCACCTAACCAACACAGACACTTAAGCATGTGTCAATCTTAACATGCTTCTGATCCCTCACAGTTCACACCGGGGCATATCCGGCTTGCCATGAATCACTGTTACAATACCCAAGTGTCTGGATAACGTAGATGCTTGAATGTATATCGATCCTACCTCAAGGTTCACACCGGAACATGTCCGGTCTGCCCTAAGCATTTATCTAGCAGTAAGAATCAGTGCAATACACCGGGGCATGTCCGGCTTGCCATCAATAACTCACTATCTCATAAAAACCCTCCATCACAGAGTATAAAGAACTCTAATCCCTGCCATAGTGAAACGGAAAATAATGAAAAAGAAAAAAGAAAACAGAGCGCGACGCGCGTTTCGTACTACAACTTCTTCACAGCATAATCAGTCACGCTGCCGCTCAATCAAAGCCTCTTTTTGAATCATAAAACTGGGATTCACCTCGCACAGGTGAACCAATCCAAATCACTTCATTGATTGACACATTTTCAAACGAATCCTCAAACATGAATTAATCACTCCACATTTTAAAAGCAAAAACTATGTTACCAAATCCAATACCATTTGATATTAAGATGATATCATACTCTTAAGCCCAAAATTCTCAATATCTACAAAATATAATTAAATTGGATCCAAAATAACTATGCCTTCAAAGTATTAAGTTAGATCCAAATATTCTCTCTCCATGTCCTACTATGTGGATCTAACTTGAAATCACCACAAGAGAAACATATTTATTCTCAAATTCAAAATCAAATGCCACTCCATATACTCTCCTCTATATATATAAAGAGAGATATAGGTATGAATCTATATATGAGCATATAAAGACCACTCCTCATTCAAACCCCTTGGTGTCATTGTATCCAAAAGGAAAATCCATCTGTTTTCATGACGTAATAAGGTTCTCTCTAGGTTACCTCCCCTCAAACCCAGGGAGATCTTCTGAATGCCCCAAGCTTTTAAATATGTGATCTTCTGAAAGTGTATGTTTGGAGAGGTTAATAATTTGTAGGGTATTCAAATTACTTATCTTAGTAATTATTAACCTCTCCAAACATACACTTTCAGAAGATCACATAAGTGTACTCAGTAGGGGTCTCAATTTTGTACCTACCTGCCCCATAAATAAATTTGATGTCATGGTAGATGTGCATCTTTTTGCCAGAAAACTAACCCTTAAAAAATTCTTTACAAATCATGACAATAGTGTTGATTCTGGTGATAAGGAGGAAGAGACTGGTGTTTTGGATAGAGATGGAGTTTTGGTTGATTTAGTAGATTTACTACAAGAGAATGAATCCAGATTATGTGAAGATAATAAATCAGGATATAAAAATGTAGTGCCACCAAAGAAAAAGTCTACTTTTATACCACCTAATAATATTTGTCCAGCTGTACAAATATTCACCAACTTGGTTATGAAGGACATTTTGAGATTATCAGACCTGACTATTAATAAAAATCTATCCAGAAAGGAAGCTCAAGCGCTATCTGAGATAAAAAGTTGGGATGACATTGTCATTAAACCCTCAGATAAAGGGGGAAACATAGTATTATGGCCTAAAGACATGTATAACAAAGAGGTGATGAGACAGCTTGGTGATGGAAAATGCTACAGGAAAATCTTGGGTAATCCTATAGATGATTTGAAGTGTAGTTATGATAGTATGATTTTTACCGCACTCCAGGAAGGAATAATAACTAAGAGAGAATATGAATTTTTGGAAGTACCACATCCAAAAATTCCGGCTCTATACTTATTACCAAAAGTTCACAAAAACTCCATATGTCCCACAGGTAGGCCAATAATCTCTGGCAATGAATGCCTTACAGAACATGCCAGCCAATATATTGATTATATTTTCAGAATGTATGTATACAATTTAAATTCTTACATTCGAGATACTGGTGACATTTTAGGTAAAATTGAACAATTACCAATAACAGAAAATACCCTACTTGTCACATGTGATGTGGAAACATTGTATACATCAATAGGGCATGATTTTGGATTAAAGGCTTTGAGATATTTCCTGGACAGGGATGATAAATGGGAGAATCCACAAAAGGAATTTTTTCTGACTCTAATGGCATTCATTCTAAAAAGAAATGTGTTTGTCTTTGAGAACCAGTTTTTCCTACAGACCCGGGGTACAGCAATGGGGAGTGCATGTGCCCCGACATATGCGAATCTGTACCTCGGGTGGTGGGAGGAAACAATGGTTTTTACGGAGGAAAGAGAAAAATATACAAAACACATTTCCTTATGGTGTCGCTATATTGATGATTTGTTTATTCTCTGGGAAGGAACTGATGATATACTCAAGGAATTCATTGCTCTCTTAAATGACAACAATATGAATCTAAAATTAACTGTTGAGTATAGTTTTGAGATGGTCAATTTTTTGGATATAAAAATCTCTAGAAATTTGGATAACACCTTAGGTACGGATCTCTTCCGCAAACCGACGGTCACCAACAGTTTACTTCACTACACTAGTCATCATCCCGATATGATGAAGAGGAATATTCCTGTTGGTGAATTTTTGCGGTTAAGAAGAAATTGTAGTGATGACTCTATATTTAAAAATAGATCAATAGAGTTGAGAGAGAGATTCTTAGAGAGAGGCTATAGCAAAACTTGTATCAAGCGAGCTTATAAAAGGGCACTGTATACTCCAAGATCGCAACTTCTTTTCCCCAAAAAGGCAACAACAGGGGGAGATAATATACGTTTTATATCCACTTATAGTTGCCAGTGGAAGAATGTGGTTAACATCCTTAATAAACATTGGGATGTGATTAAATCAGATCCCAGATCTATGCCATAGAGGAGATGAAGGGGGACATTGTGGAAGAGGGGCATAGCAGAGATGAAGGGGGACATTGTGGAAGAGGGGCATAGAGGAGATGAAGGGGGACATTGTGGAAGAGGGGCATAGCGGAGATGAAGGGGGACATTGTGGAAGAGGGGCATAGAGTCTATGCCCCTCTTCCACAATGTCCCCCTTCATCTCCGCTATGCCCCTCTTCCACAATGTCCCCCTTCATCTCCGCAATGCCCCCTTCATCTCCGCAATGCCCCCGTACCTCCAGTCCCTGGTGGTCCAGCGGAGCGTCTTCAGATCTGTGCCTCTTCCGGCACAGATCCCCGCCACCCGAACATGGCGGGCGAGCACATGGCGGTACTCGACGAGTACCGCCATGTGCCGAGCAGAGCGATGCTCGAGCCGATCCGAGCATCGGCCGAGCACGCTCGCTCAACACTAGTGATTTCAAGGTAGATCCACATAGTAGGACATGGAGAGAGAATATTTGGATCTAACTTAATACTTTGAAGGCATAGTTATTTTGGATCCAATTTAATTATATTTTGTAGATATTGAGAATTTTGGGCTTAAGAGTATGATATCATCTTAATATCAAATGGTATTGGATTTGGTAACATAGTTTTTGCTTTTAAAATGTGGAGTGATTAATTCATGTTTGAGGATTCGTTTGAAAATGTGTCAATCAATGAAGTGATTTGGATTGGTTCACCTGTGCGAGGTGAATCCCAGTTTTATGATTCAAAAAGAGGCTTTGATTGAGCGGCAGCGTGACTGATTATGCTGTGAAGAAGTTGTAGTACGAAACGAGCGTCGCGCTCTGTTTTCTTTTTTCTTTTTCATTATTTTCCGTTTCACTATGGCAGGGATTAGAGTTCTTTATACTCTGTGATGGAGGGTTTTTATGAGATAGTGAGTTATTGATGGCAAGCCGGACATGCCCCGGTGTATTGCACTGATTCTTACTGCTAGATAAATGCTTAGGGCAGACCGGACATGTTCCGGTGTGAACCTTGAGGTAGGATCGATATACATTCAAGCATCTACGTTATCCAGACACTTGGGTATTGTAACAGTGATTCATGGCAAGCCGGATATGCCCCGGTGTGAACTGTGAGGGATCAGAAGCACGTTAAGATTGACACATGCTTAAGTGTCTGTGTTGGTTAGGTGAAGACGTTTAGGTATTACCGGACTAGTTCCGGCATTTGGATAGATTAGCACCCAGACAGTGTATTATCAGATCAGTACTTATACTGGAACCTATGAGGTAGGGACATTTGGATCCCATTTGACTTTACATCAGGTAGGTAAATGGCAAGCCGGATATGCCCCGGTATCTTTTTAGATTAATTTATTCACTTTGAGATAGTGCCAATACAGACAAGTCGTAGCACTTCGCATATCCATCTTTATGGTTGTTCATTCCAGTTTGTTCTTAACAAGACATGCTGGATTTCACTGGAATTACATTTGTGACTGTTCGGAATACAGAAACATTAATAATATTATATTATGAAAATAAATGAAACATCACAAACAATTTTGGCAAGCCGGAGAATGCCCCGGCAGTACATAAACACATGTGTGATATATATTTCATGAGAATGTTTAATGTAGACATATACTATGTTTTGAACCATCACTTTGGGAAAATACAGTGAGTTGAACAATTGATATAGCTAGGCATTAAGCCAATTCCCTGGCCTTACACTATGTGGTGATCGGAATAATAGAAGATTAACATCTGAATCCTTGTAATTTTATTGGTAGCGAATAAAAGTTAGGTTTTATTTAATTTTTTACTCTTAGGATAATGTGGTATTTCCTATAATTTGATAGTTTAGAGTAATCGTTGTATTCATATGACCTACATAGCGCAGTGATTAGCATTTGTAGGTGTGCTTGTACATCAGGGTTTCTTTCTACTTTTTTCTTTCTTTTGTAAAACCACCCTAGTGTACTAGGGGATTTCCCCTCTGTTCACAGGGGCTTCACAGCTGCTCCTGTACTAGTAGTTACTACCATCCTCGCTACTAATATATATATTCAGTCCGAGTGGTATTTGCCTCCTTACAGTCGGGGATCCTGTGCTGTCTCCACTCCTGGTCCTGTGAGGGTTGGGGAAGTGCTACTCATATTTATTCTGTTCTTATTTTAATAAAGATATTGATTTTACTGTATCTGTACTTGTCAGCGTCGTTATTCCATAGTCACCTTGTGACACCTTTGCCTTCAAAACAGCATCAATTATTCTAGGTACACTTGCACAAAGTTAAGGATCATGAAGGTATATATTCAGGTGTATGATTAAACAATTATACCAAACAGGTGCTAATGGTCATCAATTTAATATGTAGTTTGAAACAAAAACAGCTGTGAAGGAGGAATAAAACTGGGTGAGGAACAGCCAAACTCAGCTAACAAGGTGAGGTTACTGAAGACAGTTTAATGTCAAAAGTCATACACCATGGCAAGATTCAGCCAAAGTAGTTATACTGCATCAGCAAGGTCACTCCCAGGCAGACATTTCAAGGCAGACAGGGGTTTCCAGATGTGCTGTCCAAGCTCTTTTGAAGAAGCATAACGAAACAGGCAAATTTGAGGACCGTAGACGTAGTGGTCGGCCAAAGAAACTTGGTGAAGCAGATGAAAGACACATCATGCTTACTTCTCTTCACAATCGGAAGATGTCTAGCAGTTCCATCAGCTTAGAATTGGATGAAAACAGTGGGACCCTGGTACACCCATCTACGTCTGGAGAAGTCTCGTCTTCATGGAAGACTTGGGGCTAAAAAGTCATACCTCCAACATGGAAACAAGGCCAAGTGACTCGACTATGCATGAAAACTCAGGAACTGGGGTGCAGAAAATTGGCAGGTGCTCAGGACTGATGAGTCAAAATTTGAAATATTTGGCTGTAGCAGAAGGCAGTTTTTTCACCTAAGGGCTGGAGAACTGTACGGAAATGAGTGTCTGAAGGCAACAGTGAAGCGTAGTAGAGGTTCCTTGCAAGTATGGGGCTCCTTTTCTGCAAATGGAGTTGGAGATTTGGTCAGACTTACTGGTCTCCTCAATACTGAGAAGTACAGGCAGATATTTATCCATCATGCAATACCATCAGAGAGGCATCTGAATGGCCCCAAATTTATCCTGCTGAAACACAACAACCCCAAACGTACAGTCAAAGTGTAAAGAAGAAAAAGGAGTCCTGGAAGTGATGGTATAGCCCCCAAAGAGCCTTGATCTAAATATCATCGAGTCTGTCTGGGAATACATGAAGAGAGAGAAGCAACTGAGGCTGTCTGCCAAACAGTTCTCCAAGATGTTTGGAACAACCTACCTGCCGAGTTCCTTAAAAAACTGTGTGCAAGTGTACATAGAAGAATTGTTGCTGTTTTGAAAGCAAAGGGTGGTCACACCACATATTGATTTGATTTAGATTTTTCTTCTGTTCACTCAATATGCATTTTGTTAAATGATAAATATAAGCTATAAACATTACTTTACAGCACTTTTGTCACAGCTACCTAAAACTTTTGCACAGTACTTTATGTAGCTGGGTGCCATTATATGGTCTCCGCTGTCCTGCTGGAAAACTGTTCTGGTCCCCCGTAGAGCTGTAGCAGTAGTAGGAGAGCATCGCTGCATGCCATAAGAAGTCGGCCCAATTGGATGCCTGTATGTTTCCCTGGCTCTGGAGCTTATGGGATGCTGGGAAGGGGATGTATGGATTTAGTGGTAGTTTCAGGGCGAGATAACAGATTGACTTAATTTCTTGCTTGACAAAAGCATGTTTTTAGTGTGAAAAGCACTGCAGTTTTATGTGTTCTCTCCTGGCCAGGGGGTCAACATTGTGCATTCAGAAATAGCAATATGACTCATCTATGTATGTTTTTATATTTTGATTATATTTTTTAATAAATTTTATATTTCAGATATATTTATATCATTTGTTAAACTTCCTATTTTTCCACACTAATTGGAACCTAAGATATTTATACACTTTTTTTTTTTTTTTTATACTAGTTGAAGAGCCCGTTACACAGGCCACAGTGCCACTGCCAGCCGGTCGCGAGGCAGTCATGCTCAGTAGATGCTGCCTGTGCCGTGGCTGATACAGAGCGGGACGTTCTTTCGGAATGCCCTGCTCTGTATCAGCCTCGTCACTGGCAGTCTCTACTGCGCATGACTGCGGCGTTACACACGTTTTATTGAATTATTATATAGGATGGTTTTCAGACTAGAATATGTATTTCGTCTTTAACCCTTTAAGGACCAGCCGTGCACGTACTCAGCGGTCACTTAAGGACCACAGAGCTTTTTTTTTTTAGTTGATCCGATTTCGGACTCCCACGAAACGGCGTGCAGCCGTGCGGGGACCCCGGAATTTCATGACGTACATGTACATCCTTGGTCCTTTAGGGACCGCAACCTCATGACGTACATGTACGTCATTCATCGTTAAGGGGTTAATATCCAGTGTTTATAGCCTGTGTTCTAAGTAAATATTATTTTTACGCTATATTTTTAGTATAAATTATTTATTATATATAAAAGCAATTTTTATTAGTCAATGTCTGTTTTATAATAGATATATATATTTTAGTGTACATATTTATTTTTTTCAAGGGCCATTTTACCTAGTGCTTTTGGTTACATTTTCAGGACATTTTGACGAAGCATCTTCCTAAGACTCAGGTAGGGTTTACTCTTAAAGGGATAGTAATATTTCCTAATAAAAGCAGCTCTAATTAATCATCATAGTATTTGGACTTTGGAGAGTGTTATTTCAATTCTGTCAGAGTTGTAGTTCAAGAGTAATTCAATGACAGAGTATCCCCCTCCTACCTCTTTTACTGATGTAACACTGCTCAGCCAGATCAGAAGGGAGGTGCCCAGGTAGATTGCAGAGAGGGACAATCTTCAGTTAAGATAAGGGAAAAACCTGAAAAACTTGTCAAGGGGAGCAGGGCTTTCATTGTTCTCATAGGAAGAAGAGTGTCCCCTGCTGTTATCTGTCTGGTCTATGGACTGCATTCCACATCTGAGAAGAGATGGCTTACACTAGGTAAAAGGGGCGGGAGGGGAAACTTTGCTTGTGAATATCTCTCAAACCACAAAGGTTTGAGAGATAAAACTTATATCGTTCTCTGTGTTTTTTTAATGCCTACAAAATACAGTAAAGATAAAACGAAGTATTACTATCCCTTTAAGACCCCTGAAGCATCAGGTAAGCAAAAACAAAAGAGCAACTTTAAATACTAAAGATGTAAAATGGCTTACAAATGTATAAATTTATATGTATATTTAAAGGAGCATTACCTCCTAAGACAAAGCTGAGATAAATGAAATTGCATGTTAAGGGCAAAAAATAAATCAGATCTATTTTTTTGTTGTTGTCTTCACATATCTTAGTCACACACACATTTTAACCCCTTAACTACCGGCCGCGTAGGCACGCGGCGGTCACTAAAGGACCACGGAGCTTTTTTTTTTTTTCGATTCCAGACGCCCCGAACGGCGTGCAGCCACGGGGGGAGCCCGGAATTCCATGACGGTCATAGTACGTCATGGGTCGTAAACTCAGATCGACCCATGAAGTACTATGACCGTCAAGGGTAATTAAGGGGTTAAAATCACTTTAGCAAGCTTGTGTTATTATGGCAACAAGGAAGAGTAATTTCTCTCAGTTTTCTCTGCTTTGGTGATGTCAGCTGCTCAAATCACACCCAACCCTCTTTGCAATATGGAAACAGCTGAATTTAGGGGCACCAGAAAAATTCAGATAATAGTGAAAATATGTCAGGAAAAAGCTTCACAATGCTTAAATTATTTAGAATAATTTTATTTTGTTTTGTGTTTGTGTTTTTTAAACTAGGAGACATTGTATAACTTTGCCCTAGGGATATGCAGTTTTTGATTTACTTAATATAAGTACTTACCTATGCAGGTGTACTTCATACGGTAATCAGTTATATATTACGTTTTATCTCTGTTGTAGTCTAATGCTACTTATTATCAATTTACAATCTGATAAAGAAAAAAGAACAAACATAGTCCATACATGATTATTGATGCCCATTGTTTGTTTTGAGGCCATGTGAAGTAAAAGTAGACTTCAAATCAACAGTGATCATTATTTATGATCAGCTGCAGTTACAATGCGATAGATAGATAGATAGATAGATAGATAGATAGATAGATAGATATACCAGTCTTCTTTAAAGGGATAGTATTACTTCAAAATTACTATCCCTCATATTGTAGCCCTTAATAAACTGAGTTAAATGACACCAGCGGCATCTCTCATACCTTTATGGTTTAAGAGATAGCCGCTTTCAAAGTTTCCTCTCCCCTGCTGTTAGCGTTCTGCTGCCAGCAGGAGAATCCGGTCCCAGGACAGGAGGAGGCTCTTCAGCAGAGCCGATATCTCGTTATGGAAGGAAAAATGATTCATTGAAACAGTCTTCTACGTGTGCTTGGTAACCAAGCACATGTAGAAGACTGTTTCAATGAATCATTTTTCGTTCCATAACGAGATATCGGCTCTGTTTAAGAGCCTCCTCCTGTCCCGGGACCGGATTCTCCTGCTGGTAGCAGAACACTGACAGCAGGGGAGAGGAAATGTTGAAAGAGGCTAGGTCTTAAACCATAAAGGTTTGAGAGATGCCGCTGGTGTCATTTAACTCAGTTTATTAAGGGCTACAATATAAGGGATAGTAATTGTGAAGTAATACTATCCCTTTAAGTAGGACTGCTGAAGAGCCTCCGACAGTCCCAGGATCGGATTCCCCTGCAGTCAGCTAGAACGCTGACATCAGGGAAAGGGGAGGGAGGGGGGAACTTTAGTGAAGGAAATCTCTCAAACCATAAAGGTTTGAGAGATGGGACTGGGGGCATTTAGTTTAATTTTTTAATGTTTACAAGAGTCACTTTTTTAAAAATCTTGGCAATACTATCCCTTTAAATATAACTTTGGTCTTTAACCCACTCAGCAAACACCTAGCAATGTCCCATTCCTATGGCAAAGTCCCCATCTTATTTTAACCAGCTAATTGCTGGAAGTCTATGAGGGAAACCTGGTGATAAAAGCAAAGATAATATTAGCACCTGCAATAGAATCCAGCCCTCTGAGCTGTTTCCTTAAGACGAGAATTAAGCTCCCCTTCTTGTTCCTGAACAGTGACTGGCTTTATGGGAGCTGTGACTAACTCCATAGAACCAGTGCACTAGCACAGAGCTGAAATCTCTCAGGATTGGAGGCTTGAAACCTCAGTCTTAGCTACAAACAACAGGTCGTTGATCAGAGACATGAAGTAGAGCTTCCTTATCCCTAATCTTACAGAAACAGAGTGGGATCAGCCATGAGATTTGTTAAAGTGATAGTAATGTTTCATAATAAAAGCAGCTCTAATTAATCATCATAGTATTGGGCCTTGGAGAATGTTATTTCAATTCTGTCAGAGTTGTAGTTCAAGAGTAATTCAATGACAAAGTATCCCCCTCCCGCCCCTTTTACTGATGTAACACTGTTCAGTCAGATCAGAAGGGAGGTGCCCAGGGAGACTGCAGAGAGGGACAATTTTCAATTAGGATAAGGGAAAAAGCTGAAAAACCTGTCAAGGGGGGGCAGGGTTTTCATTGTTCTCATAGGAAGAAGATTGTCCCCTTCTGTTATCTGTCTGGTCTATGGACTGGATTCCACATATGAGAAGAGATGGATTACACTAGGTAAAATGGGCGGGAGGGGGAAACTTTATCACTCAATTACTCTTGAACTACATCGATCACAGTATTGAAATATCACTCTCTATGTCTCAAATACTATGAAGATTAATTGGAGCTGCTGTTTTTGTGAAACATTACTATCCCTTTAAGTATTAAACCAATACCAATAGCACCTAGACAGTGTTTAGTAAAGCCTGTTGATTTAATGTCTAAGGGTTTACTGCTTCTTTAACCCTTTGAGTGCCAGAGGGGTATGCAGCGCATTGCTCTGCAATGTGTTGCCTTCCCCTCTGGCACTCAAAGGGTTAAGGGATATGTGTAAAAACAAACGTGCAGGCTTTTTGCAGCAAATCAATAATATATGTAACAAATGAAAATCCCCATTGATTTAAAGTGTTCGTTTAAGCAATCAGATAGGTATCCAATCAATTGCTTTACCCTTTGAATGCCAGAGGGGTACACAACGCATTGCAAAGCAATGCGTTGTGTACCCCTCTGGCACTCAAAGGGTTATCCATGCATTGGAGACTCTCTAGCAGCTAAAGGTTTAATTTTACAAATATTGTGCCATTGGTTTGCCCCATAATTGTTCAAATGTTGCCTCTATGAATATGCCTCACTTATTCTTATGGTATATTTCTTCTTTAACTCTTTGAATGCCAGAGGTTTGAATAGTTGGGCACCATTCTGTCAAAAAAAGGGTTGAAGATTAAGCTACGAGTCTCAACTCTTTCCTTGGATCATAATTCTAAAAATCGGTGACAGACTCCCCCACACCCACTAAAGACGAATGTTAGTGGCATCATTCATTCATCTTCTTTTGACATTTAAAAAGGAATACTAAAATTTTAATGCCATTATTCTAGACACTGCATTGAGTTTAACCTTTGAGTAAGGAGTTGCTGGATTAATTTGTGCAGAGTTTTAAAAATACTTAGCTAGCATTAGCAGTATTTTGTACACAACATGTGATCAATGGAAACTAAAATCACCTAAAAATATAAAACCAGGTGACCTATTTTCAAATATAGCAAGTTTGCTCATTAACCATTTTAAACTCTAATGTGTTTATATATTCTGAAAGTTTTACAGCAAACGTCTTAATACTGTAAATAATGGAGAGTTGAGAGTGGGATGTGATTAAGGTGACCACCAGATTTCCATTTTAATAGTGGACACTTCTGAAAATGTCATTCCTCAGGATTGCATAGGAACCAGTGTAAACCTGCAGTGTAAGTTTTTCATAAGAGCCCTGCTTTAAAATGGAGATCTTGTCCCACAGGGGATAATAGAGACTCATACATAGGGACTGAACCAGCACAAGGAAATGATACATCAGGTGCAAAGATTTGTCACATACACGGAAGCTGAAGGATTATGTCACAACAGCTGTCAAATGTCGGCACCTATTGAATGGTGGTGTTTTTTGTATTTTGTGTCTTGTTACTATGTTTGCTTTTTAAAAAGGATTATCATATAAAATTAAATGGGGCTATATACACACTTAAATTCTCTATATTGAAATCTAGTACTTGTAAAAGTTATCTGTTTATTACAGAAGGCCAAAAATCTAGTCTTAAAATGTTCTATGGTGGTAGTCATTAATGATGTCTTGTGGACCCTATAAGCCAGTATCACAGCAATCTTGATATTTGTCTCAATAATCATTGTTCAGTATTGCCTTTAACTGTCATGGATAAGAACAATGCCTTTCTGAATAGAACAGGGATGCAAACTAACCTCAATAAACTACCTCAGCACTTTGCTTCTAAACCTTTTCATGACCCAGTTTAAAACATATTTTCATACTTTATGAAGCTTTTCTGTGAACCCGCACATGGTATATACTTCTTTCAGCACAGCCTACAATTTCAGCTTTGTGGACATCCCTTAACTTGCCCAAAAATGTTTATCCATTATGCAAAACATGTTTTACTTGCAATTCCAATAAAGTGGATGCCAGACAATTGTCCTGAACTGAATCTTTTCTATGTACCACTAGCATATGATTATGGTTCCAAGTTTATTAACTTATCCTTTTGAAGCACCAACATTTGTCGTTTTATACGCAGATCTTCCTGTAAGTGCAAAATTGTGGGAGTTCTCCATTTTCTAATATTCCCTGTCCACACTGAAATGATAGGAACAATTATAGACATGGGGAAAAGGTAGACAAGGCATACTATTTTGGAACGTAGACAACCCACTGCATGAAATGAAGGGTCACTTTACTTTTTAACAGAAGGCGGCAGACAAAAAAAGTTTCCTGAAGGTTACAAGAAAAATGTAGTCCATGTTTTTGGTATGAGAGTCCATATTAGAGCTCTTTTAGAGCGATGGATTACATACTCCTCTGGCACACAGAGGGTTAACCCATATTTTCCATAGACTTAGCCATCTTCGGCTGCAAAACTAATTTACTGGGGCAGAAGGGCAATAAATCTAGTACTACTTAACCAACCACAAAGGGATACCTGCACTGGAGACTATGGAGTGATTTGTGCAAGACAATGGTGTTAAAGAATTCACTTCCAGTAGAATTTAAATGTAAAAACAATTTGCATGAGTTTATAACATTTCATATATTTTTTTATTCAGCCTTCATTATAAATATGCCTGAAGAAGACACCTAAATTGTCTAAAAGTTTGCATCGTAGAGCACGTAGTTAGCCAATAAAGGTATCGCTATTACTCTACCAGTCTCCTGCCATAATACTATGAATATTTTTGGCTAGAACCCTCATTTGAAGTGATAGGATATCTAGTTTGCAAACTAGTTTGTCTACCTCAGGGATGATGAACCTATGGCTTGCAGAAGTCTTTGTGGTGGCACCCAGGTTGCAAGCTCTACCCCCCTCCTTGCCATCAGACATCTGGCCTGGTTTTGTCTGGGCCTCACTACATCTCCCTCCATTTCCCTCTTGTCTGCAGATTGGAAGGCTGTTTATTTAATTTTGTGCAAAATAGATTACTCCTGTGAGGACCAGAGGGGTTTCCAATTCTTTACAATGAGTTGCACACCCCAATGGTACATTGCTTTGCAATGTGTTGAATACCCCTCTGGTAAGCAAAGGGTTAATATCTTTGGCTCCACTGTCACACAGCCAAGAGAAAATCCCTACAGACCTCTTTGTTTCGATTGCGTGGTGACGTTGACGTTGATCTCCCCATGTCACTACACAAGATTCAGTAACTTGAATTTTCAGCAGCCAGCAGCTGCTACCCACCCAAAATACCCTGATATCTGCTCAGTGCTCATTAAAGAGCTGATCCAGCAGGAGGCGATGGCAGTTCAGGAGCTTAAAGACAGCAGACAAGTCAGGACATAATTTACAATTGCATACAAATATTTAACTTTACTATGTGCAATAAAATCCTTGCAGATATGCTCCATCATTCAAGTGTTCTATCAATTAGAATAGATCACTCCTGGACAAAATGCAGTCCACATTAGATTCAGAAAATAAAGAAGAAATTTGTGTTTATGTGAAGCTACAAGTAAAGCGATTGAACCCTCGGAGCACCACAGGCTAATTCATCGAACACACCTTTGACAACAAAATGGTTAATATACTAAATAGAAGAGATTAGCAATTATATGAATCAGAGAGAGATGCTCTCTCTCTCTTTCGGATTCCATGAGTTAGTCACCTCTTCTTTTTAACCCTTTAGGTGCGGATTTGCACAGTAAAGACTGCCCTCGCCACGGCTGATAAAGGAGCAGGGATCTCCGAATTTAGACCGTAGCAGAGAGGATTACGGTCTTAATTCGAAGCACCCCGCTCCGTTATCAGCCACAGCGAGAGCAGTCTTTACTGTGCATGACTGCACCGTGGCCGTTGCTGCCTGGCACTGTGGCCTGTGTACACCGGCTGTTCACCTAGTATATATATATATATATATATATATATATATATATATATATATATATATATATATACACAGGGCTCGAAATTTCCACTCACTACTAGCTAATGACGAGTGAAAATTTAGCCCTGGCGAGTAGAAATTCAGCCCTGGGGGGTATGTTTTGGCTTGCAGTGGCGAGTAACTTTTCAGGTCTGGCTAGTAGCAAAGGACTTAAAATTATAAGCCCTGTATATACATATATATATTTGATAACCGACACCCTGTGTACACTGTGGTCAACTATTTATAATAAAATTATAATGATATCTAGTATCGCTTCTATCCAAGGACTCTTCGGTGGAGTGAGTCCAATATTAAATAAAAGAAAAAACCCAAAAGTAGAGCATATCTATTTACTGTATATTCAATACAGTTTATTATAAAAATGACAATAAAAAACAATACACTTATATACTGAATAATATTATATATTATAATATACTAGTTGAACAGTCCGTTACACGGGCCACAGTGCCTCTGGCAGCCGGTCGCGGGGCAGTCACGCGCAGTAGAGACTGCCCGCGCCGCTGCTGATACAGAGCTGGACGCTCCTTTGGAGCGCCCAGTTCTGTATCAGCCGCGGCGTAGGCAGTGTGTACTGCGCATGACTGCCGCACGCGCAGCAGTGTCTACTGTGCATGTCGGGCGTTACACACAACTTAGCGAATTATTATATAGGATTTTTATATTGGTTTTGATCATATTATTGAATTCATGCATATATTTATAGGGAATATAGGATCATCATATGACTGATAGAAATGTATCTAGATAGGGTTAATCACTTTAATATGTCCTGATTGAGGAAAAGGATATTGAGTTCATCAAGAACACGCCTAAAAAGGCACCAGATAAATATAAAAAGAGGATGCTAAGATTATTCCCATTATCTTCCCTGAGGTAGTACCTAAGTGGTACGAAACGCACTGGAGATCCTTCTGGCAGCATTGCTCTAATTTTAAAAGAAGCTAGTGGTTACTGAACTGTGAAAATGCTATATGCTACAATTGTGACTGGTTGAACAAGTGGTGGTGCTTTGAAAGGATGGGAGATCGAGTTTGGAAAGGTGACCCTGAAAGTGGAATGGCATACACATCTGAGAAGAGATGGCTTACACTAGGTAAAAGGGGTGGGAGGGGAAACTTTGCTTATGAATATGTCGCAAACCATAAAGGTTTGAAAGATGAGATTTATATCGTTCTTCATGTTTTTTTAATACCTATAAACATAGGCGTGCGCACGGGGTGTGCCGGGTGTGCCCAGGCACACCCTAATTGGCCCCGTGCGCACCGGCCAGGGAAGCTGGGGATTTTTTTTTCTTTTTAAATATATCTGCCGCGAGGGAGCGCTGATTTAAACTACCAAGCGCTCCCTCGCGGCATCTATGTGACAAGCCAGCGAGACCCAGGCTCTGTAGTAATACAGAGCAGTGGGAGATGACATCATCTCCCAGCGCTCTGCATTACTGAGAGCAGCGCGCGGGAGCTTCAGCTCTGTGTCGAAGGAGGCACAGAGCTCTCTTATGGCACACCTGTAGACCACCAGGGATTGAAGGTAGGGGATGGAGGGGGCATTGTGGAGATGAATGGGGCATTGTGGAGATGAAGGGGCATTATGGAAGGGGGCAATGTGAAGATGATGGGGGCAATGTGGAGCTGATGTCAATGTGAGGGCAAGTTGGAGCTGATGGGGGCAAGTTGGAGCTGATGAGGGCAATGTTAGGGCAAGTTGGAGGTGATGAGGGCAAGTTGGAGGTGATGGGGATAAGATGGAACTGATGGGGGCAAGTCAGAGCTGAGGGCAATGTGGAGATTATGGGGACAATGTTAGGGCAAGTTGGAGCTGATGGGGGCAAGTTGGAGCTGAGGGCAAGTTAGAGCTGATGGGGGCAATGTGAGGGCAAGTTAGAGCTGATGGGGGCAATGTTAGGGCAAGTTGGAGCTGATGGGGGCAATGTTAGGGCAAGTTGGAGCTGATGAGGGCAATGTGAGGGCAAGTTGGAGCTGATGGGGGCAAGTCGGAGCTGAGGGCAATGTGGAGATTATGGGGGCAATGTTAGGGCAAGTTGGAGCTGATGGGGGCAATGTGAGGGCAATATGGAGTTGATGGGGGATACGTTGGAGCTGATGGGGGCAATATGGAGCAGATGGGGGGCAATCGTTTATTTAGCTAGCACACACACATATATATTACATACGCGCACGCACGTGTGTGTTTGTGCTTTTTGGGTGCACACCCTAATGCAATTGGCTGCGCACGCCTATGCCTATAAAGTAAAATAAAGATATAACAAAGTATTACTATCCCTTGAAATGGTTAGCACTACAAAAAAACTCTCCAATATTTTTTCTATTTTATTTACATATTATATAGGGAACACCAAGTAAAATAGTGTTATATCCAGACAATCTTAACCCTTTGAATGCCAGAGGGGTACAGAAACTCAAAGGGTTAAACTGGTCCGATAAATTACTGCAACTAATTTTAAATCATTTGCAAAGAAAATAAACATGAGAGAAAAAGATAAAATACAAATAATATATATATATATAAATATATATATATATATATATATATATATATATATATATATATATATATTTGTTTATGTCAAATATTGTTTAAATTGGTTTGGAAACCACACTACAGTGAAGCTAACAAGTTGGTTTTATCTGAAAAATCTTGAAAGCATGTCTATTTGCTTATAAACTATTCTGAGTCTTAAGAAAGTTTTGTTGAATGAGCATCAAGGCAAGCGCCTCAGGACAGGAATTTTAACATTCAATTTCTGACTAGAATTATTACAATGGCTGCGTGAAAGCTGGAGAAGATAATGTGACAGAAGTTTCTTAAAGAGGAACTTTAAAGGACTGACAGCAGTGTGGGCACTATACATCTACTGCCAAAGAAATAAATATACTGGTAATTACAGGTACTCCTCACTGGATAGCACAGGGTACTGTCCAGCAAATGTGCATGCAGGAGAATGAAACCTGCCATGCTCAGAGATCACACAGCTCAAAAAGAATCCCACTGATGCAACCCCTCATAACAGGGGCATCCAAGCTTTTTAATTCCTGGGTCACATGATCAGAAAGCCATAATGAGAGGGGCTGCATTATTTTTTTCATTGATAAAGATGGTGAATTGCCTGTCAGCTACTGAAAATTATGGATTTATTTCTTTATTGATCAAGTCAGTGACAATACTGATATTTTAAGGGACAGTAATACTTTAAATGTAAAAAAGAGTACTCCCACTGCTGAAAGGTGTTTTATTCAAAAGTTATTATAGCTCAAGCTTGAATTATATAGCTGCAGTATCTCAGTGGCCTGAAACTGTGCAGTGGTGCTGTTGCTACACCATCCTATGGAGATTTATGGTCAACTGACTAGAGCTGTCCATAGGATGGTGTGGCAACAGCGCCACTGTACAATTTCAGGCCACTGTGATACTGCACCAAAAAAGTTACGTTTGAGCTGTAATAACTTTCAGCAATGGCAGTAATCTTGTTTTACTCAGGGGGATAAACACTACAATGTATATTTTTTTACATATTAGTTATTACTATCCCTATAAGAGACACCTATTCTTGAACTGTATGGTACTGGCAAGCAATGAATTAGGTCTTACTGGCCTACAAGTTTATTTGTGCTAGTTAATAGGTATAAAAATATATTTTTTTTAAATCTCAGGTGAGTTTCACCCTGGGGTCAGGCATGCCGCATTTGGCCAACATGCCTCACACTGGAAGCCCATGCCTTACAATGTATCCCTAATCTGGCCAGTGAACTGGAAACGATACAGATTCCATCCAATATAATTGCACTATGACTGTGATGGTTAAAAACAATACTGGATGCAAATAAAGGGAGCTCAATGACAGGAATATTAAAGTATAAAAGAAAATAGGTGAAGATGGAAAAAATGAAAAGTATAGGAAATTTTACTTTAAAGCGGAACTATCATCAAGATAACATTGCCCCACAAACACTTACTAGCATAGCAACAGGCAAAATCATACTTCTATTAGGCTGAAAAAGTCCAGCGCTATTCAGGAAAAACAATTTCTTCAGCAGGCACCAGCGAACAACAGTGCAGACATCTTAGAGAAAAGGCACCTGTGTGTCTGTGCTGTCTGTCCAGTTCACTGACAGGATTGGTGAGTGGCTTTCCTTGGTACCTTAAGGTAACAGAAGTTACTGACGGCGCAGGTGCACAGACCTTCTCTTGTAAGCTCTGTGCAGCTGATGCTTAAGAATTTTTATTTCCTGAATAACGCAGGACTTATACAGTCTAATAAAAGTATGCCTTTGCCTGTCGCTGTGTTAGTAAGTGTTTGGGGGGCAATGTTATCTTGATGATAGTTCCTCTTTAAATATCATGCATTCTTTCCCATGTAGACAAATCCAATGGCGATTAATTCTCCCATAAATCTAGGGTTGCCACCTTTTCTTCAAAAAAATACCGGCCATGGCATTCCCTCCATAGACTTAACATTGGACAGAAGCCAATTTTTTACCGGCCTGCTGGTAAAATACCGGCTGGGTGGCAACCCTACATAGATCACTTCATAAATGAGGCACTAGCAGGACCAAAGAATATATATGACCCATATGTATAAAAGCAAACTGAAGTTATTGTGGCGTAAACCAACTGCACCATAGGGGACAAATAAAAATTCCTGTTAAATTAAATTAAGTTTTTAACCCCCTGAATGTCGGAGAGGTCTCCAATGCATTGTGATGCAATGCATTGGAGATCTCTCTAGCATTCAAGGGGTTAAAATATCTGGTCAATCGCATGAGAATTTAGGAATTTTTATTTGGCCCCTATGGTGCTGCTGGTTTACTCCATAAACTCCAGTTTGCTTTTATAAATATGGGCCATTGGGGGAAATGTACAAAAGTGGAGTTATAATGCAAGTGTCTGTAAAATTGTCACACATAAGGATATGTATAAATGTTTAGCAACATTTTCGCCAAGTAATAATTCCAATCAGCTGACTGTTTGAAAAGTGAAGTAGAAATGGTCTTGTCCAAAAAATAATTGTGTCACAACGTATGAATAAAGAAATACTCTAATTGCACCGAAAATAAAGGTGGTTTTAGTGATTAAATCTAAACGACAGGTATAACCTGTTCTTGACAGAAGTAGTGTATATAGTCAGCTATGTACGCAGAAAAATATTCTCATTAGTGAATTTTCTGTGAATTTTGTCAGAAAATTCTCAGAAAGACATATTTATAAACTTGACTCGCCTTCTTTATAAACATGACCCATTGTTGCAGTATTTCAGCTGCAATTCTAAAACATACACTAAGAAGACTATTTATACATTTCCCCCTTATTTTGACTCTTTTATCACCAGTGGCTCAATGATACATTTGCCCCTAAGACTAAAAAGTTCTTTTACTGAAGGCTGAAATACGAATGTGTCAGAATATACATTATCTCCCTCACTAGTGATTTGCTTACAACAGAGGTCACTCAGCTGCTGCAAGAGCAAACAGAGTTCTGTCATGCATAAAAAGAGGTAGAGATGCAGGGGATGCAAATATATTTCTTCCTCTGTATACATTCTTGCTAAGGCCTCATCTAAAATATGGAGTATGGTTTGGGGCATAGTTCTTAAAAAATACATTATTGAACTGGACAAAGTGCAGAGACGCAACAAAACTGATAAAGGGATTGGAGTATCAGAGTTAGAAAGATAGACTAGCCAAACTGGGTTTGTTTACAATAGGGATGAGGTGTCTAAGGGGTGAAATGGTTAACATTATTAAATATATTTGAGGTCAATATAAAAACTGAAAGAGCTGAGGTAATAACAAGAGGTCATCCATTAAAGGGATAGTAATGTTTCAAACTAAAAGCAGCTCCAATTAATCTTCATAGTATTTGGGCCATGGAGAGTATTATTTTAGTACTGTCAGAGTTGTAGTTTTTTACCTAGTGTAAGACACCTTCCCTCAGATGTAGAATCTGGTCTTAAGACCAGACAGCTCACAGCAAGGGACAATCTTCTTACTGTGAGAACAATTAAAACACTGTCCCCCTTGACAGTTTTTTTAGGTTTTTCCCTTATGCTAATTGATGATTGTCCCTCTCTGCAAGCCATCTGGACACCACCTTTCTGTTCTAAAGTGAGCAGTGTTACATCAGTAAAAGGGGAGGGAGGGGGATATTTTATCATTCAATTACTCTTGAACTACAACTCTGACAGTATTGAAATAATACTTTCCATGGCCCAAATACTACGAAGATTAATTGAAGCTCCTTTTATTTTGAAACATTACTATCCCTTTAAGACTAGAGGAAAGCAGCTTTTGACTAAAACAAAATCAAAGATTTTTTACAAGAAGGGCAGTAAAGTTATGGAAATATTTGCCTTTGGATGCTGTGCTTGCAGATACTGTAACTAATTTAAAAAAGTAATGGATATCTATCTAGCACAGAACAATATTGGCTTCAAAGCAGATAGGATCAGGAAGGAATTCTGACCAATTTAGCCTTAACTGAAAATGGCTTCAATGTTTTTTTTTGTTTTTTTTTTTGTCTTCCTCTGGTTCGCCATGGGCTGGACTTGATGGACGCATTTTTTTTTTAGTATCATCAATTATTTTACAATGTTAAGACGGTACCACTGATATTTATTTGATTTATACAAAATATATGTTCACTTCAGATTTTGAGGCAGATTGGCATTTGCCCATTAGGAGGTTCTTTGTCATTGGTGGGCAAGCTACACCTGCTTTTAGCCACAAACAAGTCACTAAATGTTTATTATCTGTAGTGGGTCACAGGTTAGGATCTGCTGCACAGAGTTTTTTTTCTCTTTTTGTTTTGTTTTCTTTCTGTATATGAAGCCAGTGCTGCTTTCCTCCTAATTATATACATATAGGTAACTATTTGTACAGTACTGATGCATAAACTATAGCTCACCAGGCTTTGTGCATCATTCTCCTGCAGCCATTGGATAGCAAAGGATAATGAGATTTGTAATCCAGCATCATTTGTCGCCCACCCCTCAACAATGGTTTTCAATAAAATATGATTCTTTTGTTTTGTGCATTTTTTGGAAATATGTTATTGGTATACTATTCAAATCATATTTTGTGTGAACTGAGAGTGAGGTAGAGACATCTTGTAAGTGAATTGTTTACTTGTACAGCAGTCCATCCTTTCTCTATTCCATTTGATAAATATAAGGAGTAAGGATGCGCTTGTGTTTTGTGTAAGCTGATGATTAGCAAACAGAAAAGCTGATGTACTGGCACAGTATTTCTCACCGTTAGTCCTTGAGCTCATATTTTCATTATATCCCTGTTTATTTATAGGTGAGTTTTCTGTGACTCGAACATTGTGATTGAGCATCCGGTGCATAATTAAAGAAATCCTGAACACTTCACCTGCTGGTATGCCCTGAGGACTGCAACTGAAAATCATTGTACTAAGGAGAAATGGATCAATTTTGGCGCAAACCAACTGCAACATACAGGACAAAAATAATTGCTTTAAATCATGATTTTAACCATTTTAATGCTAGGCAGGTCTCCAAGCCTTGCTTTGTAATGTGACGGGCATCTCTCTTGCATTCAGACTGTTAAAAGCACCATTTAATCCAGCAGGAATTTTGTATTTGTCCTATGGTGCAGTTGAGTTACTCTAGAATTACACACGGGGGTTATGCACTAAAGTGTGATAAGAGGGGATAAAGAGGAGATAACTTCTCCAGTGAAATCACATCTCCAGTTCCTGTGTTATTCTACGCACTAAGATCGCCAGTGTTCTAGAAATCTTAGTGAATTGGCTCCACAGAATAACACAGGAATTAGAGAAGCCTTAGTGAATCTCCCCCAGTTCTTCTAAATGAAAACTCTTCCCTAGGAATAATTGGCTCTTAAAGGCTCTTAAAGGGATAGTAATGTTTCATAATAAAAGCAGCTCTAATTAATCATCATAGTATTTGGGCTTTGGAGAGTGTTATTTCAATTCTGTCAGAGTTGAAGTTCAAGAATAATTCAATGACAAAGTATCCCCTCCCGCCCCTTTTACTGATGTAACACTGCTCAGCCAGAGCAGAAGGGAGGTGCCCAGGTAGACTGCAGAGAGGGACAATCTTCAATTAAGATAAGGGAAAAACCTGAAAAACTTGTCAAGGGGGACAGGGCTTTCATTGTTCTCATAGGAAGAAGATTGTTCTGTTCTGTTATCTGTCTGGTCTATGGACTGCATTCCACATCTGAGAAGAGATGACTTACACTAGGTAAAAGGGGCGGGAGGGGAAACTTTGCTTGTGAATATCTCTCAAACCATAAAGGTTTGAGAGATATTTCTTATATCATTCTTCATGTTTTTTTAATGCCTACAAAATAAAATAAAGATAAAACGAAGTATTACTATCCCTTTAATTTGTTTAACATACTGACTTGCCTAGGTCGGTGTTCTTTATATCATCTAGATATGTTTGCATCATAACTGTTATTTTCCTGTATGCAATGATCTATATTGAAGTATGTTTCTAGATCACACAAAACACTGGGTTTCAACAGATCTGAATGGCTCATAAGGGTCAATCATCTTTTCAACATTATAAACAGTAGCACTTAGCATTGGAGTATAAGGGAGATCAAACGCAAAAAAAAAAAAAAAAACAACAACAAACTATACAGATGCACCTGACTACTGTGTGAATGACATTTACCTAGTTAAATTATTATCTTAACAAACTAAGAGACATTTATTCCATTTGTACATTTTACCTTTAGTACATCAGGCTCTCTGATATCAGACAAAACGAGCAGCTAAGGTAAACCAAGCTAATTCTGCTCCACAGACTAGAATAGTCTTTTGGTTCTTATCCGGCATAACTCAAATTCTTTATACGTTTCAAGAGAAATGCCAGCTTAGCTTATCTTCTACACAGGGCCGGATTTCCCGTAAGGCAGAGTAGACATCTGCCTACAGGCGCACCCTACAGAGGGGCGCCTGCCACTACAATTATTATTTATTTTTTTTTACTTGGCGCGGCTTGCCATGCCGCGCCGCGCCGAGCTGCCAGCCGCCGCCTTGTAGGCTGTGAGCTCTCCCGGCTCTTTAGCAATGCAGAGCGCTGGGGGATAATCTCCCAGCGCTCTGCATTACTAAAGGGAAGGTCGCGCGGGAGCTCCAGCAGCTCCATGTCTGTGCACAAGCGCAGATCTCTCCAGCCGCTGGACCACCAGGGAGTTAAGAAACGGATGAATGAGGCTTAACCCTTTAAGTGCCAGAGTGGTACGCAACGCATTGCAAAGCAATGCGTTGCGTACCACTCTGACACTCAAAGGGTTAATCTGGGGATAATGGGAGCAATGTGAGGTCAATATGGGGATGATGGGGGGCAAGCAATGTGGAGCTGATGGGGTCAATGTGTAGCTGATGGGGGTCAATGTGGAGCTGATGGGGTCAATATGGAGCTGATGGTGATGGGGTCAATGTGGCGCTGATGGGGGTCAATGTGGACTGATGCTGATGGGGTCAATATGGAGCTGATGGGGGTCAATGTGGAGCTGATGGGAGTCAATGTGGAGCTGATGGTGATGGGGGTCAATGTGAGGGCAATGTTAAGATGATGGGGGCAATGTGAGTGTGATGGGGGGCAATGTGAGGGCAATATGGAGATTTGGAGCATTGTGGAGATGGCGGGGGGGGGGGGCGCTTCAGGTATCTGTGCCTACAGGCTCCTGAGATGTGAATCCAGCCCTGCTTCTACACCAAAACACTGGCTAAAATTAATGACACAGCACTTCAGGTTATGTACAAAAACATATGGTGTACTTAGTGCATACCAGCACTCAGTCAGCAAGCTCTGAACAACTCATCTGTAGCATCTGCAAGAGAATGGAGTACATAGTATTACACAAGGGTCAGAGACATGTACTAGCCTAAACTTACTCATACACATCCACCTGAAGGTGTCGGTCACTTGGAGTCATTCAAGAACAAACCAAGTGCATCACAGGGGACATATAAAAATTCCAATGTTCCCATAACAGAGAACTTTTAGACCCTTAAATTCTAGGGAGGTCTCTAATGCATTGGTTTGCAATGCATTTTAGGCCACTCTAGTATCCATGGGGTTATAAGCCCAATTTTAATCAATGGATATTTTTATCTGTCCCATCTGATGCAACTGGTTTGTCCCAGAAGTGCTCCACCACTTTACTTGTATACTTAAAGGGAAAGTAATGTTTCATAATAAAAGCAGCTCTAATTAATCTTCATAGTATTTGGGCCTTGGAGAGTGTTATTTCAGTACTGTCAGAGTTGTAGTTCAAGAGTAATTGCCCCTTTTACTGATATAACACTGCTCACCTAAGAGCACCAGGGTGGTGTCCAGGTAGATTGCAGAGAGGGACAATCTTCAATTAAGATAAGGGGAAAAAGCTGAAAAACCTGTCAAGGGGGGCAGGGCTTTCATTGTTCTCACAGCAGAATATTGACCCTTGCTGTGAGCTGTCTGGTCTGTGGACTGGATTCCACATCTGAGGGGAGGGGGCTTACACTAGGTAAAAGGGGCGGGAGAGGGAAACTTTATCATTCAATTACTCTTGAACTACAGCTCTCACAGTACTGAAATAACACTCTATATGGCTCAAATACTATGAAGATTAATTGGAGTTGCTGTTTTTATGAAACATTACTATCGCTTTAATGCTTTCTGAATTTACATTTAAAAACAAATGTCTCAGTCACGTTAGGTCTAATTCATCAAGCTAAAGAGGAGCAATTCTGGAGCAAACAAATTGTACCATGAGAGGAGAGGGAGAAAATGTTTCAAAACACCATGGATTTAAATGGGGTATTTAACCACTTCAATGCTAAAAATGTATCACTAAATCACATAGATGTAAATGGGCCTTTGGACCCATTGATTGCTAGAGAGATCTCCAAGGCATTGCCTCTCAATGCGCAGAAGACCTCTTTAGCATTCAAGCTGTTAAATACCTATTTAAATCAATGGCAATCTTCATTTCCTCCCTCTGTTGCATCTGATTTTTCTTCCAGAATTTGCCATCTTTAGCTTCCTGAGTAAAGTCCACTGTCTCCTTAGATGTTGCAAGTGTGTTTGCTCAAAGCAGGAAATGATTACTTTAACCTCATTGATTTGCTCACTGGGAATTGCCATTACATTCCCTGACACTGAAGGGGTTAACCCTTTGAGTGAAAGAGTGGTACACAATGCATTGCAAAGCAATGCATTGAGTACACCTCCGGCACACAAGCCAGTAATCTATTTAAAAACCTTACAGCAGGTGACATGATAAATGAAACAGTATACACGTATACAGCTAGAGCAGCAACAAGGGAGCAGGAGCAAGCTGTGGCTGATGGTAACTTTCCTGCACCCGTCCTCTCTTTCTTTCACACTCTCTGTCTCTGCCTTTCTCTCTTGGAGGCAGCTGTCAATCACAGACCATCATTGGCTCCCATGAGGGATGGCTGTGCCCGCAGACAGTTGTGGAATAACTGCTCCCAGCCATCGGAGCGGCAGATGGAGTGTATCTGTCAATCATTGTCACTAATTATTACGTTGTGTCACTCAGCAGAGCGTCGTCTCTTCCCTTCGCCTCATCCGCTGTGATTTGAACTGTTACTCCGTTACTCACAGACGAGCAAGCTCTCCCCCTCTCTCTGCACAGGGTGGCAGCCAGGGGTCAGCCACTCTTCCATCAGAGCGAGAGAAGGTGGTTTTGATTTCTTCACACTTCGTAAAAGACTGAGCGCTGTGAAGGACGTTGTCTTGTATGGCAATGAACCGAGCTGTTCTGAAGCTTTGCTTTTTTTATAAGTCCTGTAGTTGTAGACTTCAGAGACACACAGTTTGGGTTAACGCTTTTAACCATTTTCCTTGTTGAATGACACATTAGCCCATATTTATAAAAGCAAACTAAGGTTATTCTGGATTAAATTAACTGCACAACAGGAAGGACAAATAAAAAATACTGTTGAATTGTCAGCCTTAATGCTATAGGTCTCCATGCATTGCCAGGCAATTGATCGGAGACCTCTCTGGCATTCAAGGGGTTAAAAAGCTCAATTCAAGTGAGTGGGAATTTAGGAATTTTTATTTGTCCCCTATGGTGCAGTTGGTTTACTTCAGAATAACTCCAGTTTTCTTTTAAAAATATGGGCTTTTTGGCTGTATGTATATAAGCTATTTCCTTTTGGTATAAATGGGGGTTTAACCCCTTAAATTATAGAGAGGTCTTCAACACATTGTGAAGGAGACCCCCTTAACATTCAGTTGAGTCAAAAAAAGCCCCATCCAGGTTAACTGGAATGTTAACTGCAATGTTGGTTTCCCCTATAATATGTACCATAGGGTTAGTCTGGAATAAACCAACTGCACCATAGGAAACAAATACAGATTCCTACATTCCCATGCACTTGAATATAACTTTTTAACCCCTCAATGATAGGAAGGTCTCCAGTGCATTGCTTCACAATGAACTGGAGACTTATCTAGCATTTGAAGGTTTAAAAGCTCAGTTTAATGTAACAGGCATTTTATGTGTTCCCTATGGTGCAACAGTTTTACTCCAGATTAACCCCAGTTTCCTTTTATAAATATAGGCCTGTATTCCCAGACACATGTATGCAATATGTAGATAACCATGGAGCATATTTATCAAGGGAAAACAAAAGCAATCCCTGAGGGAAAAAAATCTTCCATATTTATGTAAAGAAAAAGTCCCATTCATGTCAGTAGATTTTTTTTCTTTTGTAAATATTAAACTGTTTTTTGCCCCAACAGTACTCTAATTTTATTTTGATAAATACACAGTGTTTAATACAAGTCAATATGGGGCCATTAAAGTGGACCTATTACTGACAGGTTTTAGTCACATTAAATGTATCTGTTTTAATTTGTTTTATAAACAGGTTAATAGTTTTATACATTTTATTTAGTAGTTAGGGAATCTTCAATCTCAGTAGTGCTTTGTTCTCTGATTTTGTCAGGTAAAACGGCATAATTTATTACTCATATGTCCATAAAATTACCTCTCTTCACCGTTGTAGGCAGCTATCAGTTTCCACCAAAGGGGTGGAATAAATTGATGGGGAGGAATAATTCTGCAAATCCTTTCAAGATCCAAAGACTCATTTCTTTTTCTTTTTTTTTCTTTTTTTTCATTTTTTTTTCTGGGAGCTAGGAAAAGGGAATTGAGAAGAATGTTTATAAATATATTTATAATCTTAATTGTAATTAAAAAGAAAAAGGGTTAGTACATTTAGCCATAGCCATATATGTACTATGATTTATCTAAAACAGAGTCAGCTATTTTGTCTCCTCACACTGTTGTGAGTGGTGAGTGGCTTACCTATAGCATGAGTAATTTAACTTTTCTCTTTAAGACCTTGGATGCTAAAGATGTCTCTAATGCAATGCTTAACAAAACATTGGATACATTTCTAGCATTCAAGAGTGTAACCTTGAAGCTCTCACATTTAAAACTGTAAACTATCTTCCCGTCACTGAATAACATACTTGTGAATTATCTGGATCTGCCCAGAAAACTTATATTTCCTGTGAGGGAATCAGAATTATAAGGAGGGGGGTCGCCTCCGGTATACATTATATAAATAAATAAATATAAATACATATACATAAATGAATTAATTGGGGTAATATATCTTTAAACTTTTTAAGATCAATTACCATTTAGTCTAGAGATTTCCAGAAGCAGATATTATTCCCACCCTGAAGTTCCATTGGCTGCAGGAGAAGTTACCTTGCACCAGGTAGCCTGTATAGAGGGAATATGGAGTATATATACCCTGCTGCTGTACCTAGTCCTCACTTTTAAAGGGATAGTATTGGTTCATGATTAAAGTAAAATCAAATCTTCTTCATAATTTTTTATAATGATGTGTATCAGTAAAACATTATTAAACTTTGCCGTTTTACATTTATGCTGTAATAAAGATCCCCCTCTCACCCCTTTTACTTACCTCAGTAGCATCCCCTCAGATCTGGAATCTGGTCCCGGGACCGGACAGATGACAGAGAGGGACAATCTTCACTCTTTCAGTATAAGGGAAAGACTGCCCGCTTGACAAAGGAGGGCACATTTTGCCATATGCTGGAAGAAGATTCTTCATGGACCAGCTTGCTGAGTTAAGTAAAAGGGGCAGGAGGGGGGAATTTTATTACAGCATAAATGTAAAACGGCAAAGTTTAATAAAGTTTTACAAATACACATCATTATAAAAAAGTATGACGAAGACTCGATTTTACATTAATAATGAAACAATACTATCCCTTTAAAGAAGCTCTCCAGCGCAGTTTGGGTCTTGCTTAACAGTATATATATATATATATATATTCATTAAAAAATTATATATATATATATATATATATATATATATAAATAATAAAACCAAAAGAAAAGAGTAATATTTATGGATATATAATAAAGTTATTATATATGAGTTGTTGTGTTTTGCTTAATTATGCTGGTTAACTCTTGTTTATGGCAATTATAGTCGCTGCATGGAGGGTTGTTAATATACTTTATTTAGGTATTGGTAGGCTCCTGGCTGGTAGGGTGGAGCCTTTCGTGGATACATGTTGGCTTATCAAGCTGGTATGGCTGATAAGAGTTTGTTTTTCTTCAATTTGATTTTTTTTATGAAATAAATACAGTTATTATTTATTTAATAAATGCTGTGGCCTTACCACCATCCTCAAGATGTTGTGTCTGTTTATTATCATTAGTATTACGTTTGAGTTAATGGCCTTAGAGAGTGTGACCATCAGACTCCGTGTAAATGACCCTGGAAACAGCCTTGTTCTCTGGGTTGGGAAGTTCCTGGGAAGATTCACCCACTTTGGACCCTATTCACCCTACTTTCTTATCAAATTCTGCCTTCACCCTTCCCTCATCTCACCAACTTCACTTAAGCCCCACCCCTGTTATGACATAAATAACCACATGTGGATTGTTTCTCTCCAGTATGACACAGTTCTCTGCTGGCACTGTAATAAGATGTTCCCTGGCATGCTTAATAGCATCAACGCATTAGCCCCTTCACATCTATTTGCCCATATACATTTTATGTATAAACTAAGCTGCAGCCATTGTCAGTCCACTGTAGGATGAAGCCCTCCACAGCAAGCCAAGCTGCTTTTTTGCCATGCCACATTGGTCCAGTGAGGGATGGCAGATATTTAACCTACCTAGAATTCCCAGGAAGTCTCCCATCAGGTAAGCTGCTCTGTAAAGTAAATTCATTATGGTCCATTGGAGCACAATGGAAATTACAAGGGGAGCACTGTCAGCAGAGATAGCCAAGCTTCAACTTCTTACTAGTTGCATCAAAGTCCCAGTAGTAAGAAGTGATCTTAGGTGAACCCAACAAACCTTTCACTGGATCCACCATTTAAAGGGGCAGAGGCACGTCCCAAGATTGAGGGTTACAGGCTGTAGTTGATGCCTGTACCCTCATAAAAATAATGAGTAACATATATATATATATATATATATATATATATATATATATATACACACAGGGCTTAAAATTTAAAGTCCTTTGCTACTAGCCAGACCTGAAAAGTTACTCGCCAGGGCTAAATTTTCACTCGCCATTACAGGGAAGTGTTTATTTTTCAGGACGTGTTAACTCTTGGGAGATTAACCCTATGAGTGCCAGTTGGATATGAAAAGCTGTACAATGTGTTGCATACCTCACTGGCACTCCTAGGGTTAATCTTCTTTTTTTATTTATTTATTTCTCCCCCTTAAACCACCAGAGTGTGTGTGTGTTGGAAACCAGTTTTCTAACACACACCGGGGGTTTTCACAGTACTTTAGGTATTCTGTGCTTCCTTTTCATGGCACAGTCTTTTCACAGTGAAAGTGTGGTCCTTAACATGCTTGCATCAACCCCTTTGAGACATAAAGTAGCTCTGGTCCTTAAGGGGTTAATCTCAAACTATTATCATGCTGTGAAGTTTACGGGGGGGGGGTCTGAGATGCTCATGTATACATCATGCTCAAAGCTAGAAATGCAGCTACAATATATAATTGTATAAATGAGTTGGCAAAGCTGTCACTAATATATATATATATATATATATATATATATATATATATGTATATATTCTTGGGTTTAGTGAAAGGAAAGTATATTTAATAAACATTTGACTGCCACAGTGGTGTCCAACACATTGCATGAACACCTTTCTGGCACTAAGTGGGTTAAAAAATTAACTGAACAGTCTCATTTCAATTTACTTGCAATTTTTGGTAATTCATTCTGGAATAAACCAGCTAAAACACAAAGGACAATAAAATTCCCAATAGTTTAACTGGGGGCTTTTAAGCCCTTGAATGCTAGAAACGACCCCAATGGATTGGAAGCAATGCCATTTAAATCAGTGGTAATGTTGAGAGGCCTCTCTAGCAGTTATGGAGTTAAAAGCCCCATTTAGATCAATAGGAATTATAATTTATCCCCTAAGGTGCAGCTGGTTTGCTCCAGAATTGCTCCTCTTTAGCTCTGTGCATAAGGCCACAAATAACGTCTGATAAGGTCAAATTTCCGATTTCATCCTCTCCCACTGAGAGATTTCCCCTTTTTATCACCCTCACTCAGACAAAAAACTACGAGTCGATAACTAGTACCCCAAAGGCATTAATTTATGTCTAAGAGACAGAAACGGACATGTTACAGCTACCACGAGAAGAATAAATGTAGACTTACTCTGCCTGTATATCCAGGCTTGTTTTATGACGATATTTGTAAGTACAATGAGCAAAAGGCTGATTTATTTTATTTTTTATTTTTTTGCATTAGAAATGTTTCTTTAAGGTAGATTCTGCGATAATAAGAAATGCATACAATAAATAACTTAAAACTTAACTAGATGGGGGTTTTTAACTGTTCTTCTGTGAATCCACACTTTTTACAACTTGTATATTATATTGGCATCATGCAGCTATGTTATTGTGGGTAAAAAGCATTGTAAAAGTAATTCCGCCTTAGTGTTAGAAATAAAATGATGTAGCCATATATAACGTGAATTTGTATGTATATTGTATGCATTTCTAAACAGGGAATGTCAAAGATTGGTTGTGAATGGTCAGCGAGGGCAAGTGTACAAGATTACTTTTTTATATGATTTGGAATTTTAGGGTTTATTCACTTACAGAGCATGTGAAGGTCAGCAAAAGTCAGACCTTGGCTGAAATGTTAAAGGGATAGTAATACTTCGTTTTATCTTTATTTTATTTTGTAGGCAAAAAAAAACATGAACAATATAAGTCTTATCTCTCTTTATAGTTTGAGAGATATTCACAAGCAAAGTTTCCCCTCCCGCCCCTTTTACCTAGTGTAAGCCATCTCTTCTCAGATGTGGAATGCAGTCCATAGACCAGACAGATAACAGCATGGGACAATCTTCTTCTTATGAGAACAATGAAAGCCATGCTCCCCTTGACAAGTTTTTCAGGTTTTTCCCTTATCTTACTTGAAGATTGTCCTTCTCTGCAATCTACCTGGGCACCTCCCTTCTGCTCTGGCTAAGCAGTGTTACATCAGTAAAAGGGGCGGGAGGGAGATAATTTGTCATTGAATTACTCTTGAACTACAACTCTGACAGAATTGAAATAACACTCTTCAAAGTCCAAATACTATGATGATTATTAGAGCTGCTTTTATTATGAAACATTACTATCCCTTTAAGGTCTGATTCTGGAGAAGTCTCCAACACATTACAAGGCGGGGGGGGGTTAAATTTTCATCTTGGCTGTGTTCCACTAACCTGCAGTACTGAACAGGACAGTTAGTGAAGGACTAACAGAAAATTATTATAGATGCACCTAGGAAGAGTTATATGAGCAATTAGAGTCGGGGTTATTAGTACAGTAAGAGAACTGGCCAGATCTGGCCCACTCACCAACTTGATCTGCCCCATGCGTCTTTTAGGTATATGAAGGAATTGACACATATTTACTTTAAAACTGAATCCACCTCACTCTTCGATTTCTCTCTTCCCCTTTGTGCACCTGATTGATGAAAGAAACATGTTAAAAGAACAGTAACCTTCACCTGTTTTCTATGCTTTTATGGCTGTACCAATTCTGTGTGGGGCTGTAAAAGCAGACAGAGTGCAACAATGTAAAAAAGATACACAGTAAAACAATATAGAGAAACTTCCCCTTCCCCTTCATCATCCAGATCAATCAGTGTTGCAGCTAGACTTTGAAGCATTATATAAATACTAGTATGAAAGCCCGTATACACGGGCTAAAGTGTACCCAGCTGCCCCGGAGCCGGGAGCAGAGACAGGACGTGAGCCGTCCGGAGCGGGGCAACGCGTTCAGCGAGTCTCTACTGTGAATGACTGCAGTCATGAGCAGTAGAGACTCGCCGAATGTGCTGATCCTTAGCGGGGAGTTCCAGACGGCTCACAACGAAGCTCCCTGTGTGCGAAACCACACATGCACAGTAGAGACTCTCTATTGCGCATGTGTGGTTACGGCTCACAGTGAGTGACACATTCTACCACTTTATGTAATACTAGGATCCCTACTTCCTCAGTGAAAGACAGATAACTCACTGAATACAGAAATTCAATGACCACAGTGTCGGGGTCATAAAAAGGCATGGAGTTGGAAAAAAATAATTAAAAGTATAGGAAAATTTGACTTAACATCTGCACTTACAGAATATGTAAAGGCAAAATAAAAGGTTACCCTTCTTTTAAACAAGTCAAAATAACAAATCATACACATATTGTCTTGTGTGCAAAAAGTAACTTGCATGAATAATTATTTTAGTGCTCGATATCTTGGGAGCGGGACCACTGATCAACAAGCAGTAAATAAAGCAGTGTCTTTCCCCCAAAAAATTGATTGTTTAGACTTTGGTGTGGCCTTGTCTAATGTTTTGCAATAGCCCTAATTTTTCACTGATCTTCAAACCTTCTTTTATTGCTGGATTTGGACAACTTTTGCAGGGTAATAAAAGGTAATATTGTAGCTCTTCAAAAAATAATTTCCATCGATGCCACTCTGATCTCTCAGACCTTTATGGTTTAAGTGATATAAGGTGATAAAGTACCCCCTCGCTCCCCTTTCATTGACATCAGAGTCTAGCTGACAGAAGCTGATCCTGGTCACGAGACCGACAGACGGCTCTTCATCAGAGCTAAGATACCGCAATTTACAAAGAAATACTTCAATGGAACGGTCTACAAAGTGTGCTTGTAAACCAGGCACACTTTGTAGACAGTTTCAATGAAGTATTTCTATTGTAGATCTAGGTATTTCGGTTCTGCTGAAGAGCCGCCTCGAGTCAGCCGACAAAGATCTGCTGCTGTCAGCTTTACAGCTGACATCAATAAGGGGGGAACTTAAAGGTTTGAGAGATGGGAGTGGTATCGATGGACTTATTTTTTGAAGAGCTACAATATTACCTTTTATTTCTATAAGACATTACTGACCCTTTAAGTTTCAGTATGTCTCTGAATTCTTTAGATCAAGTGAAGGCCAGCTATTATTATAGCATAGGCCTTTAAACACATGATTTCTTCTGAACAGATAACCCACTGTTTTGCTAGTTTTGCCATATCCTACAAGTGCATAATATGTAAAGTCAGATTTGCATATACTTTTAATTATTTTTTTTTTTACTTTCATCTATTTTTTTACATTATTTTACATGACTATGAGCAATTGCATAATATGTAAAGTACTTACCTCATTCAGTAAACTGTTGTACAGTCACATATTAAATCATTAACCCCTTGAGTGCCAGAGGGGTACAGAATACATTGCAAAGCAATGCATTCTGTACCCCTCTGGCACTCAAAGGGTTAACCCTTTGAATGTCAGAGGGGTACGGAATGTAAAACAATGCATTCCGTACCCCTCTGGCACTCAAAGGGTTAACAGTTTAGTTAGACGATTGTGTGAGAAAGTAACTCTTCTATAAAATAAGTATTACCAGATATTCTGGCAGGAGATGGATGCCTGTTTTCTGGCTAGTAATGGCAAGGAAAAGAGCCTGGTAACGCTGTTCTGGTGAGGTAGCCTGCCCCCCCCCCCCCCCCGTATTATACCTGCTAGGTTTGTCTCTGTCCTCAAATGAGAAGCTCAATGGAAGGAGTAGCGTGTCTCACACTGTCAAAAAAGGATTTGCCTCCACCTCAGAATGGACTGAGAAAATACATTGCTAAATACTGATGCAATGTAAAAGTCCAAGGAGCACATTTGCAATGCCAGCCAGCAAAAGAGTGAGACCGGCACTTTTCAGTTCTGAAGTGCTCATGTATAAGGTTCTAAATCCAAATGAAAACTGGAGTAATTATGGGACAAACCACCTGCACCGTAAGGGACAAACACAAATTTCCCAAATTCTTTGTTGAAATTGAGCTTTTAAAGGGACAGTAACGACCCATAAAAAATATTTAGAGATAGCGTAGAGGTTCAAAAAAGAAACTAATTGCCACAAATCCTATCTCTCAAACTGCTATGGTTTGAGAGATATAGGCACTGAAAGTTACCCTCTCTGTAAAGCTGACATCAGGAGATTTGAGTCATGCGACTCGAGGAGGCTCTTCAGCAGAGCAGAAATCACGTTATTTCAAAAGAATTACTTCATTGGAATGGTCTACAAAGTGTGTTTGCAAACAAAGCACACTTTGTAGACCTTTCCAATGAAGTAATTATTTTGAAATAATGCAATTTCGGCTCTGCTACAGAGCCGTCGGCTGTTCCCCAGACCGGGATCTCCTGCTGTCAGCACAGAGCTGACGACAGGAGAAGGGGAGGGAGGGGGGAAATTTCAGTGCCTATATCTCTCAAATCATAGAAGTTTGAGAGACAAAATTTGTGGCAATTAGCTTCTTTTTTGAACCTCTTCCTAACTCTAAATATTTTTTAGAGGACATTACTGACCCTTTAACTGTTGAATGCTAGAGACGTCTCCAATACATTACTTCGCAATGCACTGAAGACCTTTCTAGACCTTTTGGCAAACTCAGCACTTGAACTCACAGCACTTGACACCCTTATACTCTATACTCTGTCTTCTATTACCCATTTTGACTGTAAGCTCCTTGAGGCAGGGACCTCTCTCCTATTGTTTCTATCAATGTGACACTTATTTTATGCCCTTTTATTTATTGTAACATACTACTATTGTAAGGCACTGTGTACATTGTGTGGCGCCATATAAATAAAGATAAACATGCATATATAGTATTCAAGAGGTTAAAGGACCAATTTAAATCTATTTTAAGACACAGAGGTTGATGTTTTAAGAACTGGAGTAAATGTAGGACACTAAAAGGGAACAATGACACTCACAAAAGGGCTTTGATTTTAATGGAGGGTTGTATGCCCTTGGAAGGCTAGGGAAGGCATGGGAGACTCCTGGAGCATTCAAGGGGTTAAAGGCCGCATTTAAATCAATGAGAGATTGTTTTTCTCCCCCTTTACTCCAGTTTTACCTCATTTTTTCTCAGTACATTAGTCTCAGAGTGGGTAAAATATGTCAAAGTAGCTTGACAGCCTTAGTGAACAGTATCTGTCATAAAAAATAGGAAGCAAAGATGACTTCTACAATATATATTCCTTGTTTGTCCCTGATAATTTCATTCACGACAGAAATATTGAAACCAATGAAAGGTAAGGTATCAACAAAAAACAAAGCAATACTTTATTTGTATTATGGAGTAGCCCTAAACAACTCAGTAGCGGGGTTTGGAACATAAAATGCAAATACTTTTAACTGAGATAGTGTTTTTGAAATAATAGGTTTCAGGTACTTCAATCAGGAGCTGCAAACTTAAAGCTTGCAGACAGCTTTTCATTTAAAGTGATAGTAAAGTTATTTTATGAAAAGAAGCACATTATCATTATTTTCCTGTCAAGTAAAACAAGGTTACTCCCACTGTTCAAAATATATTATATCCCAAAACCTGTTTGATTTTTTCTTTTCTTTTTAATCAACTTTAAATCTATAGGAAGTCACTACTGGGTGTATCTGTTGCTGTAGTTTCCTATGGCGAACAGTCGAAGGCAGAAGTTCTCCAAATACAGCACAAGAAAATATGTATAGTCGGGTTTAAGCTGTAATATTATTTTTAAATGAAGCATTTTCCTGTACTGTATTACTCATCTGGAAAGGCCTTGCAAATGTACATAATTTCATAAAACAACTTAACTATCACACTCTCCCCTCTGAGAAAAAAAATCTACACTAATGAAGTGTAATACTTTTACTGAAATATTCAAAGATCTGCTGTTTAACCCCTTGGGTTCTAGAAACATCTTCATGTGTTGTGGTGCAATGTGTTGGAGATGTTTCTAGGTTACAAAGTGTTAAAAACAGGGATGAGGGAAACTGCATGAATCAACTTTGAGGGTCTGGAGAAAATTCCTGGCCCATCAGAAGTGATCAGGAACTAATTGCAGGGGGATAAGGGGGAAGTAGATGGGAAAGACAGGATAATAAAGGAAGAGAAAAGGTGAAAGTGGATGAGCAAAGGAAAGCAAGAGTGGTTGGAAGCATAGGAGTGAGCTGAGTATGTGAGAGGGGGCCGGTGATGGAACAGAGAAAGGAGGCTGAGAATGGGGTCAGGAAGTATGGACCAGTGAATGGGAGAAAGGGCAGGACCATGGCATAAGAGACAAGAGGGCCTTAAATTTATCATGATGGGAGTGATTGTGAATGAGGAGAGAGAAGGATGAGGAGATAATGGAGCAAAGTGAAAGGGAGAAGAAAGAAGAGAGAGCGGGAAAAAGCAGGAGAAAAAAGCCTGCTTTAAGAAGTTCCCTACTTTGTTCGATGAGAATACAGGACAGGATTGTGCTGTGCTTACATCTAAAAGCAAGTGACCCTACTTTTTTTCTTTACCTCATGCTTTTTCATCTCTGACTGGCTATTTGAATAAACTAAACACAGAAATAAAATACCTGTTTCAAAATATGTAATTCTAGTCTTAGGAAACATTCTGTTTCATGCAAAAATTGAAATTACAGAATTGGTAAATACATGTTTAGTTACAGTAGACATGTTACCCGCACAGTTTTTGGTCTCACTAAGGGTGAAATGTTCAGAAAGTGGTGGTAGCTGAAATCGTCTGCAATCAGAATAAAAAAGTTCTTACTCCATGATCAGTGATTTCTCAGACATGTTTCCTTCATTTTTTTCATCCAATTTTGCCATCTCAGTCAAAGGGAAAAAGCCATCTTAAAAGTGGGTGTGGTTTAATCTAAAGTCATAATGTAAGGTATTTTCAGAAAAAATATTCATTTTTTTGTCTGATCAACGTAATTTTTTTCCCAAAAAAAATAAAAATGGTCTAAAATTAGAGAAGACAAATTCAAGTACTGTTAGCTGGAGTGAGAAGCAATTTGTTGTTTCAAAGACAAAAAAATGCCTTTGTTTCTTTGAAAATTTTTGTTACAAAGACAAAATCAAAGACATTTTAACATCAGAATTTTTAAGAACAATGATCATCAAGATCTTACTGTCGGTTATAATTTTTTAGACACATTTTCAAAGGTGACGGATTTACTTTTGAAAATATTGTCCTTCTTTTACCACCAACTCACGATCTGAGAATTTTTTCATTATGATGACTTTTTGAACATCTCGCCCTAAATGTATCTATTTAAACTGTCTATACCTTTTGTTTTTTGTTTTACAATCAGTTAAAGGGATAGTAGTGGATCATATTTAAAATGTGCATCTTGTAGTTTTTTAAAAAAGAAATTAAACAAGGCCAGTGCCGTCTCTCAAATCTTTATGGTTTGAGAGATAATCCCTTGTGAGTGTCCCTACCCTTTCCCTGACGTCAGCTCTCTAGCTGACTGCAGAGGAATCCGGTCTCTGCACAAGCGGAGGCTCTTCAGCAGAGCCTCGATTGCGTTATTGAAAAAGAAATCCTTCCCTGGAACGGTCTACAAAATGTGTTTGCAAACCAACCACACTTTGTAGACCAGGATTTCTTTTTCAATAACGCGATCTCAGCTCTCTTTCGATCCCGGGACCGGATTCCCCTGCAGTCGGCTAGAGCACTGACGTCAGGGAAAGGTGAGGGAGGGGGGAATTTTAACTACAATTATCTCTCAAACCATAAACGTTTGTGAGATGGCACTGGCCTCGTTTAATTTCTTTTTTAAATAGCTACAAGATGCAGATTTTTAAATATGATCCACTGCTATATATATATATAGTTTTAGAGACTGTTAATTTAGTTTTTGGAGAACCTGTTTTTAGCAGAGTATGCATTGCATACCCCTCTGGCACTCAGAGGGTTAAAAAAATCCTCTCAAGATTGAGGCTGTCAGTGAGAGGAGTGTTTGGAAAGATGGCAGGTCCTCTTTTTAAAACCTTCAGTGCCAGAGGGGTAACCAACGCATTTAATCTGGCACAGAAAGGATTCAATGAAACCACAAAAAATAGTGATACTTTGAATGCAGAAAGAAAGCCTTACTGCCTCTGAATAATCAATTTGTTGCATCTAGTCTAAAAAAACAACTTATTTCACCTCAATTTAAACCACTTTTTCTATCATAAAAAAGGGTTAATGCAAACTCCCTTTTTCCAACCCAAAGAATAACGAAATAATAATGGCAAACGCAAAAGGTAACATAACAACAAGTAAACATCTGTCTTTTCCATATTGCTCCTGACAAATGTTATTTCCACCTTCAGCTTGGTTCCCGACAAGCACATTCACTAGAAATCTGTTTCTGGAGGGACACTTTTAGGAAGATATTCCAATCAACTGAATTGCATTAACACTTTTGAACCTCTGAGCTTAACAGGGTGGAAACACAATATTTGTGTACAAAATCAAGTGTCTCCCTGAATATATATCTTATGTAAAACAAGTCTTGCATTTGGTCCTCTCCAAGCTCAGACAACATATTTTGTCTGCAGGAAAACAGTGAGGTTTAGCTATGTAACTGCACAATAACAGAAGAGGTTTTCATAGCACTAAAAATGTAATTATTCTATTAAACCTTCTTAGTGACAGTTAGGGTGACCAAATGTCCTGGAACGCCCGGGACTGTCCCTTAATATTGTCCTGTGTCCTGCGTCCCGAATCATCCCCCTTCGGGACAATAAAGAGTCCCGGAATGAAGGCAGCAATTAGCAAAACTACCCAAGTCCCGTCTGTCCATTTAGTCTGCCCTACTCAGCCGGGTCCTATTCTGCCTGACTGTCAGTGCCACTGTCAGCCCAGCCTCACAGCCTGCTTACTTACAGCAAGGCTGTACGCCACCAGCCAATGAAAGAGGAGAGTATTACAATAGTCCTTTCCTCATTGGCTGGCTGGTGAGTGCGTGACGCAGTGTATAAGCCGGCGGTGCATGTCAAAAAAAAGTTTGAGTGAGTGTCCATGGTGGCCATGTTTTCGATGCGACAGTGAGCAAGTTGAGACGCCATCAAAGAACAGGCACAAGGCAGCCACACAGCACTTGACGCAGCAGCAGTGGCAAACTGGCAGCACAAACTCATCTCCTTCTGTGCTCTCCAGGCAAGCGAGACAGAGTCCTGCTGGCGCCCAGCGCTCCTGAGGCTGTCAGTAAGAGAGTAACTCTACTGTCAGTAAGTCATCAAGAACATTTTTACAGTTTTACTTAGCTTATATGTCACTAACAGTTCAAATGACTTCAGTGTCCCGGAATGGGAAAATGGAAATGTGGTCACCCTAGTGACAGTGGGATATTCCTCTCTGACACTAGAAGGGTTAAATTGTATTATAATTTTATACAAAACACATTTCTTTCATTCATCTGGTTTAGGAACAAAGGGGATCATCCTGTTATTCCTGGTTGAAGAACGAACAATAAGGAATCCCATTAGAGTGGAACTTGCACCTTAATTCAAGTTTACATTTGAAAACTGTATTAAAAACTGCCTATGTCTCATGTTAACCAAAAGTCCAGCAAATATATATTTTAGGACAGGGCTTATAATTTTAAGTCCTTTGCTATTAACCAGACCTGAAAAGTTAGTCACCACTGCAAGCCAAAACATACCAACCAGGGCTGAATATCTACTCGCCAGGGCAAAATTTTCACTTGCCATTGGCTAGTGGAGAGTGGAAATTTTGAGCCCTGTTTTGGGATATATTCACACTTTTATTTCTGGGAAAAGTGAAAGTGAAAATGTCCTGGTACAGCACTGAGCTTCACAGCATATGAAACGTAACTGAAACCTTTATTAGCATATGACACATCACTGAAATGCTTAATTAGCATATTAAATGTCACTGAAAACATTCATTAGCATATGAAATGTAATTGATACCACAAGGGTACCCCAATTACACTGGCATATGGCAACAACAAATTAAAGTCTAAACCTAACTTAGTTTTTTTCGACTGTTCTGATTTTTGTAGCCTTCATGTTTTCTTTGGACCAGGAGATCAATTGAAGAAGCAAATCCATTGCAGTTAAAAGAACAATAATGCCCCTATTCACCTTAAAAGCGGAACTATCACGGAGATACAAGTGCCCCTCTATATTAGTATAGCGTTAATCATTTAAATACTGTTATAATGTTTAATAAGTGCAGGCATTATATGGAAACATTAGTTCTTCTGAGACTCACCTCAAGACGACAGCACAGACATCTTGCCGAAGAGGGATCTGAGCTCATGCAATGTCTGTCTCTATCTCCTCACTCATAGGATATTTGCCAAAGGAGGAGTTGCATTGTTCTGTACAGTAGAAGCAGGGAAAGACGGCGTAACTTATGTTTCCATGTATTGCCTGCACTTAATAAACATTTTAACAGTATTTACATGATAACAGCTATACTAACTCTTAATAGAGGGGCACTTCTATCCCTGTAAAAGTTCTGCTTTAAAGTGATAGGATTTAGGTGTGGTATCTCAATGGGATGAAATTTTACAGTTGCGTTGTTTTTACTCTGTTATATGGACAGCTCTGGTGTGTGGGCCATAAACCTGCATAGGATGGTATAGCAACAGTATCATTGTAAAACTTCAGGCCACTGAGGTAATGCCCCCCCCCCCAACCTCACGCCCTCTCTTGTAGATCATTGCCCCAATCTGTATATTACTGCCCCCCATGCCCTCTCCTGTACATATCTCTAACTCCATGCCCTCTCCTGTATATCACTGACCCCCCATGCCCCCTCTTGTGTATCACTGCCCCCTCCTGTATACATTATTGCCCACCAAGCCCTCTCCCCTACATCACTGCCCCCATCCCCTCTCACATAATAAATATGCTTGGCTACCTCTTTGGTAAATGATCTGGTAATTATTCTGCTTGCCAGGGTCTTCAGCTAGGATATTCAGGCAGACATGTCTTAAATAATTGAAAGGGGTAACCAAAATATTACTGAGTGACCTGGCACTCAAAGGGTTATCAGAGCCCTGTCTCCTATAGGATGTCTGCTCTCCCTATGCACACTGCCTTGTTACCTGCATCAATTCATCACAGTGCCCCCTCTGGCAGGAGGCCCACAGAGCAGACAATAGATGAACCCTAAACAGGTCTCCGATAACCCTTTGAGTGCCAGGTCACTCAATAATATTTTGCTGACCCTTATCAATCATAAGACTTGTCTGCCCCAATATCTCAGGAAGATACTGTCTTAAGATCCTGGCAAGCAGAATAATCAACGGATCCTTTTAAAAACAGGTAGCCAAGCATATTTATTATTAGACTCAGTCAGGCTGCATTGCTGTTGTTGACTGGGCAGCTGGGCCCCCTGTAGTGATCGGCCCGGTCGCGGTTGCGACCACTGCGACCGTGGTAGTTACGCCACTGTCAATAACTTTTGAATAAAACAGCTCTCTGAATTGGAAGTACTCTTGTTTTACTCAGGAGGATAAACCCCACAATATTTTTTTTACGTATTAAGTGTTACTATCCCTTTAATGAATCAGTTCTGTGTGGATTTGTTGTCCAAATGAGTTTTTAATTACCACCAAAGTATTTGGGCTATTTGAGTCCTGCAACAAACAATCATGTCTGCCACCACAGATGAGGTATACAGTGCTAATTAAAGATTAATTTTGGCGGTCCAGTTTATGCAGAATTGATTCCTAGTGGTCAAAGGGATTTTTGCTCTGAATAACCATTTAAGGAGCAATATATTGCACACTTATTTGGTCCTTAAAGGGTTAAGGTCAGTGGAATTTATTATAAGCAGGTGTCCTGTTAGTATCCCTTTAATACAACAGCAAAGGAGGGGATGTACTCTACTGCATAGGGGGCATATTTACTAAAACTTTTTAAGGTACTTGTGGGTCCCATGTAAAATAAAACTGTCTAAGGGAAGTGAGTTAGAATTAGTTTGCCAGTCCACTAGTGTAGGGGATATGAAACAAAAAATATTATGTTGTCTTACGAACCATTGGCTCCTTAAAGGGTTTATCCCTGGTCAAGAGAGGGCCCATTGATCATCCTCTAGCACCCCCTCTCACCAACCCTTGCTCAGGGAACTGGAGGCATCCTGTCTAGACTGATAAACCCCATTGGCCTGGAGAAAAGAGCCACAGTGTATTGTATTAATTGTTTCAGTGCATTTCCCGTCTATGGAAAACCAGGGATTAGAAAGTGGTTACAGGTCAATTATCAGGGATCATCCTGAGATCTGTATGCTGTTATATTTGCCACATTGCCACCAGCCTGCAGTGAGAGACAGTGAATATGCTTATAATGAGAGGCTGTTTCTGGGTTCTGAAAAATCTGAGAAAGATAAATGAATTATTTGGTGCCTCTGGTGAAAGTGCAATTTGTTGATTTCCTGTGCTACTACTACTCTTAGAGTGATTGCTTTGTTTTTCCCTTCTTTTTTCTAAAAGGGTTTGGCAAAAAATATATATTCACATAATTGTATAAATAATAAACTAAAAATGCCTTATCTCAAGATATCAATTGGAGTCATGCTTGTCTGTGATTGCCAGACTAGTATAAGCTAGTAGTCTGTAGTCTGATTTCCTAATAAAGGCTGAGGTTCCATTTCAGCCAGAAACAGATGTTCAATCAGTACTTACAGATTCGGCAGATGTTTTCAGCTGGTCAGTTCTGCAATCACATTCTGACTGAGTGTCAGAATTGGATTGCCGAATTGGATGTGTTGTAACCCTAAACACCTCACTGGAGAAAATAAAATGAAATAAAAAAAAATCCCTGTTTAGTTTTTTATCCATTCTCTGACCCAGTCCAATTACAGAAGTGGAAGTGGTCACATATTATCATGAGTGACCCCTTCTCCTAATTTCTGATTTGCTGGCAGGTGAGTTACAGAGAAGGTTCTGTGTCCTGCATAACCCTACCTCCTGGATTTGCACATACACATGTCATGGGAGTGGGGGTGGAAGGGAACCCCCCCTCCCCAACCTCCAGGTTTATTTTAACATGAATATGGTGGCTCTAAACCCACATTTATTTTATTTATTTAGAGTAACGCCAACCTCTAAAAATGAAATGGGATTATTTTCAAAAGTACCTTGTATTACCATCCATAAAAAATCCTTTCTTGCTTTCTGAGGTCTAAAACTTAGTCTTACATATGCTTTGAGGGAGCAGCCATTCCTGCCTGTTCCAGGGATCCAATTGGTTGTCCAGAATTATCTGTTAATGACTGAGATAAGATAGCAGCCTCTCTGAACATTAAAGTAATCAATTGTGATGCTAGCTCTTATCTCTCAATATCAACACCATGCACAACATTATTAAACAATTTAAACATGTATTAAAAGTTAAGATTAGGATTATATTTTAGAGGATGTTAAATCAAAATAATTAATTTTACATATGCTAGATGTAAGTGCATGAAATTTATAGTTGTTGTAACCTCTTTCATTTTTGGATGTTAGTGTTCCTTTAAAGGGATAGTAATGTTTAGGTAGTACAGGAACATTGAGTCTTCTATATACATTTGTATAACAATGTTTAACTTTATGACCATGCACAACTTTGCCATTTTTGTTTTATTTTAAAATAAGTCCAACCCAGCTCCTTTTATATACATCAAACAGCCTTCCCTCAGATCTGGAATCCAGTCATCGGTCCAGACAGATCGCAGGGAGTCTTCTTTCTTTCAGTATAAGGAAAATCCTACCTCTTGATGAAGGAGGGCAGGTTTTCCCATGTGCTGAAAGAAGATTGTCCCTCGTCGCGATTTGTCCAGACCAGCTTGCTGAAGATTTGACACGTATTTAAAAGGGGCGGGAGGGGAAAATTTTATTATAGAATGAAGCGAAAATGGCAAAGTTATTCATAGTTTTAAAGTTACACATCATTATACAAATGTATATAGAAGACTCAGTCTTACTGTACTGCCTAAACATTACTGTTCCTTTAAGTTTACTTAGCTAGTGTGTGATTCAGTATGCTGACTTTCATTTGTTTCTATATGGGGTATTTATGCCCCATATTAAAGGGATAGTAATGTTTCATAATAAAAGCAGCTCTAATTAATCATCATAGTATTTGGACTTTGGAGAGTGTTATTTCAATTCTGTCAGAGTTGTAGTTCCAGAGTAATTCAATGACAAAGTATCCCCCTCCCGCCCCATTTACTGATGTCACACTGTTCAGCCTGAGCAGAAGGGAGGTGCCCAGGAAGACTGCAGAGAGGGACAATTGTCAATTAAGATAAGGGAAAAACCTGAAAAGCTTGTCAAAGGGGGCAGGGCTTTCATTGTTTTCATAGGAATAAGAGTGTCCCCTTCTGTTATCTGTCTGGTCTTACAACTAGATTCCACATGTGAGAAGAGATGGCTTACACTAGGTAAAAGGGGCGGGAGGGGGAAAGTTTGCTTGTGAATATCTCATAAACCATAAAGGTTTGAGAGATAAGACATATCATTCTTCGTGTTTTTTTAATGCCTACAAAATAAAATAAAGTTAAAACAAAGTATTACTATACCTTTAAGCCATTCTGTCATATTTTTACAGTTAAAAAAGTAGGGTGTATGTATCCCATTTTTTTTTTAATTATCTAAAAGAGGGAACAAAAGTGCCCACCTTTTAATGAGACAAAGGTGTTTGGGCATCCCAGGACCCCCTTTATTTTTGAACAAGCTTGACCTGCTTAGGTTCGACAGACAAAGATAACATTATCCTCCCAGATATTTATTTATGGTCATTTGGGCCTTAATTGCCGGGTTGGCTAGAATGCAATGATTGCTATATACACTGGACCGTCTAAAATAATCACAATAAGTAACCAGCAAATTCAGCAATGGAGGAGTTAATGGTGGGCCCAGTAACCCAGTAGGGGATGGTAGAATAGTGTATGTGTGATTTTTTTGACTACTTAACCCTTCTACTGCCAGACAGGTTACAGCAAATTACACAGCAATGCTTTGGTGGAGCCTAGCATTGGAGGGGTTAAGGTGGACTTGAGTGTGGGGATGGTACTTTGGTACATGGAGACGCTGGGGGGGGGGAGTCTGTGATTGTCACAGCCTCTGTATGTCACAAAGGCCTTTTTGCCCAGACTTGACAGCCCTGAGCTGCCTAGTCTGGGAAGGCCAATTTGGCCAGGCAAAGCAGACTGCTAACACCATTCTGTTTATATGTAATAGCAGAATGGACATTTGCAATACTAGTACTTTGTGACCCTAAGAATTTCTTTAACATCCTCTCCACCCATTAGGACTGGTAGCAGGTAGGAAGGGGGCATTCAGTCTTCTAACGTTAAACTTTTTTTAGATGCAGTGTTATGAATGATAAAATATCCCCCTCCCGCCCCTTTTACTGATGTAACACTGCTCACCTCAGAGCAGCAAGACTGTCTGGATGTATTGCCGAGAGGGACAATCTTCAGTGCACATAAGGGAAAAACCTGTCAAGGGGGCACGATTTTCCTTATGCTCACAGTAAGAAGAGTGTCCCTTCCTGTGAGCTGACCAAACAAGAGACCAGATTCCACATCTGAGGGGAGGTGGCTTACACTAGGTAAAAGGAGCAGGAGGGGATACTTTATCATTCAATTACTCTTGAACTTCAACTCTAATAGTATTTAAATAACACTCTCCATTGTCCAAATACTATGAAGATTAATTGGAGCTGCTGTTTTTGTGAAACATTACTATTCCATACCTCCCAAGTGTCCCTCTTTAGGAGGGACAGTCCCTCTTTTAGACCCAAATCCCTCTGTCCCTCTTTCCCACTGTGATGTCTCTCTTTTTAGGAGATCGGACTGTGTGGTATATATATAAGTGTATCACATTGTTCTACAGCAATAAAACTCACATTATTGTTTGTTTAAACATCAGTATATGTGTATTTATACATTAGTCTGTGTAAATAAAACACTTTATTGTTCTAAATCATGTATTAGGTTACACATGGAGGTATCAATAGGTCGTGAAATAGCATAAAAATTCTCGGTAATGCTCCGCCCACAGGCCACGCCCCCAGCAACACCCCCTAAAACACAAGTGTCCCTCTTTGTCAATTTGAAATGTTGGAAGGTATGCTATTCCTTTAAAAAGACACAAGGTGCAAAGAAAAGCAGCTCTCCAAAATGCCCATATACTGCACCAACTGTAATACCTAACTCTTTGGATCTGCACTGGAGACTCCAGTTTTTAGAGTTAATTACTGAGTCTTTGAAGACAGAGGCTAATTCTCCATCTCTGGTGAGTTTCCTGGGTAATTCCACCTACTTCCTGTCCATTCTGCCCACTTCCCGCCCATTCCAATATTAAAAAAACAACTTTTTTCCTCTCAATTACATTTAAGCCCTGTCCTCCTGATTAGGCCCTGCCCAGTTTATGACACAATTCGCTTCATTAAAATGCATTGCGTACCCCTCTAGCGCTCAAAGGGTTAAACATGCTCATTCCCAGCCCTGTCCAGGAGCTCCAAAGAAGAATGTTCGCGGGCATGCCCACTGCCCTACCATTAGTGCAAAAAACATACAGAGTACTATTTTCAGAGTAAGGAGCTTTTTAAACTGTAAATTACATTAATAAACCACACAATGCTATGTCTTAAAGGAGCAGTAAACTTTTTTTATGAAAAAATATACAAGATTTTTCCTTCACAAACTTTTAGCAACAGAACAACTGGATCCAAAAGACATTTTTTTATATGCACTCTTATGGGAAAGCATAAGTAAATGAGAGGAACTATACCATCTAGAGACCTGATTAGAAAAAGTTACTATTTCTGTAATAACATTTGAGTGAAACCTCTCCCACCAGGGGGGACTATACTTGTTTTACTGGTAAGAAAAGCCCTATAACAAATAGTAAAGGGATAGTAATACTTAAAATGTAAAAATAAATATAATGTAGGGTTTATCCCCCTGAGTAAAACAAGGGAACTCCTACTGTTGAAATGTGTTTTATTCAAAAGTTATTACAGCTCAAAGTTTAATTTTTTAGGTGCATTATCACAGTGGCCTCAAATTATACAGTGGAGCTGTTGCTACACCATCCTATCGAGATTTATGGTATACTGACCAGAGCTGTCCATAGGATGGTGTAACAACAGCGCCACTGTACAATTTCAGGCCACTGTGATATTGCACCTAAAAAATTCAACTTTGAGCTGTAGTAATTGTTGAATAAAACACCTTTCAGCAGTGTGAGTACCCTTTTTTACTCAGGGGGATAAACACTACAGTATATATTTTTTTATATTAAGTATTACTATCCCTTTAAATATACTCTTCCTTTAAAACTTTGCAAGATTCCACAGTCCTCATACAGTAGGGTAAATAGGTTGTTGCATCCGCTGGGGTTTACAGTCTTACAAAATCACTGCATAGCTTGGAGTAGGCAACCTGTGACCTTCTAGCTGCTATTAGACTGAATCTTCCATTAGCCAGGCAGCTGAGGAAGATGAAAGCTGTAGTTCAACAACAGCTGCAGATTGTCCAGCCCTGATTTTATTCCACTGTTTTCATTTCTGACCTACAATGGAAGTAAGAATAGAACATTAACCCTCTGAGTACCAGAGAGGTATCCAAATCATTATGTTAGCACGTGTTGGATACCTCACTGGCACTCAAAGGGTTACAGAGCAGGGTGGGGCGCAGTGTATGGTGGAGCAATTCATTGCACACTCCTCTGGTCCTTAATAGGTTAATACATCAGTGTAATTAAATACAGCTTCAGTGTTGCAATGTGTCTTTTGTATGCTTTTTTTCTCTCTGCCTCCTCCATTTGTCTGCCTCCTCCATTTGTCTTTGGTTTAGGACCCTGCACCCTGATAGCCCCATTCATATCCCAAACCCTAATGCTTGATTCTGCATATGTCTGTCAGGAAACAAGTGTGAGCCTTCAGCTGATTAGCCTCACAGTCACTCCATCCAGCTATCAGGTTCTCAGCATGATGTTCCACTGCATCACTGCTCCAGCCCTTTAGGCAAAGGATTCTAATAATGAGTCACAGTGCCGTAACTGGGGTCTTGCTTCTGCTCTGTTGAGCTGCTTGCTGTGAGAGGCTGCATGCTCCCTCATTATAATTTTATAGCTTTTTTTCTCTATTTGTTCTTTTGTATTCATTTTCATTTCCACCAAATGCTTGCTACATTAGAAATCAAAATGCTTATAGCTGCCACCAAGGAAGAAGGCAGACGACCCTGGATACCAATCTTATCAAAGTGTCCTGTGTATATGCATCTATCTATCTAGATATATAGATCAATATAGATTTATATTTTTTAAGAGTGTGTAGATGTACCATATATATGCATATTATATGCAAATACACATGCAAATGTAAAAACACATATTTAAGTCCTTGGATGCTAGACATGAAGGGGGTTAATATTGTATGTAAATATCATATATTTTATATATTTACATAGATACATATTTGTGATGTTTTTTTGCTGTTTGGCTTTATACCCACAACTATGTATAAAAACAGTGACGGACTCAGTAGCAAACTGGCAGCTAATTTTGTGGTGCTAAGATTTATTAAAAAACGGTGCATAAGATGCATTTGGGTCCATATTTATTAACGATTCACTAAAAAATATGTGTGGAATCCAAAAGAAGTTATAATTGCAAATTATAGCTCATTTTTATCCATCAGGTTAGGAACTTAAATTCATTTTAGTGATATTTGGGAGTAAAAATTAAGAATTTACAAATTAGAAAATACAGACATCCTATATAATAATTCACTAAAATGTGCGTAACGCTGCAGTCATACACGGTAGAGACTGCTGAGCGTGCTGCAGTCATGCGCATAGAGACTGCCACTGCTGCGGCTGATACGCGTCCCACTCTGTATCAGCCTCGGCACGGGCAGTCTCTACTGCACATGACTGCCCAGCGACCGGCTGCCAGTGGTACTGTGGCCCGTATAAGAGGCTCTTCAACTAGTTTGTAAATAAAATACAAAAATGAAACAAAAAAATAATACTAAAATATAGGCAAAAAAATTATCCCTTTGAGTGCCAGAGGGGTATGCAATGAATGCATTGCTTTGCAATTCATTACGTCCCCTATGGCACTCAAAGGGTTAAGTAATTTTGCATCAAAATTAACAAATGCAAATGCTGTCAATTTACTACTTGTGAAAACTTTTGACCATTTATTATTATAGTTTCATAACATAAATAAATGTTAAACACAAGTACTATCTGTTTTGGAATTTCTAATCACTTCTGTTGGATCATTTTTTTAAAGAATTGATACTTTTTTCCATGAGTGCCCCAAGTCAAGCCAAATGCACCACTGGGGATGAATACAAAATCTCCATTTATTTAAATGGGGCTTTTAAGCTCTGCATGCTTGAGGTCACCAACGCATTGCAAAGCAATACATAGGAGACCTCTCTAGCATTCAGGGGGTTGAAAGACACATTTAAAGGGATATTAATGTTTCATAATAAAAGCAGCTCTAATTAATCATCATAGTATTTGGGCCTTAGAAAGTGTTATTTCAATTCTGTCAGAGTTGTAGTTCAAGAGTAATTGGATGATAAATTATCCCCCTCCTGCCCCTTTTACTGATGTAACACTGCTCACCACAGAACAGCTGGGAGTGCCCAGTTAGACTGCAGAGAGGGACAGTCTTCAATTAAGATAAAGGGAAAAGCTAAAAAACCTGTCAAGGGGGCAGGGTTTTCATTGTTCTTAGAGTAAGAAGATTGTCCCCTGCTGTTATCTGTCTGGTCTTACAACCAGATTCCACATCTGAGGGGAGGTGGTTTACACTAGGTAAAAGGTGTGGGAAGGGGAATACTTTATCATTCAATTACTCTTGAACTACAACTCTGACAGTATTGACATAACACTCTCTATGGCTCAAATACTATGAAGATTAATTGGAGCTGCTGTTTTTGTGAAACATTACTATCCCTTTAAATCAGTGGGAATATGTGGTATTTGTATTTATTTCCTATAGTGCAGTTGGTCTGAACCAATTTTGAACATGAAGCCCTTAGTACATATTGGTACACAGAATTATTAATGGAGACAGTGAGGACAGTGTACGATACAACAGCACAGTGTATGTCCTGTGCATTCCAGGCACCCACATGTAAGGCACCTTAGGTGACCTTAGCTCCACCAACAATCCTCAGATAACACCACCTAGAGTCCACATCCACTGGTCCCTGACACAGAAAATACTCTTGACCTAAAACATACAAGCACAAAAAAGCTTTCAACCCCCTGGTTGCTAGAGAGACCTTGAGAGAATTGCTTCACAATGCATTGGAGACCTCTCTAGCATCCAAGGAGTTAAATAATAGCCAGTAAAAGGGTATGTAAATTGGGGGAGGGATACTGTGATTGCACAGCCACACCCACAACTCAGAATGTGGGTGTGGCAAGCACAGCTGAGGTGCCCCACAAAATATGGATCTCTAAATAGTTGCCTTCTCCACCTACTGTGAAATCCGGCCCTGCCATCGCCTGTGCAAAATTCCTTCAAAGTACACAAGTGAACAACTCCCTTAATGGCACCCCCCCATATCAGGCATAAATAAAAGGAACATTTATGTGCCTAGTTGATACATTGCCTGTGCCTTGGCACAGAGTAATAGCACATCTCAAAATGCCCACACTCCCCACCCATTAGTGCAAAAGAAGCAAAGCAACCATTTTGTCACATAAAACTGTGTTAAGACCATTCAGCTCATAAAACGTTCTATGTGTTTCATTTTGCACAGACATGTTTCATTCATCCCCTACAAAGGGTGAGTGTACTTCTATGCCTGTAAGGTACCCATTGCTATGCGTGGAAAGGAATACTCCACTTTTATGCATGTGGACAGTTGCAAGTTTCTATTACTAAACTTATATAATTTTTGTTTCTGACTGGCCATGAGTTATCAGGAGTTAAATGGCTTTAAGCAGTGGCATAACTATAGGGGTGGCAGGGGTCACAGTTGCGACCGGGCCCGTCACTCCAGGGAGCCGGCCGCCCCCTGAGACCCCTCCGCCTGGCACCCGCAATCTCCCTCTGGCGCTCTAGTAATGCAGAGCGCTGGGAGATGACATCATCTCCCAGCGCTCTGCATTACTAAGAGGACTGCGCCGGAGCTCCAGGGAGGTAGGAGATGGGGGCATTGTGAAGACTGAGGGGCATTGTAGAGGGTGTAAGTGTAGTCGAGGGGGGCCAATGTGGTGGGGAGGGGCCCGTGGCACTTCTTGCACCAAGGCCCGGAGGCTTCTAGTTACGCCTCTGGAAAATCAACACAAAATCTTTACTTTTACTTGCACCTATTGTAAGGGTAATGTTAAAGGGATAGTAATGTTTCAAAATAAAAGCAGCTCCAATTAATCTTCATAGTATTTGGGCCATGGAGAGTGTTATTTCAATGATAAAGTATCCCCCTCCCGCCCCTTTTACTTAGTGTAAGTCAGCACCCCTCAGATGTGGAATCTGGTCCACAGACCAGACAGCTCACAGCAATGGACAATCTTTTTACTGTGAGAACAATTAAAACCCTTCCCCTTGACAGGTTTTTCCCTTATGCTAATTGAAGATTGTCCCTATCTGCAATCCACCTGTACACCACCCTGCTGGTCTGAGCTGAGCAGTGTTACATCAGTAAAAGGGGAGGGAGATACTTTATCATTGAATTACTCTTGAACTGCAACTCTGATAATATTGAAATAACACTCTCCATGGCCCAAATACTGTGAAGATTAATTGGAGCTGCTTTTATATTGAAACATTACTATTCCTTTAAGGGTTTGTCTACACTTAAGTTGTGAAGGAGTTGTGTGCATTGATGTATACTAAAAAGTCTGTGTATAAGAACAAGTACAAGTGCTTGATTTGAGATCATATGTATATGGCCTTATTTAACAAGCTAAAGAAAAGCAATTCTGTAGTAAATCAGCTGCACCAAAGGATTGAAATAAAATGCATCAAATTCTCTTAAATTAAGTTTAAACTCCTTGAATGCTGGTTAGTATTCACTTGAATGCTTCACAATGCATTAGAGACATATGCAGCATTCAGGGGGTTAAATGCCCATTTAAATCAACTGATATTTTAATTCTTCCTATTGTGCCAATGGTTTGCCCCAGAATTGCTCCATTTTAGCTTGATGAATAAAGACCTTATTGAAGCAAATTATTTGCAGTGGCAGATGTGTACATTTCTTTCACCGCCCCTTTAATTTCCTTACTGTAATGTGCCTCTGCTTCCCTTGACTAGATCAGCCCGGGGAGCCTAATGCCTCTAGCTGCTATTGGATGCAACTCCCAATGTCCTTGGCTAGCAATTGGCTGGGGGAGGATGATGGGATCTTATATTACAGCAATTGGTGCAAGGTCTCAGGCCACCTACCCCTGAGTTATCTCTTGGACCTATCAACCTGTAATAGCCCAGGTCAGTAAGAAAGTCATATTTCTATTATTGATATTATGGACAAAATATTTAATGTCACTTTTAGTCCACTGAATGTAAAGCATAGTGTTCTAGCATTTAAGGAGTTAAAAGTTCATTTTAATAATTGAGCATGCTGTCCCATTTTATTTCTCCCCTGCAGTGCAGCTGAGTTGGTTTGCCCAATAATTGTTCCTCTTTGTACACGGTGAGGCCCACAGTGAGCATTGCAGGCTTTTCTCACAGCAGCTATTTGTGCCATCACTGCTGGATTCTAGGCTATGTCTTGGCTGCTGGCACGCACTGTCATGTCTTAGGAAACTGACAGTATGTATCTTAGACCACACCATGATGGGGTCTTCAACCTTCTCACGCTATGTAGTAGTGTCAGACAGTTAGAGTTACCAAAGTCCTCCCCCAATAATTCCCTTTTATATATATGTATATATATATATATATATATATATATATATATATATATATATATATATATATACATATATATATATATATATATATATATATATATATATATATATACACACTTGTATGGCTTTTCTTACTGAGTAAAGCAAGGGTACTTCCTGCAGGAGATAATTCATAGAACAGCTCAAACTAATTTGATCCTTTACTCTTTTTTTCTTTAAAGGGATAGTAATACTAAAAAAAATATATATTGTAGGGTTTATTCTCATGGGTACAACAAGGGCACTCCAACTATTGTGAGGTGTTTAATATAACATATATTGCAGCCCAACCGTGATTTTTTTAAGTGACTACACCATCCTATGGACGGCTCTAGTCAGTAGACCATAAACATCCATAGGATGGTGTAACAACAGCACCACTATAACATTTCAGGCCATTGAGATATTACACCTAAAAAAAATCAGGATTGAGCTGCAATAACTTTGGAATAAAATACCTCTCAGCAGGGGGTACCATTGTTTTACTTAGGAAGATAAACCCTACAATATTTTCTTTTTTACATATTAAGTTATAGTATCCCTTTAAAAAAAAATTGCTAAAATGACCACTGGGTGGTGCTATTTCGTTAGTCCCTACGGACAATTTATTTAATAGACCGTAAAGCTCTCCAAACACCAAAATAGAGTGGCATTTTCTTGAGCTGCTTTGCACATCCACTCTGGCACTCAAAGGGTTAAAAAGGCAGGATCCACATTTCATTCATCAATCTTTGAAATTATTTCCAGACATGGAAAATAAATCTACATGTGCTTTCCATCCCACTAACTTGCTAATAATGGTATTACAGGTGAAAGAGAGACCCTCTGATGCAAATGAGCAGAAATGACATAACGTAGGATTACACTGTTTATTTTGCAAAAGACAACCTGTCTGTAAGGATCAAGCTTGGATTTCTATTAAGCCGTTTCAGTTGGCCGTTTGGTTCTATCTTACTTCAGCAGCAAATTGTCATTCGTTTAAAGGAGCAGTAAACTTTTTTTATGAAAACACATATTTTACAGAGCATTTCCTGCTGAGTAAAACAAGGTCACTCCCATCACTGTCAGATGTTTTATCCAAAATTTATAGCAGTTTAAATAATCAAGAAGTGAATTTACTGTGTTTACTTCCTGATAGTTCTAACTGACAGGAAGTGACAGGCAGTTTCTATCACATTCTATGGAGAACTGTATGTATCTGACTTTTCTGACTTTCCTCTCCATTAGAATCTAACAGGAAATCTAATTAGAATTCGACCACTAGAGGGCACTGCTAATGTAAAAAAAAATGGGTTTAAACTGTAATAACTCTGTAAATATACTCTCTGCAGTGGGAGTACCCTTATTTTACTCAATAGGAAAATCCCTATAATATATATTTTTATCATAAAAAAGTTTACTGCTCCTTTAACACCCATGCAGATTATTAATTATTATTATTATTATTATTATTATTATTATTATTATTAATTAAGTCAGATTTTCAGTCATAGTGTCAGCTAGACCAGGAAACACACTCTTCTGCAGGTTTTACAAGTGTGAGGCACCAAGAGAAAATATCTACAGGACAACCAAAGACATACATGAGGCTGATGTAGAAATACTGGTGCAAATCAACAGCACCATTGGGGCAAATAATAATTTCAAGCATTCCCAGTGCATGAACGGATATTAACCATATATTTGTATTTTACATATTCTTCACATGAGTAATATGTAAAGTCAAGTGCCAATGCTTTTTTTTTATTTTCCCTGATTTTTATACACTTTTATGTCCCTGACAGTATTTCTGTATAAAGTGGAACTACCATGCGCAGTAAAGTGGTGACTAGCTTCATAAGAGTTCTCTTACTTCTCGCAATGGCACCATGCTAGGGAAATCCTTAAAGGGATTGTAAAGTCCCAAAAAAAGTATCCTGTAAATGGTAGCTGCAATAAAAAAACACTTCATGTGCTTAATCCTTAACGATTTGAGAGATATAAGAAAATAAAGTCCTCCATTCCCTCCCCTTTCTGTCTGACTAGCTGTAAAGCTGTCAGAGGAAGAATCCGGTCGCCCGACTGTAGGCGGCTCTTCTGGAGCGCTGTCATCGGGAAATCTCACTATAATTACTAAATCGGTATGGTCTACAACGTGTGCCTGGCTTGCAAGCACACGTTGTAGACCATTCCGATGAAGTAATTATACTTAGATATCTCGATGACAGCGCTCCTGAGGAGCCGCCTTCTGGTCCTGGAAGTAGGATCTCATGACATCTGCTGTACAGCGGACGCATGAGAAGGGGGAGGGAGTGGAGGTCTTTATTTTCTTACATCTCTCAAACCATAACGGTTTCAGAGAAAGGATTAAGCACATTAAATGGTTTTTTATTGCAGCTACTATTTAGAAGATACTTTTTTTGGGACATTACAATCCCTTTAATCTTGTGAGACTGACAGGCAGGTTAGTGCAGTCTGCACGCCTGCGCCATCAATCCCTTCTGGTGCTATTCGGGCCAGTGCAATGCATCAGTAGGCAGTCCTGGTCTAACAACGCAGGCTTGCAAACAAGATGTCTGCGCTGATACCTGGCTTCCGGTCTTGCAAGATTAAGGATTTCTCTAGCATCCTGTCATTGTGAGAGGTAAGAGAACTCTTATGAAGCTAGTCACCACCTGCCTAATTATTGCAGGGCCACTTTACTGCTCATGGTAGTTCTGCTTTAAAGAGAGTTTCCTGGACAATTGAATGAAGGACAGTAAAACAACATAAGACTATTGCTACATCACTGAGTGCTTTCTATTCTGCATGTCATCTTTATACATTATATCTTTTATATATTGTATGTCATTGTCCCTGACAGAAAGCTCTCTGCAAACAGAGCCGGGGAGCTCACTGTCAGGGGCATAAATGAGTATAAAAAGAATGGTGAAGATAAAAACAAAATAAAAATTATAGGCAATTTTACTTTACATATTATGTATTTGTACAGTAAGTAAAAACAAGTATTGGCTTTTAAACGCCTGACAGCTAGAACAACCACAAACCAACGCACTAATGCATACAAGGGATTAAAAGCACCCCCCTGTAATGCTGTTGATTTCTCCAATATCTCAACATGAGGCTTATACACTAAGGCTGGGATTCATTAAACTGAGAGAAGAGCAGTGTGTCAATTACGCTGCTCTCCGCCACGATCATTGATAGATACCTTTGAGTATTCATCAATGATTTTGCCTACACAAAGCAGGGAAGATTGCCCAGTCCGGGGAAAAACTGACGCATGCACATAAATGAAAATGTGTATGCGTGTTTTCGCCCCATGCATTCAAATGAGGTCCGTCAGCTTGAAACTAGCCGATCACATTTGCGGATCTATATGGCCATCGCTTATTGAAGAATAAGCGATGGCCAGATACAGTCCGAAAGTTGCTGAATGGGCGAATTGTTAATGCGCAAAGAAATCCTCCAATTTTCTTGCTCATTAAGCCATTCACGCCTTGATGAATCCTGGCCGAAGGGGTGATATAAAATGCAGATTAGTTCTCCAGTAATATATATAATTTCTCCAATTTCTATGTTTGTCTATGGATCCTAATCATAAAGACCTCTCCCACATGAAAAATCTTAGTGCATAGGCTCCACAGATTAATATATGAACTGGAGAAGAGATATCATTGGAGAAGTCACCTCCTCTTTATCACCACTTTTCAAAACTTTGTGCATCTCCCCCCATTCTTCTTACTGCATTAGCCTCATTGACATGGTTACAATCTTCCCTGGGTTGGAATATTTGCCTCTGCTGATATGAGGTTTGACATGGGAGTAATGACCCTAGTAGCCATATCTGGTGACTTTCAAAATGAGCTGATCCTGAGCAGATTATTGGTGGCATCTACCTGCTTCCTGGAACCCAGATGTGCTCCAATCAGCACTCAATCAACCTATACCATACAATAACATAAATATTTCCTTGTCTAAACATACACAAGACACATAAGACTGCCTTTCTGATATAAGTGAGACCAATTTAGAGACTAAAGAAGGAGGTAATTGGTGTAAATCATATAGTAGTTAACACTTGATTGTCTCACCCTGAGAATTTGGCCCTTCACCCTTATATTTGGGTCAAACCCCTCAGGTATGCTAGTATCTCTCCATAACAGATCTGGCAGTATGAATTTTGAATTATGTATACACTTTAATCGTGAGTATCATGTCTCTAGAGGCACACAAAATTAGGGATGTGCCAAATTTTCTGCAGCGGGAAAAAAATGGAGGGAAACCAGGCTTCCTGGTTCCAATGATAAGGCCCTTTTCCACCCATTTCCTCTCTGCAACCTGGTGTCATGCAAGAGTTCATATATGTATGATGGCATTTGTGTGTGTGCTTTGTCACACTATTGCAGGAACATCAGAAATGCCATGTAGGACAATCTGAACTCAGAATGAGAACAAGAACTCTCTTTAGAAACACATTCTGGAGGTATTTACTCTCTGAAATATTTCCACAGAAAGGAGGAATAGAAAGCTTTATTCTGCAAGCTAAAGCTATGCAGTTCTGGAGAAAACCAACCACACCATAGGGAACAAATGAAAATTCCAATTTATTTAAATGGGGATTTTAATCCCTTGAATTCCAGAAAAGCCTCCACTGCATTGCAAGCAATGCCATTCAACCATTCAAGGTGATACAAGCTCCTTTTAAAATCAGTAGGCAATATGGAAGTGTTATATGTACCCTGCGGTTCAGTTGTTATGCTCTAGTACTGCACCTCCTTAACTTGTTGAATGTGATGCACAGTATCTTTCTTATCTGTGGAAATTCCTCCACCAGGAGAATCCTTGTTTTAGTCTATAGAAAAAGCCCTGCAACATTTATTTCCATTATTGGGGTATACTACCTATTTAATCCCCTGGATACTAGACTAACAACCAAGGCGTTAGTCGATAATTAAAATATTTACATGACTCTTTAAGTACCAGGACTATTTTGCACCTTGCAGACTATGTCAAACTTCAAATTTCTTTATGTTTGTTAAATACAGTTTCATCATTTTCGGATCTAATTTACCCATGAAAGCTAAATATTCTTTTGTGGATATATAATAAGCGTTCCTTTGGTATTATATTCAAATATATATCCACCATTTGTATAAGAACCAGATGGGAAGCACTCACATCCTATGAAGATACTGGCCTGGATGTTAACACAGTAACATAGTAAGTAAATTAGGTTGAAAAAAGTCCACCAAGTTCAATCAATGCCTAGTAACCCAAAGAAATGAGAATGCTGCAAATTAGTAAGTCTTTATTTTAAATTCCTGTTTTGCCTACTAATACACACTATAACCCTGTATGTTCACTCTTGAAAGAAATCTTCTCTTAAAGGGATAGTAATGTTTCATAATAAAAGCAGCTCTAATTAATCATCATAGTATTTGGACTTTGGAGAGTGTTATTTCAATTCTGTCAGAGTTGTAGTACAAGAGTAATTCAATGACAAAGTATCCCCCTCCCGCCCCTTCTACTGATGTAACACTGTTCAGCCAGATCAGAAGGGAGGTGCCCGGGTAGACTGCAGAGAGGGACAATCTTCAATTAAGATAAGGGAAAAACCTGAAAAACTTGTCAAGGGGGGCAGGGTTTTCATTGTTCTCATAGGAAGAAGATTGTCCCCTGCTGTTATCTGTCTGGTCTATGGACTGCATTCCACATCTGAGAAGAGATGGCTTACACTAGGTAAAAGGGGCGGGAGGGGAAACTTTTCTTGTGAATATCTCTCAAACCATAAAGGTTTGAGAGATAAGACTTATATCGTTCTTCATGTTTTTTTAATGCCTACAAAATAAAATAAAGATAAAACAAAGTATTACTATCCCTTTAAATGTATCTATTGTGTCTGCCATTACCACATCCTTGGGTTTGGAGAATGGGCATACAAGCGGAAAAGGGTTAAGCACTCTTCTCAAATCACCATGTCTGTATTTCAGTGTTCACCAACACATTTTCATCAGGACAAATAACAAATCTCCATTACCCCATATACTTTGTGCCAAATGTATGTGTGTTACATCATGAGAGACATCGCCATGCCTCTTATCCTTATTCTTATTCATGTGGATACCAGTGCAAACAGAAAAGTTAATCCCCAAAACCTCTAAACTCAAAACAAAGAGGCCTAAGTGTAAATATAAAAAAGTATGTGTTCTAATGTGTAAAGAAAAAGAAACAAGTCCCACAGCTACTCATTCCTAAGTGAAACATGTATATATAAAAATCCAGAGAACCATCATTAGAGGAAGAATAAGTTGAAACATAAGTGTGTTGTAAATAAAGAAGGAGCAGGAGGCCCAGAACCAAATTAAAATATGAATGGGATGGGTTCCTATAGGAATGCCAAAGCATGTCCCAGCTGCCTGGAATAACACATAGACCCGCATTGCAGACAAGTGGATCATCATGTATAGGTGCCCAGATATTGTGGAATCTCAGGGCAAAGAGGATGAAAAAATCAGAAAGAAATAGAAGAGGGACCAGAATAGGCAGAACCAGAGCAAGGGTTAAGACAGAACAAAGATGCAGAAAAAAGTCAAAATAAGTAACAAGTAGGGATCAGCGAAAAGTAAAAAAACTTTTCCCACCCGACTTTTCAAGAAAAAAACAAAGATTTTCAAATTTTTCCATAAGAGTTTTCGTGTATACACAATAGATAAAATGTTCTCCTTTTCGCCATTGCCAATAAATTTCCCACCAGAACTTTGCCATTTTTGCCTATGTTTCCTATGACTGCAACATATCCAACCACAATATCACTTCTTCTGAGGGCTGAAGTGAACAAATAAATAGGTGAAAGTCAAAGGTGTGAGCAGGGGTGTCTGTAGAAATTTTTCTGGATGGGACAAAGCCTTAAAGGGATAGTAATAATTAAGTATTACTAATACCTGTATTAAAGTCCTATTAAAAATAAATGTATTGCCCCCAGTGTCATCTCTCAAACCTTTATGGTTTGAGAGATAATCGAGAGATAATCGCTTCTAAAGTTGCCCTCTCCCTCCCCCTTCCCTGTAGTCAGCATTCTAGCTGACTGCAGGGAAGCCTGTTGTACGACTGTCAGGTGGCTCTGCGGCAGAGCCGTGATCGCTTTAATAAAAAAGAAAACTTTCACTGAAATGGTCTTCTACGTGTGCTTGGTTTGCAAGCACACGTAGAAGACCGTTTTAGTGAAAGATTTTTTTTTTATTAACTCGATCACTCTGTTGCAGAGCTGTCTGATGATTTATGGCAGGATTTCCCTTCAGTCAGCTACAACGCTGAGTTCGGGGAAGGGGGAGGGAGAGGGCAACTTTAGGAGCGATCATCTCTCAAACCATAAAGGTTTGAGAGATGACACTGGGGGCAATACATTTATTTTTAATATGACTTTACTATAGGGATTAGTAATACTTAAGTATTACTACCCCTTTAATATGACCTCCAGGCCAGCCCATCCAGCCCCTTTGTTTATATGGAGGGGGTAATTGTAAGGCGGGCAAGTGCACCCCCTTGCCCCCCCCGGATGCCCATGGGTGTGAGTCCTACAGCAACATATGCCTTTGTCCTTTGCCCACAACACTAACTTCCTGCTTACATGTGCATTGGCACATATTCCAGCAGAGTACAACACATGACATCAGTTATTTAAAGCACATCATGTCAAGAGATTTAAAAAAGGTACAACCTACAATGTGTCAGATGTGTATGGTGGTGGACTGGAGTGGTGTGATTGATATGTTTATATATATATATTCCTAAAGCAGTTATTAACATTACCATGTTTATGTCAAAAGTAAGCTATCCTTATTCTCAGTTGATTGATACACATTACTTATTGGTCATAGCAGTGGTCCCAAGTGTGGTAGATGGTAGCAACCCTTCTTCACATGCCTCCTCCTCCTCTTCCTCATCTTTGCTGCTGTTAATACATTTGGCCTGGCTTTCTCTATCATGTGTGGTTTCTGATACCGTATACACAGATGGTATTAGATGTTGGTTCATTTTTAAGAATTTGAGTCTCCCAAAATTGCTGCTTGATAGCCATGTCCCACAGTCATTCACATTGCAACCAACTGTATTGAAAACCCGCTCAGACTCAATGCTTGCTGGAGGGAAACTAAGGGTTTCCACTGCAGTACGTGTCAATGCTGGCCACACACACACAGTGGTTTTTTTTGCCAGTAGTCCATGAGGTCATTGTTTCTGCCTACAATGTAGGTATCCTACAAGTATACAGAAACCATCTCACATGCAGTGGGAACACTCCTAGGAGCTACACGGTGTTAATGCATGTTAGTTACCAACCCATACTCAGGGAGTAAGTCCCAAAGAGATGTGTCACCATCAGTACCATCAACACCAACAAGGTTGGATATTTTCCACCCCTGCTAATACCCATGAATTGTTCAGAATGGGATGTTGTGGTTGATGATGTAGTTGCTCCTGCAGTTGCTAGTCTAAATGCTTTGCTGCCTTCTTTTTCACTATGCTGTCTAGAAGTTTTTTGTGCGCTAACTTTCTCCCTCTCATCCTCCACAATACATATCACTATATTCCTTGATAGATTCAGATTCCTCACAGCAGTGGTTCTCGAGCTTTTTTTGCTCTAGGCACCCCTAATACACAGTCTGGCATTTTGGAGCACCCCTATTATTTTATGCCATTTGTCAAGGGTGTAATGAAGGTTAAAAATACATATAATAGAGTTATTGTTAGACCTCACCACTAAAATAAACATATTGTGCATAGTAATATCCTTAAATATAGAGTTGTAAGTAAAGATTCACATTTTTGTCAAAGCCTTATAGATAAAATGGGGCACCCTAAGTGGATATCCGTGGATATCCTCAGAGAGATGCTGATGATGATGCTTTGGCAGAAATTCTGAAATTTTGTGTTTAAAGTGGCAAGAATGTATTCCTCATTGATTTTAATGAACACTATGCAAGGATCTTATCCAAAGCTCGCAAATATGTCCTTGACAAGCTGGTGCATGTCATAATGCTAAGATTCCTTAGCCATGCTCCTCATATTTTCTGCAATAAATATATCAGTAGTAGAATGTCTCTAATTCCTGCTCCTATGTGACTCAACAACATGGTTGCGTCCTCAAAGGGTTTCAGCATATCACATACATTGCACATTAGTTGCCATTGCCCGGGTGACAAAGAAGCTCCATCCAAAGCCTTCCAGTCTTCATGGTGTGCTCGTAATGTCCTTATTCTGCTTGTAGAAATGTACATGTAGAACTCCACCTTGTAGGGACCTCCATAGGAGGATGCTAGAGGGATATATTCTAGATCATCATCATCATCCGTCATCATTAGATCATCCTCAGCAGATTTTTGTGCACTACCCTAAGCTTTTAGAGGTGTCAAACAATTTATTTTTACTTTTACTTTCACAAAGTTTGTTACTACTTTGAGGATAGGTGTTTTGGTGCTTGCCTGTCTCACTGTCAGATGCAGCAGTTGGTTGAGCAGCAGCACCTTCCTCCATTATGCCAACATCAACACTAGAATGTAACTCATCATCTTCAGTGTTCTTCTTAACCCTCCAGCGCGCAAAGTGTTAAATGCAATGTCACATATCTCTTCAAGCTAATATTCTAAAATTCCGTAAAAAAAATAAAATAAAAAAGTAATTCCTTCATTGCACAAATAAAAAGGCTTCCATGTTTAAATATATGTCCACTGCTGCCACAGCCGCTGGCTCCAATGGCAGTGGCAGGCATGCATATTGGCACAGACCTCCCCCTCCCATACTTTTTGGGTCATTGCCTGAATGCGAATGAGGGAATTTTGAACAGAGACTGTTTATTTTTATAAGCCAGTGGATTTTATTGGGTTTATTTTTTATTTTTTTAGTGGGTTTATTTTTATAAGCCAGTGAATGCCAGCCTTCAATTGGCTGGGATGTACGCACCTCCCAGCCAATCAGCTTCTGGGGGGAAGTTGATAAAACCCTCTAGTAGCTGATTCGTTGGGAGGTACATATGTCAAAGGTCGGCCCTTACATCATCATCATTCAAAACTTGCCCAGGTGCATTGCAGAAGATAACATGTAGATCCAGATGGCAAGCACTCACAGGACTTAAAAGCAAATAGACTTTATTGTAGATTTGACATTTTGATCCAGTAAGGATCTTGATAAATTTCAAATCTATAATAAAATATGTTTGCTTTTAAGTCCCATGAGTGATTGTTATCTGGCATATAGATAGATAGATAGATAGATAGATAGATAGATAGATAGATAGATAGATAGATAATCAGCCAGAAGTCCTCCATATCTATAGTTCTCATTCTTGTCCTTATTTTTCATAATTAACTCTTTGAGTGCCACAGGAGTGAACAATTCATTGCTGCACAATGATGATGAAGTAGTACTGATAGTAATTTCCAGCTGCTGTAAATGGGGATCAACAATACACAAGAGACCTCTCTAGCCTTCAAGGGGTTAAAAGTTCCATTTAACTCAAGAGGGATTTTATGGAGTTTATATTTGTTTCTTTTGGTGCAGTTACTCCAATGGCATTTAAAACGTTAAAGACTGACAACCAAGGGGGTTAAATCCATATGGCTCAGATTACCAAAAAATCCTGCACATTTATGATTGTAAAATCTGCTATCAGATGCATGAAATACAAGTGAGAGGGGATGCCCCCAGTCAGTTGGGATGATAACAGATTTTATTGGGAGAGACCAAATGCAATAACGCTCTGGCTTGTGGAATAATTAGATTTAAGATAGTGATACCCACCTGCAGCTACAGAGGCAATGTTAATGTATTCGTTTAGACTAAATGAGCAAAGTATGCCAGCCTAGAGGGTCTGAGGCTTGAAGTCTCAGCCAGATTCCTGTGCCAAGGACCTGAGAGCAAACACTGATAGGATGCTGCTAATGTGGTGCTTAGAAAGCTGTTCTGGCATGCAACAGAAGGTGGTGATGCTGATGGTGGGTGTGTGTGTGTGTGTGTGTGTGTGTATGTGTGCACGTGCTTGGAAAGGGTCACAGGTTGGCCAGTCCAACCAAGAGTGATTTAGGGATCAGTAGTCAATTAACACAGAGGCTGAAGTACTATCAAGAAGAGAAATCCTGGAGCAAATCCACAGCACCACAGGGAACAAATATTGTTCCCAAATTCCCACTTATTTAAATGATGTGTTTAACCCAGTGGTTCTCAATCTTTTTTTGCTTAGGGCACCCCTAACACGTAATCTAGAACATTCGGGGCACCCCTAACATTTTTAATGTAATTTATCAAGAGCATAATGAAGGGTACAATACATAAATGTACAGTTATTATTAGCCCTTATAATCATAGTAACAAAACTAAACAGATTGTGCATAACAATTTCTATAAATCTTTATTTAAAAGTCCATCATTGTTAGTCTTTATAGAAAATACAGGGCACCCCAAACTGATGTCCGTGGCACACCAAAGTGCCACGGCACCCTGGTTGAGAATCACTGGTTTAACCCCTTGAACGCTAGAGAGGTCTGCAACCCTTTGCAAAGTAATGCAATGGAGAACCCTCATTAACATTAAATGGGTTAAAGGGATAGTAATACTTCGTTTTAACTTTATTTTATTTTGTAGGCATTAAAAAAACATGAAGAATGATATGTCTTATCTCTCAAACCTTTATGGTTTAAGAGATATTCACAAACAAAGTATCCCTTCCCTGTTCAACCAGATCAGAAGGGAGGTGTCCAGGTAGACTGCAGAGAGGGACAATCTTCAATTAAGATAAGGGAAAAAGCTGAAAATCTTGTCAAGGGGGGAAGGGCTTTCATTGTTTTCATACAAAGAAAATTGTCCCCTGCTGTTATCTGTCTGGTCTTACAACCAGATCCACATCTGAGAAGAGATGGCTTACACTAGGTAAAAGGGGCGAGAGGGGAAACTTTGCTTGTGAATATCTCATAAACCATAAAGGTTTGAGAGATAAGACTTATATCATTCTTCATGTTTTTTTAATGCCTACAACATAAAATAAAGTTAATACGAAGTATTACTATCCCTATCAAATTTACATCAATAGGATTTCTCTCTCTCTCTCTCTCTCTTCCATTTGTACACTCACTAGGAGGTGAGCTATCCTATCACAATACCTGTATGTGTACTTGTGTCTCTGTTTGTGTGTGTTTATGTATATGTACATGTGTGTTTATGTGTACATGGCATGTGTGTGTCTGTGCACACACATGAATTTGTGTGTGTTTGTGCGTGTGCACATATGCATTTGTGTTTGTGTGTGCGCGTATGTGCATTTGTGGGTGCGCATGTGAGCACTGCAGATGTCTCAATCAAGTAAAGGGGCACTAAAGAGCTCAATCATATGAATACATGTGAAAAAGTATTGCTGCTTCTTATAGGGGAAAGATGCCCTAGGAATAAGTGACTCTTAAATTGTTAACACTTTTAACTTAAAAAGGTGAGTGTCCTTCATAAATGAGGCAGAATATAAATTCCAAAGAAAGAGAGCGCATTCGTAGGTTTTTAATGTGGAAATCAGAAACATGTATTGGTCAATGTTTCAGTCTCTTATGGAACTTTAAGGGGACTGAAACATTGACTACTAGTTGAAAAGCCCGTGTACACGGGGCACAGTGCACCCAGCAACCTTGGCTGGTGGTCTAATCCTCACTGGCCACGCTGCAGTCATGCGCAGTACTGACTTCCCGAACGCACCACGGCTGATACAGAGCAGGGTTCTCCGAATTCAGACCGTAATCCTCTCTGCACACCTTCCTGGGATCAAGTGGTCCCAGGAAGGTGCGCAGAGGGGACTTCGGTTTGAATTTGGAGCGCTCCTCTCCGTATCAGCCGTGACACGGGCAGTCTCTACTGCAGATGACTGCAGCATGCACAGCCATCTCTACTGCACATGACAGCTTCTGACAAACATCCTTAGCGAATTATTATATAGGATAGATTTGCCTGATTTCTACATTGAAGACCCACGGGTCCTGGTCCTTTCATTTTAATTTGTAATATTGTTATGGGATTGTATACCTGGGAAATATTAATAACAGTTGAAGTCTGCCTCTAGAAAGATCACATATCTGCACAGCAAAAAATGGGCTTTAATGAATATTAGTCTTTATCACATTTCATAATAAAACATCTAGCAGTAGACTAAACCAGAGATCAAATGCAAATAAAAACAGTGAATTAAAAAAACTGACTACTAGGTAAGTCCTTCTGTTAAAGAAAATAAGAGCTGCATAGGTAAGTCCTTCTGTTAAAGAAATTAAGAGCTGCATACTATTATTATTATTCCCTTTACACCTCTTAAATGTATAATGCTACAATGAAAAAAAAAATGATTTCCAGATGATTAATATAGGGGATTTAACCCTTTGCGTGCCAGAGAAGTATCCAAAGCATTGCTTTGCGTTGGATACTCCTCCGGCACTCAGAGGGTTAAACTGATGGAAGGTGCTTCATTCCAATGTTATTTCATCTCAAACTTGTCTAATTAATTTTTAATAAAAAAAACAGTTTATAAATATTCATCGCCATGTAGTACTGTTGCTTTAGCTTTCTACAGAGAACTACAGTTGGACTACAATCATAGGCCAGAGTGGATGTCCACCAAAGTCAGATAAACTATCTTTTTACTATATTATTCTATGGAATCTATGCCTTAAAGGAACAGTAAACTTTTTTATGAAAAAATATATATTGTAGGGATTTTCCTACTGAGTAAAATAAGGGTACTCCAACTGTCGAGAAATTTATATTTCCAGAGTTATTTCAGTTTAAACCCGTGGTTTTTTACATTAACAGTGCCCTCTAGTGGTCAAATTCTAATTAGATTTCCTGTTAGATTCTAAAGAAGAGAAAAGTCAGAAAAGTCAGAGACATATAGTTCTTCATAGAATGTGATAGAAACTGCCTGTCACTTCCTGTCAGTTAGAACTATCAGGAAGTAAACACAGTAAATTCACTTCCTGATTATTTGAACTGCTGTAAATTTAGAATTAAACATCTGAAGGCAGTGGGAGTGACCTTGTTTTATTCAGCAGGAAATGCTCTGTAAAATATGTGTTTTTATAAAAAAAAGTTTACTGCTCCTTTAAGATCTCACTAACTTGAAAGTTACTCCATAGAATAGCATATGAATTTTGAGAGAAGTCACCTTTGAGCATTACCCATCAGTTATCCAAAGAGAGCAACATAAAGTACCTGTTGTTCTCTGATATGAGCTGTAATAACTTTGGAGTAAAGCATCTCAAAGTAATGGGAGAAGCACTTATCTGGGTAGAGTAGGAAAATAAATAGCTGATGAGCAGTCAGCAATAGCAACAAAAAAAAAGAAACAATGAATACCTTTACCCTACCACTCTACTTCCTAATACAGTCCACTGACAGGTTGATATGGCAATTTGCAGATCTCTGGTGCCACTACTTATATCCACTTACTTTGCTGATATCTGTTTTATAAGAAACCAATGTGAAATTACACTAAAGTGAAACCCCGCACTTGCCTTATCACATTTATAGATGAACTTCTGGCTTCATGTATTCCGCCCAACTTCCCTAGTGACATCAAAGGGACTAGGGGTGGGTGAAAGATCCCTTTGTGTTCCTGCAAAAAAATCCCTGAAAACCACGCGGTTGACTGCTTTTTCACAGGAAAATCTGCTTTAAATATAGCAATTAAAATATTTGATGTTTTTGCCCACTGGCAAAAATGATTTGCTATTTTTTCAACGGCTAAAGTTTTTTCACCTTTAATCAGGTTTTTCACCTTATCTCTATAAGAAAGTAACATTTTTCAGGAAGCGAAACACCATACAAGCAGCAACAGAGCGAGAGAGAGAGGTTCTAGGCTGTGAGTTGGTTTGCAAAACTGAGGCAGGAGAGGCCCATAGTGACTGTGATCATCATGAGCAAGTTGAATAACAATATAAAAAGGAGGAGCTGGAAGGACCGTTATGCATCCAGTGAGTCTGAGGAGGTGCAAGGGACCACTACCACTAACATGAAAGGGCTTAGATGCCCTGGTTCCCCAGACCCAATGATGTCCAGTCCCCCTACATCACCCCTAGGGATCTTGCGGAAATTTGTCTGACAGTTGGAAGAAGAGGGTAGTAGCATGAGCAGGACAGGTCAGCTACCTGTGCCTGCTGCCAGTGCTGCACCTGCTACCAGTGCTGCACCTCTTCCCATTGTGTCTTGTAATTTTCCGTAGGGGGTAGGAGGAGAAGATGCCAATGTGACAGCAGGGGACACTTGCCATCCCCAAGCAGACCTGCCACTAGTACTACTACTAAGAAGGTCCAGCAGCTTGTACAGAGTGTTAGGAGTAAAGGAGGGGTCAAGGGAGCCCACATTCCCCTGAAACTGGGAGTCCCCTTTTCCCAGTCCCCATGGCAGTGTCCACATGGAACAGGTTCCTGAAGAAGCCAGAACTGGTGTCAAACAGCAATAATGCCACCAGCAGCACAGATCATCTGTCTATATATCTACTGCTTGTGTTGCCAGACTGCCTTCTTCAGGTCAACAAGAAATGGCAAGTGTTTCATTAGGGGACCCTCTGTCACATTTCACAACTCCTCCAATCGGTGAGACATCTGTAATAGAGCAGTGGCAGCAAGGAGGGACTAGTGATAGTGGTGATGATGATATTGGATAAGCTGGGGTAGAAGAGACATTAATGGCCTTTTTAGCCCAAACTGAGAAGGACTGGGAGACAGGAATGTGGTTAGGTATCACCAAAACCAGCAGTGAGCTATTGGAATTTGCGACATTTGCTACTACTCTAATTCCTTCTACTGCTGAGTTGAAAGGGCAGCAGGATGCTGAGGAGCAGGCTAGTGTTGCATAGATCACCGAGGACACAGTGGGAATGGGGTCAAGTGATGGAGGACTAGGACAGGTTCCACATGCCAGCAGCAATACTCCTGGTCCTAGCTGCAGTGCTGATTCTGAGGCAGTAGCAGCAACAGCAGCAACATCATCCTCTGCCCCAGCCAGTGAGGGGAATGTGGAGGAGAAGAAGAAAGAGGCCATTCTTCTGCACCTTTCCCCTCCCCACCGAGATCCTGGGTGTGGGACTAGTTTTCTCTTGGACCAGGCACAGTGCAGTCATCAGCGACCGCACTGTGCACAATTTGTGACAAGACAGTGAAAAGGGGAAGAACCTCCCTAATAACACACATGAAACGCAGGCACCATGAAACATGTTAAAGTCAAATATCCACCAAAGAAATCGGGCACCACTGTTGCTGTACTTCCTGACTCTCCCCAAGAGGCGAGTTGGAGATCATACAGGGGGAAGAATAGAGAAACCCAGCCAGAGGTGAAAGTTCGATGGTGAGTGAAACACCTGTCTTGCCATGACCTTCTTGCTCTATGGTAACTACACCTTTTGGCAATTTTCCTCATTCATCTTTACCTCCCCCACTGGTTGATAGCCATTCATTAGATGTCAGGATCTGGCAGCTGTGTCCTCCCATTTCACACTCTGTGGTGCACTGACCACACATGGCAATGTGGTGGTGGATAATCGCAAGAAGGGTATAAAACGGCATCTGAGGAAATTACATCCCACAGAATATGCAGCCGGTGGCAAGAAGGGTTCATCATTATTATTAAACTGTCTGCAAGTTGTCAGGTGTCCTTAGCAGGAAGTGGACAAGGGGCATAGCAGCAGTACTTGGTTTCTGGTAGGAGGATTTCACATTGGGGACCCTAAACATCATGGTGTTGGGTTACAGTTTTGCCAGGTGTTTGATATATATATATTCCCATTGTTCCCAGTCCTTCCCTTATTTATATCACACACACTGTGTACACTGTAGTTGATGATGAGTGGCACAGTTTCTGCTCTCAAGGGCAGTAGCATAACAAGAGGGGTCACACCTGTGACTGGGCCCATCACTCCAGGGGCCCGGCAGCCCCCTGCGAACACCCACCCGGCGCCACTGACATCTATTAAAAGTGATGTTCCTCGTTGCACTGAGTGCTGAGAGATGACATTGTCTCCCAGCACTGCGCATTAGAGGAGAGAGGTCCACGCGGGAGCGCTAGACCTACCATGCCGCTGAACCGCCAGGGTGGTAGGAGATGGACACTGGGGGCTATCTGGGAAGTTGGTGGCAATGTGGAGAGTTGGGGGCAATGTGAAGAGGAGGACATTGGGGGCAATGTGGAGAGTTGGGGGCAATATGGAGAGGAAAACATTGGAGGCAATGTGGAGAGCTGGAACAATGTAGTGAGGAGGACCTTGGGGGCAATGTGGAGAGGTGGATGTTGGGGGCATGTGGAGAGTTGGGGGCAATGTGGAGAGGTAAACATTGGGGGCAATGTGTAGAGTTGGAGGCAATGTGGAAAGGAGGACATTGGGGACAATACGGAGAGTTGGAGGCAATGTGGAGAGGAGGACATTGGGGGCAATGTGATCAGGGGGCCCATGGCAATTTTTGCACCAGGGCCCAGTGACTTCTAGTTACATCTCTGCTCAACGGAAAACATACATGATTGAAGGGGAGGGGTAGATGAAGAAGCATTATTGGCCAACTTCTTTTGTCCACATATACCTGAAGTGATGGGGGCTAGTTATGGTGCTGCTACTGCCTCAGGCGCATAACTGGAGCTAGTCGTGGCAAGTGGAACCATGATCATCCATGTTACTGCTGTTGTTGATTCCATTCCCTTTGAGATGCCTAATCATCCTGCTGTTTAAACAACAGCAGCAGCAGCAGCAAGAACACCTGGTGCATATTCCGCAGTTACACCAGGGCATTTGACAATGGCCACTAGCGAACACAACATGACCAGCTGGCAGTAGGCCAGAAAGGCATTTTTTTCCCTCAGGGCTTGTTCTTTAAAAAAAAAAAAAAAAAAACATAGGACTACAAAAAAAAACTGTTTTGTGGGGCTTGTTTATAACAAGCCTAATTCCTACAAATCAATGTTTCCTTAGGGCTTGTATCAAACAAGTCTAAGTCCTACAAATCAATGTTTCCTTGGGGCTTGGGCCTCTAACAACAAGTCTGTCCTACAAATCATCCTCTACAAAATAATCCTATTTAGCATTTTTTATTAACTGTCCCCCCAATACCAGTCAACAAACCCCTGTTCAATTGATTCTTTTTCCCAGAATCTACCCACCAAGACAGGCACCCTCCTAAGACCCCTTTTATACCATGTATTATCGAGGTTTTTTTTAACCCCTTAGTGACCGGCCGCGCACACGTGGCCGTTACTTAACGCTCGGCTAAGATTTAAAAAAAAAAAAAAAAATATTCTGGAGTCCCCGAATGGCGTGCAGCCGCCCGGGGACCCGGACTTCCGGGACGTACATGTACGTCCTCTGTCACTAAGTGACAGTTTTTGCGGGAAGTACATGTACGTCCATTGTTGGGAAGGGGTTAGTTGTATTTATTTTTTATTAACTGTCCCCTCAATCCCAGTAAACAACCCCCCAAAAAAACAAATTCTCTGTTCAACTGATTGTTTTCCCACACTCCATCAACACAGGCAACCTCATGCCCCTTTTATACTATGCCTTTGAGAAATAAAATAACATTTGCTTTGTATTGTGTGTAAATTCAATGTTCCCATTCATTTCAATGGAATGAGCTAGGTGAAAAAAGAGGAAAAACTGCACTTTTTCTGGGAAATTATTCACCAAGCTGGAAGTGCCATTATTTGCCGATTTTGGATTGAGGCAAAATTTTTCACCCATCCCTAAAAGGGACACCTACTATTAGCATAGGTGCTAGAGAGTTCTCCTGGTACTTATTATAACTGATCTGCCATTCTGGAGGTATAGATCATTGAGAATGAACTGAGCACAGTTGAACTGTAGCTTCAGAGCACATCAGGGCAGCAGATCAGTAATACTAAGTAACAGGGAGACTTCTTCCGCATCTATGCTGACAGCAAGTGTCAGAGGAAAGGAATATTGGGTAGTGATGAATCAAGTAAAAAGTACTGGGGGCGAAAGGTGGGAGGGAGAGGTATGAAGGTAAAACAACTTCAATCAATCAATCAATAATACTTATAATATTGATAATACTGTAAAAGAGTTACAACCTCTTACTAAATGGACCAGTGAACACTGTTAAGATACTAGAATAAAAATCAGACCTTAAAGGGATAGTAATGTTTCATAATAAAAGCAGCTCTAATTAATCATCATAGTATTTGGACTTTGGAGAGTGTTATTTCAGTTCTGTCAGAGTTGTAGTTCCAGAGTAATTCAATGACAAAGTGTCCCCCTCCCGCCCCTTTTACTGATGTAACACTGTTCAGCCACAGCAGAAGGGAGCTGCCCAGGTAGACTGCAGAGAGGGACAATCTTCAATTAAGATAAGGGAAAAACCTGAAAAGCTTGTCAAGGGGGGCAGGGATTTCATTGTTTTCATAGGAATAAGAGTGTCCCCTTCTGTTATCTGTCCAGTCTATAGACTGCATTCCACATCTGAGAAGAGATGGCTTACACTAGGTAAAAGGGACGAGAGGGGAAACTTTGCTTGTGAATATCTCCTAAACCATAAAGGATTGAGAGATAAGACTTATATCATTCTTCATGTTTTTTTAATGCCTACAAAATAAAATAAAGTTAAAATTAAGTATTACTATCCCTTTAAAAAATTGAAAGCACAAATTTGGCGCATTATTGTTCCTCTTTTAATAGAGGCCAATCCTTGATTCCACAGCAGTGGGAATCATCGGATCACCCTACACTTGAAGATTGGATTCATATTTCTGACTCTCTTGCCCTAATGGAGAGATGTCATGCAATCTCTACATCTACACAACCTCAACAACAGCACTTATGGTCTAAATGGTATTGCTCACGCTTGAAACATACTGGCCCTTTGAACCTTCATCCATATTTCGTTCATCTTAGGATATCATTGGAGCACCTTAAACTTACTTCTTCCAGTAATTTATAGCCTATTATTTTCATCTAGGGGCCTGCTGATCCTATTATTGCACTCCAGTTCTTATTATGGTCGATTTGTTCTAACTAGTGATGAGCGAGCGTGCTCGGCCGATGCTCGGATCGGCTCGAGCATCGCTCTGCTCGGCACATGGCGGTACTCGTCGAGTACCGCCATGTGCTCGCCCGACATGTTCGGGTGACGGGGATCTGTGCCGGAAGAGGCACAGATCCGAAGAAGCTCCGCTGGACCACCAGGGACTGGAGGTACGGGGGCATTGCGGAGATGAAGGGGGCATTGCGGAGATGAAGGGGGACATTGTGGAAGAGGGGCATAGACTCTATGCCCCTCTTCCACAATGTCCCCCTTCATCTCCGCTATGCCCGTCTTCCACAATGTGCCCCTTCATCTCCGCTATGCCCCTCTTCCACAATGTGCCCCTTCATCTCCGCTATGCCCCTCTTCCACAATGTCCCCCTTCATCTCCTCTATGGCATAGAGGAGATGAAGGGGGACATTGTGGAAGAGGGGCATAGCGGAGATGAAGGGGCACATTGTGGAAGAGGGGCATAGCGGAGATGAAGGGGCACATTGTGGAAGAGGGGCATAGCGGAGCTGAAGGGGGACATTGCGGAGCTGAAGGGGGCATTCGGAGATGAAGGGGGCATAGCGGAGATGAAGGGGGCATTGACCAGGCACCCTCCCCTCATCAGAGCAGGGGGTGCCTGGTGTTGCCCCATTCATTTCAATGGGGCTCGGGTGCTCGGCCGAGCACTCGAGCCTCAGGGGGTGCTCGGTCAGAGCACCCGAGCACCCGAGCATCGTGGTGCTCGCTCAACACTAGTTCTAACATTGCTTTTTGCCTTTTCTTGATCGTTATGGGTTGCCTCATGACCACGGACCCGAAGGAGCTTTCTTCTTTTAATCCCTCTTCATACCGCTCCCCTTTTTTTTCTCTTTTTTTCTCATTCCCTCGCATCCCTTCCCTAATACCCCATAGTTGATCTTCATATGATTCCCACTTGCAGCTTATTCTACTCATGTTTTAGGTTACTTTAGCTTCCAAGGTTCCTGTCCAATAGTCCTCGGGACACCACTGAGCTCTTTCTCATTATCCTCTATCATCATTGTGCCCCTCAAAATGTCAGGAAAATTTGACAAACTTATATGTTTCTTATGCCATATCTTTGTACCTTCACTGTTCCTGTTTTGTACAGGTTTGTATGTTATTGTATTCACTTACTTGTGGAACCATTCTTGTTATTTTGCAATTTTGCATACCTTTCAAGGTTTTGCTGACCTGCTCCCATTCTACCTATTAATTCTGCTGTCTGAGCTAATCTAGTGCTCTGCTATCCAATGCTGCTGTCGTCTGAGTTTTTGGCTCAGGCTGAATCAGCTGACCTCTCTGATTACTCACCTGACTGTTATCAGCCAACCCTCTTAGGGTTTTTATAGCAGCTTGGATCACTTACCCATTGTCCTTGTGTTTGTTTGCTGACTTGTTGCTGCTGGCTGCTGTGGATTTTCCTGTGCTCCTGTTTGCTGTGTTCCAGACCCCTTGGCTTGTTCAAGACATCGTGGACTTCTGTGCTTCTGACCCTTGGTTTGTTCCTGACTTCGCAAACTTCTGGTTTCCTGACTCCGGCTCGGCTGAATACCTGTCTTGGTTCCTGACTCTGGCATGTCTTTTGGTTTATGCTCTTGGATCATGCTTCTGTTTTTGTTGCACCAATAAAGGTGTATTGCATTTTACCTTTTTGTGTCCTGTCTGGTTCCTGGTCCCTAACAATACCATTCAAAAAATAATTTTATTAAATCTAAAAGAAAAAAAAACTGAAGGCACTTAAAAACTCAGACAATGCTCCAAAGGAATAGGTACTTAGCAGTCCATAAAGTAAAACAAAGTTCTTTGAAAATATAAAATCAAAACTCATCCTCATTTCTAATTATATATTATTTATATGTTACTTCCTAAAAGTGTTAGTATCTCTTACAGGCTTCGATTCAATTGTCCCCTTTCAATTTACTGCGTTAGCATGTGGGAAAATTTGCACCAAGTATTTTTTTGGCTCGGAGTCCCTTAACACATCTTTAAATTGCCAATGCATCAATTCAATGTGTATAAAAACCTAAGTCCCCATATCAATACATTCAAAGCAATCCCAAAATGTGTCAATGTTAGTAGAATTAACCCTATGAGCACCAGTGGGGTATGCTTACCCCAGTGGCACTCACAGGGTTAATCCAACTAAGTAACAGCCGTTGAAACAAAACACTTACCAGTAATCCTGATGTCCAGTGGCGTCCTCAGCATCCTGGTCAGCTACTGTCCATCTTCTTCTTCTCTCTTCCTTCCTCTCCATATTCTTTCTTCTTATGTTCTGTCTTCTTTCTTCTGTCTTCTATTCACGTACCTGTAAAAGAAAGAGAGATATTAATAATGTGCCATAATAAGAACTCACACATATGTGCATAGTTTAACAGCTTGTGTTCCAGAAGGTTACACAACGTATTGCAGAGCAATGCCTGGTGTACCTCTCTGGCACTTACAGGGTTAAACAATCCATAGATGTGCGAGTAAATATTGCACAAGATGTCCAAAGTTACAAACATATATTTCTATGTTTCCACTTTTAAGTATAATGTGCTGGATAATGTGATAATTAGACATATGGCACTTATTTTCTTTTCCGCAATATTTGCAGTGGCGGAGAAAGGTAAAGTGAGCATACCCCACCTGAAACTGCCTTTATATATGGGCAGTCTCTGTTCAAAATGACTCACAGCTATTGGCTGGGATGTGTGCTTATGCCCCAACCAGCCAATCAGCTTCAAGTACATCCTAGCCAATAGCTGTGAGTAATTTTGAACAGAGACTGCCCATATATAAAGGCTGTCTATGTTCAAAATTCCCTCACACTGGAACAGGCATCAGTCCATCAGGTAGTAAGGGATGGGGGCCTGCTCACTTTTCCTTTCTCGACCACTGCAAATAGTAGCAGGGAAGAAAATAGGGGCCAATAGTGTAACACTGTAATACTACAATACAAATTGTATTAGTGAATGGGTTACTCACTATTCTTCAGTGTCAGATCAGTGTATATATACTATCTGACTTCCAAGCATACAGAGATTATCAGCCCGTCTTTGTTCAGGATGTGTATGGTTGTGTCCTCAGATGGCTTCAGTCCTACTCCTTATATAAATAAAATAAGAGGGGCATATTCAAATTAAAGTTTATTATAAAAAACAACATTATAAAAGAATTAAACAGATTGACTTAACGCTTACGCTTTTCGCAGGACTAGACTGCTTTATCAAAGCTAAAAAAGTCAAAAAGCAAAGAACTGCTTTGATAAAGCAGTCTAGTCCTGCGAAATGTGTAGCGTTAAGTCAATCTGTTTAATACAATTTGTATTGTAGTATTACAGTGTTACACTACTGGGTGCCTTTTAGTTTGTTCTTGTTTCCATGTATTGCTGACGCAGAGGAGAGCAGGAATTTGTGAAGAAAGCAGCCCTATATGATTTGGGAACAGTATACCTGGCCACTGCGACTGGGAGCAGTATATACCCAGATGCCTGAATGTTGGCTCTGACATATGCTTAGAAACCAACAAGTCTTCTTGTGAGTATAACCCTTTGAGGGTTTTTTTTGGGAACGATATCTTCCTGATTGATATACACAGGGGTGCCTTCTGTGTATCGTCTCCTTCTCTTGCGTCTTTTGCAATATGTTATCACATTTTCTCCCACAGAATAATTTTTAATTATCCAGCACATAATACTTGGAAAAGAAAAATTTGAAAATATGTTTGTAACTTTGGGCATCTTTTACAATATTCACTCCTGTAATTGCCAGAGAGGTACACATCATATTGCTCTTCAATGCACTGAGTAACCCTCTGGCACTTAAGGGGTTAAACTATGCACATATATGTGGGTTATTATAATGGCTCATTATTAATATCTCACTTTCTTTTACTGGTATGTGAATAAGAGATGGAAGAAGTAGACAGCACAGAAGAAGAAAGAAGATGGAGAGGAAGAAGAGAGAAGAGGAGAGAAGATAAAAGAAGAACATGAGAGGAAATGGAAGAAGCCAGACAGTGAATGACAAGTAGGTGTAACACAGATCTGGGTTTTAGGCTAGTGTTAGGGCTAATATTGTGCCACTTTACTTTACAAGGGGACTGCAGGTCTAATAACCCAAGCTGAGCAAATGTGAGTGCATTTGTGATATTTTATTGAAATATTAGCATACTACTGTTAGATCTCTTTTGCTCTGTGCTTGCTTTGTGCACTCTTCATTTTCCCCTATTCAGTGCCCTTGATGTTACATGAAGACAGGACTTTGTAAATAAACAAATCAGAGTAAGTACAGTATTTGTAATTCAGCTAATATAAACCCCCATTGGTTCCTTATAGAACCGGTATGGTAGAAGTAAAGTGATATAGGTAGTACACTAAATATGCATACATTATTAGCTGATGGCCACTTAGTCCTGCCAGCGATTAGATGCTGCAAATAAAATCACAGTGTCACAGTGTCATATGCAATCTGAGTACATGATGGAACCATAGACAGATCTTGTAAAATCTTCCCTGAACTCTATATTGATCACAGGGAAGTTGAAGCATGCTTCATTATGAAAGGCAATTGTCACCCAAACTGAAAAACTTCATAGGGGAACCTTTTATACAGTGATGACTAGCACAGCAATTCTATCCGTGAGCTATTGTTGCCCATCAGGGTCTGAACTATCTATTTTTGTTCATGGTCTATTTTTGTGAGTTTGACATACAGTTGTGTATTGGAAGTAAGAGAATATTTTAGAGACGATTAATTATCACAGCACCAGCATCATAAGTGTCAGGAATAACAGCATCACCCAGTAAGGGGAATGCATGAATAGAAGTCTGAGCAAAAATATATGCAAAAAATTATTATCTTCACTATGCCTAACACCATTATTCAAAACTTTATATGTGACAAAATGGACACTTTTTACATTGATCTTGTTCGCCATGGGGTAGGTAGCATTGGAGCTTTTGGTTGTTTTAGGGACTAATGTTCAGAGCAAAATTCTTCCTTTTCCAAGGAATATTGTTCACGTAGAAGTTGTGCTATAGAAGGGTTGTGAGCCGAAATCTACTTATGCTTTTGTACAGAACCACAGGTACAGGAGCTTGATTAGTGAAGTATATATAGTTCATATAATTCTCTCCAGTTTTGTTTCATTGCCCTTAAGTATTTCTGGAAAAGGTTGCACAGGTTGAGTTGCTCGTGAAACCTAAAATCCCATCGAAGACACATTAGAGTACAGTCCGCTGTACACTGATAGGTTGATACATACAGTTGCCCCCCAACCCTAGTGACATCACAAAGGAAATCAGTCAGGCCAACTCTAGAACATTAACCATCTGAAGTACAATATGTTGTTTTTCCAAGAAAAATTGTTTCCCTTAGCCTGTCAAAAAGAAACATAAACATTATATAACTTAAGCAGGGGTGCCCAAATTTGGTTCTCAAAGACAACCAACAAACCAGGGTCAAATGAGCCACTGATTAACAAATCTCAGCTTAATCAAAATTGTTGTGTGTTATTGGCCTTTGAGAACTAAATTGGGGCACGTGTATTAGAGGAACAATTATGTTAAAATATGGCATGGTCTTATTTGAAAGGGCACATTGTAACATTCAGATATTTATGTTAACTTCTCCATGACTTAAAAAAATAAATATCTCACATCGCCTGTTTCAATTCTTAGCAGGTGAAGTTTTTTCCTGGTACTCCTCACTAAGGATGAACAAAACATTTTGCCTCAAAAGTGAAATGTGAAAAACTGCAATTAGAAACATATATGCATAGATTTTGTCAACAGAAAAGAACCATTTGCCCTTTCTATTCTACATGGTCCTACATACCTCAGAGCATAGACATGTCTATCCCATGCATTTTTGCATTCTCTGATAGTATTTGTCCCTACAACTTCTTTAGAAACATAGATTTTTGCAGATAATTTGCATGCATATGGCAATTTTTCTGCTATTTTGCCTTTTTCATTCCTTTGAAATCAATGACAATAATGTATTTTTCTCCACGTGGAGAGTTTCCCCATGCTAGCATGTGCTAACATAAAAGAGTGTGTCAGTTTACCTCATGTTATCAGTTTGTGCTTGGGAGAGAGACAGAGAGAAAGAGGGAAGTGGAATTTTGATACTAGAGGCAAACAGTTCATCAAAGAGAGGGAGTTGGAACTGGTTGGTATGAGTACTGCGGTAGCCACTGCCATTTGTTCTCTGGAGGGGGGGTTGAAGGGAAAAAGAAGAGTTTCAAAAAATTTACTGATAAGTGACAGTGACATCAGATATACAGGTTATCCAAGTTCCTACCTGAGCTGGCTGAGCATCTACAGAGACTTACACAAACGCTCACTCCTACATACACATGAACAAAGGGAAAAGCATACAATGAGGTGTAGAGGCAGACACACAGGAAAAGAGGGGGAGTTGGAGTGGCATGTGGATGAAGGAAGTGTGAGTGTGATTTCTTTGTAGTCATGCAGACAGTTTAACAAAAATAACTTTTAACTGATATGTGACGAAGACAGTCAGGAAAATTCTTGACATAAGCTGTGATTGAGACTAACAATGACAAATACTAGAGACAGAGACATACATCATACACTATAGAATGACAAAACGTCACCCCACATGCTAACAGCTCTGTCATGTACTTTACAATAAAGATCAACACTACTTTCCGCAGGGGAAAGTAGGAGGAGTGCATGAACATTAGTCATGTTGTTAACACAATAAATTTATATAGTTCTTCTATGTGCTGTCAACCCACATTTAATAAGTTCTTAGAAAGAAGTAAAAAATGTCACAAATATAATCCAAATATACACCCATATAATTTCAAATTTGGCACAACATTGGTGGTTGGCATGCTGCTCTAATCTTTTGTTGGAAACAGAGGTTTAAAAGAATTGATATCATAAGTTGCACCCCTCTGACATAACCCAAGCCACAGTTATTGTGGGTTGGTAACTGATACACGTGAAAACTAGCTATCTCCAAGGAACGCTCATTGCATCCGAAATGGTTGTTACAACATTCTTGCATAACTCTGCTCTAGGCCAAAATGATGACCCAACTGAGTACTGGCAGACAAAACAGTGTGTGTATATCAGCACTAATGTGTACTGCTGTGGAAACCCTTAGTTGACTACCAACAAGAGTGCAGAGGATTTTTAGTGCAGCTGGATATATTATTAATGACCATAGAATATGTCTATTCAGTAGCAATGTTGTTAAACGTACATTATTTTAAAGCTGAAGCAGCATCTAATACCATACGAGTATCATGTAGCAGAAGTGGAAAAAAACATAAGACAGGTGCATAAGGCCAGTGTAGTAGTAACAGCAGTACTGAGGAGAAGGAGGGACCTGCACAATTGGTAAATTAGAAGAATTGACAAGAGTGTGGCAGTTGCAGTTTAATGTTTATAAATGTAAAAAATTACACTTGGGATGTAAAAATCCAAAGGAAAAATATACTATTAAGGGTGCTGTGCTGTCAAGGGCAACAGAGGAAAGGGATTCGGGAGTAATTATTTCTAATGAATTAAAGGTAGGCAGGCAATGTAACAAAGCTGCGGAAAACGCAAGTAGGGTGCTAGTTTGTATAGGTAGCGGCATTAGAAGCAGAAAAAGGGAAGTGGTCATGCCACTCTACAGATCCCTGGTTAGACCTCACCTAGAGTATTGTGTAGAGTACTGGAGACCCATCTCAAGAAGTATATAGATACTCTAGATACTCTGGGCTACTAAAATGGTGACTGGTTTACAAGATAAGAAATATCAGGATAGACTAAAGGATCTGAACATGTATAGCTTGGAGGAGAGAAGAGAGAGAGGGGATATGATAAAAACATTGAAGTACATGAAGGGATTCAACAAAGGGCAGTAGGGAAGTATATTACAAAGGAGTCAAAATGTTAGGACAAGAGGCCATAGTCTAAAACTAGAGGGACACAGGTTTAGATGCAATGTAAGAAAGTTTTACTTCACTGAGAGGGTAGTAGATAAGTGAAATAGCCTACCGGCACAAGTGGCAGAAGTTAGTGCCCGGTTCAATATAAATATGCCTCCATTACAATATGTCAAACTTGCTCCATTATAATATGTCCAACTTGGTCAAATTACATATCCCAAAATGCAATAATAAAAAAGTACCTCAATTTTATTGACAGCAGAGACAGTAATGCATGGGGCAGCCCCCTGTTCTGTCCCTTATGGGCCGATGCCCGTTCCACACTGATGGAGCAAGTTGGACATATTATAATGGAGCAAGTTGGACATAATTTAATGGAGGCATATTTATATTGAACCAGGCACTAATACATCATTTAACCCTTTGAGGCCCAGACACTCAAGGGGTTAAACTATGTATTATTCTCCGCAATATTTCAGCAAATTTTTATTTATATTCTTATGTTTTTTTTTACAGCTAGAAGAAAGAAGGATGAAGAGAAGACAGAAGATACAAGGCAGAAGAAAGACAAGAAGGACAGAAGATGACCAGGATACTGACGACTCCGCTGGACATCAGGATTAATGGTAAATGTTACTTTTAATGGGATGTTGCTTTGTTATTTAGTCAGGTTAACCCTATGAATGTCGGCGGGGTAATTGTACCCCACTGGCCCTCATAGGGTTCATTCTACTTACAGTGAATGTGTTTTAGGCACTTTGGATGTATTGATGTGGGGCTTAGGTTTTCTTGCCTTTTAATCCCTTAACGACCGGCTGCGCGGGCGCGTTGAGGTCACTAAAGGACCATGGAACATTTTTTTTTTTATTCGGATTCCGGACTCCCCAAACGGCGTGCAGCTGCGGGGGGAGCCCGGAATTCCATGACAGTCATAGTAGGTCATGGGTAGTTAACTCAGATCTACCCATGACGTACTATGACCGTCAAGGGTCGTTAACAGGTTAATAGATGCATTAGCTGACTAAAGATCCAATAAAGGACTTTAGTAAAAAAAAAAAAAAAAAAAAAAAAACTGGCTCTTAAAATTTATGAGCTAAAGTGAGTCCCTTATCAGAACTTTAGGGCTAACGCAGTCCATTAAATGGCAACTTGTGGCGTTTTTTCTTTTCAATGGGCCAAAACACATCTAAATTGCTTGCCGAGCTTGAAAAAATGCTGTCAACATTTTTTTGTGTCAGCGACCTTTAAATCAAGTCCATAGAGCCTTATAAACAAATACAATTCTGCGGGGAGAGAAATTCTTGTTGCTTTCAATAGGGTTTCAACCCCTTAATCAGAGGCTTAACTAGAAGCCAACAGAAAAAGACAAAGAGGGCGCCCAATAGTGCCTTTTATCCTTATTGGGAAATCAGAAGAGTATATTAAATATTTATACTCACAATGATAGTGGCTGTGGACAGATTTCCATCCCACCACAGCAAATCCAACATGCAGAGAGTATTCCCCTGTCTCTGCTCAGGGAACCGGATACTGGATAGGTTGATGTCAAAACGCTGCTTCTTAGTTGTTCAATCTTATATTTTTATTTAAAAATTATATCCAACAATAGGACTATATAAAATTAAAATCCCATTATATATAAAACAAATATTCAATAAGCTTAAAATAACGTTTTTTGATGAACTTATCAAATTTAAACATTTGGGGGAATATGGGAGATTGGAGGAGCAGATAAACAATAATGTTTCTAAATATCAGAGTGAAATTGTGGAGAGAAAAAAGAAAAAATTATCAAGGGATGAGGTGGATTATACAAATAAGTGTGTTAGAAATTGGTCAAGACATTTGAATCCAAATAAGAAAAATTCTGGTGGCCTAGTTTCACGTGATAACACAAAACAAACTCTTGATAGAGGCAATAGATATATATATAAAGAAAAGAAAAATATATCTAAACGGACAGAGAGTTCGAAGAACAAAGAGTCGGATTCTAATTCTAAATCAAATTGTGAGGGGGAAAGCATTAAACCTCAAAATAAAAAAGTGACTAATAAGAAAGATGGTAGAGTTGTAAATGTTGTTTCTGATGAGTTGATAGATCTTAGCTCCAGTTATTTGGATCCAGAAGAGGGTACTTCAGCAGGACCTTATAAAGCAACGAAAGAGACAACAACTAGTGTGGTTCCTTTTTTGGGGACCCGGTGTTTAAATTCACCGGGTCCATGGTGGCGACACCAGAATCGTTTTCTACCTCTCAGGGAGGAAAGCATTTCCAAAAGAGGAAACACAGAGGAAGAAGAGGTAGAGGTCTCTCAGCCAAAAAAAACCAAAACAGATCAAAATTGAGTAGTATATTCAATTTGTCGAGTTATTCATTGACACCAGCTGAATCTAGAGTTTTAGAAAAAGGGTTGTCTTTTTGTCCTACTTCAAATCCTAATATGTATGATTTGTTTGTTGATCTACAACGGTTTATACGGAAGTTATCTCTAAAACGATATTTTGCTTGTAAAAATTTGAAAGAAAGACACCATACCCCTATTGTGATGGATCGGGATTTTATGGATGAAAATGGTGAGGTCATCATTCCTTTTGTAGATGACATCGCTAGTTTCGTCTTGGAGAAGCCTGTTCCTTCTGGTTTGAAACCACAATCTACATTTTTTCCAATTGAATATAAAGGGGAATATGTTAATGTTTTCCAGACAGTGGTGATGGATGATTTTAGAAAGATGAGTATTAAGAAGCATGTCAATCAAAATAATTTGACTAGAGAAGAAAGACAAGCAATTAGAAGTTTAAAAGAGAATCCACAAATCATAATCAAGTCTGCAGACAAAGGGGGAGGGGTGGTGATCCAAGATCGTGAGGATTACCTCAAGGAGGCATATAATATTTTGTCGAATAGAGTCTATTATGGACCTTTGAGTAAAGACCCTACTTCTGAGTTTTCAGTGGAATTGAGAGAGTTGTTGGACAATGCAGTTGAGGGGGGCCTACTTGGGGTTTCGGAGAGAGACTTTATCTTTCAGTCTGATCCTCAGATGGCTATTTATTACCATCTTCCGAAGATACATAAGTCTCTCTCCGAACCCCCAGGCCGACCTATTATTTCTGGAATAGGGTCACTTACTGCGAATCTTTCGGCTTATGTCGATTTTCATCTTCAGAGGAGGGTTTTAGGGTTGAGGTCATACCTCCGTGATACTTCACATGTTCTGTCTCTTATGGAAAATTTTAAGTGGGAGGAGGATTTCCACTGGGTTACTTTAGATGTGGTTAGTCTGTATTCTAATATACCACATCAGGGAGGAATGGAGGCAGCTAGATTTTTTCTGATGGAGGATCCCCTTATGCCATCCACTCAGGTGGATTTTATAGTTCGGGCCATCGATTTCACCCTTTCACACAACTATTTTGAATTGAACAATCAAATTTACCTTCAAGTTAAGGGTACTACGATGGGCACCAAGTTCGCGCCAAGTTATGCAAATCTCTTTATGGGATATTTAGAACATCTTAAGATCCATCAGGATTGTCCCTTTGGCGCGAACTTGGTGCTATATCGCAGATTTATAGATGATATTATAGTTGTGTGGAAGGGTGATAGAGATGATATAGGAAAATTTGTCACCTATATGAATGATAACCCATGGGAGATGAAATTTACTTGTACGATTGGATCTAACGTTGTACATTTTTTAGATTTGGAACTTATAGGTATACCTTCCAAATTGGTTTGTACACGTACACACTTTAAAACAGTTGATTCGAATAGTTTTTTAGACTTCCAGAGTTGTCATTTTAGACCTTGGCTTAGAAATATACCATACAGCCAGTTCCGACGCATTCGGAGAAATTGTACCACTCTGGAGGACTATGAAGCACAATCGGATGTTTTGAAGATGAGATTTTTGGAAAAGAATTATCCTCGTCAATTGGTGGAGGATTCTTTCTCGAGGGCAAAAAATTTTAATATCCGATCTAAGAGTGTGAAGAAACAAAATAAATATATGGGTTTTCCAAATTTCATTACTAATTATAATTCACAAGGGAAAGAAATTAGAAATATAATGTCTAAACATTGGACCATTTTGAAGAGTGATGTCTTTTTAAAATATATCATTCCTGGAACACCTAAAGTGACTTTCAGGAGATCTAGAACTATAAAAAATATGGTAGCACCTAGTAGATTTAAGGATAATGGTAGAGAGCATGGCTCCTTGAAAGGCTTTATGGGTGGATTAAACTCGATAAATGTAGGGGCATATAAATGTTTATCTAACCGTTGTTTAACATGCCCATTTATTGTTAATAAAGTAAAAAACTTTAGCTCGGTGGTTACGGGAGAAACATTTGAGATTACTACTCTTATGACATGTGCTTCACGTTATGTAGTCTATCTCTTGTCTTGTGAGTGTAATTTACAATATGTTGGACGTACTACACAGTGTCTCAGGACAAGATTTGGACAACATAGAAGCAATATAAAGAGGAAATTTTTGCTACATAGTGTTTCCCGTCACTTTACCGAAAAACATAATGGTGATTTAAAAGGTTTAAAAATTATTCCCATAGAATGGGTTAGTCCCACTGTTAAACCAAGTAGATTGAAGAGACTCATCATGCGTGAGTCTTATTGGATCTATAGATTAGAAACATTGAGCCCCAAAGGTTTAAATGAAAGTATTGAGATGTCATGGTAATTAAGTTTATTGTGGTAATATATATGGTTTTTGAAATAGGTGTTCATCTATATGGGTAATCACTTACTATGGCACATGTTTGATAATTACAAGTAGGTAGGATCAGGAGATTCTTGTATATAAAGAATAGAAATAGATATACTTTTATTATTTTTAATTACATATATGGTACAGGGTATGGGTTAGAATCTACAAGTTAGTTTCGTAGTTCAAATATGAATATTGAGACGTTACGGCTATTATGGGAATTAAGGTAGTATATATTCATTAAGTAGTATATTTATTCTACATAGGTGTATTTCACATAATTATTCACATGGGTCTATCACTCAAGTAGTATGTTTCTTAGAGTATTGATCTAGCTATTCACTAGTTTTGTATAATTTTACATAGGTAGGATCATTTTAGATACTAATATAGTATTTTGGTTATAATTTTTGACATTTATATAATATCACCAATATGGGTAACATTTGGGTTTAATTTAATGAGTTACCATGGCTGGAGTTTGAGATGTCTTGGATGGGTGGTTGGAGGAGTGTAAGGCTGTGTGATGAGAGAGTGTGTAGGGTTTGAAAATTGGGTTACGTCTGTGAGGGGTTGAGTGAATTTGAAGCGTGCAGGTTCGGTAGTTGGATGGTGGGGTTATTGTTGAGGACATATGTTGGATGCGGAGGAGGAGTTTTAGTGAGGGTGTGAGAAGAGTGTGTGGGATGGATTAATGTTGTGTAGGTTTTAGGGTATGAGGTGTGCGTCTTTATGTTGTGTTCATGTGTGTGGTGTAGTTGTTGGGCCGTGCGGCTCTATGTTACGTATGAGTATGGTGTTTGGAGATCGGGTTGCACTGTATGGATGCGAGATGGGTCTGAGTCGCACATGCGTGGTGGCTCTGGAGGTTTTTTTACACTGCGCATGTGTGGGATTGATTCTGCTGCGCAGAACCCGGATGTGTGCCATTGATTCTGCTGCGCAGAACCCGGATGTGTGCCGTGTGAGTACACATAGGGGATCATTGGATGGATGAGCTCTATGGTGTGGAGGAATTTCACTGCGCATGACCCGAATGCATGTCGGAGGTGTAGTATAACATCCGGGGTCATTGAGTTGATTTAGCTATCATTTCGGCATCCATTATGGGATGTTTGACATGGATTTGTTTTACTTCCGGGTTACAACGGCTGAGTTGTAATGAGTGAGTACTATTGCACTTCTGAATTAACAATATAATTGCATTTATTTTTTAAGTTGGAGGGATAATTATATTTCTTGCCTCTACAATTATCAGTAGATAAATAGTTAAATTTAAATTGGTTTTCAAGTTGTGTTGACATGTGATGACCATCTAGAAAAGGAATCAAATGTCTTTGACCAATAGATTTGAATTATGAGTACCAATGGGGAATGATGAAAGGGTATTTAATTAAGGATAGATGTACAGCTGCTTTTTTTGATTGAATTTAGGCTTTATTCAAGTCTGATGAAGTGGTCTGTGAACCACGAAATGTTATTTTAAGCCTATTGAATATTTGTTTTATATATAATGGGATTTTAATTTTATATAGTCCTATTGTTGGATATAATTTTTAAATAAAAATATAAGATTGAACAACTAAGAAGCAGCGTTTTGACATCAACCTATCCAGTATCCGGTTCCCTGAGCAGAGACAGGGGAATACTCTCTGCATGTTGGATTTGCTGTGGTGGGATGGAAATCTGTCCACAGCCACTATCATTGTGAGTATAAATATTTAATATACTCTTCTGATTTCCCAATAAGGATAAAAGGCACTATTGGGCGCCCTCTTTGTCTTTTTCTGTTGCATGTATTACATACTCTTGGAGTGGTTTTGAGGAGCAGCCCTGTAGAAGAATTCCTGTACTGCTGTAAGGGGGACAGCGTGAGAAATATCCCTCAAGCTTGTATGTCAACCAACATATAAGTGTTGTGTTGACCTCTCTCTATTGTGAGTATATCTGATAAGGGAAAGTGAGGGCTGATCCCAGAAGTTTTCTGCACTAGGAGCGCCTTCTGTTTTTTTGTCTTTTAACTAGAAGCCGCCAGACCCTGGTGCAAAAGTTGCCATGGGCCCCCCTGACCACATTGGCCCCCCCAACCACATTGCCCCCCTCATTAGCCATCTCCACATTCAATATCTCCATATTGCCCCCCAATATCTCCCCATTGTCCATAATATCTCCACATTGCCTATAATATCTCTTAACATCGCCCCCACTATTTCCACATTGTCCCCCAGTATCTCCACATTGCCCATAACATATCCACATTGCCTCCCAATAGCTCCACATTGCCCATAATATCTCTACATTGCCTATAATATCTCTTCACATCGCCCCTATTATCTCCACATCACCCCCACTATTTCCAAATTGTCCCCCAGTATCTCCACATTGCCCATAATATATCCATATTGCCTACGTTTCCTACCTCCCTGGTGTTTCAGTGGCATGACAGGAGAGGTCTGTGCCTCCTTCTGCACAGACCTCTATGCGGTTGTAGCTCCCGCACGGTCTTCTATTCAGTAATGCAGAGAACTGGGAGATGGTCATGACGAGGGAGCTCAGCTGGCACACATGTTGCAGGCGCATGGCTGGCGGGTCCCAAGGTGCGACCCCTTCGACCCCTATTGTTACGCAACTGCACTTGATTGATATTGAGGTCTACAATGCACTGCATTCAATGGAGTAAAAAGGCCCATTTAAATCAATGGAAATATGGGGAACTTTTATTTCTCTGCTATGATACAATTGGTTCCCCCATAATTTCTACTCTTTTTTCTTTGTCATTACAAACCATGGGGGATTATGCAGACAAAGAAATGAGGAACAATTCTCGAGTAAACCATTTGCACCACAGGGAAAAAAATAACATGTTCCTGAATAACCGATGCATTGCATTGGCGACATCTCTAGCATTTAACCCCTTCCCAACAATGGACGTACATGTACGTCCCACAGGAACTGTCACTTAGTGACAGAGGATGTACATGTACGTCCCAGAAGTCCGGGTCACTTCGCGGCTGCATGCCGTTCAGGGACAATGGATTACTTTGGCGGAAAAAAAAATGTCCTAGCCGGGCGTTAAGTGATGGCCGCGTGTGCATGTGCGGTCACTAAGAGGTTAATAGGTTAAACTCCCCATATATAAATCAGTGACCACTTATATTTCTCCACTACAGTGTAGATGGTTTGTTTCCAAATATCACCTCTATACTATTGTGGATAAGATTCAAGATATTGTATCGTGGTATAAAAATATTGACAAATAATACAGCAAGCTGTGGTTTAGCACAAAGGTTAAACATTCCCTATGAATATGTGTCCTTCATGTCTTCATACAGCAGTCAAGTATATCTACTAAAGGGATGGCAATACTTAAAATGTAAAAAAAAAAATATATTGTAGGGTTTATCCCCCTGAGTAAAACAAGGGTACTCCCACTGCTGAGAGATATATTTTTTTTAATTTATAACAGCTCCAACTTGAATTTTTTAGGCGCAATTTCACAATGGCCTGAAAATTTACAGTGGCACTGTTGCTACACTATCCTATGGACTGCTCTGGTCTGTAGACCATAAATCTCCATAGGATGGTGTAGCAACAGCGCCACTGTCCATTTTCAGGCCACTGTGATATTGCACCTAAAAAATTCAAGTTTGAGCTGTTATAATTTTTTAATAAAATATCTCAGCTTTGGGAGTTCCCTTGTTTTATTCGAGGACATAAACCCTACAACATATATTTTTTTACATCCCTTTAATGTATGTTTGCCTTTAGTCCAAGCCCCTCTCCTCACAACAAATATGAGGCTTTCAACTGTCCTGAATCGGTTGTAAGGGTCATTTGCCTTCATCAGATTATTAAATGAAACAGCTAGCAGTAAACTACAACAGATCTCAAATACATAGAAATAAGTGACTATTATTTGAGACACACCTACCCAAGTAAGCCTTTCTATTAAAATAAATAAAGAGGGGCTGTTACCTTGCACATTTTTAACTCAGTGGAAGCATCCATCTTGACAGGATCTGAATGACTGTCAGTTGATCAGTTAATGCAAATGAGCTCATACTGGCTGGCAGGGAGTGGCAGATGGGAGGCAAAGCAGTGTGAAATGTTAGTATCTGACATACCTTGACAAATAAATAAGCTAAATATTTTTTTAAAAAAATACTGTCTTAAAAATGGGTAAAAATTAACCTGATCCACTGTCTCTGAGTCATTTAATCCTAGGGCAAGTTCCCCTTTCATTTTCCTTTAAGAAGATGTGCCTTAACCCTAGGATGCCTAGAACTTTTCCAATGTATTGTGAAACAACGCATGGGAGATGTCCTTAGCATTAGATAGTTTAACCCTTTGAGAGCCAGAAATGTTTCCGATGCATTGCACTCTGGCACTCAAGGGGTTAAAAATACCATTTGCCCAAGTCCATAGCTCTCTTTGTAATATTGAAATCAGCTTTAGTTTAAAAAAAATTCCATTATAAATATGTGTAAGTATAACCTAGTCCTAACCCAAGGACAGCAATAATATGTGCAAGTTCACGTATAACATTAGAAAAGAAGTAGAAGCAATATTTTTTTTTTCCAGACGAGTTGTTTAACAAAACAGCCCCTAACAATGCAGGGATTAATACACATTTCTTAACGTTTTTCCTAATCTAAACCTCCGCAAACCTAAAATATATTTTGCATCTATATTCTATTGGCTTTAATAACTAAGGGAGGATTTCACAATGAAACCAGGACAAACTGTAAAATATGATGCAAATATTTTAGGGATTAAATGAGGGCAGCTGATGTTTCAAAGCAGTTGTTGAGAAAAATACAGAAAGGAATTCTTAAAATATCCCCTTTTGAATTTGTTTCCTTATAAATTATGTCCTTGATTATTATTTCTGCTGGAGCAAACAGTAGCCTTTTTATACACTATTTAAAAATGTAAAAGAAACGATTAGGATTAAAAAATGAAGGTTTGGTCAATGTGAGTTCTTAGAAGGGCTTTTAAATTGACTATAGTATATTCTAATGATGATTACTTTAAACACAATATTTGCTAAAAGACTGTCCACTTCAGCCCTCTGGTGTACAGCAAAGGATTCTGGGAGTTTTACAGTGACTGCCAATCACATTTAATTTGTAAGCTTTCACTGATGGAATGGGATCCCTTAGAGTCAAAAGACGGACATCAATCATTATTCTGCCTGCCCCCCCCCCTTCCTCCTCCCACCCAACTTCTATCCATAAACCCATCTTTTGTAAAAGAATGAGCTTTCTCTGTCACAAATGAAGAAATTAAGCTGGGGTCTTAAGGAATTCTGCACCAAACGTAAATTCTGCCTCACACAAACTCCGCATCTGGGAAGCATCTTTAAGCTGCAGGATAAATGTGGTTGAAAAACCTGGAGGTTGAAGATTCTGGGATTTGCAAATCTCATTTGTAGTAAAATTGCTTATCAACCCCTCCAGCTCAGGAGAGGCTGGTGACATGCTGTTTTCCCAAGTCCTCTCTGGTGCCGAATCGGTTAAACAGAAAATACACTTTTATATGCTTCTATTATGCAGTTCACACAGGATACATGGGCTTAAGGGTGTCAGTCACAGATAATATATTACAAGAAAAACCTATGTACTTTCTAACTAAGAATACAATTACTTATGCTAGGCACAGTAGTGAAAGTGTGAGGTAGGAGGCACTTTTTTCTGTTTTCTCACCCACAGTTCTGCTGCTTTCCTAACTGACAAATGTACTGCACCACATTGTTAATCCTTCCAGTGCCAGATAGGTATGCAATACATCGCAAAGCAACACGTTTCACACCCTTCTGGCACTCAAAGGGCTAATAGGATGTTAATTTTTTTTTTCTTAGCCGTTTATGTCCCAATTTAAAAAAAAATAAATAAAAAGCAATTCTGTGGCAAACCAACTTAATCAAAGGAAATAATAAAACATTCCAACTGATTCAACTATTTTTTTTCTTTTTTTTTGGTTATTTTGAAAGCAGTTTTCAAGGTCAGCAATATGTTGTATAAACTGTGTATGTCATTCTTGTCTTATTGTCCTTAACTGACACTTAACTATTTCAGTGCTAGGGAAGGTGAGCACTGGGCAAGGCATTGCTGTGCAGTGTCAGTGCACGAGGGAGGTTATGTAAGGCTATGAAAGGAAGTGTCTGTGCATCATTCCTTAATTAGCATAATGTATGAATCTGAATATCTCAAAAACTAGTTGTCTAAATAAAAAATGCCTAATAGAACATATAGGTGATTCTGAAAGGTCTTTCAGAGTCATCAAGTTGATTTTAGGTGATGGGGTCCCTTTAATGACTACAATGCTATAGAGGTCTCCATCACATAGCTTTGAGGTGTTGGAGACATCTAGCATTCAATGTTTAAAATATTAAAATCCCCATTTAAGTCAAGAGAAATATTTATTTGTCTCCATGAGACTGCTGGTTTGCTCCAGAATAACTTGTTTTATTTTGTACGTAGGGCCCATAGGATCTCCATGAAATGTGTGTGTGAGTGTGTCATTCTAGTGCAATCATTTGTTACTGTGTTATAGTTTCCTTGTTCTATTCCCTGCATTATATGATAGTGCGGTGGTGGCGAACCTATGGCACATTTGCCACCACTGACAAGTAGAGGCCTTTATGGCAGCATGCGGCCAAGCTGGCTGCTTCACTCCATCTCCATCTTGTTGGCAGATTGGAAGGCTGTTTTATTTAATAATGTGCAAAATAAATTAATCCTGACAGGAACAGAGGGATGATCAAAGAGTTAATATCTCACTATACTGTCAGGTGGCTGAGAGAAAAGCCCCACACACCTCATTGTTTAGATTATGCTGTGACACCCCTGTGCCACCACTCGGAATTCAATAGCTTAAATTTTCTGTAGCCTTTAGGCACCTGCAACACCCTGTTATTTTCTCAGTGGTCATTGAGAAGCTGAGCCGTGAGGATGAGGCAGCAGTCAAAGAGCACAATAACAGCAGGCAAGTCAGCACATACATATTGTATTTATGTGAATAAAGGGCAGGTGATGGCAGTGCTTAGCTTGACAGTCAGTATGAACTGTAGACAAGACTCAGGTGAGAGGCACATTCTTTCAAGGATGGGTAACCTGAAGCACTGCAGCTGTTCAGGACAACACTTCCCATCATCTACAGCCAACTAATAGTTGGCTGAGGAGGATGGAAGTTGTGGCCCTGAACCGCTGAGGTTGTGCATGCATACTAGAAACCAGCCCAGCAGTAGTGGTTCCCATCTTCTATTTGAACTTTACTGACCCTGGTAGTGACAAAAGTTTGCTTATCATGCAACAGTAGATTCTTCTCTTCAGGGCATTGTGTCAGGAGGTACAATGGAGGTTATGTATGCATCATACAGTGTGTCAGATGTCCAACCCATTGCACAAATCTCTAGCAACCAAATGTTTAATATAATAAATAAAATAGAATAATAATTTTTGAATCGGAGAGAGTGAGAAATGATTTCTCACTTGCCATGGCAAAAATCCTCTCATCATCAAAAGTCTCTGATGCAACATCAAAAGCCCCTATCAGCGTAACACATCTCCCTGCAAACCAAGAGCCCCCACCACATCATGTCACCCAAGTAGCAGCAATAAAAATGCTTGCAGCTTCAAAAGCTCCACCAAATAAAAACCCCACTGGGTGGGAATAATTTTCTACCACCAGATATTTTTTTACACATATTTAACCCAGCAGGCAGCATTGTGTCAAAAGGCACCTTCTCTGTTAGCTCCTTCCCCTTTTCTTTGTTCTCCCCCTTTACCCGTCCTGTCCCACCTTTGCCTTTTCTCACCCTCCCTTTTGCCGTCTGTCTTTCCACATAAAAAATATAATTAGAGTAGTGATACCGCAGAGCTTGTAATTCTCTGATTACCCATTGGTAGACATAGAATTCTGTGGTGTCACTAGTGTGTAGGGTCAGTTATAAGCTCAGTTGTATTACTAGTGTTGCTTTATTTCAATTGTAGGCTCTTTAGGTTCACTGATGTACCTTAATTTCAGTTGTAAGCTCCTTGTGATCAATAGTGTTCTTCAATAAAATTGTAAGCTCTGTGGTATCACTATTGTAGCTTCCAGTTCCATTATAAACTTGTATCACTAGTGTAGCTCCATTTCATTGTCAAGCTCTGTAGTATCACAAGTGTAGCTCCATTTCAATGTGAAAGTGGATGTATCACCTTATAAAAAATTTTTACCATAGCTTTTGTTAATAAAGTAGTCATAGGAAATCTGTTTTTTTATGTAAGTACTTTAAAAGATATATTATGAAGATATATTGTGTTCTGTGCTGTTCAATTCCACATAACGTGCACAGCACAGCTCTTCTTCTCCTCCCATCTCCCTCCCAGCTGCCCCAGGGAGCACGTTCACGCTTCCCTTCGGTGTGCTGTGAATGGTTTCTATCATTATATCAAGCTCTGGTTAGCATTATACTGAGGTTGCCACAGTATAATGCTAATCGGAACTTGATATAAAGATGGAAGCCGTTCACAGTACACCGAAGGGAAGCATCACAAGTGTAGCTCCATTTTAATGTGAAAGTGGATGTATCACCTTACAAATTTTTTTACCATAGCTTTTGTTAATAAAGTAGTCATAGGAAGGCTGTTTTTTATGTAAGTACTTTAAAAGATATATTATGAAGATATATTGTGTTCTGTGCTGCTCCCTGGGGCAGCTGGGAGGGAGGTGGGAGGAGAAGAAGAGCTGTGCTGTGCACGTTATGTGGAATTGAACAGCACAGAACACAATATATCTTCATAATATATCTTTTAAAGTACTTACATAAAAAACAGCCTTCCTATGACTACTTTATTAACAAAAGCTATGGTAAAAAAATTTGTAAGGTGATACATCCACTTTCACATTAAAATGGAGCTACACTTGTGATGCTTCCCTTCGGTGTACTGTGAACGGCTTCCATCTTTATATCAAGTTCCGGTTAGCATTATACTGTGGCAACCTAAGTATAATGCTAACCAGAGCTTGATATAATGATAGAAACCATTCACAGCACACGGAAGGGAAGCGTGAACGTGCTCCCTGGGGCAGCTGGGAGGGAGGTGGGAGGAGAAGAAGAGCTGTGCTGTGCACATTATGTGGAATTGAACAGCACAGAACACAATATATCTTCATAATATATCTTTTAAAGTACTTACATAAAAAACAGCCTTCCTATGACTACTTTATTAACAAAAGCTATGGTAAAAAAATTTGTAAGGTGATACATCCACTTTAAGCTCTGTGGCATCACTAAAGAAGCACCATTTCAACTGTAAGCTATGTGGTATCACTATTGTAACAACATTTCAACTGTAAACTATGTGGCATTACCAGTCTAGTTACATTTCAATTGTAAGATCTGTGGTATCACAAGGGTAGCACAATGTCAGTTGTAAGCTTTGAGGTATCACTCTCCTTGCTTCACAACACTGATGCCAGTTCTAAGAAGTTTGTTTTGTGTGTTTTTAGTTCTTACAATTTACATCTGTCTGGTAACATAAAGGGAACAAATGTACATAACTGTCATTTTACATATGTATTCACCCCAAAAACCTCCTTTACATGGTACATTTTCATTTACTGTTTCATATACTTTTTTGTTGCGCCCAAAAACATTTGACTTCACCATGATAGAGATAGTTTTGCACACGGTGCTGATATATAAACTAAATGGCACAACACATACCCTCACCTATGTATACATATCTATAAATATATACAGTAACAGGCTATCACATTTAATTTGTAAGCTTGCCGTGATGGAACGGATTCTTTATACCCACACTGACTCTCAACTCTAGTCCTCGAGGCACAACAGCAAGTGAGGTTTTCAGGATATACCTGATTAAGCAGTGGTGGATTAATCACAATCACTGAGCTACTGATTACACACCTGTGATCCAGCAGGGGCATCTTGAAAACAAGTATTGTTGGTATGCCCTGAGGACTGTCATTGAGACTCATGCTACTCAGGGACCAAATACCCTTTTAAATCAGAGACACATAAAAACACACACTGTAGGGTTGCAGTGATCCCTGTGCGGTCCTGCAAAATGATATTTTCATACATGCCCTTGATTTAAAGGGATATGTAGTTACCTTTTCACACGCACTCATATATAGGTAGACAGAGCCAGTGCAAGGTTATTTGGCATCCTAGATGAACCTTAAAGCTGGTGCCCCAAACACACACTCCAAAAAAAAAAAAAATATAATAATAAATAAAAAAAAAAAAAAAAATATATATATATATATATATATATATATAAAATCTCTGTTATAGGCCAGCCCTTTTTAACCCTCTGAGTGGCCTTTTCATGAGCGCACCTTATTTACAGTGATTTGTCATCATCTTAGTCAATCACATTGCTCTGAAATGGACCCCCTGTGGCACTCAAAGGGTGAATGAGCTTTCAGAAAGAAATTGCATTTTTGTATGACTAACATTCATTGGTATCATTTTTATTTGAAAGATGAGGATGAGTGAAATTGGGAGAAAGAGGTAGGGGGTCTGTGTCTATAGATATGGCCCTGCTGCCAGTCCCCTAATTCTGTCATCTTGGTAGGCTGCCTTGTTTGTCTAATGCTTTCTCAGACCCTGCAGGTATTGAATTTTGTATCTTTCTATAGATTATACAAGTATCCCAGAACAATTATCACTAAGTTGATCAGACGTAGTCTTCAAAGCACCACACATTAAACCTTTGAGTGCCAGAGGGATAAGCAATGTATTGCTCACTCCTGGCACTCAAAAAGTTAAATGTTCATTCTGTAAGGCTGTAAAAGTATCGATACAGCCCTGCAGTATGTATATTGCATTTAGGGGATACCTGGTCGCTTTAATTAGGAGTCAAACTTAGTGGTCTTTATTACGAAAATCTCATCCACTTAATACTTTCAATTGATTGCACTTTTTCAATAAAGTATTATAGGAGACTACTTTACAATTGCTTTCTGGAGCTACTTTGTACCTTATGTACATTTCAAATATAATAATTAATAAGTATGAACCCCATCACCTGAAGTAACCCATTACCCAGGGTTAATTAATTGTTGAAGCTCCAGATTTTGGTCACTAGAACTCCCATCATCCCCAACAGCAAATGTTTGATTGAGGATGATGGGAGCTGAAGTCTCCAACAGCTGGAGGTCCAACAATTGACTACCCTTGCATTAATCACTTCTACTGACAGTGAGGACTCCAAGGGGTTGAAAAAAGTTGCCGTCTCACCTCTTTAACCCTTTGAGTGCCAGAGGGGCACCCAATTCATTGCAGAGCAATGTGTTGGGTAACCCTCTGGCACTCAAAGGGTTACAACCAAACAGCTATGGAGAAAGCATTCTGCAGGGCTGCGTGTAAGCCACTGCAAGCCTGTAGTAATCACTGCAGCTTTACAGAGTGTGTTTCTCTTATGTGTTTGGTTTTAAAGGGATGAGGTGATATTAAGGGTGAGAAGAAAAGAAGTAAACATGAGGTGCAATTCTGGAGCAAACCAACTGCACCATAGGGGATGAATGAAAATTGATTTAAATGGGGATTTTGGGCTGGATTCAAATGCAGGAGATAAATGTTACCTACCGTTTTCCTATTGAAGTCTATGGGGATACCTGGAGAGAAAAGCAGATATAAAATTAGCACCTGCATTTGAATCCAGCCCTTTATCCTCCAGAGTGCTAGAGAGGCCTCCAGTGCATTTGAGACCTCTCTAGCAATCAAGGGGTTAAAAGCCCAATATAAATCAATTGACGTTTTAACAATATGTATTTGTCCTCTATGATGCGGTTGGTTTGCCTCAGAATTGTGCCTCTAGAGAAGTTGTGAAGTAAATTAACTTCACTGTAGGCTAGTGGAAATCACCATTTTTAAAATTCCTACTTGAAATTCATTGGATCATTCTCTAATCTTCAAGGGGTTAAAACCTCCATTTGAATAAGAGGGATTTTCTATTTGTTCCCTAAGGTGTAGCTAATGTGACCAGATATCCCTTTAAATCAAGGACTTTTATTAAATCTTCATGCTGAAGGACTGCCCACAAATCAGTGCAACCCTGCAGCATTTGTGTTTTATAAGTACCCCTGTTTTAACCCTTTGAGCACCAGAAGGGTATGCAACACAGTGCCAAGCAATGCATTGCATAACCCTCTGCCACTGAAAGTGTTAAAGGGACATGTTAGCGTGCAGTTCATTCGCCCCAGTATTGCTCCACTTTCTTTTTATACATAAGACCTTCTCCTTTAAAACTTTAAGGACTACAGGAATGTGCAGCACATTGAGCATCACTCTTATGCTTAAAGGGTTACACATTTTTAGGCCGTTGGGTACTCTTAAAAAAATAAATAAATGCCCTTAATATACAGCACTAAAATCCACTGCAAGTGTTTTAGGCACACAAATAGTTAAGTTTTATCAAAGATAGTGCTGGAGTTTCCCAAGCAGTGCAACTCAGCATTTTGGAGGATTTTTTGTTTTTTTTTAACAGAGCTAAACCTAAACCAGTTGTTCTTTACTGCCCTCCCATTCACTGCCTGTCTGTTTGCTCACGGTAAGCTTACAATGGTGTGGGTAAGCGTGCCTGACCTCTTTCCTGCATGAAGAATACATTAGTTAGCACAGGAGACTCTACTAAACTTAAGCCTGGGATTCCTTGCAATGTTTTCTTTTCATAGGAGCAATGCTGCCATCTACAGAAAGCTGTAGGAATTGTCACAGGTAAATACAAGGGTAAAATATTAATAAATAGAATGTGTAGATTTAATATTACCTTTAATGCCTTGGCTTTTTCTGTTACATTAATTGGCATATTTATCCAGACAAAAGCAGAAAAAGGGTAAAAATTACACCTCATTTAAGGAATTAAAATAAGTTCTATGATTTTTAATTTTCAAAAGAGGTTTATCCCCAATCATTTTGGAGATGTTGTTAGACGCAGAATTGCTCCATTATTGTGCTGATAAATATCCCCCAATATGCCATTTAATCTGAAAGAACTTTTAATATTTTCTAGATGATGACCTGCAAAATTGCTGGATATATGTTGGTGCCTTCAGGGCCATATCTCCCTTAAGGAAATGTAGGCAACTGACTAGAGAACAAGGTTTTGGGGGCACTACAACCATTCTAGTCACACCCATATTCTGAGTTATGACTGTGTCCAGAGGAATCAAAGAGTTACTGCACCATTTTTTCCCAATTTATATTGGCTGGTTTAACTAAACAAAAATATCAGGGTGCCCAGTTCATGAAAGCTTACAGTCTAGAGGAAGGTAGGTGGAACACAGAAGAAGTAAGTGCCTTCTACCACATGAACTGCCGGTCAATGGATGGGAGAAAGAAGTGCTTTTAAGTGCAGTGGTCCAGGCAAGCAGTTGGCATGTTTGGGAGAAAAAGTCTATGTGAACAAAAGTCAAAGAAGTTGTCCATGGGTATTTCTATTTATACCATTTATTATATAGCTGCTGTATCTTGTAAGTTGTAGGGATTTTTCTTGTTTTTTGCATGCTATAACCTTTCTGATGGTTTGGTATACTGCCTTTTACCAGATTTACTAGCATAAGTAAGCTAACCCCCCCACACACACACACACACCACCACCACCACAACCACCACCACTACTGATGAAAGCAATTTCCATGCTGATACATGGAATTCTGGGAATTATCAACATATCCTTGCTGATGTTTAGCAGTTGCTACTGGAAGCAAGCTTCTTCCAACTCATTACTTTCTGTAGAAGAGTTTTGTCCTACTGCCAACAGCCATATCAGAAAGGATCCCCTCTCTGTTATTAATTGGGTTTTACTATTAGACAAGAGCAGATACCATTATATCTATTGCTAGGCTATTGCTATTGCCAGTGTTGGACTGGCTCAGTGTCTTAACAGGGCCTGTTTGTATTACTTTTAATAGAGTCCTGGCTGGGTAGGTAAGAAATAGTGCAGCACTGTCCAACTGGTGTCCCTCATCTGTCTTTCCAGGGGAAGCTATAATTAGTGCAGTGCTCTTCCATCTATTACTTGCTGGCGCAGGCATACTGTGATGACATCATGACAGTGTGCCTGCAATAACAACACTCCCACAACTGAGAACATGAGTGAAGGAGGAGCACTAAGATCCTGGAACAGGACTGGATTTAAATCTCAGGTGGAACCTAGGAAAGAAACCACTGGCACCCCAGCCCCACAAACAGCCACTCCAACAATGAGACCGCACATCCCAATTATCTCTTGTCTGGCACATAACATAGATTTATCTGATAGCATACAAACAAAAAATGTTCTTCATTTAACTGGACAATAAAGATATGTAAATACTGAACAACTGCACTGCATAATGCTGACTATCTATACACCAATAACGAGTATGCTACACATGTATAATGCTGAGTATCTATACACAAATAATAAGCAAACTACAGTGTATAATGCTGAGTATCTATAAACTGATAATGAGCACACTGCACTGTATAATGCCAAGTATCTATACAATGATAATGAGCACACTGCACTGTATAATGCCAAGTATCTGTACAATGATAATGCGCATGCTGCACTGTATAATGCTGAGTATCTATACACAAATAATGAGCATGCTACTCTGTATAATGCTGAGAATCTATACATTGATAATGAGCAAACTACAGTGTATAATGCCAAGTATCTATACAATGATAATGAGCACAGTGCACTATATAATGCCAAGTATCTATACAATGATAATGAGCACAGTGCACTGTATAATGCCAAGTATCTATACAATGATATTGCGCATGCCGCACTGTATAATGCTGAGTATCTATACACAAATAATGAGCATGCTACTCTGTATAATGCTGAGAATTTATACATTGATAATGAGCAAACTACAGTGTATAATGCCAAGTATCTATACAATGATATTGCGCATGCCGCACTGTATAATGCTGAGTATCTATATACAAATAATGAGCATGCTACTCTGTATAATGCTGAGAATTTATACATTGATAATGAGCACCCATAACTGCGTAATGCTGAGTATCTATACAATGATAATGAGCATGCCGCACTGTATAATGCCAAGTATCTATACACTGATAATGAGCATGTTGCACTGTATAATGATACTGGGGTGAATGTATGAATACAATTCTGAGCTAAATCAGGCGCTGGAATCAATTTTCAGACCCTACGCCTGCCTAAATCTATTTTACTAAGTTACTTATGCCAAAACTTCTCCATACAACACAGCTAGTACCAAGGAGAGGTCAATGGGAACTCTATAGGTGCACTGAAGTGTTTCCTTCATCTATGCTATGTTTAACACTATGTACTAAACAGAAGGTAGAGTAAATGGTTTGATTTTACACAGTTTTGCCTGTGTCTGCTATGCAGCAGGCATAATGGGCTTGCTGGCATTACAGACAATAGAGGAGATGGCCTGCTGGTATACATTTCAGTGCTCATACACTCTAGTGCATACTCTGAAGTGCAGTCATTGGCATTGGAGGCTAATTCCAGCTGAGCTGCAGTGGTGTAATCGTACATTCTCCCCACTGCATATCTATACATTGGTAATAAACATACAGTATTACATAATGGTACTTAGTATATATACATTGAAATGCTGTATGCTAAATAGCTATACATTAAAACTGAACATCCAGTTAAGTATAATGATATAGAGGGGAATGTACAAATTTACCAGAGCAGCTCATTTGCTCCTCTTATATGTATATATGAAAATTCAGCACCTGTTTATGTGCTGATATATATAACACTTTAGTACATATTGGCACACAAGACTTCACTAGGGTAAATGTGAAATGCAGGCAAGCCCTAACACCACCTTACATCATGTGTAAGAGAAAAAGAAGAATTCAGAGCTGAGTTCCTCTGTCTTGTTTGATTATGGCATAAAACAAGGCTAAGACGAACAGCACACCCGGAAAAGCCCATACACTCTCACACAGTCCAACCCTTAGGGAAAGAAGTGCAAAGCAACTACTTTTTTTCATGTAAAAAGCTTAGTACATTGGTGTTTGGCAGGTGTAAGACAGCATGTTCCAATTTAGATTAAATGTCTACCCCTCACTGAATATGCACTGATAATGGTCATGCTACACTCTGACACTGAGCTTCTATACACTGTTAATCCTTTAAGGACAGTGTGGTCTGGGCGTGGTGCGCTCTGGATGACCAAGGCACAGTTTTTTTTGTCTGACTTGCCCAGCGATCGGTTTGAGAGATATTCGCATGGAAAGTTCCCACCTCCCTCCCCTTCTCCTGACATCACCGATATCCCAGTCCTGGGATCAGCCGGCAGCTCTGCAGCAGAGCTGAAATAGCGATATTGTAAAATAGTTACTTAACTGGAAAGGTCTATAAAGTGTGCCTGGTTTGCAAGCACACTTTGTAGACTGTTCCAATGAAGTAGTTCTTATTAAATAATGCAATTTTGGCTCTGCTGAAGAGCCTCCTCGAGTCAGCTGACTCGAATCTCTTGCTGTCAGCTTTACAACTGACATCAGGAGAGGGGAAACTTTAGATGTGAATATCTCTCAAACCATAAAGGTTTGAGAGATAGGATTTGTCCCACATAATTTATTTTTTTAAATGCTACAAAGCAAGAAACATGTTTTATGGGACATTACTGTTACTTTAAGTCCTTTTTTGTCCCAATTTAGTTTGTGGAAAATTTCTTCTAAACAAGCAGAGCATAGTTTTGGGGAGACTGTGTCTCCTTGTTGAACCCCTTTTTCTATGTTGATCTGGACTTTATCATTGTTGACCTGTATTGATGGAGTTGCATTTTCATATAGTGACTGGAGGATATTTTTGTAAGCTCTCTATTCCTTGGTTGATCAAGGCATCGACTATTTCCTTGCTTTTTCACTGAGGCAAAGGCCTTTTCATTGTCAATAAAGGCTATGAAAATGGAAGGTTGTATTCATTATGTCACTCTATAACTTGTTGCACTGTCTGGATATGGTCCATTGTACTGAAACGCTCCTGAAGCCTGCTTGTTCTTCAGGTTGTGCCGCATGAAGTACTGTGTTCATTTTTCTTGATAGTACCTTTGTGAAAACCTTGCAGACCACTGGCAATAGTTTTATTGGTCATTAGTTTTTTAGATTGACCTTATCACCTTTTTTGTGCAGTAGGATGACTTCTGCATTTTTCCAGGTTTCAGGCACTTTGATGAATAGTAGGCATTTTGAAATTCGTTTAGCTAGGCTTTGAATAAGGGTTGATCAACATTTCAACATTTAACAGGTCAAGCTGATTTGTAATATTTAATTGATTTTATTGCAGCTTCTACTTCTACCAAAGAAGCTTCAACCCCTGGCACTGCATTCAATTGTTGTCCTTCATCCATATAAAGATTTGAAAGAAAAATCTTACACTCGTTTTAGTATTTGTTGTTGTGTTTTTGCTGTTGTTCCATCTTTAAACTTTAATGCAAACATTTGGCTCCTATATGTCTGTCCATCTTTTATTTTGCTTTCTTTAGCCCTTCGTTTTCTTCCAGTATGAGTTCAATATTGAACTTGCACATTTTACCTTTTATACCCTTCCATATGGTCTTGGACAATTCTACATACTCTGCGCTGTTTCTAATATTAACATTTTCTTCATTTCTTGTCCCTTTTTCAACTATTTCTTTTGATATTCGTGTTGGTTTTTCTTGTTGTACAGTAGGTGCAAGGGCAGTGTCTATGATAGTTTCAATAACTTTTTCCTTGTGGGTTGAAATGTCTGGAAGGTGTTGCAGCACACTGAATTGATTAAACAGTGCAATCTCAAATTTTTTATGATTTTTCAACAGCTGGCAAGTGTCAATTGTCATGTCTGTTGACTTGATAATTTTCTTTCTTTCTTCCTTGCAGTAAATTTAGATTTTTGCTCTCACTAGACAATGGTCACGTCCGACATTAACCCCTTAAGGACCAGCCGTGCACTCACGCGGTCGTCACTTATGGACCACGGACCATTTTTTTTTTTTTTTTTTAAATCCGATTCTGGACTTCCCGAACGGCGTGCAGCCGTTCGGGAATATTACATCAGGACGGAGCGCGGACATCAGGACGGAGCGCGGACATCTTGCCATAGTGACGTCCGCGTGCCTGCTCTATCAGTCCCAGACAGCTGTAGGAGGCGTTGCTAGGAGCCATTCGGCTCCAGAAGGGACTGACAGAGCAGGAGCATGGACGTCACTAGGGCAAGATGTCTGCGCTCCGTCCTGCCTGTCAGCCGAGGATCACTTCAAATTTCTTCATGAAGAGGTAATAATTCTGGCAACTAGCACTACTAAGCAGCTAGTTGCCAGATAGGGAATTATTAAAGACAACCTTTGTTAGCGGTGTTAGTTCCGCTTTCAGTTAACCATTACTATCCCTTTAAGACTGAGCAGTCTTGTATCACCATTAGGGCTTTTCCATGTCCGTTTTCTCTGTAGAATTAATTAATAAATTATGTTTTATTACAAATTCAATCAGTTGGTTGCCACTATTGTCTCTTTTTCAGGTTCCTTGTGGTCTCATACATTTTCACCATTTTGGATCTATCAATTCCTGCATTGAAATCTCACATTATAAATTAGTAGTGATAATTGTTCTGTGTGTAGAAATGTAATAAATCATCATAAAATTCTTCAACTTCATCATCACTGTGGCTACTTGTAGAGGCATAAAATTGAACGATTTGAAGAACTTATTGTTTAGTTTGATAAAACAGGAAGCAATTCTTTCAGAAATACTTTCTTCTTTTACGAATGAATCTGTCATTCTTTTGTTAATGAAAAATCAGATTCTTCCACATCGTCCATCATTGGATCTTTTATAGTATAGTCAGCGTCAATCTTCTAAATCTTTATCTTTTTTACAAGTCTCACATAAACCAATAATGTCTCAACTGATGTTATTTAGTTGTTGTACGAGTTCCAAAAGCATGAAACCATACTCATAGATAGAATGTTAAAGGGATAGTAATACTTATGTAAAAAAATATATATTTTAGTGTTTATCCCCGAGTAAAAAAAGGTACTACCACTGCTGAAAGGTGTTTTATTCAAAAGATATTACAGCTCAAAGTTGAATTTTTAGGTGCAATATCACATTGGCCTGAAATTGTACAGTGGCGCTGTTGCTACACCATCCCATGGACAGCTCTGGTCCGCGGATCATTACTCTCCATATGATGGTGTAGCAACAGGGCCATTGTACAATTTCAGGCTACTGTGATATTACACCTAAAAAATTCAACTTTGAGAAGTATTACTATCCCTTTAAACGTTCCAATGTCTAAAGACCAAAGGCAGCCTGATAGAACCTGGTAATTCTTATCAACGTCTACCACTGAGCTGGTCTTCCCGCTGCCATAAGAAGCATCTCACAAGAATCCATGGAATGAGAGCCATTGTTCTTGTTGTGAAGCCATGCTGTGAGAAAGGACCATTATCTGCAAAGCTTTTCCAGTGCGGGGTGACAGATTTAGGATCAATTTAGTCTGGTGTCTTAACTTTGATCTGTCTACCTTGGGTGACCTTGCCAGGAGTATATGCTCCTGATGGCACAGTTCTCAGCTTACTTGACACACGCAAACACTCCCGCCAAGGCATCAATCCATGATTTATAATAATCATGCTGCACTGCATAATGATACTGAATTTACATACATTGATAACAAGCACCCTGCTTTATGTAATAACTAGCTGAAGAGCCCGTTACTTGGGCCACAGTGCCACTGCCAGCCGGTCGCAGGGCAGTCATGCGCAGTAGAGACTGCCAGCGCTGCAGCTGATACAGAGCTGGACACTCCTTCGGATGTCCAGCTCTGTATCAGCCGCGGCATGGGTAGCCTACCGACTGCAGCACCCACAGCAGTCTCTACTACTCATGACTGCGTCGTTACGCGTGTTTTAGTGAATTATTATATAGGATGATACTGAGAATACTGACTAGTAGTATTGGCACTGCTTTGTCTGTGTGGTTAATAAAACAAATTAAAAAAAAGTACCATACAGTTGTATGTGTGACTAAATAAACATAAAATGTTTTATAAAGGAAGTATATTATGAAGACAGATGCTACCGAGAACATCCTAAACAAAATCAGACATTATGACCTAGATTTAAATGTCCCCGCCAGCATTTTTTCAAAAACGGTAAGCAATGCAATTACCTTTGCTATGAAGAAATGCCAACAGAAAAATAATAACCTCGGCACTAAAGTTAGAGCCCATTTGACCCCATAGAAACATACTCCAAACTGTGGAAATTTCAAAGTAATTGAATGTGTTAGGCAGCAAGATGCACTAAGGGAACCACATTAACATGGAAAAATCTGCACCCACTTTTTTTTGGGCGCAAAGTCCTTAACCCATCTTTAAACAGTCAAAATCAATTGACTGTTCAAAAAATCTTAAAAAGCTTAAGTCCCCAGGGGATGTAATGATATGGGGCCATAAGTTCACACAGTCCTCAGGGGATGTATTGATATGGGGCCAAAGTACACACAAAATGTGTCCAATGTTAGTAGAATTAACCCTAAGAGTGCCAGTGGGGTATAATTACCCCACTAGCACTCATAGGGTTAACCCGACTAAGTTACAAAGCAACAACCCATAGAAATTAACACGTACCATTAATCCTGATATCCAGTGGGGTCTTCAGCACCCTGGTCAACTACTATTTGTCTTCTTCTATCTTCTCTTCCTTCTTCTCGCTTTTTCCTTTCTATCTTCTTTCTTCTTCTGTTCTGTCTTCTTTCATCTGTCTTCCATTCATAGTCCTGTAAAAAAAAAAGAGAAATATTACTGATGTGCCATAAAAAGAGACCACACATATGTGAAGAGTTTAACCCCTAGAGAGCCAGAGGGGTGTGAAATGCATTGCAGAGTATTGCGTTACATACCTCTCTGGCACTCAAAGTGTTAAGCATTGCACATATGTGCAAGTGAATGCGGGTGGAAATAGTAAAAGATGCCAAAGGTTCCAAAAATATTTCTCCATGTTTCCACTCTGAAGTGTTATTTGTTTTGAAATCCAAAAATATTAATGTAGGAGAAAACCGAATTATAAATATGGCCCCTTTTTTGTTCTCCACTGCTGGTTGCTGCGGCGGCAGAAGGAAACGGAGACATAGCCCCCATCTAAGTACCTGATGGGCCGATGCCCATTCCAGTGTGAGGGAATTTTGAACAGAGACTTCCTTTTTATATGGGCAGTCACTGTTCAAAATGACTTATAGCCACTGGGAGGGATGTGTGCTTGCGCACCTCCCAGTCAATCAGTTTTGAGTGGGGGATTGAAGGAAGCTGCTATGTATGCCTCTCCTTCCACTGGTGCTGCAAACAGCGGCACAGAACAAAAAGGGGCTTTATTTATAATCATTCAGTTTTCACCCACACAGATATTTTTTTATTTAAAAAAAATAATAAAACAGTGCGGAAACATGGGGACATAAGTTTGCAATCTTTGGCATCTTGTACAATACTAATAATGAACAGTTTACACTATGTATTGTTGATAGTATGCATAGACTTATAATGAACATGCAGCACTCTCCATTAATGCTGAGTATCTACATTAAAGGGATAGTAATACTTAAAATGTAAAAAAAAATATGTTGTAGGGTTAATCCCCCTGAGTAAAACAAGGGTACTCCCATTGCCGAAAGGTGTTTCATTCAAAGGTTATTAATTTTCAGAGATTTATGGTCCCGGGACCAGAGCTGTCCATAGGATCGTGTAGCAACAGCACCACTGTACAATTTCAGGCCACTGTGATATTGCACCTAAAAAAATCAACTTTGCAAATTAATAACTTTTGAATGAAACACCTTTCAGCAGTGGGAGTACTCTTGTTTTACTCAGGGGGATAAACCCTACAACATATTTTTTATTACATTCTAAGTATTACTATCCCTTTAATCAGTGTAAATTGTAGTGGAAAAAAAATGCAACTTTGAAAATTAATAAGTTTTGAATGAAACACCTTTCAGCAGTGGGAGTACTCTTGTTTTACTCAGGGGGATAAACCCTACAACATATTTTTTATTACATTCTAAGTATTACTATCCCTTTAATCAGTGTAAATTCTAGTGGTTTGGTTCAAATATACACAAATATAGCCACACAAACTTCACGCACTAGCTAGTTTCAGTGTGTTGTAGCAATTCAGAGCACTTTGAGGCTAGGGTAAAATAGGTCATGTATTGTGAAAACATGAAAACAGATACAAAGTCATGGGGGGAGACCTGGCAGACAAGGTTTAACACATTTCTCACATAGTTGCATTCACTCATAGACAAAACAGAAAAGACTGCAAAATACCTTCTTTTATACAAACCAGATCTGATCTACATCAAATGACATCATCAGCAGATGAGTAAACAGGCAAGATTAACTACTCTACAGACTGGATCACTCTAAGGTCAGTTCTTGCAACTTAATATTTCTTAAAAACATTTAAATAATAGCACATACTTGATCTTTAATGATGTCTATCCCAAGAAAGTCAGAATTCCCTAAGAGTATTTATTCTCTGCATCTGTAATACAGTATTTACATTCATAATTAAATAGGAATCGTTGTTCCATGTCAGCAGAACTGAAAGCTGGGCAGATAGTGTTATATTTGAGTAATTGTTCCCCAAAGAGATAGATTCCATCAAAGTGCAAGGGAACAACTGATGTGTATAGAAGGATACTAATCTATAGAGATATATAAAAGTGAACTGCCCTGGATGCGTTACTGCATCTCTGTTGAACAACCCCCAGAGACAGAAGTGTGGCAGAGTAAAGCATGTAGGTGGCTCCACATGACTTCATCCACCCCACTGTCTGCAAGACATTACCTGCCTGCACACACACTGGTGCCCCAATGACCTCGAACTGGATGAAACATTTGTATGATGTGCACCCTCACAACCCTGCATCTACACTCGTCACTCCATACAAATGCGATCCATGGTCCCTGCTCACCTCCAACCCCCTGTAAATCCACTCGACTACAAAAAAGTGACCCATGGCTCCCCTTAACCTACTCCCCTCCAAAAAAGTGACTTGGCAGTTCTCCACTCACCTCCAATCCTCTCCACTTGTCAGTTCTCCACTCACCTCCAATCCTCTCCACTTGGCAGTTCTCCACTCACCTCCAATCCTCTCCACTCAGGCAGTTCTCCACTCACCTCCAATGTGACCCGTAACTCCCCACTCTCCTCCAACACCCTGCATTGTTCCTCCTCCCCTCCCAAAATGGGAGGATTTTAGTGAGCTACCATTAAAGCATTTCTCTTAGCCCATGAGGCATCTGGAGAACTCCTAAAACCAAATTCAGATCCCATGGAGGGGTGGGATCCCTGAAGATAGTGTAGACATGAGCCACCCCTTGAACAAAGGTCTTGACATCAGGGAGAAAAGCAATACAAAAAGAATGGAGAGAGCTGAGGTCTGAACCTTAACAGAACTATGACTTACACTCTTGTTGACACCATCATGAAGAAAAGAATCATATGAAGGCTGAAAACAACACTGATAGAATAGGGACCAGATCTTGTGATAGGCCTTAGATGAGACAGTATTCATGGCTAGGAGTATAGTAGAGATGACAGCATCCAAAAAGTGTTCTTCTTTAAGATATTGACTTCAAGAGCAGTGCTGTAAAATTCAACCTTTCCATTTGAGGATGACAAACCAGGACCTGGGTTAGGAGATCCAGTCTCAGAGAAAGATGAAATGGCTCTACAATGGACATATTGAGAAGGTTCTAGAACCAGGCCCAACTGGTAATCAAAGGGTGATCAGTGTGACTTGATCACTCTCCATGCTGATCTTCCTAAGCACCCTGGGAAACAGGGTAAACAGAGGAAACACATTTGCCAGATGAAAAGTCCATAGAATGAACATCACATCCATACCAAACACTCAGAATCATTTTGCTTGGTACAGAACAGAGGAACTTTCTGGTTCTTGCAGGACACCATGAGGTCCCCAGCGGTGGGCAATCTGGTTGAAAACACTCCAAATGAGTTCCCAATTCTCAGGATCCAGATGTAGGCAACTTAAAGTTTTCACCACATGGGATGTGAACAGCCAATATGGCTGGAACATGAGCTTCGGCCCACTGTGGGAGCCCCAGAAACTCTATCCAAGCTGACTCGCTTCTGGTTCCTCCTTGGCAACTCATCACTGTTGCATTGTCCTGTTGAACCTTCACCATTGTTCCCGTCTGCACATGGGACCAGTGGTGAAGCGCTAAGTGAATGGCCAGTATTCTCCAAAATGTTGAGTGGAAGACTCTCCTCCCTGGTCTAGTGATCTTGTGTCATTAGGGGACCCAGGGTCACTCCCCAGCCTGTCATGCTGGCATCCATATTGACTGGTACCCATTCCAGAATGACAAATGTACGTCCCAGTGTTATATGAGGACCACCAACAAAGATCCTCTTTTGTCCACGGAGACACAGACGTGGCATAAGATAGGTGAAAGTGTCCTCTTTACTAGCATCTAGTTGAATTGCAGCTCTTTCATTTGAAAGTAGCATAAGGAACAGTCTTCCGAAGAGGACACCAGAAGACCTAGTACTCTTATATATTACCTCACTGTTGCCGACGGCCAGAATATCGTTGGAGTCACTTGCAGAGACAGAGCCTGGATCTTGTCCTCTGACACTTGAAGTGTATTGAATCTCATGCCTAAGAAATGGGGGACCTGGGAAGGCACCAGATTGATTACCCAACCATGTTGCTCAAGGATGCCAAGACTTTAATCTCTGAATGTAGAACAGCCCCCGAAGGTTGCTTGAGTAAAATGTCATCTGGATAAGGTTATGAGCTTCAAAAGCAGAAATGACTTTTGTGAAGATCCTTGGAGCAGAAGCTAGACCAAAGAAAAGAGCAGTGAATTGGAAGTGACTGCTCTCAAAGTCCAAGTGTAGGCAAAGCTAATGGTCCAGATGAATCAGAACATGAATGTAAGTCCTGGAGATCCAGGGAGGCACAGAATTCCCTTGGACATATGGCTAAGATGACAGATCACTCCATTTTGAAGCACGGAGCTAGTACATAATGGTTGATACTTTTCAAGTTCAGAACAGAACAGGAGCCACTATCCCTCTTGGGAACTACAAACAAATTAAAAACCACTGAAGCATTTCTGATTGGGAACAGGGACCAACACCGGCTTTTCCAGTATGGCTGATACTGTGCCTTTGAACAGCCCCTTGAACTGAGTCCTAAGGACAAAAAAAAAACAGTGAGGTGGAAGGAACTTCAGATCTATGTGGTACCTTTCCAAAATGACCCACAAAATCCACTGGTCCCTCATTTAAGCCTCTCACTCATCTTGAAAAGACAGTGAAGACACCCTACAGACAGAGAATGGGCCAGGACCCCATGAGGTGGGCTTTTCAGCCATAGGCCTCTGAGCAGACATCTTGTTCTGACAAGCCTGTCTGGGCTTTGGGGTGGGACAGGGAAGAAGAATGGGTGACTCCTTTATGCTCTGTTTGAAAATGTCCACTGAGGAAGATCCTGAATCTGAGGCTTCAGTAACCTGAAGAGTCTCTAATACTGCTCTGATGTACCCCTCAGCCGATGGGGGAAGGTTGTTCCTTATAGGTATCCCTAAATGCCAAGGAGAAATCCATATCCTCCCCATCAGTGTTAGGTTCCTCTACAGAGGAGTCTCCAGCCAACTGCGAATGGCCCTTAAAGACAGGATTAATGTGTCTGACAGGGGGTATGGATTACCAAGAATGAAGGACTCATTGGGTAGAAGAAGGAATTGAAATTGGAGATTCTGGGGAATATAGTTTCTGATTGTAAATGTCCAACAAACAGTGGCTCTCTAGCTGCACAAAAATGGCAAATTTGTGTGGTCTAAACAATATCCCCAAGCTGACAACACAATACAGTATGTCCAGAAATTCATTTCAAGCCCTCTCTGACCCTTGTAAGTAAAATGGGTGCAGAGATATGTCCCTGTAAAGATTCTCCATGCATTGCCTCCCGCCTCACTGTAACCCATTCGCGTGAGGGAGCAAGTCTAATAAAACAAAGTGTAAAGAAAATAAAGAAATAAGGTTGAAACATACAAATATACAAAGCAAAATTATACATAGAATAAAGCTATCTGCTGTAAAAGGAGAAGAAAACTCAGTTATTACAGTTCAAGAACAGCCAGAGTTGAAAACTCCATACTAAGTAAGCAGCCACCTTTAGAAAACACAGAATGAGGAGAACTGAGTACATAATAGGCAAGAACACCACATACCAGTGGGTGCCAAGTAATAGCAGGATTCTACGATACAGGAACTTAGCATTCAAATGGTTAACTTCCCAGTTTTCAGTCTTCAGACTCACATCCTATATAATAATTCGCTACAAGGTTTGTAACAACGCAGTCATGCGCAGTATAGACTGTTGCGCGTGCTGCAGTCATATGCAGTAGAGACTGCCCGTGTGTTACGGTTTTTAGGACACTCAGACCAGTAGGTAAAATAAAACACAGTTTATTTAATAAGAAATAATGCAAACAATCGCCCTCTATAGGTGACAGCAATGATTGCACCATATATACAAATGTACTCAAAGGCCCAAATACAGAAACAGGGAGCACACTATATAATAATACAGATAATAGCAAGATGGACACAAATGGGTTAAATTGAACAATCAGTCCATCTCAGCTGTGGGGTTTGGCACGCCCAAAATGGTGAAGTGAGGTACTGTGTAGATGTGAACAGTACAGAGTTCATAAGATGGTAAGGTAATAGATGTTCAGTGACCAGCAAACGCCTAAGCAGCACAGTGACCCAATATAGCCCCCACGGACGTACCCAATGAGACAACTGATACTGCAGGTGCAAGAGTATGTAGCCCCCACGGGCGTAATTGGAGAATAGCCTGAAATGCAAGAGCTGGCGTTTAGCCCCCACGGGCGTATAACCGGAGACCAACAGTGAGCGTAACTTGAGCCAATAGCCCCCACGGGCGTATACCTTCAGAACCTGTCAGAGCTTGGAGCCTACCCCTTGCTTCCTCTCAGAACCAATAGCTGCAATAGAGACCTCCGGTAATCAGCGTAATACTGAGAGCCAAAGGCACCCAACCGGACCGACAAGAAGTGAAAGGCAATACCGGAATGTAATGGTCACACAGATACTGGCACTCAGCACGGCAGGAGTAAGTATTTTGCGGCGGCGACAACAGGAACACACAGGTCGCTGGAACAGGCCGAAGTCGATCACGGAGCAGGAAGTCAGCCAGGCCGGGTCGTAGCACGTAGGAGGTTCTCAGACAAGCCGGTACAAACACGATCAGGAACGTCAGCCAAGCCGGGTCAGGTAACAGAGGTGGTTCGCAGACAAGCTGAGTCAAACACAATCAGGAACACTGGAGCGTAGTCAGGACAGGCCCATGCATGCTGACCTCCACTCCATTTCTGGCTTGGACATTGAATGCTACAGAGGGCTCCAACCCACTTCACAGCAATGCATGCATTGAAGACCTCTCTGGAATGGAAAGGGTTTACGAACAAGATCATGGATGTCCCTTATCTGCTCTCTGCTAAGGCTGCTTTGTATTGTGCATCATTCAAAACAGAGATAGCCCATGTGTACCTACACATCTCACAGAGCTAGTTACCAAGCAGGAGGAGGGCTGTCTCTCTGGTATAATACACATTACACAGCAACTGCACAAAGAAAATATAATGGAACTCCATGATCTTCATTACTGACCCTTTGGATGCCAAAGACATCTCCAGTGTGTTGCTGTTGATGTCCTGAGGATCAGGCTGCTCTGACAGACAAAGTAGTGTGGTCCTGTGGCTACCAGTAGACTAAGCCTGGGCTGGCAAACAGAGTGATGTGAGTCTGTGGTTACAGTGGAACAAGGATGCCTGGCAGACAGTGTTTTGTGGTTCTGGTGCTATCATAGGAACAAGAATGAACTGACAGACAGTCTAGTGTGGGTCTGAGTCTACTAAAGGAACAGGTTGAGCTGACAGATAGTTTAGTGTGGTTCTTAGGCCACCAGTGGAACAAGACTGGGCCAGCAGACAATGTAGAGCAGGTCTGTGGTTACCAGTGAAACAAGGCTGGGTTAGCAGACAAAACAGTGTGGTTCTTTGGCTCTCAGTGGAATAAGGCTGGGCCGGCAGACAAGGCTGTGGCTACCAGTGGAACATGGCTAGGATGGTAGACAGTGTATTGTTGGTCTGTGTCTACCAGTGAAAAAGACTGGGACTGCAGACAATGCACTGTAGTTCTGTCAATAACAGTGAAACAAGGCTGGGTTGGCAGAGTAGTATTTCTGTAGCTAGCAATGAAACACAGCTGGACAGGCAGACAGTGTAGTTTTGTTCTGTGGTGACCAGTGGAACAAGGATGGGATTACAGACATTTAGTGTAGTTCTGTGGCTACTATTGTGGAACAAGTATGGTCCAGTAGACAGTAAAGTGTTCTTCTTTGCCTACCAGTGGAGAAATGCCGGGATGGCAGACAGTTCACAGTTGGGAGTAGCTACCCAGGTAGACTAGACGTACAATGGGGCAGGATTTAAAGGAAAAGGTTTTAAGCTATACCTTACTGGGTGATATAAGCTATCTCTTGAGTTACCTTTCTACTCACTTTCGGGCCTTCTCCCACATTGCCACCAGTATGGACTCAATATCAGCATCCTCCCAAGAAATACTAGAAGATCATATTAATTGATTATATAGGTATAACACACAGTGAACTTTGCAGCAGAAGGAACACACTGTGGAGATAGACAGAGAAGCTCCTCGCCACAGGCACATTTTCACCAATATAACTGTGGGTCCCCCAATTCCCTGCAGCTAATAACTTATGGAACACATCTTCATTCTCTTAAATCAATCTGTAACCTATCCCTGATTGCTTTCCATGTACTCCTCCCTTCCTTCCTAACCCCATCCAACCCCCTCTCTCTACGTTTACCTTGCTCCATGTGTATCACGTACAAATATGTCACAGTGGTTTACATTTTACAACTATGTGAGATAAAACTTAAAAATGGATGTGAGAGAGCTCTGTAAGTTGATCAGTGACCTGTGACCTGAAAGACTGAGTTTGGATATTTGCTGGAAAAATAGAATAAGTATATTGTGTGTGGTGTAATGTGGCAAGGGAGATGTTAAAAAACACATCTCTTTGGGGGGGGGTTCCCCTCCCTTTGCTGTAATACAAGAAAATAATTGCAGTCTGGTGTGGTGGGAGTGGTTAATTGCTGTATTTGTAATTGGTGGATTCCTGGCTTAAATAGCAGGGAGTGAGAGAGCTCTGTAAATTGATCAGTGACCTGTGACCTGAAAGACTGAGTTTGGATATTTGCTGGAAAAATAGAATAAGTATATTGTGTGTGGTGTAGTGTGGTAAGGGAGAGGTTAAAAAACACATCTCTTTGAGGGGGGTTTCCCTCCCTTTGCTGTGATACAAGAAAATAATTGCAGTCTGGTGTGGTGGTAGTGGCTAATTGTTGTGTTTGTAATTGGTGGATTCCTGGCTTAAAGGCATAGAAATACTTCGTTTTAACTTTATTTTATTTTGTAGGCATTAAAAAAATATGAAGAATGATATAGGTCTTATCTCTCAAACATTTATGGTTTAAAAGATATTCACAAGCAAAGTTTCCTCTCCCGCCCCTTTTACCTAGTGTAAGCCATCTCTTCTCAGATGGGGAATCTGGTTGTAAGACCAGACAGATAACAGCAGGGGACAATCTTCTTACAATGAAAACAATGAAAGCCATGCCCCCCTTGACAAGCTTTTTAGGTTTTTCCCTTATCTTAATTGAAGATTGTCCCTCTCTGCAGTCTACCTGGGCACCTCCCTTCTGCTCTGGCTGAGCAGTGTTACATCAGTAAAAGGGGCGGGAGGGGGACACTTTTCATTGAATTACTCTTGAACTACAACTCTGACAGAATTGAAATAACACTCTCCAAAGTCCAAATACTATGATGATTAATTAGAGCTGCTTTTATTATGAAACATTACTATCCCTTTAAATAATAGATACATAATGAATACTTGAACGTGTGGATCTTGCATCAGTGTGTAGGTGCAGAAGTGTGGTAAGTGAGGGAATTCAAATACAGGGGATAACACAGGGATACACATTTATCAACCTTATTGTGCAGCTATATTTTTCCTTCCTGCCTGCCTTTTTAGCTTGTGGTAACCGGTATATATGAGTGGAAGCATGATTGTCCATCTAAGTGCACAAACTGCCATATGTTTGCACACCTGGAACAACCATTCCAGGGTGCATACCTCTATGGCAGATGTGAGCAAGTGGTCTCTCTGGAACCTCGTATTAGAGATCTGGAGGGGCAAGTTGCAACACATAGAGAGATGGCCAATCTTGAGAGGGAAGTGGTGGTAGGTAGTTCTGGGGGTAGAGACTGCACAAAGAGAGAGCAGGTAGCCAGATGGGTTACAGTTAGACATAGCAATGGGGTGGACAGAGGAATAGGGAGGACACTCCTGTGTTTACTAACCCTAACAGATTTGCTACATTGAGTAATAATGTTGGGGATGTTAACACAGGAACGCCTTTGCTGGAGAGGACTGTTCTCTCTAACAACCGGGAGAACAGCCCCTGTAGCATAGATGGGATCCGGAACTCAGGCAGACCTAGACAGATGTTGGTGGTAGGGGATTCTATTATTAGGAAGACAGACAAGGTAATCTGTCACCAAGATTGCCACAATCATACAGTTTGCTGTCTCCCAGGAGCTTGGGTTCGACTTGTGGCTGATCAGGTTGATAGATTGTTGGGAGGGGCTGGGCATGACCCGGCTGTCATGGAACATGTTGGTTCTAATGACAAAGTCAGAGGAAAATGGAGGTCCGTAAAGAAGGATTTTAGGGACTTAAGAAATAAGCTTAAGCAGAGGACCTCTAAGGTAGTATTTTCTAAAATACTACCTGTGCCATGCGCTACATTAGAAAGGCAATGGGAGATTAGGGAGTTAAATGCGTGGCTAAAGACTTGGTGTAAGCAGGAAGGGTTTGGGTTACTAGAGCACTGGGCAGCCTTTTCCCTTGGGGGCAATCTTTATAGTAGTGATGGATTTCACCTTAGCGGAAGGGGGGCCACGATGCTGGATGATAGGATAGTTAGAGGGCTGGAGGAGACTTTAAACTAGAAAGGGGTGGGGGGAAGGATCTGCATCACAGGCTGGGGAAGATAGTATAATTGAGAAAATGGGATTAGGAAAGGGGCATGGGGGTGGAGAGGGGGAATGGGCTAGTTCATCTAATAGGGAGTTGCCATTCTTACAGCCTGATAAAAGGCAAATACATTTGACAAAGCATTAAATCTTTAACAATGGCAAAATGATAAAATATATTCATGCAAATGCCCGCAGCCTGGCTGGTAATATGGGGGGAACGAGAAATGATTGCAACACATGAGCAGTATGATCTGATTGGAGTGTCTGAAACCTGGTTAGATGATACATATCACTTAGCAGTCTCTAGAGGGTTATTCACTTTTTAGGAGGGATAGGGTTAATAAAAGGGGAGGAGGGGTATGCCTATATGTAAAATGGGCCTTAAAACCTAGTTTAAGGGAAGATATAAATGAAGGGTCCAATGAAAAGGTAGAGACCTTGTGGGTTGAAATACACACTGGGGGCACATATAATAAAAAGCTATTAGTGGGGATTTGCTACAAGCCACCTAATACTGGGGAAGTGGAAGAAGCCCAACTTTTACTGCAAATGGAAAAGGCTTCTAGGTCAGCAAAGATAATTGTAATGGGAGATTTCAACTATCCTGAAATTGACTGGAGCAATATGACTTCCGGCACAACAAAGGGAAATATTTTTCTAAGTATGATAAATGAAAATTTTATGTCCCAACTAGTAGAGTAGCCAACTAGAAAAGAGGCCTTGCTTGACCCAGTGCTCCCAAACAATTCAGATATGATAAACAATGTACAAGTAAGGGAACATTTGGGCAGCAGTGACCACAGTATTGTATCCTTTAAAAGTTTGTTATAAGAAACCCAATTGCAAGAGTTTAACCAAAACATTCAATTTTAAAAAGGATAATTTTACAAAGTTAAAAGAAGTATTAAAGGATATCCAGTGGGATGTAATTTTCAAAGGGAAAAACGCACAAGAATCATGGAATGTATTTAAAATGCTCTTAAGCAAATATACACGTCAATATATACCATTGGGGAATAAGCACAAGAGAAGTGAAGTGAAACCAATGTGGCATAATAATGTGGTTAGCAGGGAAATGGGAAATAAAAAGCAGGCTTTTAAAGTGTTTAAGTCAAACAGGTCAGATGCATAATTTAAAAAATATAAAGAATGTAATAAAATCTGCAAACAAGCAATTAAGCTAGCTAAAATAGAAAATGAGAGAAATATTGAAAATGAGAGCAAGAAAAACCCTAAACAATTCTACAAGTATATTAATAACAAAAAAGTTAAGGTTGATATTGGTCCTCTTAGGACTGAGACAGGTGAATTGATTAGTAAGGATAAAGCTATGGCTGACACACTAAATACATTCTTTGCTTCTGTATATACAAAGGAGGCAGCAGTGACAGGCTATGGGCAAACAGACAGAACCACGGAATTTCCTGTATTATCTACATGGCTTACTGAGGACAAGGTCCAAAAGAGACTGGAAAGGGTTATAGTGAATAAAGCTCCTTGACCGGACGGTATACACCCAAGTGTACTTAAGGAACTTAGTTCAGTAATAGCAAAACCATTATACTTAATATTTATTGATTCAATTTCATCAGGCATAGTGCCCTGTTATTGGAGGAAAGCTGATGTAGTTCCATTGTTTTACAAAGGGAGCACGATCCAAACCAGGAAACTATAGACCTGTGAGCTTGATTTCCATAGTGGGTAATATACTAGAAAGGTTATTAACTGACAGTATTCAGAACTATGTGAAGACGAACAATATCATTAGTAGGAATCAGAATGGTTTCATAAAGAATAGATCATGTCAGACTAATTTACTTGCATTTTATGAAAGAGTAAGTAGCATTGCGGACAGGGGAATTGCTGTTGATGTAGTATACTTTGATTTTGCAAAAGCCTTTGATACAGTGCCTCACAACAGGTTACTGCATAAATTAAAAGGCTTCAGTTTGGGCGATGTTATCTGTATATGGATTGAGAAATGGTTAAATTATAGATGGCAGAGAGTGGAAGTAAATGGAACTTTTTCAAATTGGTCTAAGGTTATAAGTGGGGTACCGCAGGGTTCAGTCCTGGGACCAATGCTTTTAATTTGTTTATTAATGATCTAGAAGTGGGAACTGAAAGTAGCAACTCAATCTTTGCTGATTAAATTAAGCTATGTGAGGAAATACATACAGAGCTGGTTGTTTTTTCTCTGCAGAAGTATTTAGATAAACTAAGTGAATGGGCAGAAAAGTGGCAGATGTCATTTAATGTAGCTAAATGTAAGGTTATGCATTTGGGCTGTAGAAACAAACTTGCAACATATACTCTAAATGGGAAACAACTTGGGGAATCCTCATTAGAGAAAGATTTAGGAGTACTGATAGACGATAGACTTCACAGCAGTGTGCAGAGTCACTCAGCTGCTGCAAGAGCAAATAGGGTACTAGCCTGCATAGAAAGAGGTGTAGAAGCAAGGGATGCTAATATTATCCTACCTCTGTATAAATCCTTGGTTAGGCCTCATCTAGAATATGGAGTCCAATTTTGGGCGCTTGTTCTTAAAACGACATTACTGAACTGGAAAAGGTGCAGAGACGTGCAACAAAACTGGTAAAAGGATAGGAGGAACTGAGTTATGAAGAGAGACTAGCCAAACTGTATTTGTTTACATTAGAGAAGAGACGTCTAAGTGGTGATATGATTACTATTTACAAATACAAGGTCAATACAAAAAACTATCCAATTAATTATTTATGCAAAGAGCTGAGGTAAGAAGAAGAGGTCATCTATTAAGACTAGAGGAAAGGCGCTTTTGACTACAACAAAGGCAGGGATTCTTTACAGTAAGGGTGGTAAGGCTATGGAATTATTTGCCTCAGGATGTTGTGCTTGCAGTTAATGCAAGTGCATACAAAAAAGCAATGGATGCTTATCTAGCACAGACCAGATGGCTTCAAAGCAGATAGGCTATCAATCCGGGGAACTATTTGACTACCAATTGGTGTCAGGAAGGAATATATTATTATTATTTTTTTTTCCCCACTTGGGGCTAGATTGGAAATGGCTCCAGAGGGCTTTTTTTTGCCTTCCTCTGAATCAACAGGGGTGTTTTTGGCATGGGCTGGACTTGATGGATACATGTCTTTTTTTCAGTCTTATCTACTATATTAATATGTTACTAAGTGCCATGGCTTTAAAAAGTTTGGGAACCACTGCACCAAGGTCTCTTCAACTTATAATAGAGGCTCCATAAAATAACATGGTGACAGGAAAGCTTATGTCACCTTTTCACATAACTCCCAGGAGAGTTATTTAGTACTTTACTTTACTTTGAATCATATTTGTTGTTACCCATCTCCATCTTAGTACAAATGATAGCAAAATAAAGCTTAGTCTTGTTTCTTTCAGGCTGTCTGATGAAGTGACAACAAGGAAAAGTTGTCAATGCACTTTATCTTTATTACAAAGAAATCTGTCTGCTGCAGTGTTGTGTTAATTGGATGATAAATGATGGAGAGACAGCAGTATGAGTAACAAAGTACAAGCAGAACACCATTAATGAAAGTAGTAACAATTAAAGTGAAACTATCAACTCTCTTAACTGTCACCTTAGTGGAAGCATCCATCTTGATCGAATGTGCATGATTGTCAGTTTGTCACTTTGGGCAAATTAGCTAGTACTGGCCAGCAGGGAATAGCAGACTGGGGGAAGGGAGTAGTGTGAAATGTTAGTATTTGTTTCATATGTAATTTATTGATTTATTGTGTTAAATTAAAAAAAAAAACGACAAACATAACATATTTGATTCTGAAAGTTCTTTCAACTTAAGTACTTATAAAATGGTAGTTCAACTTTCACTTTACATAGACTATTATTAAAGCACATGGTTGGCTGAGGGTGAATATAATTGCAATAAAACAACAGTTGAAGAGCCATATGTTTTCCATCCCAGCTTTACCAACTAGTGGAATGAAGGACAAGGGACACAGTCTGGTGGGAAGAGGGATCAATGAATGAGTTGGGGGCAGAGGAAAGGGACAAACAGATCGGTCTGAAGGAGGGACATAGAGCCATATGCACAAAAGAAAAGCGGAGTAATTATAGGGCAAACCAACTGCGTAATAGGGGACAAATAAAAAATCCCAAAATTTCCATTGATTTAAATGGGCATTAAACCTCTTGAATGCTAGAGAGGTCTCCCATGCATTGCTTCTCAATGTATGGGAGACCTCGCTTTGCAGTGCGTGCATACCCCTCTGGCACTCAAAGGGTTAATGTTTTCACCCTCCTCTGAATTGCTACAGGTCCAATAAATTAAGTTGGTCTCCTTCCTCTACTTCCCTTTTGTTTATTTTTCTTTATTTGTTTATTTTGTTAACAACCTTTTGACTTCTAGAATGGTATCCAGTGCATACCCTTCTGGCACTCACATGGTTAAACCTCCCACTGAAGAAATTTGAAGGAGCAGAGTGTGGATACCATAAACATAACATAAGCAGTTTGAGAGAAATTACTTCTTTCGCAAGAACTCAAAATCAATATTTGGTGTGACCACCCTTTGTTTGACTGGGCCACTGTAAGTCATTCTCTTGTTTACTATTGAGACACAACAGAAGTGGACCTTTACTGAATAACAAATTGGTCCACTTATATTCCCTGTATACAGCCTTAACCCCTTAAGGACCGGCACTCGAGGCCGGCACTTGAGGACCATGGCGCTTTTTTTTGGTTTTTTTTTAATTCAGGTTCAGGGCTTCCAGAGCAGTGTTCAGCCTCTCTGGGAGCCCTGAACTCCATTCCGTGCCAGGACCGTCACTGGTCCTTAAGTGCCGAACCGCCTTGACGGTCCTGGCACGTCAATGGACCTTAAAAGGTTAATACTTAAAGTCAAGTCAAGATGACTATTTAAAAAAGTATAGCTACAGCAGTGATGAACATACTGCTGCATCCGATTACAAATAATAGCATTTTAATGAGGTTGCATAGATGTGTTATTATTCAAAGAAGAAAGTCAATGATTCCACTGTTCTTTAAACCCAATAACCTAGTACAAAGTAGACTTCCTTATTGTAGCCTTGTTAGAGAGGCCTAGCGTTATTCAAATAATAAAAGTTTACACTGCTTCAGCATAGCCACATTGTTTAGATGAGTAGCCAGGACATACTTGAAATGTATGATTCCTGGTAAAATACTTTCATAAAAATAAATTATTTCAGTGCTCAAAGCGTGAGGTATGTGAGTATTTTAATTTGAAGGTCTGAATTAACCATTTCAGCCAGGATGCCCCATGTCAGAGTGCCCAACACTGTTCACTGTGTACATTTACGGCCCCTGAAGAACCCCATGGGTTCAGTTTGCTCTGAAAATGCTCTAATTCTTCTTAGTACATCCAAGGAGTTGCTGCATTATGATTCATGGCCCACCTGGTGACAGTTAACATTATAGTGCTTTGCATTTGATCAAACACCTCTCTGGTGGTCAAGGGTTCATGCAGAAAAGAGATGGGGCTCACCAATGCTATTCTTATCTTACCATGTAGCAGCATCAGTGTATTTTAATGTCAGGGGCCACTGACTATGATACATAACTTGCTTGAATTTAAAGAGTCAAAGGATAGTGCAGATCCAACTTGGTTTCCAGATCCCTTGTAATTACTCCCATCCCAAAGATAATACATCAGTTTCCCTGAATAATATTGTCTAACTGGGGCACAAGTGAACTAATTAGTTGCTCAGGCACTTTAATTGTTCTTCATGTGCTCATTCAAGGATATCTTGAGTAAATGCACATTTGTTAGCTCTTGGACCAGGGTTGGCTACACCAAAACTTACTAATAAACACACACTGTGTAGAAAATCATATTGGGCACTCTGAATCAATACTGTGTGTATTTCTTCCAAAGAATTAAAGGTATAGTAATACTTTGTTTTATCTTTATTTTATTTTGTAGGCATTAAAAAAACATGAAGAACAATATGTCTTATCTCTCAAACCTTTATGGTTTGAGAGATATTCACAAGCACATTTTCCCCTCCCGCCCTTTTTACCTAGTGTAAGCCATCTCTTGGCTGGCAAATCTGGTTGTAAGACCAGACAGATAACAGAAGGGGACAATCTTCTTCCTATGAGAACAATGAAGGCCCTTCCCCCCTTGACAAGTTTTTCAGGTTTTTCCCTTATCTTAATTGAAGATTGTCCCTCTCTACAGTCTACCTGGGCACCTCCCTTCTGATCTGGCTGAACAGTGTTACATCAGTAAAAGGGGCGGGAGGGGGATACTTTGTCATTGAATTATTCTTGAACTACAACTCTGACAGAATTGAAATAACACTCTCCAAAGTCCAAATACTAGGATGATTAATTAAAGCTGCTTTTATTATGAAACATTACTATCCCTTTAACATTTAGTTAGTGCTAGAAATCACGTCCTTAGAGAAATACATGATTCTTTGTTGCTGGACCCCAAATGTCTGTTACTTAATTCTATTAAGGAAGGAAGAGTTTAGTGGGTACAGTTTAGTGTCCAGCCATAAAGAACCACATCTGCCTTTTGGAATATTATAGAAGTACTAATTACAGAATTGTTTTATTGCGACCATAGTAGCCATTCTGATTATCTGCCCAAATTAAAGGACAAAAGTACAGGGGAGGGCTGGCAACATACGGCCCAGGTGGCAAATACAGTTAAGTGGCCCATATCTACTATCTTCCAAGCCCATTGCCCCAGCCCACCACTGTTTCCTTAATTTTAAAATTGTCCTTAATGCTGTGAATTAAAGCAAGTGATACCACAGAGCTTACTGTTGAAATGGGGCTACATTAGTGATACTACAGTGCTTACAATTTAACCCTGCGAGTGCCAGAGGGGTACACAACACATTTCTTTTTCAATGCGTTGTGTACCCCTATGTCACTGAAAGGGTTAATTAAAGATAGAATAGTGATGCCATAGAGCTTGCAAGGGAAATGGATTATGCTACTAGTGCAGCTCTGTTTGGATTGTAGCTCAGCGGTATCACTTGCATATAGATTCATTTCATAAGTTCTGTGGTATCACTAGTGTAGCTCCATTTACAGCACCAAGTGGGAGATTGAGTGAGGCACTGGCCCACCAGCCCAGACACATGGCCAGCCCAGGGGGCAATTGCCCCCCTGCCCCCCAAGCCAGCCCTCCCCTGCAAAAGTATGTGTTATGTAAATAAATGTATATTTCAGGGTCTTTCCTGATTATTAAATCAACTGTATTCTCGCTGCTATTAGATGATTTATTGATGACTTTAGTCAATAACAATAACACTCCATAGGCTGCTGTATTGGGCCATGTTGGCACTGTAGTCAAAAAAATTACGTTTGAGCCGCAATGCAATTTGAATTGACACTTTCTCAGCAGTGGGTGCACGTTTGTTTTATTCACAGGATAAACCCTGCAGTATTTGTTTTTTGCATATCCTTTAAAGGGATAGTATTACTTCAAAATTACTATCCCTCATATTGTAGCCCTTAATAAACTGAGTTAAATGACCCCAACGGCATCTCTCAAACCTTTATGGTTTAAGAGATAGCCGCTTTCAAAGTTTCCTCTCCCCTGCTGTCAGCATTCTGCTGCCAGCAAGGGAATCCGGTCCCGGGACAGGAGGAGGCTCTTAAACAGAGCCGATATCTTGTTATGGAAGGAAAAATAATTCATTGAAACAGTCTTCTACGTGTGCTTGGATACCAAGCACATGTAGAAGACTGTTTCAATTAATCATTTTTCCTTCCATAATGAGATATCGGCTCTGCTGAAGAGCCTCCTCTTGATTCAGAGACCGGATTTCCCTGCTGGCAGCAGAATGCTGACAGCAGGGGAGAGGAAACTTTGAAAGCGGCTATCTCTTAAACCATAAAAGTTTGAGAGATGCCACTGGTGTCATTTAACTCAGTTTAGTAAGGGCTACAATATGAGGGATAGTAATTTGAAGTAATACTATCCCTTTAAGGGAAGTGAAGGTGTTGGCTTTGCTTCATCTTCTTGTACCAGAATCCTCCACACCACCATAAGTTATTGGAACATTTTTGTCCTAGTAGGCAATTAATTTTTAACTGTTTGGTTGACAGAGATATCTCCAGTGCATTGATTTGCAATTAGTTGATGATATCTCCAGTATCCAAGAGTTAATCCGTTTAAAACCACAATCAGCAGGACAGAATCTTTGAATTAGCTCCAGAACTGTTCTACAGAGTTTTGCTTTGACGTGTCCTCTTTCCTAATTTTGTGCAGTTTTCATCTACTTTTGGATCGTCTGAAGAGTTATAAAAAGCCTACACCTCCTTCTAACCCCATTAAGATGAAAGCTTTGGATGTTATTATTCATGTTTAATAGGAGGAAGCTGAAATTCCCCCAGGATGTGTATAAAAAGGAGTTTTTGATATCTTAGATACAGAGCTGTTACTGCAAAGACATGATGTGAGTAGGCAGTGGAACAGATCGGACACAGGAGGAAATAAAGGATTTCTGTATCTTATCCTGCAAAACAAGCTCTCGTACTATAATCATTTCAAGACGGGAATTCCCATTGTCCTGGGGGAAAAATGTATTTGTTTTTCACTGACACTAGGAGAGACTTAGCACCAAAATGTTCCGGAGAAAGCCACCTGCACCACAAAATTAAAATTTAGTGGGTCTTTTAACCTCTTTATGCCTAAAGAAGATTCTGACCTCTCAAGAATTCAGGGGTTTAAAATACCCATTAACATCAATGGTGATTTATATATGTTCTCATTGGTGCAGGTGTTTTGTCCACTGCATGACACTAGGTGGGGCTATGCACTAAGACATGATAAAGAGGTGATAAAGTGGAGATGAGATGACTTCTCAAGTGTCATAAACTCTCCACTATTCTATGAAGCCTATGCACTAAGGTTTCTAAAGTTGGAGAAATCATAGTGCAGCAGCTTCATATAATAACATAGAAACTGAAGATTTTATCACACTGGCAAAGTCTTCTCCACTTTATCACCTACGTATCACACCTTAGAGTATACCCACACAGGAGATTTAGTACCAGCCCACAAAAGGAAAGATGAGCAATTCTGTAGCATAACAACTACATCATGGGGGGATATAAAACTCTCCATTGATTTACATAGATTTCTTTTAAAAGCGGAACTACCACCCCACAAAGTTCCCCCCTAAGAATTACGCATCTGGCAACTAGCTGCTCAGTAGTACTAGTTGCCAGAATTATTACCTCCTTATAGAGAAATTCTGCTGCTCCCAGGACTGACAGTCAGGAAACAGCTCAGACATCTTTGCATTGCGAGGTCTGCACGCCTGCGCTGTCAGTCCCTGCAGGTACCTAGCAATGCCTCCTAGAGCAGACTGGGACTGACAGCGATGGTGCACAGACATCACTATGAAAAGATGTCTACGCTGTTTCCTTACTGTCAGTCCTGGGAGCAGCAGAATTTCTTTATAACTAGGTAATAATTCTGGCGACTAGCACTATTGAGCAGCTAGTCGTCAGATGCGCAATTCTTAGGGGGAAACTTTTTGTGGGGTGGTAGTTCTGCTTTAATCCTTTAACCCCTTAGTGACCGGTCGAGCGCGCACGCGGCCGGCACTTAATGCCCGCCAAACCTTTTTTTTTTTTTTTTTTTTTTATTAAATTACTTCCGGGACGTACATGTACGTCCTCTGTCCACCTGGGACATCTGCTTGGGGACGTACATGTACGTCCTCAGGTGGTAAGGGGTTAAATGCTAGTGAGGTTTATAACACATTGCTTTGCAACGCGTTAGAGATATCTGTAGCATCCAAGGGGTTATATAATTTGTTAGATACCTTTCTGGCGCTCAAAGGGTTAAGGGAATTTGGAGAATTTTTGTTACTTCCCTACGGTGTAATTAGTTTATGCCAGAATTCTCATCTTTTCTTTTTTGATTACAGTGCAATGAGGGAGATTTATGAAAGTGGAGCTAAGTGGAAATATGCATTCAAATCGCTGTAACAGAGTGTCTGTTAGTTATAAACATAAGAAAGCCAGTTTAAAGGGATAGTAATATTTCATAATAAAAGCAGCTCTAATTAATCATCATAATATTTGGACTTTGGAGAGTTATTGGACTGTTGTTATTTCAATTCTGTCAGAGTTGTAGTTCAAGAGTAATTCAATGACAAAATATCCCCCTCCTGCCGCTTTTACTGATGTCACACTGTTCAGCCTGATCAGAAGGGAGGTGCCCAGGTAGACTGCAGAGAGGGACAATCTTCAATTAAGATAAGGGAAAAACCTGAAAAACTTGTCAAGGGAGGCAGAGTTTTCATTGTACTCATTGGAAGAAGATTGTCCCCTGCTGTTATCTGTCTGGTCTATGGACTGCATTCCACATCTGAGAAGAGATGGCTTACACTAGGTAAAAGGGGCAGGAGGGGAAACTTTGCTTGTGAATATCTCTCAAATCTTTAAGACTTATATCGTTCTTCGTGTTTTTTTAATGCCTACAAAATAAAATAAAGATAAAATGAAGTATTACTATCCCTTTAAGAGGACCGAATGCTGTGCAGTATGTTTTTTTGTAAAATGGAGTAACGACGTTTGTAAAAAGTTGCCCAGTAAATTTACAAAGAAATGTTGCTGTAAGTGACAATTTTGCAACAGAATTTATAGACAGAATCTTAACGCCATGTATATGCTGTCCTTAGGCATTCCAGGCATTAATATATGCTTAATAACACCATATTTATTAAAAAAGCCTTTTATCATTTATAAATCAGACCTGGGGTTGTATCCACTTGCCATGCCATAAGGACTGTTCTTTAAAAGGTAAGAAGAATATTTTTTATTTGTCTCCCTCAAAGATCCATATAAATGATGATAAAGTAGTTCAGTTCTACGGCAATCCAACAAGCACTAGAAAGCATGACAAAAACTGGCTGAATTCCCATTGATTTAAATGGGCCTTTCAACCCAAGGAATGTTAGGGATTTTTATATTTATTTATAAAATTAAGAACAGAAATTTAAAACATAATATTTATGTTATTACATATTTACAAATATATAATCAATGATAGACAAATGTATGATGACGTTGTGTCAGTACACAAAAATGATAACACTTCACAATAAATTCACTGGGTAATTTACGAAGACCTGCTAGTGCTTCCAAGTCTACTTCATCTGACTCTTTCTTTCTCTTTCTCTCTCTCTCTATCTCTCCACATGCACACACACACACACACACACACATATATATATATGTGTGTGTGTGTGTAATGTGTGTATCCTTGTTATCACTTTGTATTTCGTTTTTTTCACTGACATGTCAGTGAATGGGAAATATCTTAGAGGCATGGGGGGAACGCTGTGAAGGAGGGACAGGAGAGTGCAGGAAAAGGAGTGTCAGAGAGAGTGTGTCAGAGAGAGTGAACGGCAAAGGGGGAACTGCCAGAGATAGAAGCAAGGGGAGTGTGTGTTGGAGGAAATGGGAGTGAGTGGAGCAGGCCAGAGGTCAGTAAAAGGAGGGGAACAACCTGGAAGATAAAGGAGCAAGCTGAGAACAGGGAGGGGAACTGACCAAGGAGTGGGAAGGTGAGTGGGCCTCAGGCAAGGAGGGAGCCACTGCTAATTCAGGGAAGGAGGATCTTGAGAGGGAGAAAAGTTCCATAACATCCTCAGTTGACTTCCCTGGACTGGAACATGCTGCAGATGGCATGTAAATGCAAGAGAACAACTTATTTAAATGAAACTTGGAACCAAAAAAATATATTTCACAAGACTTATTTTGGGTCCTCAGAAACAGCCTGATTTGGACAAAATACAAACTTGCCGAATAGTTTCTCTCATCATTAATTATTATATATACAGAAAACTGCAGATAATAGGCAAAAAATAGCTATATCTGATTACTTTATGAAGTAAACTAAACTAGATAAGTCCATGTTCAACAAATTAAGAGCTACTTATTCATATGGAAAAGGTCCCCTTTAAATAAAACCGTGTCAGTGTTTGAACAGATATAATATGTCATTGTTTCCTTATCGCCTTGTTTTTCTTCTGTTCTACTTATTTTGCAGCCAAGTATTTTATTAGAAGATCGATACTGTCAGAGCGGAATTGAAAAATTAAATTATAAGAACTTTATTTACATTAAAAAAGTGCCACCAAAATTATCTTCTACCAAGACCCAATCAATGCTATAGACTGAAAATATGCCACTCTGCATGAAGCTATAAAAAGATTAATGTACTTTACTTTTTTTAAAAGAAATTAGTAGCTTAATGAAGTGGATAAAAACGCTGTCATAGTTTTTATTGGATCTAAATTGCACGGTAGTGTAATGGTATAATGAGTCATGACTGGAGCTAGAAGGCTAATTTGCCCTTAACTGACATGAGATCCAACGAATTAACATCTCTGTAGTTTTCAGCCAGGGAAAGAAGCATTATTTCATTTTACAGCTAAGTTCTTAACAAAGCTGTTAACAGCAGGGTTATTGATCTCGACTTCTGCGAAATGATGAAATTGGAATTTAAAGAAAACGCATCTTAAGTTATTGCTCTTAACTTGGCACCAACTGTGAGGCTGCAGGATTGAGTTAGCTATGAAGGTCCAGGAAAGTGTAAAGATGGGAGAGGGATTTGAAGAGCACTTTTTTAGGCAGACATTTTGCAAAAAGATAGACTAGATAGAGGAGTAAAGGACAGAGTTGCTCAGGGCCAAATTTACATATCTGGCTCCCTTAGGCAAGGAACCCAAGTCACTTTTAGGCCCAACCATGGCTACAATACCAAATTATCACTTGATTCCATCTTCTGTTGCATACACTTTCCCTTGAAAAAAAAAAAAAAAAAAAAAAGCTTTTAACTAATTGGCTGCTAGAGAGATCGACCAAACTGCTATCCATAAACTAGGAGTGAGTGTCTGGTGTAAGGGCATTTGAAAATGCCTTAGCCACATCCACAATTCAGAATATGGTTGTGATAAGCACAGCTGAGGCTCCCCACAAAAAGTTGGATCTCTGGGAAGTTGTCTACTTTCCTACTGGGACATATAGCCCAGGTATTGCATTCAGAGCCAGTGGGACCAAGGAGGCAACAGAGGGACTTTTGTTGTATAGGGTTTTGGAATCACTTTTGAAATACGAATGCATTGGTAGATGTGAGCACAGATACAAACACCAGGGTAAGATGTCCTAACTTCCCATTCTTTCAGTAGTCCTGGTGATATTTTTTGTAATAGAAATGATCAGTAGTGGGGAGATGTAAGAATAGGTTTCCAAATAAAAACTGGAATAAATTTCCTAGCAATGGGTTGGATAACTCTCTGGCACTGAAAGGGTTAAGAAACCTTTTAAATCAATGGACATTTGCAGTATTTTCAATTATCCTATGGTGTAATTGCTACAGGGATGCCCCTCTTTAGCTTTGTGTAAAAGGCCTTTAATACCCAAGTTAGCCACATATTGGGAGAAATATACAAATCCACCAGTGCAACTCATTTTCTGCTCCGAAATGTTGGCCATTAAATCACGTGTCTGCACGTCTGGGTGTGTATTAAAGGAGCAGTAATCTTTTTTTATGAAAAAAATATATATTGTAGGGTTTTTCCTGTTGAGTAAAATAAGGGTGCTCCCACTGCCGAGTAGGGTTGCCACCTTTTCGTAAAAAAAATACCGGCCATGGCATTCTCTCCATAGACTTAACATTGGACAGAAGCCAATTTTTTACCGGCCTGCCGGTAAAATACTGGCTAGGTGGCAACCCTACTGCCGAGAGGTTATTACAGTTTAAACCCATCTTTTTTACATTAGCAGTGCCCTCTAGTGTTCAAATTCCAATTAGGTAAGTCAATGACTTACAGTTTTCCATAGGCTGTGATAGAAACTGCCTGTCACTTCCTGTCAGAACTTTCAGGAAGTAAATGCACAGTAAATTCACTTCCTGATTATTTGAACTGTTACAAGTTTAGAACTTCACGGACTTTAGGAGGGGAGACATGTCCGCGCTGGGGTTTGGTTGGAGAAAAAATGGGTGTGGCTTTGATAGTTAAGACCAACGGAGGAGTGATAAGAGCGGTTATCACTTCCTGTTGGTGTGGCAGTTAAACTTAAACCGGAGAAGAAGCAGTTGGAGGAGTTTTGTCTGAGGAGATAGTGAATTTCTGTCATGTGGGACCATTTATTGGAGGAGGTGCGTGAACTTTTGGAGTCCGGAGGGGGAACATGGCTGAGAGAGCAACTTTCTCGGAGGAGGGAGGAAACAGGAATGCGTGGCGAGGTGGGTCGGCCTGTGCGCAGCACCTGAGCTCGTCCGCCTACTAGATTGAGCCCTTCTCGCTCTCCGTTGTGGCGGAGGAGTATAAGCCCAAGACCAAGGGGAGCGAGGAGTGCGTCTGTGAGGGGGATAACGGTTGACCGGAGGATCGGGCAGAGCTCTTTTCGCAGCAGTTTGGCTGTACAGCGGGAATCATCAATTGCTGAGGAGACTCATCAGGAACGGCCGGTTCGTCAAGGGCGGGAGTCTGCAGGTGGCAGCAGAGACAGAATGGAAGATTCCAGTCAGACACTTGCACAGGTGACCATACGCACTGTGTACTTTTATTTATTTCTTTTACAGGTTCTGGTATATTTCTCTTTTCACCCCCCCCCCCTTATCATTTTCCCCGATAAATTTTTAAGTCTATTTATTGTTTTTAATTTTATTTATATTAGGCCCTTAGATTTAAGTTGCCTTTCCTTTATTCTCCTCCTCCTTCGTTTTTCATATTTTTGTTTTATGGTATGGGGTCCGGTCCCTGGTTGGAAAGGGCGGACTTAGGCCTGGTTTTGGTGCCACAGTAAATGTGGCTGGGGTTCCTCAGTGAGTCTGAGGTAATCGGTAACCAGTATGTTTGGGTTTATGTTTATTGAGGTTACATTAGGGTTCCAGAGTATCCGGAACATTTAAAAAAAAAAAAAAGGGGGGGGTTTTGTGTTTAATATTTGGCTTTGGTAATGACATACTGGTGGGTTAAAAAGGTATCTGGTTTGCCAAAAGGCACTGGCTAACGGGAGAGCCATTATATATTTGGTGGTTAGGGCCTGAGTTTTGGGCCCTTGTGTGAGTCTATGTGGTTAGACTGTTGTTCATGGCTTCATTCTTCTTTCCTTACAGGAGGATACGGTTGCTGAAGTGTCAGGACCTGTGAGGCAGGAGCACGCGGATTTGGAGGCCGGTGCTGGTGGTAATTCAGATGGACAGTCTGTACCAATGGCGCCTTTGTCGAGGGCAGGTACGGGACTTTCTAATATTTTGGGATCAGTAGAATTGGGAGGAGAGGATGCAGTGGGGTCTTTACGGCAGGCTTTAGGGGCTTGGCAAGATAGAGTGTTGAGTGATTCAGTTAGGTTACTTTCTTCAATGGGTATATTGTTGGATCCTGGAACTGGGACAGTCTTAGTTCCGGGTGAAGGGATTTTGACAAATACACCTTTGGGAAGGGTTGGTTCGTTGCCAGGATTGGTTATTGGGGGAGGAGTTCAACAACAGGGGTTGGTGACGTCCAGTGTCTTATTGACAGGGAATGTGCAGCAGGGGGCTAACGCCAACTTGGCCGGGGTTCATTTGTCAGGTAGTGGTTTACAGCATCTTGCTGGACAAGGATTAGGTACTGGGGTTTTGATAAATTCGATGGTAATGAATACTCCTGGGGGGTCTGGTCTGGCCTCTGCGGGATCAGTATCGGGTTTAGGCTCGGGTGATTCACAAGTGACGAGCTCAAATGTTGGGGGAGTGACGTTGGGAGCGTCACAGGTTTGTGGTGTGCCTACAGTGGCTTTTGGAGCAGCTTATATGTGTTGGTCGGGTCCTTTGGGTATTCATTTAAAAAATGAAGTTAAAGAAAAAATTTGGAAGAATGAATTTGTTGAAATTTATTCATTATTGCCACTTGATGAAGCTCCTCCTGACAAGGAAGAAAAAGACTCTGAGAAGAAGGAGGAGAAGGAACGTCGTTGGTACAGAAAGATTCCAAAGGTTTTTGGCAATTGGATTCGAGCCTTCTCTATATTGGCTAGTGTGATTGGTGAACGTTTTTCAGCGAAATGCTCATCCTTGTTCTGTTATCAGGATACGATTTGGAACGCCTGCAGGACTTATGGTGGTCTGGCATGGTGGTATTACGATGAGCAGTTTAGGCAGAGGCTGGCTGTGCGCCCGTCAATGTCTTGGGATCAATTGGACATTGGGCTTTGGTTGTCAATTACGACCCGCCCAGCTGGTTCCCCAGTGGGATTCCAGTCCTTTCAGGCCGGCGCTGGGGGGTTGGGGCTCCCCTCAGGAAGGGCAGCGCCAGGGAAACAGAAAGGTTTCTGTTGGCAGTTTAATGAGGGTCAATGTAAATGGAGGGGATCTTGCAAGTTCAAGCATGAGTGTTCTGGATGTTCAGGTTCCCATCCCCTTGTCAGGTGTTTTAAAATACAAAAGTTGGGTGAAAAAGGGGGGGGCTGTTGGGAATAAAGGGGGTGACTCCGGTGTCCGTAGACAGGATGCGCCCATGGCTAAGGGTTTACAAGGATAGAACAGCTGCACAAATTCTGGAAGAGGGTTTTGAGTTTGGGTTCAAGATTCCTGAGCAGGAAGGTTTTGGTGTAGCCGAAGCAGCTAACTTATGTTCGGCTAGTTGTTATCCGGGGATTCTGCAGGACAAGGTGAATGTTGAGTTGTCGTTGAGGCGGATGGCGGGTCCTTTTTCTGGACCTCCACTACCTGGATTCAGGGTATCGCCTTTGGGTATCGTACCAAAGTCAGAGCCTGGGAAGTTTCGTTTTATACATCACCTTTAATTTCCTTTTGGATCTTCTGTGAATGATGCCATTGATCCGTCTTTGTGTAGTGTCTCCTACACATCATTTGATAAAGCTGTGGAACTGGCCGTAAAAGCTGGTCAGGGGGCATTGTTTGCAAAAGCTGATATCGAATCAGCGTTCCGCCTTCTTCCAGTTCATCCTGAAAGTCATCATCTTTTAGGTTGTAAGATTGGAAATGATTATTATGTCGACCTATGCCTTCCCATGGGATGTTCAATTTCTTGTGCACTTTTTGAACGCTTTAGCACATTTTTGGAGTGGGTAGTGCGTAGGGAGTCAGGCTTCTCTTCTATCTTACATTATCTGGATGATTTCTTATGTGTTGGACCATCAGGTATGCATGTTTGTAGACATTTGCTTGTTACTTTGCAGCAGGTATGTTTTGAGTTTGGTGTACCATTATCGGTGGAAAAGACGGAAGGTCCTACAACTTGTTTGCATTTTTTGGGTTTGGAGATTGATTCAGTGGCCATGGAGTGCAGACTTCCTCGAGACAAATTGGAAGGTTTACAAGCTGAAGTGGTTGCTTGTCGATTGGCTAAGAAGGTTACTTTGAGAGCACTTCAATCCTTATTGGGAAAATTTAATTTTGCATGTAGGATCATGCCCATGGGTAGAGTTTTTAATAGGCGGTTAGCTCAAGCTACTGCGGGAATTGTTTATCCACATCATCATATTCGTGTGACATCTGACATGCGGGAGGATCTGGTGGTATGGGAAAGGTTTTTAGATGATTATAATGGGAGATCATATTGGCAAAAATTGGGAAAATCTAATGAGGATTTTGAGCTGTATACCGATGCATCTGGGTCGGTTGGTTTTGGGGCTTTGTTTGGTTCTGATTGGTGTGCAGAGAAGTGGCCTTTGGCTTGGGTTCAGGTAGGTCTTACCAAGAATATATTGTTTTTGGAGCTATTTCCTTTGGTTGTGGCTGTGACGCTGTCGGGTGACAGATTGAGAGACAGCAAAGTTCTTTTTCATTCTGATAACATGGGAGTGGTGCAGGCGGTAAATACTCTCACTGCTTCTTCTCCCCCCGTATTGTCTTTACTCCGTCATTTTGTGTTGTTGTGCTTGAGATTGAATCTTACTTTTAGGGCTCAACACGTGCCTGGTATAATGAATGTGGCTGCTGAGGAGGCCGTGGCTTTAAGGGGGGGTGGGACTAACTCGTAGGGGTACTCGTTAGTCCCTTGTGGCGGCTTGGGCCCTTGCCAATGTATAGAGTGGTATTAAGATGGTGGAGGTTACAGTAGATGGTAGGTCAGCGGCCTAGGTCTAAGAACACCCGGACTTTGTCACGGGTTAGACGCCAGCCTCATTGAGCTTTATTTAACAGCTAATGAGGTGCGGTTAAGGTGGCAATTTGAGGAGTTTGGAGTTTCGGCTCCAAAGTAGGATAGGCTGGTTAGCCTGTAGGAGATGGACATTGGCAAGGGCTCAAGGTTGGGTGAAAAATTGGTTGAAGGATTATATATGTATAGTGGTAATTTAACCTATTGTATATTTTAAATACTAAAGCTGCGGCCTTGTTCAAATCCATCTTAAGGTGTACTGTTTTTCTTGAACCTATACCCCATGCTTAGGACATGAATAAAACAACTGACAGCAGTGGAAGTGACCTTGTTTTACTCAGCAGGAAAAGCTCTATAACATATCCTATATAATAATTCGCTAAGGACGTTTGTCAGAAGCAGTCATGCACAGTAGAAACTGCCTAAACACACAGAATGCTGGGAGCACAGAATGCTGGGAGCACATAGAATGTTGGGAGCACAGAAAGAATGCTGGGAGCACAGAATGCTGGGAGGTCTGTGCTGGGAGCATTCTGAGCTTCCGGGCAGTCTCTATAGTGCATGACTGCGTCGCCGGCAGGACTCAGAGCAGGACCGGCCTCATAACCCTTTGAGTGCCAATGCGTTACGTACCCCTCTGGCACTCAAAGGGTTAACATCACCCGGACCTTGGCCCATGTACACAGGCTTTTACACTGGTATCCTATATTATAATTCGCTAGAAGCAGTCATGCACAGAAGAGACAGCTACGCACGCTGCAGTCATGCACAGTATAGACTGCCCTCACTGTGGCTGATACGAAGCAGGGAGCTCCCAATTCAGACCGCTTGGTCCCAGGAAGGAGAGCACAGAGGACTATGATCTGAATTTGGAAAGCTCTGCTCCATATCAGCCGCAGCGCATTCAGGCAGTCACTACTGCGCATGACTGCAGCTCCACCAGTGTTGACCCATGTACATAGGCTTTAAAACTAGTGTTTTCATTAAAAAAAATTACTGCTCCTTTAAAGCAGAGGCACTCAAATCTGTTCTCAGGCCCCCACCCACCCAACAGTGTATGTTCTCCGGATCTCCTCAATTAAAAACAGGTGCATATTTTTATCTCAGGTAGATCCTTTAGAATGACCGAACCACTGATAGATTCACCTGTGTTCATGTGATGAGATCCAGAAAAGCTTTATCATGGGGGAGGTGTCTGAGGAAAGGGTTGAGTGTCCCTGTATTACAGAGTATGGACTCGTTGCTGCATAAAGGCATACACTCTCCATCGTCATTACAATTGCAATTTGAGAAAATCCTGAATGTCTCCCCTTTAGCATATGCAGAAAAATGGAAATTTACATTATTTCCTCTGTCCCTTGGCGTTAAAGTTCACAGGAAAATAACACCAAGAAACTCCCATACACTGCCCTATGGCCAGTCCATCCTAAGAAAAATTAATTGGAAGTTGTTTGTGTTCCTTGAGTCCTGAAAAAGAATCATGTCTGCCTCCATGGACACAACATCCAGACATTTTGCAACCTATTTGATGGAAAACAAGAAAATGTCTAAGGTACTAACACCAGCCATTTAATGCAACATATGTAAAAATTAATTGTCCTAAAAAAAAATCAAGGCAGTGTTAATGGTTAAATCTTAATGCCAGGTATAATAAACTCATTAACCCCTTAAGGCCCAGCGGTCCCAGGGTGTGTGGTCCTTTAAGGACCAGATAGCGAAGTTTGACGTGCCGGCACACGTGACTGATTACGTGTGCCGACATGCTGATCTGGGGACTGATAGTGATCGTTCCTGTCTTGGAGCAGGAGCGCTGTAAGTAAAAAAAATATGTGACGTGCCAGGACCATCACTAGTCCTTAAGGCAAAAACAGCAGTGACGGTCCTGACACGTCACTAGACATTAACGGGTAAATGGAAGTATCCAAAGTATCCCTCTTTAGGAGGGACTGTCCCTCTTTGAGACCCAAATCCTTCCGCCCCACTTTCCCAACCTGGTCCCTCTTTTAGAAGAACATCTATGAGATGATCACATTGTTCCACAGCAATAAAACTCACATTAATGTTTGTATAAATGTTGGTATATGTGTTTAGAAATAAGTCTATGCAAATAAAATACTTTGGTCTTGTTCTAAGTCATGTAATCAGTTACACAAAATGGTGTCAGTAGGTCATGAAATAGCCTAAAAATCCTCGGATATGCCCTGCCCACCAGCCACACCCCCAGCAACATCCTCTTTGGCCATTTGAAATGTTGGTAGGTATGTATCTCATTAGCTCTGTTTATAAATGAGGTTTTACTTCTTTAAAAATGCATTGCTCTGTAAATGATTTGTGAAACTGGGCAGGAGATTTTTTACGTTATTCCTTGGAGTGCCACAGGGGTGTGTGCAACACATTGCAAATCAATGCGTTGCACATCACTGTGTCACTCAAAGGGTTAAGGGAGGGCTTCTAGTGTTCTTGGAGCTGATGTCTGAATGCATCCTCTCCACTTGCTATTTCTAATACATCATCAGCATTATGCCAACCTATATGCTAATGATTAAAGCCTCTCCCTCTCTCTTTGGCCAGATAATTCTTACTGCATATGGCAAAATGTGTTGTAATCTCCATGGCAAACTGATCGCCACACATTATCAGACACAGTTAGCCTTTGCATCGAACATTAGTGCATCGCCCCACCTCCAAGGGGTTAATAAGTTCCTAGCCACATGGCCAGTTCTGCCTGGTCTTCTGAGCAGTCTGGAAAAGGAAGTTCCATTTCTGGGTTTGCTCAGCAACTGGGACTATGGGAGCTGTGTAAAGATTTTAAGAGTATTGTTGTTACTTGAGCAGATGTAAGATCAATCAAAATAATTGTCACAAGTGCGCAATCAGGAAAAGTTTTACGACTTAGATTGTAAGTAGCATTCAAGAAACAGTTTGCTACCTATAGACCAGGTTAATTCTGTGTTAATATTGGTTTGTTTTCCTGTAGAAGACTAATGAGGAGGCACTTATTAAGAAGCAGAAGCACAAACAGAATCTTAACCAGCATTTCCTTGCCTCAAACAGCCATGACCTTTAACCTATTGATTCACCTTCTAGTGAGTTTTCTTATATCCAATGAAATTACAAAGGAGCCAGATGTATAAAGATACCAGTTTCAATGATGTCCCATTAAAGCCTCTCGATTTTTCAAAACCAGAAAACGTCTATTGGACACACAAGTATGTTATTTTGGGTAAATGTTTTATTAAAATACATTAATTACAAATCTATCTAGCAAGGCAGTATTAACTATTTGAGTGACAAAGTTATGTAACACAAACGTTTAAAAACATTATTTAAAAAATATATAATAAAAACAGCGCAAATAGGCTCCTCTAAGCGTAGTATTTTCAAGTATAACTTTTGCCTTCACCTTCACCACGTGCTCCAGACTGGCACTCACCTTGTCGGGAGGTTAGAAACTGCCTCCCAGTATCAGTAAGTATTTCTGGTTCACCCCCAGGTAGGTTGCCACTGTTCTACTCGTCTTGGGTCTCTTTCCAGTATATAGTTTCTTATCCTGGAACACCACCTCTTAATCCACGATGTGAATATAGATACACTTCAAGTGTATATCTACTATATATGTGGTGTGGAACCACTAGGGCAGAACTAAAATACTAGAGCACTACAAGGTAGTAATAAATTATTATTTATTTGCCAAATAAAAAATTAAGAGCATAAAAATAAGATAAAATATATATTCATATAACAATAAAGGTATCAGAAAAAACGCTCATTTTTTTCTGATACCTTTATTGTTATATGAATATATATTTTATCTTATTTTATTTTTATGCTCTTAATTTTTTATTTGGCAAATAAATAATAATTTATTACTACCTTGTAGTGCTCTAGTATTTTAGTTCTGCCCTAGTGGTTCCACACCACATATATATTAGATATACACTTGAAGTGTATCTATGTTCCAGGATAAGAAACTATATACTGGAAAGAGACCCAAGACGAGCAGAACAGTGGCAACCTACCTGGGGGTGAACCAGGAATACTTACTGATACTGGGAGGCAGTTTCTAACCTCCCGACAAGGTGAGTGCCAGTCTGGAGCACGTGGTGAAGGTGAAGGCAAAAGTTATACTTGAAAATACTACGCTTAGAGGAGCCTATTTGCGCTGTTTTTATTATATATTTTTTAGCATTGCTGTTGGAGACCCCTGCCTATATTCAGCTGCATAGGACTCTGGAGAAATCTTTGGAACTTATTCTTTAGTATCTGCATTATGGACTATATGTAAGAAGATATATATATATATATATATATATTATACATTTTTCATATTGTGTGTCCTTGTTATTTTATCATTGTTAATAGTTTCCCTTTGGCGCTTTCTGATATATCTCAGGGTGCAGGTTTATCGTGGACTTACACCTTGTAGATAGATTTTTTTGGTGGAGATATATATAAACATTATTTAGTATATTTTTTATTGATGTGTGAAATGTCTCATAACAGACTAAAGCCCTGTGCTGTACAATGTATAGACAATAAGCAGGTGGATCAAAACACACTATCCCTATCCCATAATCCCACAGCACACAGTACTTCCACTTCAGCAAAGGATTCTGGGTGTTCATACATTATGTGTTCCAGTCTGCTAATTATATTGTTTTGTTTCTGCCTAAATAAACTTCAAGCAATGAGTACTCATAGATAATTAAAAAAAATGATTTACACGGAAAACATAGTGCTCAATTTAAAGAATTGCGCTGAAATATGAGATGGGGCCAAATTGAGTATCGACCGGCATAATAAAATGTCTAAGTCAGTATTCAAAGGACCTACTAGCTAAAAGAAGAACGGACGTTAAGCCACAGAAGAGCTCTTGTGGCCAAATGTCCCTTTTGCGTGTTAAGTTCCCAAAGCACCACTAAATATGGCAATATTGGGAACTTCACAGTAAAAAAAAAAAGCTAACTATCGGTGCCTGACATACTGCCAAGCACCGACTGTTAAACTTACCTGTCAATGTCTTCTTCTGTCTCCTGTCTTGTTTCTTCTTTTTTCTCTTCTTTCTCGTAGCTGTAAAGAAAAAATAAGAGTATGAATTCAAGTTCTGCTGAAATACCCCGCACAATAATACATAGTTTAACCCCTTGAGTGCCAGAGGGGGTACAACAGTTCAAATTCCCTCACAGCCATTGTGCTTACGCACATCCCAGCCAATTAGCTTTGAGCGGCTGTGCTTCAAACTGATTGGTATGTGCGTAAGCACATCCCCATCAATGGCTGTGATGCAGTCTCTGTTCAAATTTCTTCAGTGTGGAATGGACATCGCCCCATGAGGGAAAGGATGGGGGGACTGTGCCACACATTACTGTCTCCGCTGCAGCTGCTGCTCCAGCCACCTTTGCTGCTGCACACAATGGCAGAGATAGATATACTATAAAAGCAAAGTATTTTATTTTGACATTTCGGAATATTTATTTTGACCATGTTGGACATATTGTAATAACAGGAGGCATATTTATATTCAACTACACAGTAATACATTTTTTAACCCTTTGAGCCCCAGAGATGTGCACAATGCATTGCTTTGCAATGCGTTGCGTACCCCTCTGGCACTCAAGGGGTTAAACTATATATCAGTGTGCGGGATATTTCAGCAAAACTTGTATTCATACTCTTATTTGTTTCTTTACAGCTACAGGAAAGAAGAGAAGAAAGAAGATACAAGACAGAATAAAGAAGAGAAGGACAGCAAATGACCAGGATGCTGAGGAATCCACTGGACATCAGGATTAATGGTAAATGTTACTTATAATGGGATGCTGCTTTGTAACTTAGTTGGGTTAACACTATGAATGCCGGCAGGTTTATATCCCGATGGCATTCATAGGGTTAATTCTACTAACACTGAGCTTTTAGGTACTTTGGATGTATTGCTATGGGGCTTAGGGTCCCATAACAATACATCCACTGGGGACTGTATTTTTTTGCATTTCAATAACTGCGTCGGCTAAAGATCAAATAAGGGTCTTTAGTAAAAAAAAAAAAAAGGGTCTTAAATTTTATGCGCTAAAGTGAGTCCCTTATCAGATCTTTAGGGCTAACAGAGTCTATTAAATGGCAAGTTGTGGTGTTTTTTTTTCTTTTCAACTAGTTGAACAACCCGTTACACGGGCCACAGTGCCACTGTAACCTGGTGGCGGGGCAGTCACGCGCAGTAGAGACTGCCCGCGCCACGGCTGATACAGAGCTGGACGCTCCTTCGGTAGACACGCACAGAATTGTCTACTGCGCATGTCACGGCGTTATACAGAATTTAGCGAATTATTATATAGGATGAGCCAAAACTCATCTAAATGTAGTGGCCGGCACAGGGTTTTTTTGCCTGCATTTTTTCATAGCACAGGTCATTATATTTCTTGCAGTGCTTGAAAAAATGCAGTCACCAGTTGTTGTTTTTTTTTGTGTGTCGGCAGCCTTTAAATTGAGCCCATAATCTCCACTTAAATTTTAGAGATGCTAAGGGAAAAAAAAGCATTGCTTCTTTTTTGGTGTAATGTTTAAGAGCTAAATTATACAGTGATGGGCAGAAAAGTAACCACATACACATGCTTATCATACCTTATCCTCCTGGATAAGACTAATAAATGAGCTGATGGAGCTGTAGCTTCATGCCCAATGAAAAAAATAAGCCAGTTTTCATTAGTAGTGAGTGAGCACAGTGGGCCTCTGGCCCACATAGAGAGCCACAACTTTATTGCTTAACTTTGAATAAAAAAAAAAAAGAATTAATGACGTGTGGTGATCACTTTGCCATGAAGACTACAATACACTTTGCCATATTTACTAATGCAAGGCTTAAGCAATAATTTCATAGATTTGGGCACATATTTTAGGGAAGAGATTCCCGTTATGTGGCAACTCAGTGTTCATAATCTGTCCCACTGGTGTTACAAGTACTCCATATGACAAGTTGCTTTGCTAAAAAGCTTGTCTAGCATTTTTTTTCACTCATAAACTAGTGTTGGTCTTCTAGTGGGAAGCAAGCCATTATCACAAACTGCACTATATAGTGTTACTCTGCCATCTAGTGGTCAAATTTGTCTTGAAAAAATGAAAATTAAAGTTCAAACCATTTGCCATGAATTGTGAACTGACCATAAATGGAGGAGATCTGGGGCAATCAAGCTGCATCTTAGGAACAATTATAAATCAACACTCATTGAAACAGGGCTTTTAACCCCCTGAATGTGCTAGCATTTAAGGTTTAAAATCCCTATATAAATGAATGTCAATTTAGGATATGTTTCATTTGTTCCCTATGGTTCAGTTGGTTTGAGACAGAGAGAACACTCTTTCTTAGTACAACCCTTGTTCTGCATATTCCAGGTGAGGTCTTACCAATGACTTGAACAGTGACAAAATTATGCTATCCACTCTTGCTTCAGTACCCCTTTTGTTTGTGTTTGCTATTTGTTTGACACTGATCATTGCTTCCAAATTTGAAGTTGCTAGAGAAAGGTCTTGGAATTTAAAAGAACTCCTACAGTCTCTTAGAATGCTTCATTAAGTAGCATGCTTAATTTGTATTCCCAGATACATAAATATACACTGTATTTCATATTCAATTTCTTTGACCAATGTGCTCTGTGTAAGAGGTTTTGCGCAGGACAAACATCCCGCTTTGGGTTTATAACCCTGCATAATTCAATGTCATCTGCAAATGTTGACATTTTGTTTTCTATATCTATTCCAGGTAATTTATAAGCTTCTTAAAAAATCAGTGGAATATATACTGAAACATGAGGTATTTCACTCTCATCCTTAACTGTAGTTGAATATATTTCATTTACAACAAGACACTTTTCCCTATTCTTCAGCCGAGTTTCTGTCTAATTAGAAAGGCTATCTCTAGACCATATTTCCCTATTACATTGGCCAGCTTCTATGCAGAACTGTTTCAAATGTTTTTGCAAAATCTATATACTACATCTACTGCTTGACAGTTATATACAGTTAGGTCCAGAAATATTTGGGCACTAATACAATTTTCATAATTTTGGCTCTGTACACCACCACAATGGATCTGAAATGAGACAACCGAGATGCAATTGAAGTGCAGACTTTAAGTTTTAATTCAAGGAGTTGAACAAGAATATTGTATGAAACGTTTAGGAATTGCAACCATTTTCATACACAGTCCCCTTATTCCAGGGGCTCAAATTCAATTGGACAAATTAACACAATAATAAATAAATAAAATGTTCATTTTTAATACTATGTTGAGAATCCTTTGCAGGCAATGACTGCTTGAAGTCTGGAACGCATAGGCATCACCAAACGCTGGGTTTCCTCCTTTGTGATGCTTTGCCAGGCCTTTACTGCAGCTGTCTTCAGTTGGTGTTTGTTCGTGGGCCTTAAGTTTTGTCTTCAGCAAGTGAAATGCATGCTCGATCAGGTTGAGATCAAGTGATTGACTCGGCTGTTGCAGTATATTCCACTTCTTTACCTTTAAAAACTTCTGGATTGCTTTCGAAGTATGTTTTGGGTCATTGTCCATTTGTAAAGTGAATAGCCATCCAATCAACTTTGCTGAATCTGAGCAGACAATATATCCCTATAAACTTCAGAATTTATTCAGCTGCTTCTGTCTTCTGTCACATCATCAGTAAACACTAGTGACCCAGTACCATGCATGCCCATGCTATCTCCCTGTCTCCACCGTGTTTTACAGATGATGTGGTATGCTTCGGATCATGAACCATTCCAAGCCTTCTCCATGCTTTTTTCTTCCCATCATTCTGGCAAAGGTTAATCTTAGTTTAATCTGTCCAAAGAATGGTATTCCAGAACTGGGCTGGCTTTTTTAGATGTTTTTTTGCAAAGTCTTATCTGGCCTTTCTATTCTTGAGGCTTATGAATGATTTGCACCTTGTGGTGAACCCTCTGTATTTGCTCTCGTGAAGTCTTCTCTTTATGGTAGACTTGGATAGTGATATTCCTACCTCCTGGAGAGTGTTCTTCACTTGGCTTGATATTGTGAAGGGGTTTTTCTTGACCATGGAAAGGATCCTATGATCACCCACCACTGTTGTCTTCCGTGGAAGTCCAGGCCTTGTTTTGTAGAGCTCACCAGTGCATTCTTTTTTTCTCAGAATGTACCAAACTGTTGATTTGGCTACTCCTAATGTTCCTGCTATCTCTCTGATGGATTTTTTTTTTTTTGCAGCCTAAGGATGGCCTGTTTCACTTGCATTAATTGATGAAGAAATAAAGAAGGAATAGCCCACACCTGTCAAAGTCAATTGTCCAATTACTTTTGGTCCCTTGAAAAAGAGGAGGCTACATATTAAAGAGCTGTAATTCCTAAACCCTTCCTCCAATTTGGATGTGGATACCCTCAAATTAAAGCTAAGAGACTTCACTTTAAACCCATATTCATTATTTAACTGTAACTTGAACTTATTTTGAAATAACCAAACTTGAGTCAGTGTCCAAATATTTTCGGACCTAACTGAAGGTTCCCAGATACTTCTTCATATAAGCTGAAAATATTTGTTTGGCAAGGTCTATTCCTCATAAAACCATGTTGATTCCGATTTCATAATGTAATCCTGAATATAATCCCTTATTATCCTACTCACAAATCTATAATTCACAGATTATGTTTAGTTCCTTTCTTAAATAAAAGCATGGCATGTGCTTTACACCAATCTTATAGCTCTGCGCCTTTCGAGATTGAGCCTTTAAAGACTAAAAAGAGTGGTCTTCCTAACACTACACTAAGTTCCTGATGATCCCTTGGATGTATACCATCAGGACCAGGTTCTTTATCAGTCCAAGTTTAGTCTAGTCTTCAATTGATCTTTTCTTGTGTTAACCTATAACATAATGTCAGACATGTTATTTGTACTTGTTATTTGTTGAGCCTCTTCTATCATTGCTCGTTCCTGGCTATACAGGTACTACCTATTTTATTTTTTAAAGTTCCAGTGCTCTCATTCTTATATTTAATTCTCTTTAAGTATTTGAAAAACTTTTTGGATTAGTCTTGTTCTTCTTTGCAATTCAAGTTTAATTTTCTATTTTTCTGACCACCTTGCCTTTTTTAATCTCCCTGTATCCCAATAAAGAAAATTGTGTTGCTCCAGGCTTAAAGTGGATCTCTCGCCTCCAGAAAAGTTTGCCACTATGTAATCTTTGTAAAGTGGGAGTCAGAGACGCTCAACTAGGAACAAGCCTGCAATACAAATTTGCAGGCTCTATAGGAATTGTGTCCTACCCAGGGTACAGTCTCTTTTAGCCCACTAGTGCCTTTCTTAGTGCCTTCTGCTACAGACAAATATTTCAAAATTTGACTCATCAATCCAGAGTACCCAATGCCATTTTTCTGCAACCCAGTTACTGTGTTTTCGTGCATAGTTGAGGTGCTTGGCCTTGTTTCCACTTTGGAGATATGGCTTTTTGGCAGTAAGTCTTACATGAGGACCACTTCTGACCAAACTTCTCCAGGCAGTAGATGGACGTACCAGGGACCCACTGTTTTCTTCCAGTTCTGAGCTGATGGCACTGCTGGACATCTTCTGATAAACATGATGTGCAAAGAGCTTACTAGCACAGGGCCCTGCGCTCAGAGTGCAATCTCTTTTAGCACACAACTGACATACATAGAGAAAAAATATTCTGAAGCATATCATACAGGTCCTACCAAAATGACAGTCCGGCCACAAAATGCCAGACAATTCTTCTCTGAACAAGATAAACTCCTAAGCCTAGATGTATATTTCAGCATTATTAGGCATCTGAAGCATCTAATACAAGTCCTGCCAAAATGACAGTCCAGCCACAAAATGTCAGACAATCTTTGTCTGAACAAAGGAAACAGCTAAACCCAGACACATGTTTTGGCCTTGTTTGGGCTTTGTGGGTGAGGTACAACTGACCCCTTTAGGCATTTGAGAGCTCAGGGGTCACATCTGGATTCCCCCATCACCTCTAGAGTAATTAAACCTAAGAGTGCTTTGCATACAGATAGAAGTAATCAGAGATGCTCAACCAGGCTCAGAAACTTGGTCTACTACCACCAGACATACTCTCCAGCCTTGTCAATGAGTTGCAGCTGACCCCTCTAAGCACTTGTGAGCAAGGGGTCCATCTCTGGATTCCCCCATTACCCTTAGGGTGACTAACACTAAGAGCAATTTGCATATAGGTAAAAGAAGACATAGATGCTCACCTAGGCTCATGAGCTTGCAAGGGTATGCAAAGAGCTCACTAGGACTGGGTCCAGCACCCAGAGTGCAATCTCTATTAGCTCATAATTACCATACACAGAGAAGAAATATTCTGAAGATTATCATACAGGTCCTGCCAAAATTACAGTCTAGCCATTAAATGCCAGAAAAGTCTTCTCTAAACAAAGGAAACAGCTAACTCCAAACAAACATACTGAACTTGTTGGGACTCAGCAGTGAGATGCGCTGATACCTCTAAGTACTTGTGAGTAAGGGGTCCACATCTGGATTCCCCCATTACCTTTAAGGTGAAGAACCCTAAAGCAATTTGCATATAGATAAAAGAAATCAGAGATGCTCAAGCTAGGCTCACAAGCCTACAAGAATTGTGTGCTGCGCCCAGAGTGCAAACTTTTTTAGCTCACAATTGCCACACACAGAAAAGAAATATTCTGATGCATAACATACAGATCCTGCCGAAACAACAGCCATGAAATGCCAGAAAACTCTTTTTCTGAACAATGGAAACAACTAACCCCACAGACACGCTTTGACCAAGGGCAGCTGATCCCGCTAGACGCTCTTGAGCAATGGGTCCATGTCTGGATTCCCACATTACACTTAAGGTGACTAACCCTAAGAACAATTTGCATAGAGAGAGAAGAAGTGAGAGATGCTGAACTAGGCTCATGAGCTTGCAAAGGTATGCAAAAAGCTTGTTAGGACTGTGGCCTGAACCCAGCGTGCAATCTTTTTTAACTCACAATTGCCATATCCAGAAAAGAAATATTTAAAGCATATCATACAAGTCCTGATAAATCGACAGTCCAGCCACAAAATGTCAGACGTTTCTTCTCTGAACAATGGAAACCTCTTACCTCAGACATCCATTTCAGTCTTGTTGGGCCTTGCCAGCAAGATGCAGCTGATCCCTCTAGGCACTTGTGAGCAACGGGTCCACATCTGGATTCCCCCATTACCATTAGGGTGACTAAACCTAAGCATAACTTGCATATACATAGAAAAAGTCAGAGATGCTCAGCTAAGCTCATGAGCTTGCAAGGGTCTGCAAAGAGTTCATTAAAACTGGGCCCTGCACCCAGAATGCAATATCTTTTAGTTTACATATGGCATGGCATGGCATGGCATGGCATGGCATGGCATGGCATGGCATGGCATGGCATGGCATGGCATGGCATGGCACTTCAACCTTGTGTGGGAGATGCCACTAATACCCTTAGGTACATATGAACACAGGGGACACATCTGGATTCCCCATTACCTTTAGGGTGACTAACCCTAAGAGCAATGTGCATATGGATGGAAGAAGTCAGAAATGCTCACCTAGGCTGATGAGCCTGCAATGGAATGCAAAGAGCTCACTAGGGGCTCAATTGTATTACCAGTGCTAAAAATAAAACAGGCTTTTTTTTAAGTAAGTTTTTGCTATCCTTTTACCCGACTTGTGAAAACAAAACCAGCGGTAATTATACTCACCGGCAGTCTGAAAAAAGGCCATAGGAAACAACTAAAAACAATGTGCAATTGTTATCCTATTATTCACGCTCAGTATTACCGCCTGTTTTGTGGTTCCATTTAAGTCGGGAATTCTGCGCCTCAGTGGTTGAGGTGTAGAAACCATAACGACAGTTTCAAAACCATCGTTGTTCGAACAAAAGCAGAGCAGAATACAGTATACAGCATAGAAATCCGACATAAAGTGCCCCCTTTCAATATATTAACCACCCTTTTAAAAGTCGACTACAGTGCTTTCTTTCGCCACTTTAATTCGACTAATATTGTTCACATTGCACATTTTAACCCTTCCCCTTCCAAATCAGGCTTACAGTGCTTTCTTTCATCGCATTAATCTGACAAATATTGTTCATAGTTGACAAATATTGTTTATAGCTGACAATTAACCCTTCCCCTTCCAAATCTGACTTACAGTTCTTTCTTTCACCATATTAATTATGTTACTATGTTACTATGTTACTCATAGGGTTAATTTTGCAATACAAAATACCAGGGCATATTGAAAAAAAAGGAGAAGAAAAATGTCGGATAAAAATGGTGAAAGAAAGTCATGAGAGCACTGTAGTCGACTTTTCAAGGGGGAGGGGTGGTTAAAATGTCGGATGTACAATATTCGTCGAATTAATATGGTGAAAGAAAGCACTGTAAGTCGGATTTGGAAGGAGAAGGGTTAATTGTCTACTATGAACAATATTTATCAGATTAATGTGGTGGAAGAAAGCACTGCAAGTCGACTTTTAAAAGGGGGGTTAATATGTTGAGGGGGGCACTGTCGGATTTTGTTATGTGGAGAACACATCTAACACTGAACTTGGTTTTTGTACTCCTATTTCCTTGGACTTTGACATTTTGCGAGTTTTTTTGTAGGCGGTAGTCAGAAAAAAGCAGACAGCGCCAGTTTTGTTACTACTCTGAAAAGTGCTGTCTATGCCAGTTTTGTTTTACTGTGGTTCTGCAATAGAATACCGACGTAACACGTTTGCAAAATTTACACTACTTGTTTTTCTTGTAATGCCAGTTTTAGCACAGGTAATAGAATCAAGCCCTAGGACTTTGCCCTGAACCCAGAGTGCAAACACTTTCAACTTTCAATTGCCAGACAGAGAAAAATAAATATTCTGAAGCATATCATACAGGTTCTGCCAAAATGCCAGATAATTCTTCTCTGCACAACATAAGCTGCTAACCCTAGCTATGCATTTAAGCATTATTGGTGATGTACAGCTGATCCTTCTAGGCCCTTGTGAGCAAGGGGTCCACACCTGGATTCCCCCATTACAATTAGGGTGACTAACCTTAAGCACAATTTGCATATAGATATAAAAAGCCAGAGATACTCAGCTAATCTCATGAGTTTGCAAGGGTATGCAAAGAGTTCATTAAGACTGTGTCCTGTGCCCAGAATGCAATCTCTTTTAGCTCAAATATTCTGAAGCATATCACACAAGTCATGCCAAAATGACAGTCCAGCCACAAAATGCCAGACAATCCTTATCCGAACAAGGGAAACACCTGAACACAGACACACATTTTGGCCTTGTGGGTGATGTGCCACTGATCCCATTAGGCACTTGTGAGCACAGGGCCCACATCTGGATTCCCCCATTACCCTTCCAGTAAGTAACCCTAAGAGCAATTTGCTTATAGATAGAAGAAGTCAGAGATGCTCAACTAAGCATAAGCTTGCCAGGATATGCCAAGTGCTCACTAGGACTGTATCCTGCACCCAGAGTGCAATCTCTTTTAGCTTGCAATTGCCATACACAGACAAAAAAAAATATTCTGAAGCATGTCATATAGGACCTGGTAAAAGAACAGTCCAGCCATAAAATGCAGACAATACTGCTCTGAACAAAGAAAAACAACCAATCCCACACATACGCTGTGGCCATTTAGACTTGTCTCTGAAGTGCACTAATCCCTTTAGGCACTTGTGAGCAAGGAGTCCACATCTGGATTCCCCCATTACCCTTAGAGTGACTAACCCTAAGAGCAATTTGCATATAGATAGAAGAAGTCAGAAATGCTCAACTGGGCTCATGAGCTTGCAAGGGTATGCAAAGAGCTCACTAGGATTGCATTCTACACCCAGGGTGCAAACTCTTTCAGCTTGCAGTTGCCATATACAGAGAAGAAATATTCTGAAGCATATTATACAGGTTCTGCCAAATTAACAAGGTAAACTGCTAACCCTAAGAGCACAGAGAAGAGCCTGTCATTGAAATACATTTGTTTTTATATTTATTCACAGTGTTTTTTTGTTTGTTTGTTTGTTTTTTAATTTTGTTTTTAATACTCACAGCGCTGTGCAGAGTAACCCGCCTCCCCGGCCCGCCGTCGCATGGTTATACAAACCTGTAGCTGCTGTTGCTCCCCCTCGTCGGCTCTAATGCAGAGCGATGGGAGATGACATCATCTCCCAGTGCTCTGCATTCCTAAACAGAAGACTGCGCGGGGTGCAACAGCAGCTACAGGTCTGTGCATTTCCTGCTGCTGGACCACAAGGGTGGTAGGAAACAGATAGGGGGGCAAAGTGAAGATGATGGGGGCAATGTGAGGGCAAGCTGGAGCTGATGGGGGCAAGCTGGAGCTGATGGAGGCAATGTGGAAATTATAGGGGGCAACGTTAGGGCAAATTGGAGCTGATGGGGGCAACATGAGGGCAAGTTGGAGCTGATGGGAGCAATGTGAGTGCAAAATGGAGTTGATGGGAGATAAGTTGGAGCTGATGGGGGCAATATGGAGCTGATGCGGGCAATGCGAAGATGATGAGGGCAATGTGCAGCTGATATCAATGTGAGGGCAAGTTGGAGCTGATAGGGAAAGTTGGAGATGATGGGAGCAATGTGAGGGAAATATAGAGTTGATGGGGGATAAGTTGGAGCTGATGAGGGCAATGCGAAGATGATGGGGGCAATGTGCAGCTGATAGCAATGTGAGGGCAAGTTGGAGATGATAGGGAAAGTTGGAGCTGATGGGAGCAATGTGAGGGCAATAGAAATATGGGGGGTAATGTGGAGATTTGGAGCATTGTGGGGATGACCAATTTGGGGGGGGGGGGGGTTGCTTCAGATTTCTGTGCCTACAGGCTCCTGAGATGCAAATCCAGCCCTGCAGACCACCTAACCCCAGACACACATTTCAGCCTTACTGAGCCTCAACAGTAATATTCATCTAACCCCTTTGAGTACTTGTGAGCACGGGAGCCACATCTGGATTCCCCCATTACACTTAGGGTGACTAACCCTAAGCGCAATTTGCATATAGATATAGATGATCAGATAGGCTCATGAGCTTGCAAGGGTATGCAAAGAGCTCACTAGAATTGTGTCCTGTGCCCAGGATGTAAGCTCTTTTAGCTTGCAATTGCCATACACAGAGAAGAAATATTCTGAAGCATATCATACAGGTCCTGCCAAAATGACAGTCCAGCCATGAAATGCCAGACAATTTTTCTCTGAACAAGGAAAACAGCTAACCCGAGAGGCAAATTTTGGCCTTGTTGGTACTTGTCGGTGAGGTACAGTAGATCTCTGTAGTCATTTGTGAGCAACAGGTCCTAGCTTGGATTCCCCCTTTACCCCAAAGGTGACCAATCCTGAAAGCAATTTGCATAAAGATAAAAGAAGTCAGGGATGCTCAACTAGGTTCCTGAGCTTGCAAGAGTATACAAAGAACTTACTAGGATTGGGTCTTGCACACAGAGTATAATCTCTTTTAGCTCACTATTACTACATACATGGAAAGAACAATCTTATTCTTATAATTCTCACCAAAACAACAGTGCAGCCACAAAATGACAGACAATACTTCCCTAGAAAAAGAAACCAGCTAGCACTAGAAATGCATATCCACCTTATTGGCAACATGCAGCTGATCTAAGTATAGACTTGTGAGCAAGAAATCCACGTCTGGATTCTCCCATTACCATTAGGGTGACTAACCCTAAGAGCACTTTGCATATAGATAGAAGAAGCCAGAGATGCTCCACTAGGCTTATGAGCTTGCAAGGGTATGCAAAGAGCTCACTACGCCTGTGTCCTGCGTCCATGTGAGCTTTTTGCACACCCTTGTGCAAGCTCATGAGCGGAGCATATCTGACTTCTTCTCTGTGTTTGTAAATTGCTCTTAGGGCTGGTCACCCTAAGGGTAATGGGGAATCCCAACGTAGACCCCTTGCTCACAAGTGAATAGAGAGTAAATTAGCATCTTGTTGTGGAGGTCAAGTAAAGCTCAAAATGTATGTTTAGTGTTATTGGTTTTTCTTGTCCAGAGTAGGATTGATATTTTGATAAGATTTATATGATATGCTTCAGAATATTCTTTCTATGTTTATGCTGTTTGTGAGCTAGAAGTGATTGCATCATGAATATGAGCACACAGTCCCTATGAACTTTTTATATAAGTTTACTTGTTAGCTGAGTTGAGTATCTCTGACTTCTTCTCTGTATATGCAAGTTGATCTTAGGGTTGGTTATCCTAAGGATTTTGGGGGAAAACAGACATGGACCCCTTACTCACAAGCGTATAGAGGGATGAGTTGCACCTCACTGATGAGGACCAATAAGGCCGAAATGTATGTCTGGGGTTAGCAGTTTCCCTTGTTCAGAGAAGTATTGTATGGCATTTCGTGTCTAGACTGTCATTTTGGCAGGACCTGTATGATATGCTTCAGAATTTTTCTCTCTGTGTATGGCGCTAAATGAGACTGCACCCTGGGAGTGGGGACACAGTCCCATTGAGCATTTTTGCATACCCTTTCAAGCTCATGAGCTGAATTGAGCACCTATGACTACTTCTCTGTATATGCAAATTGTTCTTTTGGTTGGTCACCCTAAGGGTAATGAGGGAATCCAGATGTGGACCCCTTGCTCACAAGGACCTAGTGGGGTCAGCTGCACCTCACTGATGAAGTCCAACAAGGCTGAAGCTTATGGTTGGGGGTAAGCTGTTTCTGTTTTTCAGAGGGCTGGTGTCTGGTGTTTGGTGTCTGGATTGTCGTTTTCCCAGGGCCTGTATGGATGCTTCAGAATATTTTTTTTTCTGTATGGCGTTTGTGAGCTAAAAGTCTGACATCCTCCTTTGGGCCACTGGATTTATCTTGACCAAAAGTTTTTTGAATTCAACATTTTCTTCAAAGGTACATTACGGGCACCAAGTTTGCACCCAGTAATGCATATCTTTTAAGAGTTATTTAGGGGATAGTAGGATGTATACTTATAACCCCCTTGGTGTTCCACTTCTGTTACATTGATTATATCATCATTATTTTGGAAGGTGAAAGAATGGAAGTCGCCAATTTGGTGGATTTTCTAAACTTAAGGTTTAGAGTTTTATTAGTATGACCCACATTATCATGATCCAATATGTTGTTCTGGTGCTTATTGGGGTACTAGGCCAGAATATCTGGTTCCAGACTTTTTTTAAACTGTTGATAGAAGCAGTTATCTTGATTTTTCACAATTGCCACCATAAAAAATGGATGAGGACGTTCTTATGGACAGTTCAGTTGCATTAGAGGAAATTCTAACACTATAGAGGATTTTAATGTTCAATCAATGACTATGTTAACATTTCCTCAAGAAATTTTATCCAACAAATGTAATTTTCAATTCCTATTGATGAGCCTGAACTGGATATTCTTGTCATTTTAAGCATAATGCCTTTAGTGACTCTTGTATTCCCAAGAAGTGGGCCTCTTCTGACTCTTTGTCCAAAATGGTCTTATTTATCACAGGGTTTAAGAGTGATTCTAAAGAATTTTGGAAAATATTGGTATGTTCATTTGAATGATCCCTTTTTTAAAAATAAGATTGAATGTCATCTTCAAGTGGTATATAGAAGAGCAAGGACTTTCAGATATGTTCTTGCCCCTAATTGTTTTAGAAAAACAGAGATGACTAAGGTTAAAGGAAGGGCACAACAGTGTGCCCTATGATTTTGTTATCTGGGGGTCTTCCCACCTTGAGTGTATCCCATTTGAGTGTTAAGGGCTCTTTTAGATGTCTGAACAGCAATTGTTCAACTTGCTCCTATGTTATGGATAAAACAACAGGTTTTACATCCAAAGTTATCTGAAACTATCTCAACCTCTAGTTTATGAACTGTGGCTTTAGTTTTGTAGTGTATCGATTGACGTGTGTGTGTGTTTTTCAGTATGTTGGCTGGACCATACAGAATTTGAGGACTAGTTTTGGTCACATAGGAGGAATATTTTGAGGGGTATTCCTCCCACAGTATGTCCCACCATTATTTGGATATTATTACTAAAGATCCAGCTGATCTTGTGGTTACCCCTAACGAATATGTGCCATCTTCCTATTTCTATGACTGGCAGCAACACTTGATAAACCAAGAATCTTACTGGATTTGTCAATACTATTCCCCTTGGGCTTAATTGAAACAATCTAGACCCCTTACACATGAACTTATCATAGAAAGGGTAAATGAAATATGGTGTATGTAGTATAGTTAATTTTACACATCTTCCTATAACATAACTTCCTAGAATGCGAAGCTCCCTGTGTGCGTAACATGCACATGCGCAGTAGAGACTGCCCACACGATGCAGTCATGCGCAGTAGAGAGTGTCCGAACATGCCAACCTCCAGCCCAAGGCACAGCTGATCCAGAGCTGGCGATCTGAACGACTCACTGCCTGTCTCCGCTCCCTGCTCTGGGTCAGCAGCCGAGGCTGCACAGTTTTCCTCAACCGTTATATGTTTTACTGAGCAAAAGTATATTTAAGCACATGGATAATTGTAACATTGATCATTTAGAATGACCTGCACTTAATCTATATATGCCCATTCTTAGTTTAGATAAAATAAGTATGTTGCAAACATGGTAGATTTTTTATCACATTTTATATATACCCCTTTGAGTACCAGAGGGGTATGCCACGCATTGCAGAGCAGATCATTGTGTACCTCTCTGGCACTCAAAGGTATATACATAATAATATTAATCAAGTACATTTGCAAATATTTAACACACATTTTTATTACCCTTCATAGGATTTATCTTCATAGTGGATTGGCATTCTGTGAGCAACTGTTTAATTGTTTTAGGCATTGGACAGTACATTTGACACTTTATTAGATACTTACTGTGTTGTAGTTTAGCAGGGTTTTTTTTTTCCTTTACTTCTTTCACATGGTTATGAATAGCTTATTAGGGGATACTGTTGATTTGTTTTGGTGTTATGTATTGCTTTGCTATTTTTCATTATGTGTTTCTCTGGATGGGATTGGGTGAACCCATTATGAACATGATGAGTTGCCCCGCCTAAGGGAAAAGAAATCTGTATTCTGTATATCATTCTATATAATAATTTGCTAAATCGTGTGTAACGCCGCAACATGCACAGTAGACACTGCTGCGCGTGCTGCAGTCATGCACAGTAGAGACTGCCCACGCCGCGGCTGATATAGAGCTGGGCTGTCTGAACCATCCTATATAATAGTTCTCTAAATCTTGTGTAACGCCGCGACATGCACAGTAAACACTACTGTGCGTGCTGCAGTCATGCGCAGTAGAGACTGCCCGCGCCGCGGCTGATACGGAGCTGGGCGCTCCGAAGGAGTGTCCAGCTCTGTATCAGCCGTGGCGCGGCCAGTCTCCACTGCGCGTGAATGCCCCGCGACCTGGTTGCAGTGGCACTGTGGCCCGTGTAACGGGCTGTTCAACTAGTTTGTTATATAGTACAACTTTAACCATTATATCAGCAATGGAGAGTTTTATATATCTTATATTGATATATCGATCTACTCATTTCATATTGCTTTAAGGGCTTTAGCACATGACCAAGTTGCCCCCAAGGAATAAAAAACAGTATTCTTTCCTTTTGTTATATTATATGATATGATCCATTATATCTGAAAAGAAATTTGTATTCTTTCCATTTTGTGTTATGATCCATTATATCTGCAAAGGAATTTTTTCATATATATCCTTTACTGATATACTTATTTTATATTGCTTTAGGAGATTGAGTGTATGTACTCTGGCTCCAATTCCACACCCCTCCCACTGTCTGTCAGAGTGCCTCAAAGATCAGTCCTGGGACCCTTGCTCTTCTCAATTTACACCGTGTCCCTTGGCAAAGTAATAAACTCCTTTGGGTTACACCATCATCTCTATGCTGATGATACCCAAATCTATCTTTCTTCCCCAGACATCTCCCCTTTCCTCCTGTCCCAGGTATCTGTCTGTCTGCTGTGTCTTCCTGGATGTCCTTCCATCAACTCAAACTTAACCTTGGCAAAACTGAACAAATTATTTTCTCTCCCTCTACAACCAACCTTACCCCAAACATCACCCTCACTGTTAACAAAACTACCATCACACCAACCCTACAGCAAGCTGTCTGGGGGTCACATTTAACTCCACCCTATCCATCATTCCTCACATCTAGTCAATCCCCAACTCATGCCACCTCCAGCTCCGCAACATCTCCAGAATCCAACCCTTTCTCACCCAAGACTCTACTAAAATTCTAATCCAAACACTCATCATGTCCCGTCTTGACTATTGTAACTCATTACTAACTGGCCTTTCTCTCACCAGACTAACCCCACTACAGTCCATAATGAATTCTGCTGCAAGACTTATCTACCTCACTTATTGCTTCTCTAACACCAATCCCCTCTGCCAATCCCTACACTGGCTCCCAATAGCATACAGAATTAAATTCAAAATTGTGGTGCTAACTTATAAAGCCTTCACTAACGCCCATCCCCTTATATTTCATCTCTCATTTCCAAAAAAAATCACCACCCTCGCTCTGCACAGGACCCACTCCTCTCCACAGCTCTCATTACATCTTCCCACTCCCTCCTACAGGACCTCTCTTGTTCTGCACCTGAGCTCTGGAATTCCTTCCCCTGCCCCCCCCACCACACCACCACCACCACACCACCACCACCTTTAGATCTTCAGACGCTCCCTGAAAACTCACCTCTTCAGGGAATCCTTTCAACTACCTCCATAAACATTATCACCAAGAACCTCCCCTTCCCTGGACCACTGCACTCAATAGCACTTCTCTCTCCCCCACCCACTGACTGGCAGGTCAGGTGGCAGGAGGCACTTACACCCAATAGCACTTACTCCCTTCTGTGTCCAACGTTCCTTCCTCTAGAATATAAGCTCTCACGAGCAGGGCCCTCTGACCCTTCTGCTCCCCATATTTGATTGTATTATTTAATACCTCTGTATGTATGTCTATTCCCTATTGTAAAGCGCTGCTGAAGTAGTTGGCGCTATACAAATAAAGAATAACAATAATAATAATACATATATTGTATGTTTTCTGTGGGGAAGGTGGTCCTTGTTTTGGAGGTGCCCCCAGTTGTTGGTTATATTTGTGCAGGTACTTTTATTTGTGCTGAGCTGTGTGGATTTTTTTTTATTGTTTCAGCTTATATGTATGGAGGGGTTGGCCCAATTTCAGAGATGCACCTAAGTGCTACTATTTGATGGTTTTATTTTGGTATAATTCTTTTTTTTATTATGAAATGATATGAAATGAAATGGCTATTCTCACAATTGTTTTTGTGTGTATTATCTTTATATAGCAGTATACATGTACACAGTGCTTTACAGAAATAATAATGGTACAATACAGAAATACATAATAGGGTTAAATGGGATCTATCACCCCTTTACAACTTTGTGTAAATAGTTTTCTTATATAGCAAATATGCTTTAAAGTTTATTCTTTTTTTTTTTTTTTAAACCGCCTGTTTGCAGAAATTAAAAGAATACTATCGGGCAGGCTGCAGTTTCCTGATCCTTGCCGTAGCATGCTGCTCTGCCTCTCTCTATCCAGCCTCCTCCAATGACGGAGGCTGTCTGTCTATAAGCTGCAGCACTCTCATTGGCCAGAAATCGAACTCTGCCAATCAGAGCGCTCCAGCTTATGGACACACAGACTCCGTCATCGGAGGAGGCTGGGTAGTGGGAATGGAGCAGAGGCAGTGTGGCAAACTTCGGCAAGAGCAGTCTATGCGGAAGTAGGAGAGGGGATGTATTTATTCTTCTAATTTCTGCAAACAAGCAAATTAAAAAAAAATGAATAAACAATAAAGCATATTTGCTATATAAGAAAACTATTTACACAAAGTTGTAAAGGGGTGATAGATCTCCTTTAAGAGCATTAGGCTACAGAGCGATATTTGCATTATTAGCTTGGAAAAAGTGCAGCAAAGGGAATAATACATTTGGAAGGGGACCCTGCCACAAAGAGCTTACAAACAAATTAGAAATCATGACAATATACAGAGACAATAGGAGGAGAATCATAAGTGGAAGTACAAGGCTTCAGTAATGTAAGCGCAGAATGATTCTGGTGTGACTGTCAGTGTAAACAAGGAGAATAATGTTACTAAGATGCATCCTGGAGCAGGTGGGGTTTTTAGGAGATGCTTGGAAGTGATGAGTATGGGTGAATGGTGAATTGTGATAGGGAGGGCATTCCAAAGTTGAGGGGCAGCCAGTGAAAATGATTGCAGGTGAGAGATGGCTAGGGTTGTGTACAAAGAGGACAGAGCTTGTGTGTTTTGCATACAGTGAACTATGTATAGCATATTGCCTAATAACATTGTTCATATTCCCCATACCATTTTGCCTACTGCACATAGCATACAGAATATTACGTTTTGCCTACTGAGTGTAGCAGTTTTCCTACTGCATAAAGCATTTGGCTACAGCATCTTTTGTATCGTGTGTGGCTTTTTGTTATAGTCTTTAGCATATAGAGTATAGATTTTAGTGTATAGAGTATTGAGTATAGCGTTTGTCATATTGTTTATGGAGTTTGGTGTACAACGTATTTCATTTGATGTACAGTGTATAGCACTTTGCATATAGTGTTTGGTGTATTGCTTATAGCATATGTCGTATAGCGTTTGGAGTATAGCGTTTAACGAACTGCATATAGCAGGGCTCAAAATTTACACTTGCCACTAGCCAATGGCGAGAGAAAATTTAGCCCTGTCGAGTAGAAATTCAGCTCTGGTGGGTATGTTATGGCTTGCAGTGGCGAGTAACTTTTCAGGTCTGGCTAATAGCAAAGGACTTAAAATTATAAGCCCTGGCATATAGCATTTGGAGTGTAGGTTTAGCGTATTATGTCTGGTGTATAGCACTTGGCATATTGCGTTTGGCATATACCATTTGATGAATTACGTATAGAATTTGGCATACTGCGTATAGCTTTGGAGTACTGCATATAATGTTTGGTGATTGGAGTATAGCGTTTAGCGTATAGTGCTTGGTGAATGGTGCATAGCGTTTGGAGTATAACATTTGGCGAATAGCATTTGGAGTATAGCATTTCGCGTCTTTGAGTACAGCATTTGCCGAATTGTATGTGGTGTATTGCATTAGGCGAATTGCGTGTGGCATATTGTGTTTACCAAAAAGTGTTTGGTGAAATGCATATAATGTTTGGTGAATTGCAATGGCATATTGTGTATAGCATTTGGAGAATTCTGTGTGGCATATAGCGTTTAGCGTATTGTGTTTGGCGTTTTGGTATTTCTTTTCAAATACTGTGGAAATGGTGTATACGGGTGCTACAACAGATCAGGATGGGCACTTTATTCCCTGGATAATGTGGATGTTGTGGAGTGGTATATGTTTTTAACATCTGTAATGCCACTGAGCAGATGTACTAAAAATGTTGTGCAATTCTGGAGCACACCAAGTTTACCAAAGGCAACAAATAAGAATTCCCATTGCTTTTAGCTTTTAAAGGGATAGTAATGTTTCAAAATAAAGCAGCTCTAATTAATCATCCTAGTATTTGGGCCTTGAAGAGTGTTATTTCAGTTCTGTCAGAATTGTAGTTCAAGAGTAATTGAATGATAAAATATCCCCCTCCTGCCCCTTTTACTGATATAACACTGCTCAGCTCAAAGCAGCAGGGAGGTACCCAGTTAGATTGCAGAGAGGGACAATCTTCAATTAATATAAGGGAAAAAGCTGAAAAACCTGTCAAGGGGGGCAGGGTTTTCATTGTTCTCACAGTAAGAAGATTGTCCCTTGCTGTTATCTGTATACAACTCTGACAATATTGAAAGAACACTTTTTATGGCTCAAATACTATGAAGATTAATTGGAGCTGCTGTTTTTCTGAAACATTACTATCCCTTTAACTTCTTGAATGTTAGATGTCCATTCAAGGGGTAAAAAGCCCCATTTAAATCAATGTGAATTTGGGGAAATTTTATTTATTCCTTAGAGTTCACTTGGTATGCACCACAATCAATCTTCTTTTGCTTAGGACATCAGTCCCAGTGGCATTACAATCACTACTCCAGAGCAGGATGTTCTTTCTACTAGAGAAGGATTTGAATATTATGGGAGGTAAATGGTATAGGACATTCTATGTAGAAAAATGTAAAGTTAAGCATTTAGAATGTAGAAGCATGTTGAGAGCAATACAGGAGAATCATTGAGGGTGAAAAATCTAGGTGTTTTAGTGGACAGCAATCTTGGAAACAGTCATCAATGTAAAACAGCAATCATTAAAGCAAATAAAATATTATCCTATTTAAAAGGGTTGTTGAAGCTGCGATAGATAGCATAATTTTACCACTATACAATTCATATCACTTCACATAGAATTAAAGTACAGTTTGGGGCACCTGTTATTAAAAAAGATATTCAAAAAACAGAAAAGAGGAAAAAAAAGCAATGGAGAAACTGAAATATTAAGACTGATTGGCCCACCTTGGGTTGTTTACTCTAGAGGTAAAAAAAAGCCTGAGAGACCAAATTACATTATACAAGCATATTCATGGTCAATACTAAGTCCTTTCAGAGGAACATTTCATTGCAAGTATCCAATAAACAACTAAAGGACATACAGAGGTGAAATCTCCACCCATCCATAGCCACATGTTATGATGCAGGTTATCTGTTGCATAGGCTACCAGGATGTTAAACAACAAACATCTGGCAATGTGCTCCACTGAGACATGCCTGAGACAAGGACTTCTGAATAATCCACCCACAGCATCAAGTGAGTGGGGCTGCACTGCCAAGTAAAGGTGTCATGGGTAGACCCATTGAGAGAGCTCTGTTACTAAGTATTACCTGTGCTAGAATTTTGACTGAGGCATGAGTGAACAGTTTTGCTTTGGTTGCCTAGATGTTTTTAAATACCTTCATGTGGTTTTATCTTCATTACAAAAAAGAAAACTACAGTTTTATGCTAAGAAATCTCTTAAAGGGATAGTAATACTTCGTTTTATCTTTATTTTATTTTGTAGGCATTCAAAAAACATGAAGAACGATATAAGTCTTATCTCTCAAACCTTTATGGTTTGAGAGATATTCACAAGCAAAGTTTCCTCTCCTGCCCCTTTTATCTAGTGTAAGCCATCTCTTCTCAGATGTGGAATCCAGTCCATAGACCAGACAGATAACAGCAGAGGACAATCTTCTTCCTATGAGAACAATGAAAGCCCTGCCCCCCTTGACACGTTTTTCAGGTTTTTCCCTTATCTTAATTGAAGATTGTCCCTCTCTGCAATCTACCTGGGCACCTCCCTTCTGCTCTGGCTGAACAGTATTACATCAGTAAAAGGGGCGGGAGGGGGATACTTTATCATTGAATTACTCTTGAACTACAACTCTGACAGAATTGAAATAACACTCTCCAAAGTCCAAATACTATGATGATTAATTACAGCTGCTTTTATTCTGAAACATTACTATCCCTTTAAATGATTCTTTTTAGGTATATTACAAGACTACAAAACAAACCTTATAATATCCATATATCTATCAAGAATTGGTTGTATATTGCTGGTTTGGTTTTATATAGGTTTTGTCATTGGCCTCTTTTCATTGTATCTGCAATTGCCTTTAGTTCCCTTCCTTACAGTACAACAACAGGCTTCAATAATGCTAAACATTTTAGAACCAATACAGTACAATAATATTCAAATATTTGCCTATTTATTAATCTGTGGAAATGTCTAGGAGACAACAACCATAATCAACATTTCTCAAAAACAATTGATTATATTACATTTACTAAAATATATTTTCATACATTGCTTTAATAACAAATACATCTGTACACTGACATTCATATTATAAGATGCTATTTTTAATAAAACAACTGTTTCCTGTTGTAGCAATTCATCAAAGAAAGGGAAACACATAATTATACATTATGTGTGTATTATTAAACCATGATACATCATACTTGCAAATATAGATGGGGGGTACAAAGCTGTTTTATCTTTTTTCCAAATTTCCACATTGAGGTTATAGCACTGTATGAATCTGAATACTAAATGTAAGTGTCTTTTTAAGACTCTTTCATATTCTGTCTCCTGTCAATGGGTGGCGTCACTAACTGCCAACCCATGTGAGATTCAGGTGAATATTATTGGATGACACCCATATGGATCAGCCATTCAGTGGAGGTTGCAATGAGCATCATTGCTGCCAATGTATCTTGTGTGGAGAGTCTACCTATGGCCCATTAGGCTGGTGTGCAAATAAATCATGCAGAACATTTTCTGTATTCCTATGTGAGTGAAGTAAAGTTGTAGCTGAGTTGACATTGGCACGTTCATGAGAAGTGATAGTTGCCATTGTAAAAGACACTCTAGTTCGGCGGCATACCTTTCAGCATAGGTAATATAATTAATACATTATTGCTGCATTGGTGTTGCTTGTGAGAAAGGTGCCTTACTAGGAAGTTGAGCCTTTTCCATTTCACATTTATCACAACTGAGGTTGTAGGAGGGGCCTGCTTTTGTAACCACTTATCTTGCAAGTATTTGCCTTGTGTCAATATGCTAATCAGATATAAATTGATATTTGTCACCCCCCCTAACACATTTACAATATAAAGGCACACCTCATTTTCTTTTTTTTTGTTTGCAATTTGCTAATTGTTATGACAATGTCCTAATAATAGTAAAAAAGTAACTATATAAAAAATATTATATTGATCCATGTCCCATACCAAATGCTCCAGATGTACTGTAGTAAAATTTGCTTTATGTAAAATAAGTGAATATGAAAATAAAAAGTGTAAAGAACTATGCAAATACACAGATCACAAAACAGTAAGCATATTTAGTATTTATGTTTTATTCACTTAACAGCTAATATAGTCTTCCAACAGAATTAATTCCATATACCACAGGGACACGAGACCCCAAAGCTAGCACAGACAGATCAATAGACTTTGAAGAAACAGTTTAATGCTGTAACATACCAGAAATCTCTCATGAATTGTCTTTGGACTGTAAACATCTGTTGAAATTGATCTGTTTGCTTTCTCTGTTCAATTTCTACATTACAAAGTCTATTCATATTCAAGGTCCAAACGAAAGCTTAAAATGATTTACAATTTGTCTTCTTCCTTCCGTGGTTTTGACATTTATCTTAACTTTAAGAATCATTTATAGTAACACTTCGTTTTATCTTTATTTTATTTTGTAGGCATTAAAAAAACATGAAGAACAATATAAGTCTTATCTCTCAAACCTTTATGGTTTGAGAGATATTCACAAGCAAAGTTTCCCCTCCCCGCCCCTTTTACCTAGTGTAAGCCATCTCTTCTCAGATGTGGAATGCAGTCTATAGACCATACAGATAACAGCACTGGATACCTCTGGCACTCAAAGGTTAAGCCTAGTAATGGCCCTTAACCCTTTGAGTGCCAGAGGGGTACACAACACACTGCTTTGCAATGCATTGTGTACCCTTCTGGCACTCAAAGGGTTAAGAATCTGAGTATCAGAGGATAGTCTACCATATAAGGATTCATCATGGATCCAATGGGTAAGACCTGACTTTTCAAAGTTGCGGATTGCAGGCCTTTCTCATACCCATTGGAGAAATTCAAGGATAGTACACATGCCTGCTGACTGCGGCGAGAGCTGTCTCATTACCCAGACACATTTATTCACAAGGCAAATGGGGGCATGCATGGATTTACAAAGCCTTCTTTAGGTTAAACATATTAATAATATTTACATTTTTGTTTTAAATAAAATCACATTCTGCATGTATCTATAGGTGCCAGTACATTACAGTAGCTGCTTTGGGGAGCTCTCCCATCTGTTCTCTTGCATCACAATATTTCCCCACATATCACTGCCATTAGGACACTGGTTCTATAGCTAGGATTGCTCAATTAGCCTGTCACTTCCATTGGTATACAAGCCCTAGGAGAGACTGATCCTAAAAAATGTCCCTGCCATGGATCCTAGGGATGACTGACCTATACATGTCACCACCATTAGAATGATTTGATTGATTTATAAACATGATATGGTCAAAAGTACATTGGTGCTAAGAAGGACTGGCCCATAAACTTGTCACAGTAGCCAACACCCTGGTAAATATCATTTGAACCCTGTCCTACACACAAGCGCAGGACACATGCATGCAGACAAGAGTTGCCCACTATTCTAAATGTTTAGCTCCTTGTGTGCTTTTGCAGTGCATTGTGCTTTTGCAGTGCTATAGCATGCAATTAATTAAACGAGGTAACTTGCACAATATTAAATATGCACAAGAAAATTTGCATATGGATACAGGTAGACAGATAATTCAGATGTTTTAAGAGACACAGGCATAACATAGCTGCTTTGCTTTCCTGATTTTACATTCACATATAGGCTGAAGATCATCACTGGACGCACCTTCAGTCACACTCATATCTGCTTCTTCACCTTGAGTATCCAGCCATTCAAAACAGAACATATCAGTAACACTTTGAGTGTCAGAGCAATGCGTTGTATACCCCTCTAACACTCAAAGGGTTAATAAATGAAACATGGGAACACAGAAAAGGTTTCCTACCAGCCCTCTAAAGATGACACAGTCCAATCTGCTTATATCTTCTCACTATGAACTTAGCCCACGTACCTTAAATGGGTAAGGTAGACAGTCAGACGTACAGGTAGCTAATACTAGCTTCTAGCTTATTGTTATTGATTGGTGTTTCAGATTTAGGTATTCTTACAATTTCACTACAGTGAGTGTGTGTGTGTGTGTGTGTGTGTATATACACACACACACACACACAGAAAAACATGTGTATAACACACAAACACACACAATATAATGCAGTTGGTTTCCCCCAGTATTGCATTTTTAATTTATACATATTCTCCTAAGATTGTCCTTCACCTATCTGATGCAAACAATATTTTCCATTGTCCCCTCATTGCTCCACATTTTTAACCTGGCTGAGTTAGCTGAATCATATAAGTAGAAGCCCAGTCCTTCTCCATGGGCATTTTTATTTTATTTTTTTTAAATCAAGTTTGCAGGAAATCTGTCTCATTGGTTGGTGGGTTCATTTGTAAAAACATGACATGTCTTTTGCCAGGCCCACCACTTTTGCACTTTTTGAAACCTGATACATTTGACTCTGCATAGTACAGTTGCCACCCCTTGATGACAGACGTGAATGAATGGAGCACTGTATTATAGGAGCACAAGAGCTATCATAACAGTGCTCCCCGGATGCTCTTCTTAATTTTATACTCCTGACTGGTCCCCACTTCTTACCGGGCCTGGCACAACAATAATCCCTGTTCCCTTCTTGATGGTGGCCTTGAAGGAGATTCTCAATAACCAAAGAAGAAACCCTTTTAGAGACTAAGAGCTCCCTCTCAGTTTCCAAGTCATCAAGGATAGCAACTGTGGATTGCTGTGAGGAACTGGTCCCTGGTGAAGCAAATTTGCACAGAGAGTAAGACGAATAGACTCTGCTTTAGAAAGACAAAGGAGATCCAAGAACCATAACATCCAGGGCCAAAATGAGGTAATCAGGATCACTGTAGCTTGTTCCTGATTAAGCTTCTTCAGAATCTTAGGGATTACAGGGACTGGAGGAAAGGTGTAGCCCAGATGGAAATTCCAAGCATGAAGAAGCACATCCACTGCCTTGGAAAGATTTCTCGGATTCAGGGAATAGAACAAAGGCATTTTGTGTTTTTAGTCTCTGGCCATGAGGTCCATCTCTAGAACACTCCAAAACGGCGTTATCCATGAGAAGGCTTACTAAATCGGTGACCATCTTAGAACAGTTTGGGTATGCTCAGGTAGCCAGCTTGGGTATTGAGGCTACCCTGAAAATACTTCACCGTCAAGACCTGGAGTGTAACTTCTGTCCAATAGCAGATTCGGAGCCAGCTGAGACCAACAGTTACTGCCCACTTGATAATTTACAAAAGCTACCTAAAGGTGTCTGATCATATTCTAACTGCAAAGATCTTGTTTCAGGCTGCGCTAAGAACAGCTTTTCAAACTGCCTGCAATTCTTTGTAATTGGATGACATTGTGTACTCCATTGAAGTCCAGTATCCTTGGATTAGATGATGGAGAAAGTGGGGACCCCGGCCAAGGCTGCTGCCATCTGTCATCAAAATATAATCACCAGTATATACCAGCGGAGATCCTTATGTGTACTTCTTTTCCAGCCATCACTTAAAGGGATAGTAATACTTCGTTTTAACTTTATTTTATTTTGTAGGCATTAAAAAACATGAAGAATGATATAAGTCTTATCTCTCAAACCTTTATGGTTTAAGAGATAGTCACAAACAAAGTATCCCCCCCCCCCGTTCAACCAGATCAGAAGGGAGGTGCCCAGGTAGACTGCAGAGAGGGACAATCTTCAATTAAGATAAGGGAAAAAGCTGAAAAACTTGTCAAGGGGGGGGAAGGGCTTTCATTATTTTCATACAAAGAAGAATGTCCCCTTCTGTTATCTGTCTGGTCATACAACCAGATTCACATCTGAGAAGAGATGGCTTACACTAGGTAAAAGGGGCAGGGAGGGGAAACTTTGCTTGTGAATATCTCATAAACCATAAAGGTTTGAGAGATAAGACTTGTATCATTGTTCATGTTTTTTTAATGGCTACAAAATAAAATAAAGTTAAAACGAAGTATTACTATCCCTTTAAGAGACTGTTTAACCCATCCTGGAATGGAAAATGTCAGTTGAAGGGACGAAGGGCTCCTGCCCCCAGCATGGAAAACAAAGGGCTGAGGAGGCCAAAGGTGAAGAAGTGCCAGTGGAATGGTATAAATGGAAGAGGACATCAGGCCTAGAAGTGACACGAGAACCCTGACACTGGATTTGTGTTGGTGCAGTAGATAGGAAATCTTCAGATAAAAGTTTTGCAATCTGGAGCTTGAGAGTGAAGTAAAGTTTAGGCCCAGAAAGAGTTTTTCTTGGAACAGGTCACCTGATTTTTCTTCCTGTTTATCAACCAATATTGAAGCAGAACTTGGAGGAAGGTGGTCACCATACCAGAGAACCCAAAGGACACCAGTCGGTGCAAATGGACACCGACCAAAATCAAGTAACAGCAAAAAAAAAATATATATGATTAATAGAAATAAAGGCTTCAGCTGAGGTCAGAACATTTATTTAAAGAAGCCTGGTGCCTCTAGGCCCAAAAGACACCCACTGCTCTGATGGAGTGATCAGGTGGAGTGAGCACAGGCTTCTTCCTAAGGTCATAGGCCTGGCAGATGGTAGTCTTGATAGAAGAAGCCACCGTCACCTTAGAAACCAGTCTGCCCCGTACAAAGGCCCTCAGGAATAATGATAAACAAGTCCAATTTGTGGAAAGATTCTGTCTCATGAACGTAGTATTTCAGATACCTAAAAACATGCAACCAGTGACGCTCCTGCAACTGTCTGTTAGCTAGAGCTGGACGGAGAGTTTCCTGATTAATAGGGAAATCAATACCCACCTTGGGAAGAAGAAGGATGTGTGCCCAGGATCCTAACACACGGATTGGAAGAATAGAGGAAGAGAAAAAAACTGTGCTTTCCACCCCACTGACTGCAGCAGAACAGAAAAAACATTGTCTTACAGCAGAGGGGTGGGCCCTTTTACCATATGAGTTTTACCTGTGCTCTGTTCCTGAGTGTGTGCTGCCTGGGATGGCAAGGAGAGTCATAAATGGAACCTTCTCAAGATGCAAGTGTAATGCCTCAGAGTTCAGTCCTGGGTCCAAAGCTTTTTAACTTGTCTATTTATAATCTTTAAGTGTCTCAACATTTGCTGATGACACTAAACTGTATAAGGAAATAAACACAGAGGACATTTTTTTTTCTTTACAAAAATATTTCAATAAAATGAGAGAAAGTGGCAGACTCGTTTTAATAGTGATAAATGTAATGTTATGCATTTGGGTTGCAAAAACAAGCATGATCCATAAAATCTAAACCGTAAACTACTTGGGGAGATCCATGTTAGATACAGATTTGGGAATACGGAATTACAACAGACTTCACAACAGTGTGCAGTGTACTTCGCTGCTTCAGGAGCCTATATGGTACCATCATATATAAAAAGTAGTGGGCATGGAATGGGAATATAATCTACCTCTCTAGAGGGAGACTAGAAAAACTGGGTTGAAAGTTAGACAAATCTCAGGACAGATAGGATTTGTATTTAAAGGTCTCACACTATAGTTTGTGTGTTAACTGGTGGCTCCAGACAAGAAGTTACCAATATTCTAATATTCTTATTGGTCCCAAAATGCCTATAAGCATCCTTGGCTATAATGGGTATAGTAGAGGAAGGCAAATAACATACAGACACGCTCTTCCAAAATCATGGAGCCATTACAGATCGCATTACTGGAAATTGCTTCTGTATTTTAGTGAAGAGGCACAGTTTCAGGATAATCACTAATTTTATCCTGTCACCCCCAAAATCATCAACATTATAATATCCAATTTCATATTATATATATACACACACATACATACACACAGAGTACTGTGCAAAAGTCTTAGGCAGGTGTGGAAAAAAATAAGAATGCTTTCAAACAAAATGACAACAAAATTAACAAAATGATAGTGAGTTAACAGAAGAAAAATCTAAATCAAACCAATATTTGGTGTGACCATCCTTTGCCTTTAAAATAGCATCAATTCTTCTAGGTACACTTGCACAAAGTCATGGATTTGTATAAAAGATAAAGACACCTACACCATCAACTCCCGCCCCCATTATACCAGAGTTCCCTAGGACTATTCAGAACAGGAAAAGCCCAAACCAAAACCGAGTGGTAACGGACACTAAAAAAGTTTAACAGCAAACAAGGACATGAGACAACCAGACTGAAGCAACTGAACAACAGTAAGAATACAGGGAAAAAGCGGTCCTTAGACAGGCAGACCCACCTGAAGGACCTTCCTACCAAAGCGGGCTTCAGCTGAAGCCAGAAAATCCACACAATAGTGTTTAGCCAACAGGGCTCAAAACTGAAAGAGTACTGAGAGACTAAAGAGATCCTAGACAGGCAAGGCCACCTCCAGGATCTTCCTCCCAAAACTAGCATCAGCCGATGCCAGCACATCCACACGGTAGTGTTTCGAGAATGCACAGATGACCAAGTGGCCGCCTTGCACAACTGATCAGCTGAGGCCTGGTTCATGTAGGCCCACAAAGCCCCAATAGACCTTGCATAATGAGTCATGACCCTGAAGGGAACAGGCTTCTTCCGAAGTTGATAAGCCTTACGAATTGTGGACTTGATCCAAGAAGCGATGGTAACCTTGGAAGCAGGCTTCCCTGCCCTTTGACCCTCAGGAATGACAAAAATAGTGTCAGACTGCCTCATAGATGCACAGACAACTTGAGACAAAGAACAACACCCAAAAGATGTAGATCCCTCTCTTTGTCAGAAGTAGGGTTAGGACAGAAGGAAGGAACCACAATCTCCTGATTAATGTGGAACTCAGACACCACCTTTGGGAGAAACTCTTGTGAGCTGTGAAGCACCACCTTGTCCTCGTGAAAGACCAAAAAGGGTGGTCTACAAGACAGGGCATGCAGCTCTGAAATTCGGCGAACAGAAACAATCACTAGGAGTAAGGCCATCTTTCACGTCAGCATACGTAGAGGAATGGTAGCCAAAGACTCAAAAGGAGGATGCTGAAGTACTCCCAAGACCAGGTTAAGATCCCACTGAGGAGCAGGGGACTTGAACACCGGAAGGGTATGAGCATCACCCTGAAAGAAAACCTTGACATCAGAAATGATAGCAAGACGCCTCTGAAAGAAGACAGAGTGCAGAAGTCTGAACCTTAACATAACTCATACGGAGACCCTTATCCTCACCATCCTGGAGGAAGGAAAGAACCGTAGGAAAGTCAAAATCCTGAGACAGGTCTTCTCAGCACACCAAGAGAGAAAAGTAGACCAAACTCGATGGTAGGCCTTAGAGGAAAAAGGCTTACGGGCACTAAGCAAAGTAGCCACCACGCAAGAAGAAAATCCTCTCTTTAAAATCGAGGATTCAATCTCCATGCCGTCAAAGCCAGACGATGAAAGTCTTCCTTCCAGAGGTAACCCTGTAGAAGAAGGTCCGGACGGGAAGGAAGTCGAAGAGGTTCCGCCACTGAGAGGTCCAGAAGCTCTGGAAACCAAGCCTGTTGGGACCAGTACGGAGTAATCAGAATGACTGGACAGCACTCCAGTCTCAGCTTCCGAAGTACTCTGTTCAATAGGGCAACAGGAGGAAAGATGTACACCAGAGGAAACGTCCATGGGATCAACCAGGCATCCACTGCCAGGGCCAGGGGATCCCCCCAGCGAGAGCAGAACGTTGGCACCGTTCCTGCTGTGCCTGGTTGCCATCAGGTTGATGCAAGGAAGACCCCACTGCTGGATGATAAGGTTGAACACCTCTGGATGCAGCTCCCACTCTCCGCTGTCCACCGTGTGTCGACTGAGGAAGTCTGCCAGAACGTTGTCTACGCCAGGAATATGAACTGCGGAAATGGCAGGGACATGCTCCTCTGCCCATGATAAAATAGCCTTGACCTCTAAGTCAAGCTGCGAGACTTCTTGTGCCGTCTTTCTTGTTGATGTAGGCTACTGATGTGGTGTTGTCCGACTGTACCCTGACCAGGCAATCCTCCAGTTGCCGTGTCCAGTGATGTAGGGTATGAAATATTACCCAAAGCTCCAAGATATTGATGGGAAGGAGAGATTCCTCCTGAGACTACCGGCCCTGAACATTCAAGTGCCACAGCACCGCTCCCCATCCAGAGAGGCTGGCACCCGTCGTCAATGTGGTCTAGAAGGGCACCAGGAAGGGTCTGCCTTTCAGGAGATTGTTCAGGTTGAACCACTATGAGAGGCTCTGCTCCACTTGAAGACGGAGAGATAGGGAACTTTCCAGGAGCTCTGGACAGCCCCGGCATGCCAGGATTAGAAACCTCTGAAGTTCTCTGGTGTGAGCCATGGCAAACGGAACTGCTTCTATGGTGGAAATGAACTTTCCCACCAAGTATGACAACTTCTTGGCTGGAACCGGATCCTGAGACAGGACTGCCTGGACCTTCAGTGCTATCTGATGAGCCACTTCGTCCGTGAGAAACACCATCCCCCTAGGAGAGTCGAAGAGGAGGCCCAGAAAGACCATCCACTATAAAAGAACAAGGTCTGACTTGTCCAAGTTGATGATCCACCCGTGATGGGTAAGAGCATGAATGCAGTCCTGCAGCTGCTGGTGCAGGAGTTCCGGAGAAGATGCCTTCAGAAGGAGGTCGTCCATATACTGAGTCACCCTGATGCCGTTACGATGTAGGACAGAGATCAATGCTCCCAGGACTCTGTTGAAGACTTGAGGAGCCGTGGCAAAAGGGGAGAGCAGAAAACTGGAAATGTCCTCGGTCGAGGGAAAGTGGAGATACTGCCAACTCTCAGGATGAATGGTGATGTGTAGATAAGCATCTTGAAGATCCAGAGAGGCCAGAAATTCCCCATGGGACATGGCCGCTATCACTATGCACAGAGACTCCTGGCAGCATTGGGACCTGACCACAAAAGAGTTGAGATCTTTCAGATCCAAAATGGGACGACAGCCGTCATCCTTCTTGGAAACCACAAAGAGGTTGGAGTAGAATCCCAAGCCCCTCTCCTGAGGGGGAACTGGCTCCAGGATCACCTTGTCCAGAAGGGCCTGTATAGCTTCCTCGAAAAGGTGGCACTTTTCTGCTCCCAAGATAGAACGAGAAACAAAGGTCATGGGAGGAGGAAGAAAAGTGAAGGGAATCCTGTATCCCGTGGCCACCACTTGTAAATCCCACGGGTCCGCCACAGAGGCCTGCCAATTCGAAAGGTAGTGGCATAGGCGGCCACCTACCTGCAGATGGTGACCCAGGTTCAGTGAGTTATGCAGAAAAAGGTTTGGAAGCCTTGGGCTTCGCAGAGGACTTGGATCTCCATTGCTGCTTAGGCTTGGATGAGAAGCGTGGAGCCTGAGGGACCGTCTGGGTCACTTGGCGCAAGTCTGCCTGAAAGGGACGAAAAAGCAGGTTCCTTTTGACAGGTGCCTTCTTCCTCAGGACCACTGGTAGATGAGAACTCTTCCCTCCAGTGGCCTCGTTGATGAGATCCTTGAGCTCAGGCCCAAACAGGGTGGATCCCTCAAAAGGAAGAGACAGGAGGGCCTTCTTGGAGGCCGTATCAGTAGACCAGATGTTGAGCCAAAGAGCACATCTGGCTGCTACAGACATGGTAGATGCCCTGGTTACCATACAAACAGCGTCAAACAGGGCTGCAGAGACATAATGCTGAGCGTCAGCAATGTTAGCGAGAAGTTGCAACATGTCAGAAGTAGGGGCCTCCTGACGGACAGCAGAATTGAGTTGTTCAGTCCAAACAGCCACAGCCCTATTTAACCATGCAACAGCAAAGGTAGGGTGAAAGGCAGAGCCCGCCGTCTCAAAAACTGCCTCAAGAGAAGGCTCAAGCTTCTTATCAGTCTAATCTTTGAGAGCAGAGGCATCAGCCTCAGGCAAAGCAGTGGACTTAGAAAACCTGGAAACTGGGGCATCCACTTTGGGGAGATGGAGCCACTGCTTGAGAGCCGTTTCAGAGAACGGGTAAAGTTTAACAAACTTCCTAGACACAGATGACAAAGTAGCGACCTGTGTCCTCATGTAACTCATGTGTCCTCAGGTCGTTACTTTGTGAATTAACTGCAGATTGGGGGATTCCATCTATCAGCAGGAGCACAATCAAATGAAAACTGCTCTCTATGCAGCACACAGAGATGCTCCAGCTGCAGTGCATAATATAAGGTATCTTGACATTTTGGGGTAAGAAAAAGGAGCGTATACTGCAGATCTGGCTCGACGTTTAGAGAGAATAAGACTAGCTACACTGAAACAATTTTGCATCTAGTAAGTGTTTGATACTAGAAATTACATCTCCAGTTAGTTTCTAGGTGTTACTTTGACACTGCAGATTTTTTTTTTAGCGCTGGTAATAGAATCAAGCCCCTGGTGCGTTGCGCAGTAACAGAGAAGGCTGAGGCTTTAGCAGACACTCTGACTCAATCAAGGCATCTGAAATAGAAATGTTAGCCTCCTTCATGTTGGCCAAAAACACCAATAATTCCTCCTTGGATGCATCCGCACAGACAGCATCCATCATCTATTCACCCTAAGCAGCCCTGCTAACCCAGGCAGAGGCAAAAACAGGCCTGAACCCAGCCCCAGTGGTCGTCTGAGGATAGAATCAAGCTTCTTATTGTAACAGGTTACTAAGTTCGTGGATGAACTTAGGCCGTTTTGCCGGGTTTTCTCTCTCTTGAAAGGGCTACGAGCAGGTAGCCTTGCCGGTCATTCTTGCAGCATTCCTTCCTAGGATGGGGACCAAAAGGAGACCTTTGATACCACCCAGTGACAGAGACACAGGAAGCAGTTCAGGTTCCACAGTAACACACTTTATTTCACAAACTTCAGCTCTTTTATACACAGTGAATCAGGATATAATACCAGACAAAGGATAGTGACATATGGTGTAAACAAAGTATTAAGGGCCAGACATGATTACATTAGACAAAGGGACTGTTGAGGGGCAAACACTAGGACAAAAGGCTGAGGGACTCGAATACACATTTCACACAATGGGCCAGGGGTTGGAAGCATCTTTGAATATTCCTCTTCAACACCTGCAGGCTGGGGTTCAGTCCACTAGGTGTGGCAAGGCTTTTTTAGTGAGGTCAGTCAATGGTTTCTCCAAGTCACTGTACCGGGGAACAAATTTTCGGTAGTAGCCAGCTGTCCCCAAGAAAGCTTGGACCAGTTTCTTGTTCTGGGGTTGGGCCCCGTTAACTATGGCCTCTATTTTGGCCAGTTTAGTACATTGGCTTCCACTGCCCACCCGGTGACCGAGGTACTGTACCTCCCCCCATGCCTAGCTGACACTTGTCGGGGCGGATCATCAACCCTGCCTTATGGATTCTCCCTAAAATGGCCTCTACATGTAGGAGATGTTCTTCCCATGACTTACTGTAGATCACTATGTCGTCTAAGTAAGCACTGGCGAACTCCTGGGCCCCATTGAACAGGCGATCCACCAACCTCCTCTGAAGCATAGCAGGAGCTTTATTCATCCCGAACAGCATGACTGTAAAGTGGTACAGGCCGAACGGGGTGATGAAGGCTGATTTGGGCACTGCCTCCGGAGCCAAGAGGATCTGCCAATAGCCTTTACTTAGATCCAAAGTGGTGACAAAGTGGGCTCCAGCAAGCATGTCAAGGTGGTCATCTACCCGGGGCATGGGATAGGCATCAGTCACTGTTTTCTCGTTGAGGCGCCGATAATCCACACAAAAGCGGGTGGTACCGTCCTTCTTGGGCACTAGAACGACTGGGGAGGCCCACGGGCTGTCAGACTCCTCAATCACACCCAGCTCCTGCATTTCCCTAATCTCTTTCAGGATGTGGGACTTGACTGCTTCAGGCACCCGATAAGCAGGTTGCCGAAGAGGGACCTGTCCTAAGGTCTCGACCTTATGGTCGGTTAGGGCTGTATGGCCCAGTAAGGGGGAAGAGAGAGTGGGCCACTGTGTCAGTATACCCTGAAACTGTCCCTGTTGCTCTGGCGTGAGATGGGGTCCCATTGGGACCTGACTATTGGGAACGTCTGGTTGAGTGTTGGCCAAAAGGTCAGGGATCTCTCTATCCTCGGTCTCCTGGCCTTCCTGGGTACAAATAGCTAGGCAGGCAGCTAACTGACCAATCCCAGGGCCACCAACTTTCCCCCATGTTAACTGTATGGGGGACCTGTAAACTCGTCACCCAGTGCTTTGGCCAATCAAGAAGCTGCCTACTCTCTCATGTAAAGACTATGGGGCTTTATTGAATATGTTGCCCCACACGGCAGCCAGTCTGCGGCCCGTTATAGTTTGCGTATTTCAGTCTTTTGGAAAGAGTTCATCCTCTACAACTCCACCAAGTTCCATGTAACGGCCGAGGGTCCGTTACACTTATCCACCACATTCTTGAGTCACGCTGCATGTGCCAAAGGCAGATTAGTGGACTTGGCTAGCCTGGAGATGGTGGGATCCATAGAAGGGGAGAGGCCCACTGCACCAAAGCTGCCTATGAAAAGGTGTACAGCCTAGAAAGCCTCTTGGTGATAGACAGCCTAATAAGGAGTCTTCCACTCACCCAAAAGTATCTGATCAAGTGTTGCATTGGGGGAAAAACAGCAGAATATTTCCTGTGCCTCAAGAAGATATATGCGGAGGACAACCCCTCATCAGGGGTATCAAGGACCTGAAGAGTCTCCAGAACAGCCCTGATAAGCCCCTCAGTCAAGGGAAGGGGGTTAGCCTCATAGGAGCCCCCACAGGAGGAGGAAGAATCCATATCTTCATCTTCTGCTTACTTGCGTTCTCACTCTGAAAACACCTCCTGAAAAGACGCCCCTATGAGCATAGGCATACTCTGAGCTCTTGTGGCCACATACTTGAAAGTAGTGGGTGTTTCCAAAATTGAAGAACCCCTTGGATGGAGAGAGGAAATTGGGCCATTGTGGACAACAATGAATTTACGCAAGCTGGCTCTTGTTCGGAGTAGTGGGGGCCACAGAGATCCAGAATACTCTCTATGGAACCCAGTTTGACATGAAAAACAATAAGTAAAGGGGGGTCAGAGACATCCCCGAGTCCTTAGTCTTGACCATGTCCCTGACAGGAAGTCCTGGAACAGAGAAGGTACTGCACTACCAGCAGCACTCTAAAAGACAGTCAGCACAGAGTTTGGCAGGGTCTGACATAGCTATACTATGATCACACCCTGCACAGGTTTTGTTCTTTGGGGCTAACCTCCTCCTTGGGCTTTTCCCCTTTTGATTCCTTAGGGGTAGATATAGTGCAAATGGTATAGCAGCAATAAGCAATACTTCCCAATAAATATAAGTCAACAACAAACACTTGTATGAATCAAAGTAAGGCAAACGGAACACCACATAGGGTTACTCACTGTGCCTGCACGCCATCCTTAATGTGTTTCTTTTTCCCAGGTCCATCGACCAGCCCGTTTCCCTTATGTGTTCCACCAGTGGAACGCGACAAAATTCTGGTTTTCGGTTGAGGCAAGGCTGCTGGATGCACGTGCGCTTTCAAATAAGCGCTCTGAGCTGGATGGAAAAAAAGAAAAAGACTGGGCACTGCTCTGAGCATCTGGCCAGAACCCCAAGACCAACTAAGCTGGGACCCATGCAACCTCACCAGGATTCTGAGGTATGAGGTTCCTTTGCAAGGTGATGGAAGCCACGATTAGGCAGGCTACATGGGAGAGAAAATATCAACAGTACTTTCAAGTTAAAAAAAAAGAGAGGCAAAAAGTTTCCATCCTCCAGCTTGGTAGGACCAAAAATAACTGCAGGGGAATTTAGCTCACAGAATTTATAATTTTGGATTAGTCCTAACAGCTGGAAAGCTGAGCCAGTTACCACAGTATGCCATGGATTGAAAACAGAGAAAATACAAATAGTATTAAGAGCATTCCATGTATTAAGCATATCATAGGCAGGCTTCTAGCTCCCCAATCAGAGGATACCAAAATTAAACAAAGCTTCCCATGGATATCAATTGTATCCATGAACACAGCCAAATATGAATGGACAGAGCATGAGTTATTACGGCTTGCAATCACAGCATGAATACGGTGTCCTCCTACTCCCATTAATTGAAATGAAAACAGCAATGTCATACAAGAATCTGCATACTTCATCTTGTCTACAAAGCTGTAAAATGTCTCCTTGTGGAGGAGTCAGTTCCTCTGCCCCTCAGTCCCCATGGAACTGAGTGAACAAGAAGATGGGATAGGATGAGAGGTGTCCTGGGAAATCCTCCAGCCAAGTCAAGTCTTCCCTTTTATTGCAAGTAACTCGTGTTCTCTGCCCCTCAGTTCCCAAAAAACTGATCAAGCAAGAGGACAGGGACAAAAAAAATAAATAAATAAATCTGTTCTGGGAAAATCCTCTGGCCAAGCCAAGGCTTCCCCATATAGAAAATAGGGCAGAGGACAGAAAATTATGATTTCCCCCCATTGAAAAATTCCGATAATTTTGAGGACACTCAAAAAAAAACTGAACTAGCTAGCAATGGGGTAATATACAGGAGAATGTGGGAGTACCCTGCCTCTTCAGGGAGATCTAGATACCCTACTAGCCTTTGCATCCCCCAAATAAAACTAGAGGAAACAAGGATACTCCCAGAAGTTGGAAATTTTAGAAAACAAATTATTACAGCTGCATTTTTTTTTTTTTTAAATCAAACTGTTAGCAACAGTTTAATCAAACTGTTAGCAACAGTCCAAACTGTAGTCTCAAAGGCATTTTTTTTTTTTTCAGTAGAGCAGACTATAGCTTTCCACACTGGCTGGAACACTACCATCTGATGACCAAAACAGGAGACTGAAGTTTAATGGAGTTGGGAGGGAGCTGAAATAACAAATCAAAAATTTCCCAACAGTAGTACTCGCAGAAAAAGGTCCATAACACAGGAAGTTGCCACATGTATCTTAACAATTCAGGCACCAGCATGTGCAATGTTCCTGGAATAACTGAAGATAAAGGTAAAAATTTAGCATACTGTGGTAGGCCTCCACACACGTGGTGATAGTCACTCATGTGAGGAGCTCCATAACCAGCTACGTAAGCTAATACTGGGTGACAAACAAAATTTTGCATTAAGGCATTGCATGAACAGGAAAGAAACACTACGCTATGAAAAATGGTTCTGTCTTTCATGCATGTAAGCAATGCTTATTATATATATATATATATATATATATATATATATATATATATATATATATATATATATATAAGCAAATATATCACTACTATATTAAAGATGAGGATTTAGTTACATTATATGGCCATAGAATGCTAAACTTGCCACCAACGCCAAGGTACCTCATTTTGGCAAGTACCTAACCTTAATATGCTTTGTCTTATGAGCTGAGTCTCTCCTATCCTCATCTTTAATATAGCAGTGATATGCAGGCACAATGCCGCAGAGTAAAGGGTTAATAGTGATGAAAATTTGGATGTGCACCAATACTTTGTATATTTGCTTTTAGCTATTTTGGTCAAAATTGGTTGCACTCCAGTAATGTTAAATGTGTGTTTTTTTTCTTTGGGTGTGCTTACCAAAACCTGGACTGGAATTGTACTTTTGGAAGTTTTGACCAGCTTCTATTGGTTTAAGCACCCCTCCCACCCCCAGGTGCAAAGCTCATTGTCTCTAGGACACTATATAATGCCTGTCAGAGAGTCTCTCTCCATTAATGAGTAAAGCTGACCAAGACTCAGCTCTCAGGATAAAGTAAATTAAGGTTAGTTAATGCCTAAGGTAGGAGAGATTCAGCTCATAAGACAAAGCATATTAAGGTTAGGTACTTGCCAAAATGAGGTACCTTGGCGTTGGTGGCAAGCTTAGCATTCTATGGCCATATAATGTAACTAAATCCTCATCTTTAATATAGTAGTGATATGCAGGCACAATGCCGCAGAGTAAAGGGTTAATAGTGATGAAAATTTGGATGTGCACCAATACTTTGTATATTTGCTTTTAGCTATTTTGGTCAAAATTGGTTGCACTCCAGTAATGTTAAATGTGTGTTTTTTTTCTTTGGGTGTGCTTACCAAAACCTGGACTGGAATATTATTATATATATATATATATATATATATATATAAATAATTTTTTTTTTTTTTCCCCAAGCATACTAGACCCCAGAAGGTTTACAGTTTATGAGGGTGAACGACTTCTATAAACAATTCTTTGTTTCTTGTGGGGATGGGAAAAACAATGAAAGTGGACCTCTTGCCTTATTTAATCTTACTAAATGTTATTCAAACAGCCTATATCTTGTACTTTTCATTTTTCCATCAGTATGATCGATAGCTTTAGAAAATTTTGGTTTAGGATACGGAAATGTGTTCTCAGCAGAATACACATCTGATAGAACCTACATACTTAATGACTTATCTTTTCAGAAAGTTACCCTCTCTGCCTTTTGAGCCTGCTAGAACCAGAACAAGAGATGTGAGTTAATGAGGAGTACAAATCATTAAAAGATGGAGGCTCCCACTCATAAGAATATTTGAAAAGGTGGAAAGTACTCTTGAATGTTCTCTGAGGATTAAGGTTTCTGGTGATCTTTTTTTAAACACATCCACAATCAATAAGGGTTACAAAAATGCCCTTGGTGACAATCAAACACTGCCATGGAGTAAATATGTTTATTGATAACCCTTGTTAAACACAATAGAGTGAAAGATAATATAAATATAAAAGCTTTTTCTTTTTTTTATAGGATTTCACTCTAGTCCATGAATAGTCAAGCAAATCACTCTGTTTGCAAAATACACTTTAGTCAACCACACAAAGTAAATATAGCTTTATATACAAACATTTTACAGTGGCACTTAATTATACAAGTGATCCAAAGGTTCCAGCAATATAAGGGCTTTGGTATCCCAAAAGGTGCAAATATCATCACAACACAGCTGGGTATGGCAAGTAAGGTTAGGTTTTTAAATGAATTTAAAAAATATATATAGTTAGGCAAATGCATTGTAAACTGGAATATGTGCCACATTAGAATATTACAGGATACGATACGAAGGGCATATTTATTTATCAAGCAAAAAAGGAAGTGCAATTCAGGAACAGAGTATCTTTGTATTTAGACTTTACATATTTTTCAAGGGCATAATACAAGTCAAACTAGATAAAAAAAGTATATATAAAAAATAAAGCTATTTAGATCCATTTTCTGTGCCTCCAGTCTATTAAATAATCATACAGAGGTCACTGACTGCTGTAATTAGTTTTACATTGGAACACTAGCCCTGCTTTCAGTCAGTAACCAGAAAGCATTTTGGAGTCCATGATCCAGGGAGTTCACGGTCAGGGACATAAAAGGAGGAGACAAAAATAAAAACAATGGAAATGTATAGGCAATTTGATTTCACAAGGTATGAACTTGCATAATAAGTAAAGTCGAAATAAAAATTATACTCTCCTTAAATGGGACTTCAACTCCCTTGAATTGTGAAAGAGGGCTTTGAGACCTCTAGATCTCAAAGGGATAAAGCCTGCATTTAATCAATCATTGGGACTTTTCAATTTGAAGAACTTTCATCGCAACCCCATGGTGCAGTTGGTTTGCTCCCGAAAGGCACACCTCAGCTTGATTAATAAGACCCAGTGCGTCAAAATTCAACCAATGTTCAAATAAAGAAAATTAGTGTTACTGTACTTGCATGAACCTTTAAATAGGCAGCTCAGCTGTTACCATACAGGCCTGCGTAGTCTAGAAATGCGGAAATGAAACATCAGTCCCATGTACCAAAGTATGTTAAAGATGTGATGAAGTGAAGTTACCTAACTCTATGATCAAAATCATGCTTGACTTTATTTATATATTTCTTAAATATAAAAAGATGCCTCTGTAACAACAAAAAAATGTCGGGTAAATGGCCAAGTGAAATAATGTTGCAACAATTATCACAACTTTTCATAATTGATGAAATGAAGAACGTAAGGATATCTCCAAACATTAATCAGTGCAGTTTTTTTTTTTTTTTTTTTTTTTTTTAGCAGCTTTTGAGAGAGAAGGAAAAAAAAAATCTTATGAAAGGAACAGTAAGCTTAAAGTGGCTGTGTCACCTATTTATAACATAGCCTAAATAGTCAGGCTACATATCGAATACTTGTAAAACGTTATGAATTTTATTTTTTTTTTAAGGTTTCATTTGTTGTAAATTTATCTTCCAAAGTCTGTCTCCCAGCTACTTCCACAGACTGCTCTGCCTCTGCTCTCCTCCCTCCTCCGATGACGGAGGCTTCTGTTTGTAAGCTGGAGCAGTCTCATTTGCTAGATATTGATCTCTGCCAATAAGACCGCTCCAGCTTTCAGACAGAAGCCTCCGTTATTGGAGGAGAGAGGAGAGCAGAGGCAAATTGACGGACTGCGGTTACAGAGCAGGTAACCGCGGTCTATGCGGAAGTAACTGGTGGACAGACTTTCTAAGTTAAATTTACAACAAATTAAAAAAAAAAAAAAAAAAATTCATAACGTTTTAGAAGCATTCGATATGTAGTCTTACTATTTAGGCTATGTTATAAATAGGTGATACATCCACTTTAATAGTAAAATATAAAAAGAATTTCAGTGTTTATCTTGCTGAGTAAAACAAGGGTATTCCCACTGCAGAGAAAGGTTTTATTCAAGCATTAATGCAGCTCAAACATGCATTTTTTGGGTGAAGTACCTCCATAGCCTTACATTTTATGGCAGTACTGTTGCTACAGCAGTCTATGGATAACGCTGGTCAGTTGACCATAAACCACAATAGGATGCTGTAGCATTATTGCCACTGTAAAATTGCAGGCCACGGAAATACCGCACCCCCAAAAAAATGCATACTTGAGTTGCAAAAAAACATAACAACATTTCGCTCAGTTGTGGAAGTACTTTGTTTCACTTAGCATGATAACATTACTATCGTTTTAAGGAACACCAGCACCACCTCATAAACACTCAGTTACATTAACCCGGGCAGAAAATCCCACTGGTTCTATGAAACAATTAAAGGTAGATTGGTTACCCAAAAGTAGTTAATACTGGATATCTTCTCAATGGAGTCAGACATGATTTTTTTTTTACTACAAGACTCCAGGACCCCAGTTTCCTCTTATTAACCAATTCCTAAGAAGGTCTCACTGGGAGGAGTTCTGGTTCCTGAAGCTCCGCAAAAAAGAATCATGCCTACCTCAATGGACCTGATATCCGATACTAATTAAGTATTAATTTTGTGGAACCAAGCCAGAAAGAATTCATTGGACAACTGAATTTTTTGTCAAGTTTAAGATAAAGGGGGGGGGGGGGGGGGAGTTATTATTAGTGATAGTGTTCTATTAATTAGGACTTACACATTTGGAATATATCTTTACATTATCCTTTAAAGGAGTAGTACATTTTTAAGTAGAGGTAAAAAGTTACAGGACACTTTCTGCTAAGAAAAAAAACAGGGTACTCCCATTTCTATGAGATATTCTGTTCAAAAGTTATTGCAGCTCAAACTTTAAAAAACCTTTTTCAGCCTTCATAGTTTTTGAGTGAAAAATACCCAAGCAGTGGGAATACCCTTATGTCACTCAACAGGAAGACCCCATCCACTAAAATGTTTTCCTTTAAGTGACAACAGGGGGAGTTGCACTGAAACTTTGTATTCCGCATTACTTGTACCAAAATAAAAATATTCATGTGAAGGACCAAAGAGAACAGCCAGTGATGTACAGTAAAATGTTCAAGTGACAGTATTTCAACTCACAAGCTTATTGTACCATCTTCTTGCTAGGCATTTTATTTCAAACGAAAGCTAAAAGCAAGCAAAGTACAGTATGGTCCCACTATATGAACACCTGCCCAAGGATGCACTCGAAATACAGCAAATGGCCACAGTCTATGGTTTTATTCTTATGTGAAACAATAATACAGTGAGAAACTATTCATTTTCATTTAGGTGTTTATCTTCTGTTGTAATGGGAACTTTAAAGATAATTCTGAGTAAATTGAAAAGATTTGCATTTAAAGTCTTCCCAAATGTAAATCTTAAGATGGGAATGTCTGTAGAATATATAGGTTCCCCATGTTCTCCTTAATTGAAAGTTGACTCAAATGTATTCTATTTTATTCAAATATTTCTAATCAAAAAGTCCATTTCCTCCTGGAATGTTGTTTGATTTTAGTAGGAAGCTGCAGGCTCTGTAACAACTGGCAACAGGAATATGTTTTCTGAGTTCTGGACCTTAACCAAGAACAAATATGGTGAGAAATCGCAAACGGAATTGGATGTTTTTACGGACAAAAAAAAAAGTTTAAAGAAAACAATTGGATAAAATAATGCAGTCAAACACTTCTTGTTTTAAATCTCAAAAGGGACCCAGTGTCCAAAGCCAATCTGAGTACTCTTTACAAGAAGAGTAAACCTTAAATGGTGTTGGTGGGGGGTGGGGGATATCATACAGAACTGTATATGTGACAACTGCCCAATCAAGTAGGTGTTGGCATTCAGCACTCTGTGGAGTTCCCGAAATGGTTGTCCCATAGTTCTCAGGACTTCTTCCACTGGCTTTGTCTCTAATAAGACATCTCTTGGCAGTCCTCTGGCTACTTAATGAACATGAAAGAAGTCTCAAGATCATCTTAAACTGCATTTGCAGGTGTACCATTGTGAGTCACGGCATTGAGATTTGGACTGCTGGATTGCTGGCTGAAGGTTCTGTGGGTGGAGGCACCTACTTCAAACACCTCATGGATTGCTTTGCGGAAGCAGTGGAAATTGTAGTCTATTAAACCTGAGCAGAGGTAAACAAAAGGATCTGTATTAAGTATTAGAAAGTTGATAAAATGAAAGATGCATGTCTGGAATATAAAATGTATTTGTACAATAAATATTTAAGTTAAATCTAATGATATTCATGTATCTATCACTTTCTGAACATTTTCCCTCAAAGCTTCAGAAAAGTACTAAAATATCTGAACTGTAAACATATTCTTTCAGAATTTTATATCAAATTTTCCATCATATTATCCTCTCCCTCCCCCTCTACAATCTAAATAGGATTTTAGTCTTACCTGTTAAATTATTTTCTCTTAGTCCATATAGCTTACAGGTACCATGAGGAAGGCAACAGCTCCTCCCATTAGGCTGGAACAATTCATTAAAGAAGTGCAGGGGTGGAGCCTCCCTCTCCTTCATAGCAGGCTACCCAGCCACTCACCCCCAGTTAGATTTGTGACACTAAACCTACTGAGCTAGATAGAGAGAAGAAGAGGAAAACTCCTGTGAGCATGGACCCAACAGGACTCCCATGTCCAACCACAGGAACAAAGCAAAGCATAGTCTCTTTCACTGAAGTGGGAGACCTGTAAGCTAGATGTACTAAGATAAAAGGATTTAACAGGTAAGACTAAAATCCTATTTTCTCTGTCGTCCAATATAACTTACAGGTACCATGGGGATGTGCGAACATAGAGTTCCCAGGGTGAGAAAAAAGGAAGGAAAGGACCAACCGTCGGTCCCCATGATATCAGAGCTCCCATGGATTGTCCAGGACATGGAACAGCCCAACTAACAAAGTGTCAATGGACACTGAATAACACTAGCACAGCACGCTGAGCAAGAGCCAACAGAGCTCAAAAGGATAAAGAACTATAAGGCACAGGAAAGTAAAATCCTACACAGGCAGCTGCCTCCAGGACTTTCCTGCCAAAGCCTGCTTCGGCCGAAGCCAGGACATCAACACGGTTGCGCTTGGCAAAGGTGTGCACCGAGGACCAAGTGGCCGCCTTAAACAACTGATCAGAAGAAGCCCGATTCTTGTAGGCCCAAGTGGCCCCAACAGACCTAGTGGAAAGCACTGTGATGCGAAAAGGAACATGTTTCTTCATGAGTTCATAAGCCTTGCTGATAATAGACTTAACCCAGGACGCAAAAGTCACCTTGGAAGCTGCCTTACCTGCCCTAGGACCCTCCGGGATGACAAACAGGGCATCAGTCTGACGGACAGACTCAGTGTGGTGCACATAAAACCTAAGGCAATGCTCCACAGCCGACAAGTGGAGATCCCTCTCCTTTTCAGATTTAGGGTCAGGACAAAGGAAGGCACAATCTCCTGACTGATGTGGAACTCAGAGACCAGCTTAGGAAGAAATTCCTGGGAGGTACGGAGAACAGCAACTCTGCAGACAGAGACCACAACCAAAAGAAAAGCCATCTTCCACATCAGAAGACGTAAAGGAATAGTCGCCAAGGACTCAAAGGGAGGCCACAGAAAGACTCCCAAAACAAGCTTAAGGTCCCACTGAGAGGTGGGAGCCTTATAAGCATGGAAAGCATGAGCAACACCCCGAAAGAAGACCTGGATATCCTGGCAAAATGGCAATGCGTTTCTGAAAAAAGACAAAGCACGCCGAGGGCTGAACCTTCTTTAAGGAACTAAGGCTAGGGTCCTTGTTCACTCCATACTGCAAAAAAACAGGATAGCTGGAATATCAGATACCTGTGAGGACAGATCCCTGTCCACACACCAAGCGTGGAAAATAAACCAAACCCTATGATAGGCTTTAGAAGAAACTGGTTTCCTAGCCTGAATCATAGTGGAGACCACTTCAGAAGTATAGCCCTTCTTAAGATAGAGGCTTCAACAGCCATGCATCAATGCTAGATGGTCCACATCCTCCTACCACAGCAGTTCCAGGAACCAGGGCTGTCTGGTCCAATAAGAAGTAATCAGGATGACTGAGGCCCCGTCTGTCCGAATCTTCCGCAGGACCCTGGGCAGGAGAAGGAGTGGAGGAAAGATGTAGGCCAGATGAAATCGCCATGGAATTGACAGAGCATCCACTGCAAACGCTAGGGGATCCCTCCAGCGGGAGCAAAGCATCTGAACCTTCCAGTCATCCCTGGTGGCCATCAGGTCTACCGCGGGAAGGCTCCACTTCTGCACCAAGAGTCTGAACACTTCCGGGTGAAGCTCCCATTCCCCGGGGTCCACCATGTGCGACTGAGGAAGTCTGCTAGGACGTTTCTACTCCTGGGTTGTTCACAGTGGAGATAGCAAGCACATGGTCTTCTGCCCAAGCCGAAACAGCCTTGACCTCGAACCAAGCAGCAGAACTTCTGGTGTCTCGTTGCTTGCTGATGTAAGCCACGGCTGTGGCGTTGTCGGACTGGACTTGGACCAGGCATCCCATCAAACGAGAGGACCAGTACGTCAGACCATGGGATATTGCCCTGAGCTCCAAGATGTTGATGGGAAAAAGGGTCTCCTCCGCTAACCAACAACCCTGAACACAAATGTTCTCCATTAAAATCACTTTCTTCATTCAAAAAAATCGAACACAGACACTAGGGCATCACAGATTCATGCGTTTCACACAAAGTGCTTACTCAGTCCATATTGGATGACAGAGAAAAAAAAAATACACAAAACAAGAAAAACTGTAGCCCTAATGAGGGCATCAGGACCCCTTCCTGATGTAACACCAGTTATCGATCTCCCAGACGATTCAGCTGGGAGATCAAAAAGGTGACAAAGTGGAGAAACATGGCTCTCCTGCTTCTACAACTACTGCCCCCCCCAATCTGGTCCATTACAAACCCAAAATACACTGTTAGATCAAAAATCTTGGTTCCACTGCCCACTACTAAAATCCTGGTTCCACTGCCCGCTTTTATTCCAAAAGGTTGGAATTAAAACCTTACTGCTCTCTGGGAGAGATACTGGAATCAGAAACTTCTTTGCCAGCAGTGAATCCACTGCCTCCTTGGTACTCTTGACAAAAAACAAGCAATATCATGGAAGGGATCCGAAATCTATGCGGTACCCTTCTGAGATTACCTGCAAACACAACGGTCTGCAACAGAGGTCTCCAAAGCATCTCGAAAAAGGTGAAGATGCCCTCCTACATGTACCAACAGACCAGGATTCTGAGAGTCATGCAGAAGATTGCTTGACAGACTGAGCCCTTGGAGCGGTTCTCTTGGGCTGCCACTGCTGCCTGGGCTTGGCAGAGGAGCTCAAGTGTGAAGCCTGAGAATCTTGTGGCCTCTGCAAATTTGGAGGGAGAATGAAAAAGACACAGATTCCTCACCATAAGTGGACATTTGATGGACATCTGAGGCAACAAGGTGCTCTTGCCCCCGGTAGCATCACTGATGATCGGTCTTAATTCTGGCCCTGAAAGTGCAAAGAACCAATGACTTCTTGGAAGACTGACAGTCCAAATCTTAAGCCAGTAAGTGTGTCTCACAGCAACAGAGAAAGCTGAAGCTTTAGCAGACAACCTGAGCACCTCAAAAAGAGCCTCAGATACATAAGTGTTTTCCTCGTTAATGGTGGCCTAAAGAACCAACAGAACCTCTTTGGAAACCTCAGCACGGACAGCCTCCATCAGCTGTTCAACAGCCCGGTTAACCTAGGTAGAGACAAAATAGGTCTCAGTGCCGCTCCAATGGCAAAAAAGTTGGCCCTGAGGACAGAGTCCAGCTTCTTGTCCGCTGGATCCTTCAAACTTGCTACATCTGCCACAGGCAGGGCAGTAGACTTAACCAACCTGGACAATGGGGGATCCATGGTTAGGGGAGAGGCCCACTGCGCCAAAGCCAAAGCTGCCTTTGAGAAGGGATAATGCTTAGAGAACCTCTTGGTGACAGCCATTTATCTGGGGTCTTCCATTCATCCAAAAGGATCTGATCAAGAAAGTTTTCTTATGCGTGTGGAAGACATCTGTAGAGGAAAACCCTTCAGCGGTATCAGGCACATGAAGTGTGTCCAAAACAGTTCTAATGAGTCCCTCAGCTGTGGGAAAGGTGTAATTCTCATAAGAGTCCCCATAGGAGTAGGAAGAGTCCATATCCTCATATCCCAACTCCTCATCTTCCACCGAAGAGGGTCCAACCACCTGTTTTGTTTTGTTTGTTTTTGCTACATCAATCTGTAGAAGGCTGCCCTAAAATGTTATTTCATGGGAGTACCACACCCACACAAAGGATGTATATTTGAGCTACAATGCCTTAAGTACTATGGACATACGAGTATGTCATGGGGAAGAGAGGATTTTAGTCTTACCTGTTAAATCCTTTTCTCTTAGTCCATACAGGTTACTGGTAACTCTGGGAGGTGATCCGCCCCTTTAAGTAGGCAGGAACATTTCTCTAAATGTATGCAGGGGGTGGAGCCTCCCTTTCCTCCTCAGCTGCATCCTAGCCAGCTAGCTCCAGAATGATTTGAGACACTAATAACTGACCAGAAATAGAAGAGAAGAAGACTCCTGTGAGCATACCCTGAAGGACTCCCACATATTGTCACAGGAGAGCCAAGCATGGTCTCTTGACAGGGTGGGAGACCAGTAACCTGTATGGACTAAGAGAAAAGGATTTAACAGGTAAGACTAAAAACCTCTTTTCTCTGTCGTCCAATACTGGTTACTGGTAACTCTGGGATGTCCAACCATTGAGTTTCCCAGAGGTGGGAAGAAGGCAAGGACCAGGCGCAAGGCCCCCAAAGTCACCAGGACCTCTATGAACCAATCGGTCAGAGATCCCAACAAAACTGAAGTGTCAACAGACACCAAACAGGGGTAAAAACACCCCAGGAACTGTTACACAGCACACTGAACTACAGCCAACAGGGCTCAACTGCAAGGAAGCACTAAAAACCTGAGAAGAAGATCCTAGACAGGCAAGAATGCCTCCAGGACCTTGCTTTCAAAGCTAGCATCAGCCAAAGCCAGCACATCCACACGGTAGTGCTTCGAAAAGGTGTGCACAGAGGACCAAGTGGCCGCCCTGCACAGCTGATCAGCAGACGCTTGATTCTTATAGGCCCCAATAACCCTGCAGAAGAAGATCTGGACAAGAAGGGAGCGGAAAGGGCTCTGCTACCGATAGGGCCAAAAGCTCTGGATACCAGGACTGACGAGGCCAATTCGGAGCGATCAGAATTACAGGACAACGTTCCACATTCAATTTCTGTAACACCCTTATCAACATTGGAAGATGATGATAAATGTAGGCCAGGGAGAATGTTCAGGGAATGGACATTGCGTTGGCAGCCAGAGCTAGAGAGTCTCTCCACCAAGAGCAAAACGCCGGAACCTTCCTGTTGTGTCTCGTAGCCATCAGATCCACTAGGGGCATCCCCCATCTCTGAGTTAGGAGTTGAAACACCTCGGGATGTTGCTCCCACTCTCCGCTGTCGACTGTGTGACGACTGAGGAAGTCTGCCATGACGTTATCTACGCCTGGAATGTGCACTGCGGAAATGACAGGAACATGAACCTCTGCCCAGGACAGAATGGCCTTGACCTCTAACCAAGCGGCGAGACTTCTTGTTCCGCCTTGTCTGTTGATGTAAGCCACTGCCGTGGCATTCTTGGACTCAACTCGGACTGGACAGTCCTCCAGTTGAGACTCCCAATGACGGAGAGCATGAAATATTGCTCGAAGTTCCAAGATGTTGATCAGGAGAAGGGACTCCTCCATGGACCACTTCCCCTGAGCGCTGAAGCAACTCAGAACAGCTCCCCAGCCCAAGAGGCTGGCATCCGTCATGACCTTGGTCCAGTAGGGAATCAGGAAGGATCTCCCCTTCAGGAGATTGGAAAGGTCCAGTCACCACTCCAATCTCAACTCTACATAAGGAGGAAGTAAGACCGAAAACTTCTGATGATCTGGTCGGTCCCTGCATGTCTGTATCAGAAATCTTTGAAGTTCCCTGGTGTGTGCCATGGCAAATGGAACCGCCTCTATCGTGGAAATGAACTTCCCCACCAGAGAAGACAACTTCGGAACTGGGATCCGATCCCGGCATAAAGTTGTTGAGACTCTTTGGGCAATTTGATGGGCTACTTCGTCCGGTAGAAACACCATGCACTTCTGAGTATCGAACAGAAGACCCAGGAAGTTTAGTTGCTGGGACGGGACAAGGTCTGACTTGTACAAGTTGACAATCCAACCGTGACAATCCAACAATCAGTGTGCGCAGAGACTCCTGACGATAGTGAGTCTTGACCACAAAGGAACTGAGATCTTTCAAATCCAAAATAGGGCTGCATTCGCCGTTCTTTTTGGTCACCACAAAGAGTTTTGAGTAAAACCCCGAACTTCTGTCTGAAGGAGGCACCGGCTCCAGGACATCCTTGTCCAGAAGAGCCTGAATAGCCCCTTCGAATAGACCGCCTTTCTCGACTTCCTGAGGAGAGCGAGAAAGATGAAAGTGAAAAGGGGGAAGAGAAAAGAAAGGGATCTTGTATCCCTCTGACACCACCTGTAAAACCCATGGGTCCGACACTGAATCCTCCCAAATCCTGCAAAAGAGGCGGAGAAGACCACCCACTGCGGGATGCGGACCCGGGTTCGGTGAGTCATGCCGAAGCAGTCTTGGGAGCCTTGGGCTTGGATGCGGCCTTAGGCTTCCATTGCTGCTTGGGCTTGGCTCGAACGTGTCTCAGTTTGAAAGGAATGAAAGGACCGGTTACGCTTAAATGGCAACTTTTTCTTAAAGACCAGGGGTAGAAGAAGCGTACTCTTACCCCTTGTGACCTTGCTAATTAGTTCCTTAAGTTCAGATCCAAACAAGGAAGTACCCTGAAAAGGCAAGGAAAGCAAGACTTTCTTGGAAGCAGTGTCAGCAGACCAAATCTTAATCCAAAGCGCACGCCTGGCCACCACAGAGGTAGTGGAGGCTCTTGCTATCATGTGGACAGCATCAAAGGCAGCAGCAGAAACATAGTGTTGCGCTTCAGAGATATTAGCAAGAATATGCAATTTCTCCGTAGTAGGCGCATCCTGATGGACAGCCATAGTGAGTTGTTCAGTCCAGACTGCAATAGCCCGGTTAACCCACGCAACAGCAAAAGTTGGACGCATAACAGTGCCAATAGAAGCGAAAATGGACTTGAGGGAAACTTCAAGTTTCTTGTCAGTCCAATCTTGCAGAGCAGAAGCATCAAACACGTAAGGCGGTAGATTTAGGCAGTCTAGATATGGGTGCGTCCACCTTGGGGGGGGGGGTGAACCCATTTAGCCAGTTCTGTTTCAGAAAAGGGATAAAGTTTAGCAAATTTCATGGATACAGAAGAGGACTTGTCCAGATTCTTCCACGCGTCAGAAACCAAACGGTCAAGAGTTGGGTTAGGAGGAAAACAAGTAAGAGGCTTTGCAGGCTCCTGAAAAACATCAGAGGGATCAGAAGGGACCTCCTGAATCAAGGGAATGTTGAGTGTGGTCAATACAGCCCTGATCAGGTCCTCAGCAGAGGGTTCAGGATCAGACTCAAAAGGGTCCCCAAGGGACCTAGAAGACTACAAAACAGTACCATCATCAACATCAGAATCTTGCAACAATTCTTCCTCAGAAGAATCTGACACATCAGGTGCCCCCTGTGGTACAGACAGGGAGGATCTGATAGTAGAAGGGGTCTGCCATAATTGAAGAGCCCCCTGTACCTGGGGTGAAAAGAGTTGAACCTAAGGTCCCTAGTTACAGCCTTAAACTCTTGCACCCAAGCTGGCTCAATAGCATAGCTGGAAGGCCCTGGGTTGCTGTCAGGAACTTCAGAACATGCTGGGCATAAATGACCAAAGAACTCTCTAGGTAGCCCTGTGTGACAGGAAGAGCAATGCGCAATGGGGGATACTGATACCCCAGCCTCCTTAGTCTTAGGTCTAGCCCCCAGCCCCAGCGGTATAGACATTCTCATCGTGTCAAAATAACCAACTGTACAATAAATCACCCAATTGTACTGTATTAGATTAATATTTTACCCCTGAAGTGCTAAATATAGACTTATCTGGCAGGCGAAGGGTTAATCTGCAGAGGAAAGAAGGAGTCCAAGCCCTGCGTAGGATACTCGCTGAGAAAAGCTCACAAAATGGCTGCCACGACGGGAGCCAATCAGAAAAAGGACGAAACAATCGCTCATGGGAAATGAAGTTTTTCCCAAAAAGTACCCCAAAATCAGTGCCCTAATTCCCCCAACACACTTGATCTATAAACCGGATGATAGAGCAAGGGTAGACAATTAAAACGAGCCCACTCTGAAGTTGCTGTGTGAAGCGGTTGCAGAGATACGTCCCAAACAGTGTTGACCCATAGAAAGTAAATGGAGCAATGGCGTCTATGCGGTAAAGTACACAAATTTAATAAAAGTGAAAATAGGAGGTAAAAACATGAGAAACATACAGGGAACGTGTGTGCATACTGAGGAAACACTAACCCAGTAAAGTGTCAGAAAACCCCACAAAACGTGTCAAACCAGCGGACAAAGGGTTAAGTTACCACATAAACCTGCTCCAAATACACAACAGTCATACACAAATATACCCAATGAGTGCGCAATGAGAACTCCCAAATACAAGCCCAGCGAAGGGGCACTGTGGGACAAGTGGACCTGCAGCACTCAAAGGGTAGCTCACCTCTCCTGGAGATCTTCTGTCTTAGGTTATCATGCAGTAAGAATCACCTCAGAGAGTAATCCATGGGGAAGCACTTGTACCCAAGATTTTCCCCCTCAGGGCTTAAGGTCCACCAGAAAGCACCTGGATACTGAGCTAGCCACATTGAAGGGCATTCGTCAATCATGGTAACCTGCCTAATGGTGGTATTCCATATCTGACAGAAAAATAAAAAAGAAACTAAAACTAATGACAAATGTTCTCCACTTGGTGTTGTCACACCCAGGAACAAATCATTCTGGAGCTAGCTGACTAGGATGCAGCTGAGAAGGGAAGGGAGGCTCCACCCCCTGCATACATTTAGTGAAATGTTCCTGCCTACTTAAAGGGGCGGATCGCCTCCCAGAGTTACCAGTAACCTGTATTGGACAACAGAGAAAAGAGCGGTAACGACCCATGACATACATGTAAGTCATGGAATTCTGGGCTGCACGCTGTTCGGGGACCTCAAATTCAGATTCAAGAAAAAGAAAAAAGAAAAAAAAAAAAACATGGCCCTTAAGACCCTTTTAAGTGTCAGAGGGGTACGCAACACATTGCAAAGTCTTTGGCACGCAAAGAGTTAAGTTCATACATTTTGGCTGCCACAACCTCCACCAGTGGAAATATACTTGTTATACTCTGAGGGGAATTGCCCTACAATATCTGCAGTTTCATTTTTCTTTATCATTGACTAATTTATGGTTTTAAGCCTTAAAGGAAAAAGTTTAATTGTATGCTTACCTTTTCGTTCAAAGCTCTCCTCTCTAAGAATACAGACAAGCGATAGGAATTTTGTCACTTCTTTCAAATACAGAACTGTTGTGTTGTTGAGCTTGATAATTGCCATGGATTCTTTGTCATAAGCGGTTCCATTACAATCCGCATGCAAGCTGTGAAAATATTAGTAACAACTATATCAGACATACTATAACCATGTATATCCAATAAAGAAAAGGGGGTTAATCAGTCAGTATTACTTAAAAATGACTGTTCTTTAAAATGCCGTCAAATAAAGTTTCTTTCCATTCTGGTAGTGGAGATAGATATGTTGGCATTTACATTATGCAATTGTGGAAACAATTATCATTTTGGTGTAAACTTTTCCAATTTGACCAGGAGTTCAAAAGTCTCAGGGTGGTGTTGCACATCACACAGACAGACTGGTGCATTGGTAAATTAAACCACTGCTGGCACCCTGCAGTAATATTTAGAGGTGTGTGCCAAATTTATTCAAATGAAGTAGGACATGCCAACAGTGACTACTGCCAAGGCCTAAAATTATGTTTCAGTTCGACGCAGTGGACCTGTCAGCTACAGAGCTTTCAGTCTCATTAAATATATTTAAAATACCTATACTTTGTGCTGTTCTTTAAGTTTTAGAGATTTTTGGTTTAGTAATTGGGGACATACTCTCTGACCTGTCTGACAAAGCTTGCATTATTCATGTTCTGGAGAAAAATTATTTTCTGATTTCACCAGAGAAGTAGAATAAATTATCAGGGAGGAATAATCATGCAAATATTTTAGTTATGTTGCATTTATATGGCTGTAGTATTAATTTTAGGCTTTTGGCTACCTTGATTGAAGTAGCTGTGTGAATTCAAGCTAATACCTTCTTTCTTTCTGCAGTTTCTCCTGTTGACTACAAGGGCCCTAGAATGCAAACTAAAGAGGTTCAATACTGGGGCAAACCAACTTCATCATAGGGTACAAATTCTCCAAACCCCACTTTGTATCCTGTTAGATTTTTTGCAGACCTCTTTAGTACACAAGGGGTTAAAATCTTAATTTAAACTATGGGACTGCTTAAGTGTCACTTGTGCAGTTGACGTACTCCAGAATTACATCACTAAAAGAAGAACGCTCCACACACCATATAGGGCCATATGTTCAAAGTAGCGAAATAGCTTTTGTCGTTTGTAATGACTTTTCAAAGTACAGTGTCGTTGGTATCATTAATATTTTCATAGAGTGTCAGTTGTGACTGGAAATATGTCGTTAGTCCTGACTGAAATTATCATATGGAACGACAAAAAAAATTGTCTTAACTAAAGGCAAAAATGTCTTTAAAAATGTCTTAACGAACGACAAAAATGTCTTAAGACAAAAATTCTCACATTCAGAACACATTCCCTCCCACTTTTTTCTTAACGTACAAATTTTGCCTTTTGTAAGACTTTTTTTTGTCGTTAGTTACGACAAATTTTCTTTACCTCTATACGACACTGGAGAATAGTTTAGCCACGCCCCTTTACCAGTCAATTCTGGAGTTGTGTCGTATACAACGGACATTATTAGTTTTTTGTTGTATACTCTAGAAAATATGTCGTTCACGGATTCAATTACTTATTTTTGTCTTTCATACGACATTTTTTTGTCGTTATCCCTTTGAACATACAGCCCTTAGTATACCCAAAATGTGAATATCTGTGGTGTATCTCATCTTCAGTGAGATGCTTCTTTGGGCCAACAACAATGCCAAAGTGATTATCAGTCGTAAGAAGACAAGTGCACTCAGTTGCTTATTGTATTATAAATAATTTAGGCAAAACAGAACTAGAGTTCTGTTCGCCTACACTAGCCCCTTCATCACCCTGATGAAACGCCTAGCGTAAAGGACTAAAACATTGGTTCTGTTTTGCCACAATTACTTATATAGTAATATGAAAATACAAATATACATAGGATTGTTCAATGTTATTTTTTTATAATGCATAGTATCTTTTGCAATGTTCTTGTAAATAGTCACAAATTTCCCCCTCCCATCCCTTTCTATCACTTCATTCAGAGTTCACAGAGATCCAAAAGCCAGTTGATTGACCGGACTTCGGCTCCAAGTAAACTTTGAATGATGTAATGGGAAGGGGGCGGGAGGGGTAAACTTTTGACTATTTACAAGAACAATACAAGAGGTACAAACATCTTATATAATAGTTCTCTAAGGATGTTTGTCAGAAGCTCTCATGCGCAGAACAGAAGGCTGTGCACGCTGCAGTCATGCTCAGTACAGACTGCCCACGCCACTGCCGATACTGAGTGCAGCTCTCCGAATTCAGACCGGAGTCCTCTCTGCGCAGAGAGGACTACCGTCTGATTTTGGAGCTCCCCACTCCGTATCAGCAGCAGCACGGGCAGCCTCTACTGCACATGACTGCAGCGGTGGCACTGTGGCCCATGTAAACAAGCTTTTACAACTAGTTGCATAATGTTAATAGTTATTATAGGATAGCTGCGTTTAAAAAAAAAAAATCTAACGAATCTAATTACATACTGAAGTGCAGAAGAGCTTTGCCGAAGAATCAGCATCTCTCATTATGCTGACCAGCTCTTCTGCATGTCCTATTTCTCCTCCCACCTCCCTCCCAGCTGCCTCAGGGAGCACGTTAACCTCAGTATAATGCTAATCGCAGCTTGCTGTAACGCTAAGAGCCGTTCACAGCACACCAAAGGGAAGCATGAACGTGCTCCCTGGGGCAGCTGGGAGGAGAAATATGATGCTCTGTAGAGCTGTGCTGTGCACATAATGCAGAAGTGAACAGCACAGAAGAAGTGAAACCTTTATAAGTAGTTACATTAATTAAAAAAAAAACAAAAAAAAAAAAAACCTTTTCTAGAATATTTTTAATTAAGAAAGCGGATGGTAACACCTTTTTATAAGGCGAGACATCTGCTTTAAACAATCCTATGTATATTTATATTTTGACACTACTATCCCTTTAAAATATACTAAATGGTTGGAGCAATCTTCCTTATGAAGTAGACCCTAAGGGACAGCAAAGCACATCTGGTCATGGTTGGCTCCTAATTCAAAGAAACAAAAAAGGAAAAAAAAAAAAAAAAAAAAAAAAAAAGGTGCTCATAGGGTTAATAGGTCTTCATAAAGTTACAAAAAAAAAAAAAAAAATGTTCAAGTACAAAACAGTGGTCACAAATATACTGGCCGCATGGGTACTTTACAGTGCCTCTCAATACATGTGAGGGATATTTTTCTGCCCATTACACAGATTCAACTTAAACTAGGCTGTTCCCCAGAAATCATTCCTCAATAAAGATAGAAAAAAAGGAAAAAAAAAACCAAACAAAAAAAAAACAGTAGTATACAAGTAAATGGGGACACACTCTTGGATGTATAAATCCACAGAATATAGTCTCAAGCATATTTTATATATATATATATATATATATATATATATATATATATATATATATATATAAGTGTACTCACATTAATTCATCTACCGGTTAGGGATAAAGACAACTGGTTTAGCACAAGAGGGGTTAACATGCCCCTGTAAAGGTAATCGCTGCGCAAGTCTGCAAGCAGCAAAAGTCCTCTTCCATATATATATGGTCAACCAAGGAAAAAGTGGATTTCATCATTTTTTTTTTTATTTATTTTTTTTAAGTATTTAAAGCGAATAGAAGCTCCACTATGTAAAAATCCTCTGATGTGTTTAGGGATATTAGGTTCTTTTCATCAGGGATTGCCTGTGAAACGTGAGTGGATACATTGTGTTTATAATTATTGTGCAATCATCAAGTGATACGCTATGATGTTCTCTCCCCCTTCTGTTCTTCTTTTATTGCATTGTAATGAACATCTCTATAAATGTCTGAGGCATTATCCCTTTGAGTGCCAGGTGGGTACACAATGCATTGCTTTGCAATGCGTTGCGTACCCCTCTGGCACTCAAAGGGTTAACCCTTTGAGTGCCAGAGAAGTATCCAAAATATTGTAACGCAATGCCATTCTGGCACTAAAGAGTGTTAATGTTCTTTTGATTTCATGTATTGTAGTCCTCTTTATATAAAATATCCTTTATATCACTGTGAATCAGATTTGTGATGCACATATTGACATAGCACTTTCTTGCAAAATGGGTGGCCTTTTCACGCTCTTACTTGAAGGAGTTAGAAATGGTCTCTGAGTGAGAGCTTTGAGAGATTTTCTTCTGTATATGTACACAAAATAGATTAAGTTATAAAAAAAAAAAAAAATATTGCAAATTGATTTTTTTGCTTCTATAGCCGCAAACCGGAAATTGCCTTACAATACATTACAAATAAAAGTTATATTTTATAGGGCACTCCTAGTAATGTTTTGCTCACCAGGTTCTATAGTAGGAATCTGAACAGAGTGCTAGTAGCACAGGTTTATCTTTTTCTTCTGTTTGTACTATTTACATTATCTATTAGAAGCATAGGGTCTTTGCGCTACAGAGCGTGTGGTTATTTATTCTATTTGACATAACATTTAAGGCAGCACACCACGTCTAACAGATGGAGATCTCTCTCCTGAGCAGGGTCAGGACAAAAGGAAGGCATTACATTCTCCTGATTAATATGGACTTCGGAGAAGTACTGTCTTATCCTGGTGAAAAACCAGGAATGGAGGTTTGTCAAGACAGAGCTTGCAACTCAGCCACCCTCCTAACAAAGACAACTGTCAAAAGAAAAGCCATCTTCAAAGTCAGCTGACAGAGAGAGCTGGAAGCTAGAGGCTGAAAAGGAGGCCTCTGCAGAAAGCCCGTCCTGTATGTGGACTATTGCCTTTACATCCAGAGTAAGGACAGAGGGAGACCCTTCCCTTTTACTTATACACTAGTTAAAAAGCCCATATACACGGGCTGATCTGGAGCGGGGAGCTCCGGATGGCTCACAGCCTGTCTGTGCTCCCGGCTCTGGGGCAGCAGCGGAGATGCTGGGTGACAGTTTGTCACCCAGCCACCTCCGCTGCTGCCCTGGAGCCGGGAGTACAGACAGGCTGTCAGCCTTCCGAAGCTCTCCACTCTGGATCAGCCCGTTCTGAGAGTCCCTACTGTGCACGTGCGGTTGCACACACAGCGAGCGACTCAGTCTAGGACTTTATGTTACAGGATTAGTTGTCCCATACTATTTGGAATCTAATGATCCGAAGTGGATGACAATCTTTTACCCATATTATTTCCCCATTGTCTGAGAGGAGGATCTAGAAAGGAAAGATGACTATCAGGGGAGAAGGAATACTACTCAAGTGTGAGTAAATACTACTTTTACTCATGGAAAGGCATACATTTATTGCTTGGAATTTTCATATCTGTTAATGGTGACTGCATGATTGATTCCAAGACCTTCTTTAAAAAGGACAATTCCAACAGGATGGCTTTGTAATGTCCCCTATAGCCAGTTTCTAAGAATCACAAGTTAAATGTCGCAGCCTGGAAAGCTACGACATTCAGTCCAATCTACTGAAAGAACGTTACTTGGGATTTATTCTATGAAGCAGATTGAAGGGGCCTATGTCAAAGTCATAAATTTAGATAGATCTTAAATTTTACAATACAATATATAAATCTATGCAAAAGAGAAAGGTAAAATTAGAGAGAAATGATAAAATTAGGCTTTCAATAGGATAATTGTGAACATGGTATAATTAGAAAAATCCCTAAAAGCTTGTATTCTTTTAGTACCAAATCAGATTTTTAAATCGGAAACCCCTACTAACCCCCATTGGTCACTTTCATAAAAGCTAGAAAGAATATTGTAGCCCCCAGTAAATTAAAATATAGGGGATTAATAATATCTGTAAAAAATGGATGAAAAAAAAGATGGGCCTTTTAAAACAAAACCGGGTCAACAGACTGACCTGTAAAACATCTACTTTGACCACATTTAAACCAATGGTTTTGTTTAAATATCACAACAGAATTTTTTTTATCGAAGATTCTATGAATTGTGGCTCAATCTTTGTAGAGTATATGTTGACATGCGCTTGTGGGATGCAATATGTAGGGCGAACAAACTCAGACAAGTAAAGTTCAGTCAACGCCATTGGAACACTGGTGTATCTAGACATGTCACAATGCACCCCGATGGTAATCCATTTTGTGATTAAGATTACCACAATAAAGAAAGAGTAAAACATCCCAAGGAAGCCTTTTGGATATTCAAGTTACATACCATGGTGCAGGAGGGTCTTAACAAAACTTTAGATTCAGTAGTGTGAATTGTATCTCTCCTCCCCCCCCCCTTCTCATTCACTGATATATTTATTTACAACTATTAGTATAAAAGATTAATACACAACTGTTACAGTGTGCTTTTAATGACTAAACTATAAGATTCATTACATTTCACTATAGTTAATGCATTAGACTCATGATATCACAATCACAGATAGTCTTCAGAGTTTGTATAGTTTATGTGCACTCCATTTATGAAACACTTTTCAAGTTCAGTTCAGTTTTTGGTTTGATTATTGTAATGAGTATTTGATAAATACTTTATATTGTCTCATGCAATACATAATTTTAACAACTAATTGTATATGTCACCTACTAGAACACAATTATTATGTTTTATAAAAGACTGCAATTAATTGATATCTAAATATAAATAAGCATTGTTTAATCTATATAATTACATTATCCCAATCATTTCAGCATTTACATTTCTAAGATGCTTTTAATTGTGTAATTTATCATTTTCACTGTTTCACACTATAGACAATTCATTGAATTCCTATACACTATGAAAATATATTAACCCTATGAGCAACTCCTTGTTTGCCTTTTTTGTTTCTTTGATTTATGAGCCAGCCATGACCAGATGTGCTGTGATGTCACTTAGGTTCTACTTCATAAGGTAGAGTGGTGCAACAGCTATTATATTTTAACCCCTTTAGGACGGCCAGTCGCACATGCGGCCGTCACTCAAGGGTCGTTAAGGGGTTAACTAATTGTGGCAAAACAAAACCAATGTTTTAGTCCCCCACACTAGGTGTTTCATCAGGGTGTATGGTTTGCCCAAATTAATGATAATACAGTAATCAACAGACTGCACCTGCGTCTGCCTTCAACTAATAATCACTTTGGCTCTGTTGTGGGCCCAAACAGGTAATCCACAAATATTCACACTTTGGGTAGACTATATTGCGTGCGGTGCTTTCTCCTTTTAGTCAGGTAATTCTGGCGTACAACAGGGTACAATTAAGTCGTCCAGTGGTTTAAATTGAGCTTTTAACCCTTGAATACTGAAAGAGGTCTCCACCGCACTGCGATGCATCCAAGGGGTTAAAAATGGGGTTTGGGGAATTTTCAAGATGTCTGTTTGCCCCCGTGTTGCACATCTTTAGCTTGCTTTCTAAGGCCCTTATAGTCAACAGGAGAGACAAAAGTAGTATTAGCTGAAATCACATAACTACTTCAGTAAGTAGCTATATACTACTGCCATATAAGTGCAACATAGCTAAAAAAATATATCAAAAGCTAACTCCTCAGTGTTAGAGGAAAAACATTCCAGTTTTGGCACTATTTACTTAAAAGGATAGCAACACTTCAAATTTACTAATCCCCAACTTGTACAACTTACAAAAAGAAATTAAATGCCCCAAATCACATCTCTCAAACCTTTATGGTTTGAGAGAAAATCAATTAAAAGTCTCCCCCTCCCCTGACATCAGCGTCTAGCTGACTGCCGGGGAAGCCGATCCTGGGGTCATCCGGCAGCTCTGCAGCAGAGCCGGGATCACAATGCAGAAAAAATCCTTCACTGAAATGGTCTTGTACGTGTGCTTTGTTTCCAAAATGGTCGTACGACAGACTATACCTGCAGTCAGCAAGAATGCTGATCGCAGGGAAAGGGGAGGCAGGGGGAGACTTTGAAACTGATTTTCTCGCAAACCATAAAGGTTTGAGAAATGTGATTTGGGGTATTTAATTTCTTTTTGTAAGTTGTACAAGTTGAGGATTAGTAAATTTGAAGTATCACTATCCCTTTACGATCTGGCTGGTTACCGTAACTTACCTAACTGCATAGTTTCCCTTTAGACGCACATACCAATGCTTTTGCAAACCTCTCTTAACCCCTTAACGACGGGCCGCGCCCGCACCTTGCGGTCCGTTAAGGACCACGGAGCATTTTTTTTCTTGCGGCTGTGTTCCGGACTCCCCGAACAGCGTGCAGCCGCGAGGGGAGCCCGGAATTCCATGACGGTCCAGTTCCGTCATGGGTCGTTAAGGGTATAACAACCCATGACGGAACAGGACCGTCATGGGTCCTTAAGGTGTTAAGTTGTTTAACCACTACCCACTGAGGTTTTTGTTTTGTTTTTTTTCCTCCCTTCAAATGAATGGCGTGCATCAGCGTTGGGAGCCCTGAAATCCATGACGTGCCAGGACTGTCACTGGTCCTTTAGGCAAGTTTTCCCACTATGGTCCTGGAATGTCATGGGTCCTTAAACATTTTGTTAATAACTTATATATACATATGTTTCTTAATGAGTAAAACAAGGGTACCAAGAGATTTTACATTAACATGTTGTAAAAGTATTCTACCAGGAAGAATACACTGTCTCATTATCCAGTATATCCTGAACTCATTTTATCTACCTCAGAGGGTGAAAGGCTTAGCTGACCTTACCTGCGACCTTGTGGCTTGAACAGATTCTACAGTTGGTGCATTAAACAACTGAGCCAACTCAGTCCCTATCATTTACTATGGAGAGCCATAGTCAAGGACTCAAACCTCCCATATACAGTTCATTATTATTTCCCCCCCAATTGCTTTTTGGACACTATTTGGGCTGTTGCTAAAAGTTTGGAAAAATTAAGATCAGCTCTAATAACTTGAAAAAAATCTGCCAGAAGTGCAACTTTTTCCTCAGAAATAAAAGCTCTATAACTTTTACTGCTTCTTAAAATATTTACCCATAGAATACTCTAAAATAATAATGTAACATTGTTTTGAAAATTTAACCCTGTAAGTGTCATGCATTGCAATGCATTGAATACAGATAACAAAGGTGTAAAAACCGAAACAGCTTCGTTACATTGCCTGTTTATCCGGTTTTGTGTCAGAGTGGTGTAAAACATTATGCTGCACTCTCATCCGGCACTCACTAAGAGTAAAAACAGGCAAATAATACAGTACAGAAAAGAAGAAATAAGAATTCCCCAAATTGTCCAGTGATGTAAATGTTTTATATCTCTGTATGCTAGAAAAGGTCTGCAATGCACTGTGAACCATAAGGGGAGTTAAAGGCATTATTAAAGTCATTGGCGTTTTTTGTTCCCTATGGTGCGCATTTGGTTTGACCTGGACAGCACCACTTTTTTTCTTAGAACATCGGTCTCTCTGTATAAACCCCTTAGTGACAAGGACTTTGACACTAGAGGATAAGAGCAATTTTTACCTTTTTTGTATGCCTTTGATCAACCGTATTTTTCCCTCTAATTTCCTCCAACCACACAAATTATATACTTTTTTTTTTTTTTTTTTTTTTTAAACATAAGTAGGTCTTTACTTTGATACCACGTTTATATAGATAGCTCACCATTTCATTTGATAAAAATAAAAGAAAAAATTAAGGAAAAAACACAAAAACTTATTACAGGTTTTCATTGGCATAATTTGAACTCCATTGATTCGATTTTAATGCAGACTGGATAAAAGTATGAACAGTCATTCATACCCCCTAAAATGTACCTTTTAGGGGTGTACTGTCAACTCTGAGACAAAAATCCCCATGTCCTCTCTTCCCTTCCAGGTGTCCATTTTTTTTTAGGCGATCAGACTATGTAGTGTGCGTAGAAGTGTATCAGCAATAAAATTCACAATGTTTATTGAACCTTCAAAATGTATATTTAGAAATAATTTTGTAAGAATAAAATATTTAGCACTTGATCTAACCCATTTATTCAGTGACACAAAGAGGTAGCAGTAGGTTATCAAGTGACCAAATCTGCTCTACCTTTAGTTCTGCCCCCAGAACATAAAATGTAATGAAAAATGCTTCCCTGTTATGGCCATTCCCGTCTGTGGGGATGTGTATTGTCTTTGCTCTTCCTTACAATCACTGAGGAAGAGAGAGGCAGAGAATAATGACAAAGGCAGTGTATACTATACATTGCCTTTATCATTGGATTAAAGGGATAGTAATGTTTCACAATATGAGCAGCTCCAATTAATCTTCATAGTATTTGGGCCATTGAGAGTGTTATTTTAATGCTGTCAGAGTTGTAGTTCAAGAGTAACTGAATGATAAAGTATCCCTCTCCCGCCCCTTTGACGGATGTAACACTACTCACCTCAGAGCAACAAGACTGTCTGCATGTATCGCAGAGAAGGACAATCTTCAGTGAGCGTAAGGAAAACCTGAAAACACAATCAAGGGGGCAGGGCTTTCATTGTTCTCACAGTAAGAAGATTGTCCCGTGCTGTGAGCTGTCTGGACTAGCAACCAGATTCCACATCTGAGGGGAGTTGGCTTACACTAGGTAAAAGGGGTAGGAATGAGGATAATTTATCATTCAATTACTCTTGAACTACAACTCTGACAGCATTGAAACAGTCTCCATGGCCCAAATACTAAAGATTAATTGGATCTGTTGTTTTTTTTGTGAAACATTACTATTCCTTTAACAGCTACAGCGACCACATATACAGAGCCATGGAGCAGTCAGTTGCAGCATCCCCAGCATGATCACAGCACAACTTGAGGCGTGCTGCAATCATGAAATCTATGACAGACTAGGACAGTTACCCATCCTTAGAGAACAGAAATGTGTGTTGGACTCACATTTCACTTACTCATTCTTAAGGAGTTAAGCAGCATTCATACATGTAAAGAAAATATCACTTTGTACGTACCTGTATATACAGGATACATCTATTACGACATCTATCATATCACAGCACAGCTCATAGGATTGCATGTCTACAGGAGAACTATCTGTGGCAATGTAGATTTTACTGACCACATCAAACAAGAAAGCCTTCTCAATACCAGAATTCTGCAGGACAAAAAGGGAATACATGTTATAAAGTGAATCTTGTTCATCAGACCCCCACCCCATAAACACTAATGTAGGGCTTTCCCTGCTCGGTAAAACAAGGGCACTCCCACTGCTCAGATATGCATCTTTCCAGAGCTGTTACAGTTTAAAGTTTTTGTGTGTGTGCCTTTGTTATGAATTTACTTTGTGTTTACTTCCTGAAAGTTCTGTCAGCATGACTGTTTCTATAACATTCTATGGAGAACAGTTTGTCATTGACTTTCTTCTGAAACACAAGGTAACAGAATAACCAGTTGGAATCTGGCCTCTAGAGGCTACTGTTTAAAAAAAAAAAAACACAAGTTTAAACTGTAGAAATATGCATCTCTCAGCAGTGGGAGTAGCCTTAAAGGTTTACTGCTCCTTTAAGCAGTGCCCACATTTCAGAATTTTTCTGCTGCATTATATGTGAGAGGCGAATCATTGTCTACAGATCTCCACAGGATGTGATAACCAAGTGACTTCCTGTCAAACTGACCTTTTAGAAGCAAGCTCCCTAGATCTGTTGCCAGAGAATATAAGAATCTGAATAAAACAATTGCCAGGAGTGTAAGTACCAGCAGGAAAATCCCTATTAATGAAAGGTTGTACTACTGCTTGTAACTTGCTTAAACTCGACATACCAAAGCTTTATGAGGTGTCAAAAAATGATATTTAGAGAACCCATGCAATTCCAACTGGTATTAACCAATGGGACACAGCACATCATTGATTATTTAATTTGATTAGCTTAACCCCTTGTGAACCAGGCAGGTGTGCATCACAAATCAATGCAATGCACACCCCTCTGTGCTTAAGGGATTAAATGTATAGGACTTAAAGGGAATGTATATTGCTGTGGAGTCGTGTAGTTACCATAAGAATGAGGTCTTTCTTAGATGTATACTCCTGAATTGCTCTAATTAAACAAACAGTTATGCCTTGATTCCATCACCATATTCACCATGCCATTGCTAAAGCTGGTCTGTAAATGACTGGCACCGGTATACAGCATTTTTAGGCAAGTCAATCAATTTTTTTGAGGAACCTTGGAAAATCCTCCAGCAGTTGATGCATTTATATCACATCACCAGTTGGAGGCGCTGCAGCATTCAATATATTATATATATAATATATCTAATATACACACACACACACACACACAATTTTCAGGAAATGAATAAGTACAACTGAACCTTTTTGGAACTACAATTTTTCTATCAATTTCTATTTTTTTCATAAGGAATCAATTGTTCTTCTTGCTTGGATAGAAAGGTTAATGGATGATTACTTTTTGCATCTGGAAAAAAGGTTTGGGAGGGTCATTTTGAGTCTACTGCTCGGACAAAGACACGTTATCTGAACAGGATGCGTATTTGATCACTGTAGAGTATCTTATAAAGGCAGTGCTGGAAACACTACACTCTTCAGTGATCAAATACTCATCCTCTACACCTTCCAGTTCAGATAACGTGTCATTTTTTTCCACTGTCTCCATCAGTCTCACCCCCTTCTTCTGAAGAGGAATCTGTGACAGGTGAATTTGCTTTTTTTTTTTTTTTTTTTTTTTTATTTTATTTTGCTTCGTTGCCCTTTCGGTGGCTTTTTATGGTTTATTACTAAGCCATTTACCCATTATTTTATACAAGAGAAGGTGGCACTTCTGATACAGATTTAATAGATAGATAGTGTCAATATTTTTTCCATTCAGATTAATTGTTCGGTATTATTTTAGAAAATTCCATGTTAATAGATGACTGCACATTCATTTTTATATTACTGAAGGAAAAAAATAAATAAATAAAATCTCACCGCCACAACTTGGCCCCATGGCAGCCATACACTGTCTAACCCCCCCACCCCACCACCACCACCTTGTTGTACGGATAGTCATAAAGCCTCACAAAATGTATGACACTCCCCAGCCTTGTTCCACTAGGTCCGAAGGGAAGGTTCTCTTCTGAAGTCTGGCTCCTAAAGTCAAACCAAATTTGTCACGCCTTATTATAAGGGACCCTAGTTATCAGACTGAAATAGAAAACACTAGCAGGGAACTAAAACCAGAGCTCAATTGCAAACAAAAACAGTAAATAGTAATTACTGACTGTTTAAAGGACACCTACCTAGGTAAATCTTTATGATAAATTCAGAGCCTCTTAATATTATAGAATTGTCCCCTTTGATTTTATAAATATTATGGGCCAGAGAAATAATGGGGAAATCAATTGTACCACCAGGAACAAACAAAAATTCTCAAACTCTGCATTAATTTAAATGGGTCTTTAAACACCTTAAATGCTTGAGGTCACCAGTGTTTTGCAAAGCACTGGTGATCTCTCTAGCACTAAGTGGGTTACAACTGTCATTTAAATTAGTGGGAATTTCTATCTGTCCCCTACAGTGAATGTGGTTTGCCTTTGTGCAAATTGCCTTATACACTGTTTTACTGTGAGCAACATAGTCTTTAAAGTAAATTATACTAGATTAACACTTTGATTGTCCCTTCAATGCTACAAATACAATTAGAAGTAACAATGCACAACCTCATTATATACTTGTTTCTAGACATCTGTAAGTTTTAATTACTAAGAATTCGGCATTATACACATTTAAAAACAGGGTCGAGCAGATATATACTGATAAGAGTTGGTACTGTGTTAGCCGTAGAAACACAGGAGGCAAATATAGTCAAGTTGATATTTTTATTGGCTAACTAAACAGATTAAGGATGCAGGCTTGTAAGACCTCTTAGGTCTCTTCCTCAGGCATGTTATACAGATAAATATGAAAACATCCTATATAATAATTCGCTAAAACGTGTGTAACGCCGCGACATGCGCAGTACAGACTGCCCGTGCTGCAGCTCTGTATCAGCTGTGGCGCGGGCAGTCTCCTCTGCGCGTGACTGCCCTGCGACCGGGTGGCAGTGGCACTGTGGCCCGTGTAACGGGCTGTTCAACTAGTCTCTTATATACAAGTACAACAGATGTTTTCATATTTATAGATTTTCATATTTATCTGTATAACATGCCTGAGGAAGGGAACCAAGAGGTCTCGAAAATTTGCATCCTAAATCTGCCGAGTTAGTCAATAAAGGTATCAACTTGACTATATCTGCAACATATATAGCGGCACAAAAGGAATATGGGATGAGAGAACAGTGTGCTTGAAATTCAAGTATACTTACAGATATAAAAATATTTAGCAGGTTTTCTAGCGTTGGCAATTGTGGGATAAGTTTCTGTACAACTTTACTGAAGGCTTCAAATATTGAGTGATCGTAGATACTAGTTAAATAAAAGCTGGGGAAAAAAAGCAGCATTGTTACAAATAAAAAAAATAAAATGAAACAGTACAAAAGTTATTTTCTATATTTAAAGAGAGGATGAAATATGCTCTCTGAGACAAATTAGGAACTACTTTGGGATACCTAAAACAAAGAATGTTCCAAGCACATTCTGAGAACAAACACAATCAAGTGTTCTGTTCTAATGCATAGTGGCCACTCAGTGGTGCTCATGAAACATATTTCAGTCCCATGTACCACTGCAGAGATGAAAAATTTCCAAGAAGGCAATTACGGCCTTCCTCTACCTCCTCCTCTTCAACCAGGCATTCTATGAAGGGCTGGGATGAGTAGTAGGACCTTCAAGACCCGCTTGCATCATGTAGGTCTTCAAGATCCTCCTACTCAAGATTCTACTACACTCAACACAGGCACTCATAGAAAGTTGGACTGAGGAAGAAGATGAAGTGGAAATGTAGCAAATACCTTCCTGGTCGCAGCATTGATCACCTATTCTACCAGGCAGGAGAACAATTTTAGGAAGGATATCGGGAGAGGTCATTAATTCCGGTAAGTTCAGCAACTCACCTAAGGTGAAGTTTTTCAAGGCCAACATCTGCAAGATCATCGTTGGCTCTCTGGTGAATGTCCCTCTGGGTCTCTATCTTGTGGTCATCAGACAAGCCATCCACTTTGTGGATGAAAACCTCAAAGTTCATGTCCGGATTTGCCTTGTAGGCTTTGGAAACCGTGACGTGAAGTCTTGCTAATGCCTCCATGTAATCGTCCTGGAGAGAGAATCAGTAACTATGTGTTACATATACAAAGAATAAATGCTTAGACTTATTTATATTTGTCCTCCAAAGAAAATAAAATCAACAACATTTGACTCTTTATCAGAGGTTGAAAAGAAATGCAGCCTATTCTAGCAAAAAGTTATGTGGATAACGTAACACATTTTTACCTGATAGGAAACTAAAACAATGGCTTAATTCACCAGGAGTCCTTTGGGCTCTTAAACTCAGCAACAGAACTGTAGCACCCACCTGCTACAGTTCAGTAACCAGTATTGTAAACTCACCTTTCTCCTGCATTTCACAGCTGACCCGAATGCAGGATATGTGCCCATGTGAGTACCAGCCTAAAGAGCACTGTAACCTCCAATGAACAACATCAACAAAACAGCATCTTAGATAAAAAATTAATAACCATAGTAATTAAAATGTTTAGAGCCATAAAGTAGTTTTAAGAGCAAGTGACAAAATACATGTACATAAATGCATGTATTATATCTCCAAAGTTTGAATCTGGGACAAAATTTTAGGAGCTAATTTTCTATTTACCTGTTAATGGGTTTTTTTTTTGGTTTTTTTTCTCTCCTCAACCCAGTTTCCACTGGTCTGTAACTAGTTAAAAAAAAAAAAAAAAAACTAACCAACATTAACAGGTAAATAGAAAATTGCTCTGTCCTCCACGTTTAATGTTGAGTAGACTAGTAATGTCCTGAATGGCAACTTTTTTCTTTGACTGGTGAACCTTATTGCTTTATTTTCAGCCAACATTCCAAATGAAAAATTGGAGAGAAAATGTTATCAGATTGTAAAAAAAATGTGACTAGTAACAAAATGCAAAGCCTTTTACCTATACATCTTTTGTATACTTAGTACACTGGTGAACAGAGAAACAATGGGGTAAAATATCCTCCACCGGGAGGATAATAAGCAGCTGCAATGAATGTTCATAGTATTTGGGCCATAGAGAGTGTTATTTCAATACGGTCAGGGTTTTAGTTCAAAAGTAACTGAATGATAAAGTATCCCCCTCCTGCCCCTTTTACTGATGTAACACTGCTCACCTCAGAACAGCAAGGTGGTGTCCAGATGCCTTGCAAAGAGGGACAATCTTCGATTAGCTTAAGTGAAAACCTATCAAGGGGGCAGGGTTTTCATTGTTCTCACAGTAAGAAGACTGACCCTTGCTGTGACCTGTCTGGTCTGTGGACCAGATTCCACATCTGAGGGGAGGTGGCTTACACTAGGTAAAAGGGGCAGGAGGGGGATACTTTATCATTCAATTACTCTTGAACCACAACTCTGACAGTACTGAAATAACTCTCCCCATGGCCCAAATACTATAAAGATTAATTGAAGCTGTTTTTATTTTAAAACATAGCTATCCTTTTAATATAGTTAAAAAGAAAAGGATAGCAACTCGCCCCCTTCCAACTAGACAGAAGTTTATATAGAGCAAAATAAAAAGGAAGACAAAGGCACCAAGAAATAAAAGCCAAGGGCCTAAGTATTTTAAACCCCCTTTCTCTCATGTTCAATGGGGTGACCATGGAGACGTCTCAAAGCAGCCCCAAAAATATAGCGAGGGAAAGAGGAAAAATAATAACTGCTTTGCAAATTTGGTCTGCACTTCTTAGGCCCTTATGAATCAGATGGACCTTGTGCAGTGAGCTGTAATTCAAAAAAGTTAGTGTCTTAGACCTAAGGATGTATAAACTTGTTTATCCTCCTTTAGGATCATGAAGCTATAGTACACTAGATAGATTCTTATAGCCCTAGAAAGTGAGGTTACAAGTGATGGAGCTTAAGACAGACATACAGTAGTTCAAAGGAGTCATCCTGCAGCACCACAAGGACCAATTTCTGGTCCCCAGAATGAGTATGTTCTTTGTAGGGAGGAGCCACACCTTGCAGGAAGGTGTGAACTTCAAGAATTTCCATTATTGTGCACTGAAAGAACCAGTCTGAAATTCTGGCTTTTTAATTAACTGAGTTAAGTCCTTCCTCCAGTCCTGTTTGAAGAAAAGTTGAAAGAGGCAGCTTGAATTTTTCGAGTGTTCTAAATCCTGTTGCCCACAGAAACTGACTTTTGTCCTCTAGATTATGTGATAAATCCTGAACAGCAGCATCAGGAAATACTTCTTGTTGGCTTCAAGTTCCATGCTGTTAAAGCCAGAGTGGCTAGACTGGGATGAAGATTTGGACTCAGAGAGCAAGTCTGGAGGTCAAGCAATGACGCAATGGTTTCACACAAGAGGAGAGTTCCCTCAGACTGTGATACCATGCATGCCGCAGATATGGTGTTGCTATGAGAATGATGTGCCTTTTACCCCATTTGAGACCCCTAGGAAAACACGTAACCAGTTTGTAGTCCCATGGCACTACCACTACCATCTACTGCTACAACTTTGGTATGCCTAGTTCTTGCACAATATAAAGTTTTTCACTGCACCTAGATGCCATGAGGTCTATTCCTAGACATCCTCACAGTGTTACCGGGGCTTCAAAGATATCTTCCTCTCCTTCCCATACACTGGATCGATGGTTGAACTAAAGAGGTGGTCCACCTTTCAGTATTCTACTCCAGAATATAAATGGCCAACAGAGCACAAACATTCTTTTTTGCCCACTACAGAATTTTCTGGGTCTCCAAACATGTGGCTTTTACTTCCGGCCCCACCTTGGTGAAATATGAACGTGACTTCTTTTTTCTCTGGTTGCAGACTGTGTTGCACATCTGTAAAGACTTTTATCACTAGTGACCATAGTCCATACAAGGATTAAGAACGGTTTCAAATTTGAGCTTCTGCTCGTTTAGCCACCACTTCAGTGTATGCTACATCTCCGGTGATAATGGCCTGCGATGCTTCTGGGCTTGGAGATCTTTATTCCATTCTTGCAAGAGAACCAGATTCAGCTCTCTCTTGTGAAACTGTGAGCAGGAAACTCCATCCTGAGTAGAATCTATGATTCCAGCTACCTGAACTGCATGGAGGACTGTAGTTCTGTGAACCAGAAACAGAGATAAGACTCCAGTTTTGACAGAGGAACTTGTATCTGCAGGCAAAAATATCTACTGCTGAGACATGTTGAACTGTAGACCTGGGAAATGTCATGTGTTGGTTGGGAGGGTGTACATTGTGATTTGTAAGAGGAAATATAGAAGTGATTCCATCTATGCCTTGATAATCCGATCGAGGTAGGAGATGTTATTTCCCCCACTTTGTTCTTCGGAAAGCTGTTAACATCTTTGTGAATACTCTGGTGGCCTGAAGGGGAAAGCCACACACTAGTAGTGACAGATCTGAAACACAAATCTTAAAGGGATAGTAATGTTTCACAAAAACAGTGCTCCAATTAATCTTCATAGTATTTGGGCCATGGAGAGTGTTATTTCAATAGGGTCAGAGTTGTAATTGAATGATAAAGTATCCCCCTCCTGCCCTTTTTACCTTGCTTTTGTTTTTTCCTTTAGAATGTGGGGGCAAATATTTTCTTTTTCATGTAAAATCTTGAAAATAGTTGGTAATTTAGCTTTACCAAGAGCAGTATCCAATCATCTGAAATAGAGCTCCTCCGTTGATGGAGGAAGTATTTGATCCATCATCTCAAGAAAGCGTGTGGGAGGGGATTTACTGCTAGAACACCATGCTGAGGTAGATTTATGGTTGAAAATTTGCAGCTTTTTACCTTACCATGAAGGATGATGACTGCTGATTTATCTAGTGGTGGCAGACTAAGGACTGTGTTGAGGGAGGGGTTATAAAATCCCTGCCAAAACAAATTATTATGGTTCTTTCATCGAGGATAAAATGCCCATCATTTAGGTTGTGAGAGCAAGGTATTCTTTGCTCACAACCTGGCTGATAAGTATTTGAAGTTCAGGACCAAAGAAAATATTGTCTGAAAATGGTGTAACCGAAAGATAGGTCTTGGAGAATATATCAGCTGTCCAGTTCGTCAACCACAGATATCACCGTGCTGGTACAGATGTGGCCAAGCATCTGGCTGACATCCTGGCAACTTCCAGAGAGACCTCCCTAAAGATGCGCCAACTATTAAAGAGATGAAGCACAGATGTAGTTATTTGTGTGTGGTTTCTTGAACTGCTTGAGCAAATTGGTCCCAGCAAGAATCCATGGTTCTGCATGGAACGGAGGAGGATACGGGTCTGAGGGTTGCTCCTGTAACTGGAAAAAAAAATAATCTTCAGGACAGAGACCATTTTCCTATCAGTTGGATATTGAAGACTGTTACATCTTGAAGTGGCAATGCCAGGTTCTTAAGTGTCTATGGATTGGTGAGGAAACTGGAGGAGTTACCATCCACTTGTCTACGTAGCCCTGTGGAAATGGATTATACATTTAAATTATTTATATTTGTTTTCAATTCCTAGGGATAACCAGCTTGTATTCTGCAATTTCCATTCACCAGTCACAATATGTTGACATTGCAAACCATTATCTTTTGCATTTAAAGTTTTTGTGAGAATCTTCTGGTTGTTGCTGGCCAGAAATATGAAGTGTGACCAAGATTCCCTAGATTAAATCTCAACCTTATCATATCATGCTCATTCAAAAGGGTCTGCCTCAGACAGGCGTAAATGTTTCTTTCCTCTTACTCTTCAACAGCTATATCTTTTATAATTAAAGAAATAGTCAACCAAAAAAGAAACTATTGCGTTCCAGACTTTGGGATGCTAGGCTTTTACTTAGCTATTGAGAGGAAGACTTTATTTCCCATTGACTTTATCAATAGTCGGAAGAGTGGAGTTCGATTGGGGCAGATATCTAACCTAATCGGGTTCTCCTTAGGAGGTGGATATTTGGGATAAAATGGGCTTACAGCAGGAGCTTCAGACTAGATGAGTGTGCAGAGACCAGACTAGTTAACATGAACCTTGCACTTAAATTTGGAGAAGGAGTTAAAAAAAAAAAAAAAAAAAAAAAGTTAATTTGCAGGGCTAGGATTGTTCGGTCTTTGTATGCATTCCCTACCCTGGATTCTGACTTTGTGACCAACCTTCCTGAAGAATAGGCAAAACAGAAAAAATGAATCTGAGCTAGGAAATAAAGAATTAGGATCAGGTATAAATAAAACCCTAATAAAAACAAGAATCCTTATGAGGATTAGGGTATATCTAGCTCTATGGAGGGACAAACAGAAGAATCTGCCGAGAAAGGCTTAAAAAGTTTACCTTGCTGAAAGGGAGACTATAATTGGCAGCAGAGCTCAAAATTTCCACTCGCCACTAGCCAATGGCGAGTGAAAATTTAGCCCTGGTGAGTAGAAATTCAGCCCTGGTGGTATGTTTTGGCTTGCAGTGGCAAGTAATTTTTCAGGTCTAGCTAGTAGCAAAGGACTTAAAATTATAAGATATATATGATTGGCAGTATGTGTAAACCATAATTAAGGCCACTGTCCTCTCCAGAAGAATGTTACATAAACAAAAAAAGGTTATATTAGCTGCCAAATTGGCTTATTGGGAGCAGAAGGGAGCCTGGATGATTTCCCCTATTTCATCAGGAAAACAATTTGCTACAACAGCAAACATTGATGGAGAAAAAGAAAGAGGGTGTCATCCACAACCTAGCAATGCTTGGTAGTGAACCTTTAAACAACCCAACTCTCAGAAAAGAGAGGACATGGATGGCCATCTGGTTGCTTAGGAAAAATTCCAGGCCACCAGATAGAACCTGTTGACAGCAGATGTATTACGATGAGATATAAAAGCTCCAAGGAGTATACATGCTTAGCTTCCCATAACATCTCCAGACAGAGAAAGTCTGAAGAGGAAATTGTCAAAATGGACAGGTATCTATCAAATTGAACAGCCAAACACAGGATTAAAAGCCAATACAAAAAACATTTAAATACTGAAAACATCATGTACTTCCAGCTACCATCTGTAAAATATTATTTGATGTTACATTCCTAAAATCTAATCACACACTTGCATTTTTAATTCATGTGTATACTATCCTATACAGAAATAAATTGGTTAATATTTTACCGTTTGTCATACTGAATAATACTGATGTTTTAGGCTCTCAAAGTTCATAACCTGATAGTTACGCTGTAATCATGTGATGAATTATAACCCTCCTGCTCCTTTTACAGTTCAGAACTCACCTCTCCTCAGATCTGAAGTCTGGCTGCTTGATCAGACAGATCACAATGAGGGACAATCTTCTCTGTCAGTATAAGGAAAACCCTACCATCGTTGAGGAAGGAGGGCAGGTTTTTCCCAGCACTGACTGAAGAATGTCCCTCGTAGTAATCCATTCTTAGAACTGAGTGAGATTTACTGACATCAGGAAAAGGTGAGGGAGGGGTAAAATTCATCATATGACTACAGTGTAACTAGGAAGTTATCTTTGAAAGCTTCAGACATCAGTACTATTTAGTATGACAAACGATATGAGCTGCTCGTGTTTTAAAACATTACTATCCCTTTAAGTGTATATAAACCCAGATAGTTTTTAGGTCTGTAACAATACACTTAACCCCTTAATGACACTTGGCAATCCTGGCACGTCATGGGTCAGCGAGCCATAAGGACCCATGACGTGCCAGGATCATCATGGAATTCAGGGCTCCCCATTGAGGGAGCCCTGAAACAGATGCTCAAAAAAGGGTCCGTGGTCCTTAAGTGTCGGCTGCATGCGCGATCGGCCGGTCCTTAAGGAGTTAAAGAAACACCATTTTAAACACTGGATATGAGAATTAGGCTGGACGCAGCTAGATTCCTCCAAAATTTTGCCTTTTTACCCAAGCGCTGTATGAAAACCACACCTAGGTAGATTCTTGGATGAAACATATTAAGTGGCACTTTTTCTAAAAGCACAGTTACCCCTGGTATTGCAATCAACATGTGGGACAATACAAACAGTACTTGATTTAACTGTGTTCAAGAACAATTTTTAAAAAGACAGCAATGCTATTACCAAACTTCAGTTGAGGAAAAAGCTCTATAGTACTAAAGGAAAATATTAACTTAAAATATTGACATTACAGCAAGGTTTTCAGAAGCTATTCTGATTACCTGGGCATCAATTACATATATTAGCGCTCCTGTTCCACGAAAAATCATTTCATAGTCAAATGTAGGGTCAAAGAAGTCCACTTGTCCAGGGAAATCCCATATCTGGAAATTCACAAAAGAGCTATTGGAAATATCATCCTTGTAGATCTTGTTGGTGCTTTCCAAGAATAAGGTTTCATTGGGGGACATCTTATGGAACACCACCTATATTAAACAAAAAAATTGAGAAATGAATGTTCAACCAAACATGTAAGTAAAAGGTGGATATCTTCAAAGCTTGCATTCTAAAGCTACTGAGTTAGACAATAAAGGGATCACTTTTACTCTAGCTACACATGGGGAGGAGGCCTGCACATTTCATCTACTGATGATACATCATTTCAGCTATCAGAGTTTATGTGGAGGTACTCACAGACATTCAAAGGTACTTTATGGCAATATAAACACACACACACACACACACACAAACACACAAACACACAAACACACAAACACACACAAACACACACAAACACACAAACACACACACAAGTCTCAATATTCTGTGAAAACACCCCCCTTCCCCTCAAAGTATTCTAGCCATGCCCCTGTCCTGTTAATGTGTGTAATAATACTTGTGAGGGCATTCTGGAATTTGTAGTCTTGATATTTTTATTTTTTTTTTTTTTTATAGGAATAAGCCTATGTGGGAGCAAACTCACTAAAAAAGGTACAATAGATGACTGGGTATTCATCAGGCTTTGGGCTTTCCAAGTGGCATAATTGCACTCAGTAGTTCACCCTCAGTGAAGGCGCTTCTTTGACTAACATTGCTAGTAACTTGCCACATTCATTTCCTTGTAAGTACTGTTTGTATTTGTTTTACATGATAGAATTAACTACTCTCTGCCTCACAACTATGTCCAAATCATCTTTAGCAGACTGGAGGAAATAAAGATCTTGAGGGGTAAGGGAGGACCTTATTATGGCAAGTCTCCAGGGTTTTGATTTTGATGCAGGGGAAGATGTCGTACAACAGTCTTATGTGCATCAGGCGGCTCTGCAGCTGAGCCGAGATTGCATTTATAAAAAAGAATTATTTCACTGAAACGCTCTTCTACGTGTGCTTGGTTTGCAAGCACACGTAGAAGACCGTTTTAGTGAAAGATTTCTTTTTTATAAATGCTATCTCGGCAATGCTGCAGAGCCGCCTGATGCAAGTAATACCGGATATCCCTGCAATTAGCGTTCAGTCAGGGAAGGTGGAGGGAAGGGGGAACTTTGAGCGCTATCATCTCTCAAACCATAAGTGTTTGAGAGATGACACTGGGGGCAATAAGTTTCTTTTTTAACAAAGCTACAATATGGGGATTAGTAATTTGCAAGTATTACTATCCCTTTAAATAACATTTTCCCCATTTCCCTGAGCATGATGTTTAAAAATTGGATTAACCCTACTCATTTTAAGGTATGTCTCTTCAGCCAAATTTTCCATATTTCCCTGTCTCCTAACCTGTCCTTCATCCATGACGTTGCTGCAAAGAAGTGCATTGAAGACCTATAGTAGATGTTAAAAGTCCAATTTTAAAATCAGTTGGAGTTTTGGCAGTATTTATCATCTTAGTGCAGTTGCTTTGCCTTAGAGCTGATTTAGCTTTTCTTAGTACAACAGCCTCACCAATGCTGCTGTACTAAAAACATGAGTAATTCTGAGGCAAACCAACTGGGGGACAAATAAAATCATATTGATTTTAATGGGGTTTTAGCCCCCTGAATGTTCTAGGTCTCAAACACATTACTTCATAAAGTACTGGAGACCTTTCATGCATTTAGGGAGTTAAAGGGGAACTATCACCTTCATAATATTGCCCCCCAAACCTTTCCTAATGTAGCGATAGGTAAACCCATACTGTTTTTATGATGAAAAAATCTGTGTTATTAAAGAAAAGGAACTTCGTCTATAGGCATCCAGGGCACAGAGCTTACAAGAGAAGCTCTGTGCGCCTGCAGCAACTTCCGTTACCTTAAGGTAACGTAAGGCACCACCAATCCGTGCAGAGCACGGGACACACAGTGCAGACTCAGAGGTAATTTACCTCTAAGATGTCTGTGCTGTTGTCCCCTGAATGCCTGCAGAAGAAGATGCTTTACTTGCTAACACAGACTTTTTCAGCACAACAGCAGTATGGCTTTACCTATCACAACATTAGTAAAGGATTAGGGGGCAGTATTATGTAGGTGATAGTTCCACTTTAAAGGGATAGTAATGTTTCATAATAAAAGCAGCTCTAATTAATCATCATAGTATTTGGACTTTGGAGAGTGTTATTTCAATTTTGTCAGAGTTGCAGTTCAAGAGTAATTCAATGACAAAGTATCCCCCTCCCGCCCCTATTAATGATGTAACACTGTTCAGCCAGAGCAGAAAGGAGGTGCCCAGGTAGACTGCAGAGAGGGACAATCTTCAATTAAGATAAGGGAAAAATCTGAAAAACTTGTCAAGGGGGGCAGGGCTTTCATTGTTTTCATAGGAAGAAGATTGTCCCCTTCTGTTATCTGTCTGGTCTATGGACTGCATTCCACATCTGAGAAGAGATGGCTTACACTAAGTAAAAGGGGCGGGAGGGAAAATTTTGCTTGTGAATATCTCTCAAACCATAAAGGTTTGAGAAATAAGACTTATATCGTTCTTCATGTTTTTTTAATGCCTACAAATAAAATAAAGATAAAATTAAGAATTACTATCCCTTTAAAAGCCCTACTTAAATAAATGGGAATTTGGGGGAGATTGTTTTTGTTACCTATTGTACAGTAGGTTTGCTACAGAATTCCTAAAGCTCTTCTGAATACATGAGTGTAAGAAGTGAATATGAGTGACAGAGGGGTATGCAGTGCAATGCATTCCATACCATACTGGCACTCAAAGAGTTAATGGGACAGATTTGATTGTATGGATATCTTGCTTTTCCAAGTAATCACTGATTTATCACAGCTTTTGCTGCCCCTCTTGCTATTAACACACTGTCAGGGCTTGTACACTGCTGGTTTGATATGGGTAGTAGTACTAGAAGGAATGTGAATAGCATGTAAGTGTAAAAAAGAGTTTCTTGGGATGCATGGAACCTCGTAAGGATGGTGATCTTCCTACTATAGAAAAAGTGTAGGGAGAGAGAGGTTAATCAGCAATGGGCATGAAGTCTGATGCTGAGAGGAGGTTGTCAAGGCAACACTGAATCATAATCTCGCAACTATTAAGTTTTACCAGCTTCTTTCCTATGAAAGCATATTTATTAGGAAGCTGTTTAAAACGCAGTTACTGCATTTTACCAAGCCTGCTCCTATGGGAGGAGACTTTGAAACATGCCTGAGACTGCACTGTACAGCAACAAAATGGATCCTGTCAGCCACTGTGGGGGAGGAGGGGTTCACAGCATCTTAAGACACAACAGGGGTGATGAACTATGTCGTGATAAAGAGGCGATTACTTCTCCAGTGATATCTCTTCTCCAGTTCCTATGTTATTCTATAGATCCAACGCACTAAAATTGCCGAAGATGGGAAAATCTTAGTGCACTGACTCCACTGAATAACAGGACTTGGAGAAGTGATATCAGTGGAGAAGACATCTCTGCTTTATCACGCCTTAATGCATCTCCCCCAACAGGTATTCTTTTAAAAACATGTCACAAGCTAACTTTTGCTTTAATACAGGGATTCCAATGACATGTTCAATTAGAACTTACAGATGAAGAAGTTTAAGGTGGGAAGGCACAATGTAAATCAAAAAGTGGGCAGGCAGTAGTTAGATAAAGATGGTAATCCCTCACTCAATATGCATGACAAAATCGTTTTGCATTTTTATCAGATGGAAAGCCAATCAACATATTTTAAGCAGAAGACTGTGTTCTTCATTTCCTGTCAGTATGATGAATGCTATTGGTGCTGAGCCAAGGAATCCACGGGCCACTAAAACACCTCAAATACACAAGGAGTTAACAAAAAAACAAGTTTGCATATCTATCTTCTACACCATGCAAAATGTATCATCCCTGTCTCAGCATATCCTATATAATAAGTTGCTAAAACGTGTGTAACACAGAATCATTTGCAGTAGACACTGCTGCACGTGTTACAGTCATGCGCAGTAGAGACTGCCCGCGCCGCAGCTGATACAGAGCTGGACGCTCCTTCTGAGCATCCAGCTCTGTATCAGCCGTGGCGCGGGCAGTCTCTACTGTGCATGACTGCCCAGCGACTGGGTGGCAGTGGCACTGTGGCCTGTGTAATGGGCTCTTCAACTAGTTCTCTATATTCCCCACTCAATGTAACCCCCAACACAAAGCAATTGCTAACTGCTTCCTAGTCATAAGGAAAATGTTCAATATTTTCCTCTCCTACGGATACACTAAAAACAGTCAATTGGGCATAGGTATAAAATCAGAAGGGAAGCAGTTCTTGGTTACAAGATTTTACAAGGCATCTCTTGCATTAAAGGAGTTAAAAATCCCAATTTAAAAACAATGGAAGTTGTTTGTTTATTATTATTTTGCTGCCTATGATGCAGATGGCTTATTTCAGAATCATTCCCCCGTTTTATTTATACATAAGGTCAAATATAAACATGTAGCCCATCATAGCCCTTTGAGTTAAACATGTGATCATTGGTGCATTTAATATACATAAGTATTCACAGACTTACATTTAGGCCTTATGTATAAAGAAAAATTAAGCAAATCTGGGTCAAACCAACTGCACCATACTGTAGATGTAAAATGTATCATTATTTCCAAGGGGAAGTAACACCTATTAATAATAACCCCACTTAACTTACTATGCCCAGAAAACCTAATGACTCCTTTGAAGATTACATCTCTTAAAGGGACTGTAATGTCCCATAAAAACTTTTTATATTTTTGTACAGCTCAAGAAAATAAGAAGAACTGTGCAAACCCTCTCTCTCAAACTGCTATGGTTTGAGAGATGTTTGCACTGAAAGTCTACCCCTCTCTCTCCTTTTCATGACATCAGCGTCTAGCTGACAGCAGGAGATTCTGGTCCGGGGACCAGCCGATGGCTCTGCAGAAGAGCCAAAATCACGGTACTGCAAAATAATTACTTTATTGGAAATGTGTACAAAGTGTGCTTGCAAACCAGGCACACTTTGTAGATATTTCCAATGAAGTAATTATTTTGCAATACCGCGATTTTGGCTCTGCTGCAAAGCCTCCCTGAGTCCTACGACTCAAATCTCCTGCTGTCAGCTTTAAAGCTGACATCAGGAGAGAGGGGCAAACTTTCAGTGCTTACAGCTCTCAAACCATAGTGGTTTGAGAGATAGGGTTTGCACCATTCTTCTTATTTTCTTCTGCTCTATAAAGGTATAAAACGTTTTTATGGGACGTTACTGTCCCTTTAACACAAGGAGCAAGTACAAAATTAAAATCAGTTCTGGACGTCATGTCCATGTAGGCAGACATGACAGTTGCTGGCAATGTGTTGTAAACTGCTCTGGTCTTTCCATGAACAGTTGGCTGAGTTTGTGTACTGTGGACCTGTTAGCAACTAACTGTACATGGAAAGATCAGAGGAGTTTACAACACATTGTCAGCAACTGTCATGTCTGCCTCCATGGACATGTCATCCAGGACTAAATTAAGAGGCTGTTTCTTGAACAAAGTCACAAGGGCAAACTTCATAGTAGCCACTAATATTTTTCTAGCCATAGTAAGTTAAGAAGAAGTGGGTACTAAGTGTTATTTCCACTTTGAATTGAGCTTTTAATCCCTTGAATGCAAAGAAGTCTCCAGCAGATTGCTTTGCAATGCGTTTGAGGCCTCTGGCATACAAGGAGTTAAAATCCCCATTTAAATTCAGTGGAGGCTTTAGGAATATTTATTTCCTGTATAGTGCAGATGGCTCTATGTTCGAAAGACAAATTGTACCATAGAGGAAAATACAATTCACGTTGATTTAATTTAAAGGGATAGTGATGTTTCATAATAAAAGCAGCTCTAATTAATCATCATAGTATATGGACCTTGGAGAATGTTATTTCAATTCTGTCAGAGGTGTAGTTCAGGAGTAATTCAATGACAAAGTATCACCCTCCCGCCCCTTTTACTGATGTAACATTCTCAGCCAGAGCAGAAGGGAGGTGCCCAGGTAGACTGCAGAGAGGGACAATCTTCAATTAAGATAAGGGAAAAACCTGAAAAACTTGTCAAGGGGGGCAGGGTTTTCATAAGAAGATTGTCCCCTTCTGTTATCTGTCTGGTCTATGGACTGCATTCCACATCTGAGAAGAGATGGCTTACACTAGGTAAAAGGGGCGGGAGGGGAAACTTTGCTTGTGAATATCTCTCAAACCATAAAGGTTTGATAGATAAGACTTATATCGTTCTTCGTGTTTTTTTTAATGCCTACAAAATAAAGATAAAACTAAGTATTACTATCCCTTTAAGAACTGAATTAGTTAAAAGCTAGAGAAGTACTCTAGCATTCAATGGGTTAAAAGTGCTATACAAATCAATGGGAATCTGGAGAATCTTTATGTGTCCTCTGTGATGCAGTAGGCTTGCCCAGTGGAAGGCTGGCTTGTGGGGCTGGGCCGGGGAGACATTCCCTCACTCAATCGCCCATTTGCTGCTGTAAACAGAGCTACACTAATGACACCACAGAGTTTACTGTTAAATTGAGCTACACAAAATGATACCATAGAGCTACAATCCAAATGAAGCTACAGAAGTAGCATAACCCACTTCTCTAATAAGCTCTAAGGTAGGACTTGACAAATCCTAGGAACCAGGTCACCATGGCAACTAGGAATTATTTCCTGGTGCCTAGCGTTTCACTTATGTCAAATGTTTTTGTTATTATTTAAAAATTAATCAGACCTTGTTGGGGGTCATCAGGACCCCTCCTGAGGTCCCCTCAACTATTGGTCTACCAGCAAATTTCTCTGGGAGATCATTGCAGTTGATGCCAAGAAGCAAGACTCTCCCCTGCTTCCACTCTTATCCGAACGTCCAGGTAGGATCGGGGAACTCTCCTCATGCCACTTGTCTCCGGTTGAAAGTGTGTGTGGGGGGGGGGGAAATAGGCACAAATCATTCTTAATAACATTGTTATTGTATTATATACACACGCACACACATTAAAATAAATAAAATAACCCACCGCCCCAGCAACGCCCCATGGCAGCCATGCACTTCTGATCCCCCTTCTACTCTAACTGATGTCACAGAGGCTTATATACATGGTCTCACCCCCCCCGCCACTATCATTCCCTTGCCCACTCGTAACCCCAGATCCAAACATACACTGTCTGACGCCCCACCCAGCTTTGTTCCCTTGCCCATTCGTAGTCCCAGATCCCAGCATACACTGTTGGACGTCCCCCCCAGCTTAGTTCCCTTGCCCACTCGTAGCCCCAGATCCCCACATACACTGTCTGCCCCCCCAGCTTAGTTCCCTTGCCCACTCGTAGCCCTGGATCCCCACATACATTGTCTGACACCCTCCGTACCTTGTTCCCTAGCCCAGTCATAGCCCCATATTATCCCCACAAACTATCTTACCCCCACAGCCTTTGTTCTCTTGCCAAGTCATACTTCCAGATCCCCACAAACTGTCTGACCACCCCCAGCTTGTTCCCTTGCCCACTAGTAGCCGCAGATCCCCACATACACTGTCTGCCCAGCCTCGCTCACTCATAGCCTCAGATCCCCACATACACTGCCTTACACCCCCAGCCTCGCTCACTCGTAGCCCCAGATCCCCACATATTATCTGATGCCCCCCCAGCTTGTTCCCTTGCCAACGCGTAGCCGTCCCCACATACACTGTATAACAACCCCCCAGCCTTGCTCCTTTACCCACTCGTGGCCCAAGATCCCCAAATACACTGTCTGATGACACTTGCCCACTTGTAGCCCCAGATACCCACATACACTCCTCTGATGCAGGCTGGCTCCTAGAGTTAAACCAAATTTGTCAAGCCCTACTCTAAGGGATCACTAATGTAGCTTTACTTCAATTGTAAGCAACGTAGTATACTAGTGCAGCTCCATTTAAATTTTACGCTATGTATTACCACTTGCCTTAACAACGATGCTAGTTTTTAAATTATGCAAACTAAACGATAGAACCGGGCCACTTGATTATATTTGCTCCCCAGGCCACAAGATGATAGGCCTCCCCTACTTCAGATTTTTTTCTAACATCTTAATTTCTCCCTTACCTTCTGAATGGAGGACTTGCCACTCCGTCGCATGCCCATGAGCAGGATCCGGGGTTTGCTGTCCGGTGAAGTCGAGCTCTCGTCCATTTCCGATTCATCTGCCCCGTACCCGAAGTCTTTGGGAAAAGAGTCCGCCACTCCGTAGCTCCCGGTAAGCTGCTCTTCCCCTGAGTACTGGATAGACATCTCGTGCGAATGGGATCACGATTGGCAGTACGGGGCCGAAAACCTATATAACAACTTAGAGAAACCGCTGAAGGAGCAGAAGGGCACCGGTCACCATGACAGCTCAGTGAAGATATGGAACGTCACGTCAATGTCCCAGCACGGTCTTGCACCCACCTGAGCAAAAGCTAGCCCTCTCGCCACACCTGGAGCAGCAGAGAATCCTCGTGCGGTATCTAACGTGTGCTCCGTCTGAACAATCTATGCTCGTGCCGGTTTTTGTCTGCTACATAAGTAACTTGACACCTTATAATTGAAAACGTATGTTGTTGTTGTTGTTATTATTACTATTATTATTATTACTGCTATCCCTCCTGTTAGAAATCATATCGGTTACTACAACCTCTCCTCCTTCTTCAGTGCTACCAAACTCTGCTTGTTGTTACCACCCCCCACTTTTCGTGTAGACCCGTCTAATTGGTTTCAGGCAATCGCACTCCGCAGCGCTGATTGGATAGTTTACGAAGCTGTACACCTCCTCTGCCAAACAAGTTAAGTTGTTGCAAGATCATGTGTCTGGGAATCACCTGACTGGGCAGACAAGGGGGGGAATGTCACATGTGACCTTTAACCTACAGGACTGGGAGTGCAAAGATAAGAACTAATGTAGAGGGAGCTATTCCTGAGTTTGTAGAATTTCGTCTATTGAGTAAGCTTTCATCGTGCAGTACATCTACTTCCTCTCTAGCGCCCACCGTTAAAGAGAAAACAAATCGATTCACCCTTACCAGTGGAGCTGTATTAAGAAAATAAAGTGGTGAACCGTGGAGCAAACCATTTTCATTTTAGGGTTAAAACGAAAATTCCACAAATGCCCGTTGATTTAAACATTTGAATGTCAGAGGGGTATCTAATGCATTGAATACAATTCTGGCATTCAAAGGGTTAAGTGTTAAAGCTTAAATCCTGGTATACCTGCCAAATGTCCTTGATTTACAATGGTGCCGGTTTTGGCTTTGGTTCCTGCTGTCCCTGGTTTTAAAAATTAAATTCAACCCCATATAAATGTAGTAGAGTATGAAGTTCTACAAGCTCTTTTCTCTGATTTAATGTAGCATTTAGGTGCGGATGATGAATATTTTGCTATACAAGTGCAGATGTAAATCTGTTGCATAAGGTTTTCTTTTGTCACCTCTCTACACAGTGGTCATATTTGTCACAATTTCAAAAACTTTCAGGGATGCCTTTCTCGCAGGTAGTCACGGTACATAGAGTCTCTAGTAGTCAATAGATTGAAAATTTTGTACAACAGACTTAAAACGGCTCTTCTATAGTAATATAAACATTACAAACACTTATATTCTTCATGTAAAACACATAAATAGGCAATAGTAACATATTGAGAAGCTCATAGTGATCAGCACAAATAATGGTGTTGACATTCAATTTTAAAACAAGGAACAGCAGCATACCTCCCAACATTTCAAATTGTGTCGTAGTCTTCTTCTTGCTGATAGATTTTTTCCATCAGCGGTGATTTTTGGATACCGAGGCTTGAGCTTCACTACTCCATCTTCTCGGGTTGGGTTTGAAGTCTCAGTGTTTGGATTCTTCTTGGTCTGTGTTGACTTGTCACAGTTGGGTAGGTTTCACAGGGTCTTCGCTGTGATGGGATTTCAAATTGCCAAAGAGGGACACTTGTGTTTTAGGGGGTGCTGCTGGGGGCGTGGCTAGTGGGCGGGGCATTACAGAGAATTATTATATTATTTCATAACCTATTGCACCTCCTTCTGTAACCTAATAAATTACTTATAACCAGACAAGGGTTGCCACCCAGCCGGTATTTTACCTGCAGGCCGGTAAAAAATTGGCTTCTGTCCAATGTTAAGTCTATGGAGGGAATGCCATGGCCGGTATTTTTTTGAAGAAAAGGTGGCAACCCTAAACCAGACCAAAGTATTATATTTACACAACCTAATTTATAAACACATATACTGCCATTTAAACAAACAATAATGTGAGCTTTATTGCTGTAGAGCAATGTGAGACACTTATATACACACCACACAGTCTGATCTCCTAAAAAGAGGGACACCAGGGTGGAAAAGAGGGACAGTGGGCTTTGGGTCTAAAAGAGGGACACTTGGGAGGTATGCAGCAGGATCCACCAGGGACTTGAAGCCAAAACTATGGATTATCCTTGTAGATTAGGAATGGTTGGCAAGTATGAGTACTCAGAACCACTTGTAACTATTTAAAGAGATAGTAAAACTTAAATTTAACTATACTGCATCTTGTAGCCCTTAAAAAAACAAATTAAATGCCCCCAGTGTCATCTCTCAAACCTTTATGGTTTGAGAGATATCCACTTTCAAAGTTCCCTCCTCCCTGACGTCAGTGCTCTAGCTGACTGCAGGGGAATCCAGTCCCAGGACCGGCTGAGGCTCCTGTAGGGGTTTATGCTCCTGAGGAAACCAAGGGTAGTTCCACTGCTGAAAAGCTTTTTTATTCAAAAGTTATTGCTGCTCAAATGTGATATGTTTTGTGCAGTATCTCAATTTCCTGAAACTTTACAGTGGTGCTGTTCCTACACCATCCTATGGACAGCTCTGGTCAGTTGACTACCCCTACAAAAGTGCCTGGGCAGCCCGTGTGTTCCCCTGCACACTGCTACTGCCGAGTGCCTGTGCCATTAAGCATCTCTTCATTGAGTCTATTGATGACTACGCATGTGTACGTGATCTTCTGGTCTGCGCACCATGTGCAGTGATGTCATCATGGCCCACAGGGGAGTGTGATGTCACCACCATTGGGGGCACCAATAAATAGGCTAATCGCACTCAATATGCCACTACTTGGCCACTTAGTCATGACACCAAAGATAAGATAATGGGATCTGAATTGTGAAGTCTGGATAGTGTGGAGTTGGACAAAGTGGACAGTGTGACAGTGGAGGTGGACATTGTGAGCCGTATGGACAGTGTGAACAGTATGGACAATGGAAAATGTGGAGGTGGACAATGTGGGCTGTGTGGCAGTGGGCAGTGGACAATGTGGTCAGTGTGGATGTGGACAATGGACAATGTGGGCAATGTGGAGGTGGACAATGGATGGACAGTGTCTGGAGGAGGACAGGTTGAACAGTGTATGGGCTTGGGCAGTGTGGAGGTGGAAAGGGTGGACAGTGTGTGGAGGTGGGCATTGTGGGTAGTGTGAAGATGGACATGGTGTGGACAGTGTCTAGACTCTAATATTATGATTTAAGCCTCATGTAAATCAGAAAAAAATAAGCAGAAAATAACTTTTATGTGAACTAGAACAACATGTATTCACTGAACTTAGAATTTCATAATTTTTGAAATTCTAAGTTCACTGAGCACATATTGTTATATTTTACACAGAAGTTGATATTAACACTTAAAGGGGAACTTTCACCTAAAATAAAAATTTAACCATGGGTTTTAATCATTAACACAAGATTAGCGCTGGGTATGCATGGTAAACAGAGTTTGCTGTAACGCTAGCCCACAGAAATACAGCTATGAAGGGGAGAGTAAACACGTTCCCTGGGGCAGCTAGGAAGTCCTGAGGCATCATGTGAGACATACAGGGTCCCGCAGAATGCTGAAGTGCCCAATTTTGAAGGCTAAATATCTCCAATAGTAGGTGAGTTACAAAAAAACATACCCAGTGCTAATCTTGTGTTAATGATTAAAACCCATGGTTAAATTTTTATTTTAGGTGAAAGATCCCCTTTATTGTTGTCAATCAATGACAGAAGCATGTTTTATTAATTTCTTCCTTAAGAACACGACTGTCTATTTTAGTTAATCTGGCAAATTTGTAGTTATCTGAGTGAAGAAAACATTCATAAAACATGGTTCTATCATTGACATTAAGGGTTAATTAATATTTAAAATTGAATCATATGTGTTCAGTGTGGTGAAATGAAATTAGAAATTCATAAAACATGTTCTTGTCATTGACATAAGGGTTAATATTAACGTCAGTTTAAAACAGAACCACCTACTCATTGGAGAAATTCATAAAACATCATATTCTTGGCATTGCACTCCAAGGCTTAATAGAGTATATCATATATTAACCATTTGAGTGCAATGGCAAGAGCATGTTCTATGAATTTCATCACTGAGAATATGTGGTTCTATTTTAAACAGAAGTTAACCTGAAAAATACAGTACTGAATTTGTTTTAAAAAGTCATTTTACTGTTTTCTGTCTGAAAAATGCTGTTTGAAACAGTGGCATTAAAATGCTACTCTCCCCCATTAAAGTATTCTAACTCAAAATATATGCCAAAGTGAAGAATTTTAAGTTCATAAGAGTACATTTTGGCAACATCTGTTGGTCACATTGTATAACTAATTTGCTACTATATTTGCATGTTGGGTGCTCATTTGGTGCCCAGTCCAGATTAATACAGTGTGGTATGGATGTTGATGTTGAATGATTTGGGCCAAATTATTCTAAATATCATCATCTACACCACATTGCATAAATTTAGGCACCAAATGGGCACACATACAACTGGAGTGGCAAATCAGCTACACAATGTGACCCACTGCTGTTGCCAAATGTACCAATATGTGTATAAAATGACCCACTTTGGCATATATTGTGAATTATAATGCTTTTGTGGGAGATAATGAGGCACTGTGGTGTAAGTCCGATGCAAAAAAGCATCAACTTAGGATGCAAGGGGAGAGTTAAAGCCACAGAAGGTGCAATCTCCCAATTAACCCCCTCCCAAAAGGGGGCTATAAGTGAACATGTCCACCAGATGTGGCCAATAGAGCCTGCTGCATGGCTACATCTACAACACAAGGGGATACCATATGATAAAAATTATCCAGCACAGCTGGAGTCCTATACCATCAAACCAGAATTTTGTAGATAGTGACATTTCTGGAGGAAAAGAGGGACCGGCGGATTACCAGTCCCCAAACATCAGTGGAGATTTTTATTTGTAAGTCCTCCTCCCAAAGTTGGCATTGAGGGACCCAATCCCCAGCTCGTCCAGACAACGAAGCATGAATGCTAGCGGTAAGTCTTAAACAGGATCCACGATGAGTGTCGAAAGGGCAACAAAAGACTCTCAAAATGGGAAAGTGAGTGGAAGAAAAGTGCCTTAGCTGGATGTGAGGAAAGAAAGTTGTGAAGCTGAAGGTACCGCCAATATTCATTAGAATGGAGTGACCATTTCTTCTGTAAGTGTGGGAAGGAGGCTAAGACACCATCTTCAAGCAAATCAGCTACCCGAAAGCCCTGCCCATCCCCCCAATGCAGGAAGGAGGAACCAAAGCACCCACAAGGGAAGTCCGGGTTAGCAATTGAGAGAAAGGGAGAAGGGATACTGGTGAGAGAGAGAAAGCAGACCACAGAATCCCAAACTTGACTGAGTTGTGCAAGAATGAGATGGATCCATACCCCAAGAGGCCTGTCCAGCGGATGCATCCAGGGCACAGAGGTGAGAAGAAAGGGGCGCCATAAGGATTCTTGCATGTGAACCCAGGCTTTTGAAGAATAGGAGTGGAACCAATGTGGGATCGAACTAAGAACTAAAGGTCTATATTACCCAATAGGTCAGGAGCCCAAAGCCCTCCAGAACAATGTGGTAATAATAGAAATGAGAAGCCCCCCACAAATGAAGAAGTTAAAAGAGTGCTGTAGGGATTTCAGATAAAAATGTGGAAGAAGTATGGGGAGAGCTTCGAAAAGATAGAGCAGTTTGGGCAAAAAGACCATTTTTAGGAGGTTAGCACTCCTAGAACAAGACAAAAAGGGGTGAGGAATGGCAACGAAGCTTGTCAGATAGGGATTTCACCAAGGGGAGATAGTTAAGACAGAAGAGTTCAGAAACCATGGAAGCCAAACCGATGCCCAGGTATGGAATGGAGACAGCAGCCCATTTAAAAGAGGACAAAGCGTGAAATTGCTCACCTTGCTGAAAGAAGCAAAACCAGTCATAATAGCACTTAAGGAGGAGCAAGGATTGGAAATAGTGAAGATAAAATCGTCTGCAAACATAGCCAGCTTGTATTTCCGATCTCCTAACAGGATCCCAGAGATGCAAATTGTACAAGCCAGGCTTTCCATGGCCATAATAAAGACAATAGGGGAAAGGGGGCATCCCTGTTTCATGCCATTACCAATGCAAAACCTGTCAGGGCAGCACCAACACATATTCTCGCAGATGGGTTGCAGTAGATGGCAAGAACAAAAGAGGTAAAACGAGAGCCAACTCCAAAGCCCCCCAAAACAGTGCGGATAAAGCCCCAGTCCACTATATCGAATGCCTTCTCCATGTCTACCTATAAAAGAAGAGAGTTCATTGCCAGGGAATGGGAGTGATGGATCAGATGCACCAGCTTCAGGGTATTATTCCTGGTCTCCCTGCAGGGCACAAGCCCCGCCTTACCAAGGTGGACACAATTCTGCAACAGAGGCCCGAGGCGATTAGCCAGGACTTTGGCATAGATTTTAAGGTGCACATTAAAAAGCGATATTGGTCTATGACACGCACAAGATGATGGGTCCTTACCTGTTTTGGCTATGAGGGATGAGCAGATATGGACATGGAGAGTGTGTTAAATGCCGCTGTGGTGAGAGGTCGAAACAAGATCAATTAATGCCCTATAAAAAAGCAAAGGGAATCTATCAGGACCAGGGCTTTCCCCGCACACATCTGGCGTATGAGAGATATCCTCATCAAAGGTCCTGGATTGAGAAGGCATACGCTTAGGCAGGGAAGCCTCATGAACATAACAACATTTCTCCACTGACAAAGTGTCACCTCCCGGAGATTCTAAGTTACAGTGGGAGCTATAAAAATAACGGAAGTTCAAAGCAATAGATGGGAGGTCACATACAAGGGAACTGGAGGCCATGTAGACAGACTGAATCAGTCTGTGAAGGGCAGGACCCTTCGTCTGCAAGGACAGCCAGCGACCGCCCTTGTTACTGTGTTCATATTGTTACCTTTTAAACCACAGATATGACATGTCATTCTGAGTCAGGAGAAGCATCTTGACATGTGGCCATCAGGCAAGAAAGCCCTGCATCACCAAAGCATCTCTAGTGGATTGGTGAGTTTCCTCCAAGGATCTGTGTGTCTCCAGGAGGCCAGACAGTTCCATTCTAGCTGCACGCCTCTTACGAGAAGTCAACTGAATAAACAAACCCATATGACACACTTCAAGGCCTCCCACACTGTGGTAATGGACCGGGCAGGAGAGAAATTGAAGCTGACATACTCCCTTATAGAGTCGTGTATCCATGTCTGAACCTCCAGGTCGATCCAGTCGAACAATCCACAGAGGGATCTAGAGCAGTATTTAAATCCCTACTGAAAATGAGTAGACCTTCACCAAAGATCTGTGAGCACTTTAAGAAGAAAGGAGATTTGTTGGGAATTAGGGGCATAAATGTTAGCAAAAGTAAGTCATAGTGAGCGCAAACAACCTTTGACATAGATATAGAGGCCCTCATCATCTATAAGAGTATGTAAGCATTCAAAGGGGAGATATTTGTGAAAAATTATAGCTACCCCACAGTGTTTAGAAGGAGCACAGCTGAGGTAAGTATGAGGGAACTTCTTACTATGGAGGAGGGGTACATGGGCTCGGAGAAATTAGTCTTCTGTATGAAACAGACCTAACTCCGCAGGCGAGTGCATTCCCTAAAAAAAAGTGAGCACTTCTGATGTTTTTTAAGTCCCTTAACATTAAGGGACGTCACTCTAAGCTGAAAAGTCATAATTGGTTAGGAAGGGAGGAAGGATGTCATGGGAGACCGAAAATAGAGAAAATGACAGGAGCCTGCATGACCACCAGGAAGTGGGAAGGAGAAGGGAGCAGAAGCATGGGAGGGAGAACAGAAGAAGCTATATGAAATAAAAAAGAAAGAAAAAGTGGGAGGGAGTGATGGAAAGGCGGGTTTTAGAAAACGGGGAGATAAAATCCAACTGGGAGGGGGGAATCTCTGAGGGAAATTCTTCTGCACAATAAGATAATAAGAAATAAGCCATACATAGCATTCATATACCATCTGCAATAAACAGATGTCCATACTTTGCTGAGCCCCCCTGTAAAGAGAGGGGAACAGAAGTGCAAAAAGCACCTACACATAGAGGTAACTACAGCCGAGAGGGGACAGTTCTGCACGAAGGACAGAACCCTAAAGGATCAAACATGCAGATAATAATGTAAACAAAAGTAAACTCCATCACAAGTAGCACTACAATAAATACAAAAAAGTAGGTCTAAACGGAGGGACTAAAGGGTCTACATAGGAGGCAGGAGGGCCCCCACCTCCCAGGGCACCCAGGGAGGCAGGATACTAGCAGGGAAAGGCAAGAGGGGTGGTTAGAAGACAAGGCATAGCCCGCACAGAAGGTGGTAGGTGAGGGATATGGTATAGATAGGGCAGGAGAGGCAGGACAGGGAACCCTCATGTCCACCTATCCAACTGTGTGGCCAGAAGGCACATGAATTAACCCAACAGCATTAGATGCGAACCATAGCCATAACGTGCCATGACCCAGCATTTGCCTGTACGCCGTCCATGCTCAGCAAACGCCCAAGCTGTGCTAGAACACAGAGATGTTGCATGGGTGGAAACACCGCAAAGGCCACAACAAATCGTCAAGTATAGGCAGAGGGTCTGTACCTGGAAGGGCAAGGGGGGAAAGGGAAGGGAGACAAGGTAGAAGATAGAGGAAAAAGGGGAGGAAACAGGGAATGGGGGGAAGGAAAGGAAAAGAGAGGGAGGCAGAATAAGAGGGGGAAAGGAATGCCCACTGGGAAGGAAGTAGCAATGCCTAAGAACAAGTCATATAACTACCAATATCATATACCTCAATACAGATCGAATTTCAGCTAATACCTTTGGACAGTGAATCCCACAAGGCAAATAATAAATCGAACAATGATATGATAATAAGTATATAAACAACAACATAAAGAAATAATGTATCCCAAAGGGAGAAAAAACCCCATATGACCAAGTCCCACCCCTCCAAACTGTATCCAAGGGGCCCCTCCACCCACTCAGACAGCAACGGCATCAGTGCATGGAGAACAGGAGTTTGCCTGGTCCCTACTCACAGCGAATGGCTCACCGGCAGCTGCAGAGTACGAAAACACCCTGCAGGCATGGACAGGGCAAAGACCAGTATAGAGAAATGTGTATGACAACAGGGTCCGTTCTCGGTTGGGCAAGTAGGAAAGGTGAGAAAAGATGTAAAGCAAGCAAAAGGAAGAGGAAAGAGACTAAAAAAGGGACAGGACTATGACAGTTGAGGAGGGAACGCCAGTGGGAGAGAAACTGCAGAGAGACATCTGTGAGGGGACCTAAAATACAGTAATGTCCGTGAGTCCTTGGAGGTGAGGCAGCAGGAGAACTGTCCCATAAGTCTCAACCAACTGGAATTCCGAAGGTGGTAGAGAGGCACTTATCTAAAAAGAGTTATCAAGATCCTTTGGCAGAACCAGAGGCAGGCCGCCTGCCCCGCATTGGGGTCTGCTGCCAGCGCTCACACTGGTGAAGTGGCAGGATCAGCCGATCTACTCCCAACAGGAGAAAGTGCCTGACCCACAGGAAAGTGAGGCTGTTCACACAAACCCTGGATCCCCTCTGCCCTTCTAATAGTTTAGGAACAACCCTCAAAAGTCACCGTCATCAAGAATGGGAATCCCTAGAGGTACAGGATGCGTTGCTGGCGGAGCGCATCGGCTAATGGTTTGAACTGCCGTCGGAGTTGCAGAGTACGCAGGGAGAGGTCATTGTAGAGGGAGAGCTGAGTATCCTCATAGGAATGTAGTACTGTTTTAATTGTCTATATTGTGATGAATTAAATTGTTTAAAAGCACTTCCACTAGTCCAAGGTTCCCAATATTTTTCAAACTGTAATGATCTGCCCTGTTAAATAGCTTTTAATCTTTGTACATTATACATCTAATTCTGTTTAAGACTCCCTCATGGTACCTTTAGAACAACACCATCTAGATGCAAGAAATGTTTTCATACAAGTAAGCTGGATTAGTTTATATGTTTTCTAAAATTGTAATGGTAAATTAAGTAAAGCATGTACCTATCTAAGAGTAGCACAGCTTCTAGTATTTAAGATAAGAATGTTGTAACCTATGGCTCTATCATGTCATTGCCAGTTCAGTTATATATTAATATAAATTATTAAAAATCTCAAGCAGTTTATTTTCTTCCATTAGATAAGTACATGCATAGTGATGTATCTGAAGCTGATTAAGACAGGAATAGAAATGGACCAATGAGGAGGTGCATCATGCTAGTGCTTTAACAAACCAGTATTTTACCTGTCCACCAATGTTTTCCATTTATATAATATGTGTACACACATACCCAGTTGCGTGAATGTCATTATTTTAGGTGTACGACTTGATATTGCTCATTAAATGGGCCCCTCTATTTTTTCCTCTGGCCCCATGTGTGCACCCTAAATATAATTCCTAGAGTTGCCACTGGTTGACCATAAAACTCCATAGTATAGTGTAGCAAAAGAGCCACTGTAAAATATCATGTAATTGAAATACTTCACCTAAAACAAATCAAGCTTGAGCTTCAATAAATCTTGACTAAAACATCTCTCAGCCATGGCAACATGTTTGCATTCCTGTGCGTGAGAATGTAGGTCTTGGAATGTGTTTGTGTGCATGCACGTCATAGTACATATGAATTCTTACCTCCTGAGGCAATAACCTTGGTGGCTATGAAATGTGTTCAAGCTTGTGTTTTTATGATAAATTATTTTACTGTTATTCCCCTCTTGAAATCCATGTGCCTTATTTGTGGAGGAGACCTTGGAGGGGAAGTCAGCATGCTTATTCCTGCAGTGAGAGCTGTAGACTTGGGAGGTTTCTGTGCATATGTAGATTAGTGAGCAGCCTGGTTCAGCACTATGTGAACCTTGATTTGTCTAGTTTAGTTTACACATTACAATATCCAGATTGGCTTTGCGTGCAATCTACACGGCAGCACATATGGAAATGTAACTCGATACTGTTACACACATCAGTTTGAAGCCTGTGAGAATAACGTACATGTGTGCACCTATTCATATCTGGTATCATTGTACTCAATATATATACATGGAATTTGTATTTCATAATATTTTGTTTGTTACAGCATGCTTGTGTGAGATTGTGTTTTCTATATTGTAACTTTTGTGTACATTGAAAAAAATAGAATAAAATTGAATATCAGTTTATTCATGAAGATTCCCTGCTTGAAAATTTTGTATAGGTAGACCTCTCAGACAGTTTGGGATTAGCTGATTTGCAGGAAATGTTTTGTTTTATATATTTACCTTGCTGCTGTGGGATAGTTAACCCCTTAACGACCCAAAACGTACATGTACTTCACGGGGTGGATGTCCCTAAAGGACTAAGGGTGTACATGTACGACATGGAATTCAGGGCACCCCACATGGCTGATCGCTGTTCGGGGAGCCCCGAATCCGATTGCAAAAAAAAAAAAAAAAAAAATTATAAATCCGTGGGTCTTAAGTGCTGGCCATGTGCGTGTGCGGCCAGTCCTTAAGGGGTTAAGCATTCTAAACCATGTTTTGGTTATTATCATAAAAATGTCAGTTGTAAATACTTGTGTGCTGTGTTACTAATTTGGGGCCTCTGGGAATAATATACTTAACCTATTCATATTATGTAACAAGGCAGGAGATACTCAGCATTCATTTATCATCCTTTTTTGTTTGATATACAAAGTTTGTGTGAGATTATGTGCTATATCAGGGCTGTCCAAGTTCAGTCTTGAAGGGCCACGAACAGGTCAGGATGTAAGGATTTCCTTGCTTTAAACCTATGAGTATCAGGTCAGGATGTAAGGATTTCCTTGCTTTAAACCTATGAGTATCAGATGAGTACGCAATGCATTGTGTACCCATCTGGCATTCAAAGAACTGATGAGTCAGTCAAAATGACTGAGCGCTGACTAACTCACCTGTGCTTATCAGAGAAATCCTTATATTACGCCTGCTGGTGGCCATTGATGACTGAACTTGGACTCCCCTGTTCTATATATTGTGGAATCTCTTTAAAACCCCTATTACAGATTGAGCATCCCTTATATGAAAATCTGACATTTTCCAAAAACCAAAATTTTGGTCCACATAGGGACATCTTTGCTTTTTGATGGTTCAATGTACACAAACTTTGTTTCATGCACAATATTATTAAAACTATTGTATGAAATGACCTTCAGGCTGTGTGTAGAAAGTGTATATGAAACATAAATGAACTTTGTGTTAGACTTAATAATAATAATAACAACTCATATTTGGGACTTGGGTCCCATCCCAAAGATATCTCCTTATATATATGCAAATATTCCAAAATCCGAAAAAATCCGATATCCGAAATTCTTCTGGTGCCATTTTGGATAAGGGATACTCAACTTGTAATAAAATATTTATATCAGATAATGGAATGTGCATTTTAAGTTAATAAAGATTAAAACACTCTTGCTTTCCTGTTAATTTGGGGGTCTTTGCAGATTATACATGCTCAGGCATGTGCACACATAGACCCCAAGGGGGGCTTGAGCACCTGCCCTTTTTGTCCAAGTGCCCTTGTGCCAAAAATAATAAAAAAAAAAATAAAATGAATCAGGCCATTTTATTTTAGGTATGTATGTATGATGTGAGTGAGGGCCGGGGACTGGGGAAATTGCCTGTCTGTGGCTAGCTACCTGTATGGACCGCTGCAGCCGCCTATTAAATCGTGCCGTGGCCCGCACTGCAGTGCCGCCCGTGACCCATCTGATCAGTGTCACTATCTGTCAAGTGTCTCAGCTGTCACTCAGTCACTCTCTCGCTGTGGCTACGAAGTCTGACAGTGATGTGAGTGACTGAGAGGCACTTCATCACTGAGCCAGCCAAGTCAGATCATGCTCAGCTTGCTTGCTGCCAGACCACTCAGTCCGGAGAGACTCACTCGGGCTGGCCTGGCAGCAAGCGAAGACTGTCAGTGTCACTCACTGTGGCACTTTGCCTGTGCCTCTTCCTCCTCATTTGCGCAGCAGCGTGTGTGATATCATCATGGCCTGCAGGGGCGCGTGATGATCATACGGGGGGGGGGGGGAAGGGAGTCTGTGAGACATCACCAGGTCAGGTGACAGACCCCGGTCACCCCTCTGGCGCCAAGAGGAGTTGGACACGCGACCAGGCCAGCAGAGGAGGAGTCAGGAGCCAAGGGAGCCAGTCAGGACTATTACCAGTCCAGTCCAGTCGTCTCTGTGAGACTGCAACCTGTCACAGAGCTGAAGACTCACTAGGAGGACCCAGAGAGCGAGAAATCCAAGTGACAGTGACAGACTGTCTGAAGAACTGAAGAAGACCCACCACAGTCCACTCCACACACAGCACAGGTAAGCCAGTAGTGGCTTAGAGCTTGGGGTATACTGTATGGCTTGAGGCTGGGGGAGGGTTGAGGGGGCTACTAGTGGCCTGGGAGGTACTGAATGACCTGGAGGGGTTACTGGATGGCCTGGGTGGGGATGGATGACTTTGGGGTAATGGATGGCCTTAGGTGGAATGGATGGCCTAGGGGGGTACTGGATGTCCTGGGGTGGTACTGGGTTGCCTTGGGGGGAATGAATGGCTTTGGGGGAAATGGATGGCCTTGGGGAGAATGGATCGCCTAGGGGGGATACTGGATGGCCTGGAGGGTGCAATGGATGTCTTTGGGGGGAATGGATGGCCTTGGGGGTAATTAATGGCCTTGGGGGGAATGGATGACCTAGGGGGGTACTGGATGGCTGGGGGGGTACAGGATTGCCTGGGGATGGATATATATTTTGAATAAATAATTATGAGAAGTGCCCTTTTTTTCATTTGGGCCCCTGCCCCCCAAAATGTCTGTGCACGTCCCTGTACATGCTCATAAAACTATACATATTTGGTATCAGTGTGCTCAGGGGATAAACTTCTATTAATACAAACTGCAGATTTAGCAATAGACTTAAATCTGTTTGAGATGATGTAGGATAAAAGGAAAATGTGTAATTTAAAAAAATAGTTATTTATGACATTTTGTAACAAGAGGCAAGAAATACTTCCAGTGAGGAAATGTTGTGAAGTTGAACTTGCACCCCTGCCCCCAAAATAAACAAATTATTATTTTTTTTTTTAATTGACATGTAATTAGAGTTTTACCCATGTTAACCATTCTTAAACAGCCACATTGACAAATGGTGAAAATGCGTTTGTCCTCCAAGGAGGAAAAAATACACCAAACTGCTGGCACTCAAATTGTTAAAAATGTTAACCCCTTAAGGACCCTTTACGGTCCTGGTACATCAAGGCAGGATTTGCTTGAAGGACCGATGACGTACCAAGACTGTCATGGAATTCCAGGCTGCATGCCGTTCGGGGAGTCCGGAATCAGATTTAAAAAAAAAAAATGCTCCATGGTCCTTAAGTGACTGCCGCGTGCGTGAGCTGCCGGTTCTTAAGGGGTTAAGGACAGGCCACACACGGCGGCACTTAAGGACCACGGAGCTTTTTTTTTTTTTCTTCTTACTGATTCAAGGCTCCCCAAATGGCAAGGAGCCAAGCGGGGAGCCCTGAAATCCATGACATGTCAGGATCGTTATGGTCCTTATCACACATTTTACCTGACGTTCCTGGCAAAAAAAATAAAAAAATGTTGCTATATTATTCCAGAGTCCCCGAACAGAGTGCAGCCGCACGGGGACCCGAACTTCCGGTACTACTTCCGGGACTTACCAGGTGCGTCCTCTGTCACTAAGAGGCAGTTTTTGTGGGACGTACCTGGTAAGTCCTTTGTCATTAAGGGGTTAAGGGGGTTAAAGGGATAGTAATACCTGAAAATAAGTTTATTTTATATTGTAGCCCTTAAAAAACCATGAAAGATGATATAAGTCTTATCTCCCAAACCTTTATGGTTTGGGAGATATCCATATGTAAAATATCGTATAGGTCACTTTTCCTTGCTGTTTCAGCCAAGTCTGCCATCTAGTGGACAGATTTGGAATTCGGTCGACATAGCAACCGGCAGCTCTTTAGCAGTGCCGAGATCAGGATCTTTGAAAAGAACTACTTCATTGGAACTGTGTACAAAGTGTTCCTGGCTTGAAAGCACACTTCGTAGACAATTCCAATTAAGAAATTCTTTTTAAAGATCATGATCTCAGCACTAGTGATGAGCGAGCACCCCAATGCTCGGGTGTTCGGGTGCTCTGACCGAGCACCCCCGGAGGCTCGAGTGCTCGGCCGAGCACCCGAGCCCCATTGAAGTCAATGGGAGGACTCGAGCATTACACCAGGCACCCCCTGCTCTGATGAGGGGAGGGTGCCTGGTCCATAGGAAAAGGGCAGAAAATGATGGAAACACCACAGAAATGGTTCAGGGACAGCATAGGGAGGATGTCTGGATGCATCTTGGACTCCAACATCGCTGCTGGGAACGATCTTTCGCCCGTAGTACGCCATTTTTACAGACTGACCGTAAAACACACAAAAAGGCAGATAAAAACGACTTTAGGCGAAAAATTGTTACCAAACAGTATTTGCTGTATATTTACTTGTATATCATCTACAAATTCTCCCAAAAATGTCCTCGATTTTTCTGAACTGAGGCCATGATTAAGAGGGAAACGTGCGCAGAGCCAAATTCTCCAAAAAATTTCCTTGGTTTTTCTGAACTGAGGCCATGATTAAGAGGGAAACGTGCGCAAAGACAAATTCTCCCAAAAATTTCCTCGATTTTTCTGAACTGGGGCCATGATTAAGAGGGAAACGTGCGCTGAGCCGACCATCCAAAACATTATGGGTGAGGGTCTGCTGCGGAGCTGACCATCCTAAACATTATATGCGAAGGCCCGCTAGTGAGCTGACGCTATAAAACATTATATGAGAGGGCCCGCTAGAGAGCTGACCCAATAAAACATTATATGAGAAGGCCCACTGGTGAGCTGACCTATACAAAAATTGTCAAACTGCGCCCGCTGGTGAGCTGGCCCTATATAAAAATTATATCACAGGGCCCGCTGGTGAGCTGGCCCTATATAAAAATTATATCACTGGGCCCGCTGGTGAGCTGGCCCTATATAAAAATTATATCCCAGGGTATATGGAAGAGAGTCAACCATATACCCATTTTTTGGGTGGAAGGGGTGAATGGGAATACAGAGTATTCCCATCATTGTAAATAACATATATAAAGTGAGTTTATGTTCCCCCGGGGCTTTCCTCCAGTGGAGTGGAGAAGTCAGGGGAAATCCAGGCCTTGTTCATTTTTATAAGTGTCAACCTATCAGCATTGTCGGTGGAAAGGCGGATACGCTTATCTGTTATGATGCCACCAGCAGCACTAAATACCCGCTCAGACAGAACGCTGGCGGCAGGGCAGGCCAGCACCTCCAAGGCGTAGAGTGCCAGTTCATACCACGTGTCCAGCTTGGACACCCAGTAGTTGTAAGGCACAGAGGGATCATTGAGGACGCTGACACGGTCTGCTACGTACTCCTTCACCATCTTCCAAAACTTTTCCCTCCTTGTGACACTAGGCTGCGCATCAGGGTGAGGGTGCTGGCGGGGTGTCATGAAGGTGTCCCACGCCTTGGAGAGTGTTGCCCTGCCTTTGTCGGAACTGCTGTGTGCTCCCCTTTTCTCCCCTTCTCGGTTGGCCAAGGTAGCACGTACTCTGCCGCCAGCGTTGTCAGATGGAAAATTTTGGAGCAATTTTTCAACAAGAACCTTCTGGTATTGCACCATTTTGCTTGTCCTCTCCACCGGAGGAATGAGAGATGAGAAATTCTCTTTGTAGCGGGGGTCCAGAAGGGTGAACACCCAGTAATCCGTGTTGTTTAAAATGCGTATAACGCGTGGGTCACGGGAAAGGCAGCCTAACATAAAGTCAGCCATGTGTGCCAGAGTACCAACAGTCAAGATTTCGCTGTCCTCACCAGGAGGATGACTCTCAATCTCCTCATCCTCTTCCTCCTCTTCTGCCCACCCACGCTGAAGAGATGGAACTAAAGTTCCATGGCTACCCTCTGTAGCGGAGGCAACCGTGTCTTCCTCCTCCTCCTCCTCCTCCTCCGCCTCCTCCAATTGTCGCTGAGAAGACGAAGTGAGGGTGCTCTGGCTATCACCTTGTGTAAGCTCTTCCTCCCGCATTTCCACCTCTTCCACATGCAAAGCGTCGGTTTTAATTGTGAGCAGCGAGCGTTTCAGTAGACACAGAAGTGGGATGGTTACACTGATAATAGCGTTATCGCCGCTCACCATCTGTGTCGATTCCTCAAAATTGCGTAAAACCTCACAGAGGTCTGACATCCATTCCCACTCCTCACTTCTGATTACAGGAAGTTGAACGGAGAGGCGACGACCGTGTAACAGCTGGTACTCCACTACTGCCCTCTGCTGCTCACAAAGCCGGGCCAACATGTGGAAGGTGGAGTTCCAGCGCGTGCTCACGTCACACAGCAGCCGGTGAGCTGGCAATTGTAAGCGCTGCTGCAGCTTCAACAGGCCGGCTGAAGCTGTTGATGACTTACGGAAATGTGCACACACGCGGCGCACCTTGGTCAAGAGATCATGCACATTGGGGTAGGTTTTTAGAAATCGCTGAACCACTAAATTAAATACATGCGCTAGGCATGGTACGTGTGTGAGGTTGCCGAGCTCCAAAGCCGCCACCAAGTTACGCCCATTATCACACACAACCATGCCTGGTTCCAGGTCGAGTGGCGAGAGCCACTGCTCGGTCTGGTGACTAATCCCCTGCAACAGCTCTGAGGCCGTGTGCTGTTTGTCCCCAAGGCAGATCAGCTTCAGCACGGCCTGTTGACGCTTCCCCACTGCAGTGCTACACTGCTTCCAGCTACCGGCTGATGGGTGAGTGGCGCTGCGTGCAGAGAATTCGGAGGTGGAAACGGAGGAGGAGGAGCCAATAACGTAGGTGCTGGCGGAAACCCTGATGGAGGTAGGGCCCGCAATCCTCGGCGTGGGTAGCACCCGTGCCATCCCAGGGTCCGAGTCGCTCCCAGCCTCCACGACATTCACCCAGTGTGCCGTCAGGGAAATGTAGCGTCCCTGGCCACAAGCACTTGTCCATGTGTCAGTCGTTAAGTGAACCTTCCCAGTAACTGCGTTGGTCAGGGCACGGGTGATGTTACGGGACACATGGTGGTGTAATGCGGGGATGGCACACCGGGAAAAGTAGTGGCGGCTGGGGACCGCGTACCGAGGGACAGCTGCTGCCATCAGGCTGCGGAAGGACTCAGTCTCCACAAGCCTAAATGGCAGCATTTCGATGGCCAGTAATTTGGAAAGGTGTGAGGTTAGTGCTATGGCCTGTGGGTGGGTGGCTGGGTATTTTCGCTTGCGCTCAAATGCCTGGGGTAACGACATTTGGACGCTGTGCTGGGACAGGGAAGTGGATGTGGTCGCTGATGGTGCTTCAGATGGTACAGGTGCAGGGCGGGAGGTATGCGGGCCTGCGCCTTCGACAGGCGATTGGCCGGCACCGAAAACAGGGGAAGAGGAGGAAGTGGTGTGGCCTGCAGACACAGATGGGCGATTCAGGCGTTCCTCCCACTTATTACGGTGCTTGGATGCCATGTGTCGGATCATGCTGGTGGTGGTGAGGTTTCTAGTGTTCATGCCTCGGCTCATTCTGGTGTGGCACAGGTTGCAAACTACAATTCTTTTGTCGTCCGCACTTTCCTTAAAAAAACGCCATACCGCGGAACACCTACCCCTTGGCAAGGTAGATTTACGCAAGGGGGTGCTCCGTGGAACATTTGCGGGCCGGTTTGGTGCGGTCCGCCTTCTTTCTGTAGCCACACCACTGCCTCTTCCAGCCTGTTGCGGTGCTGCAGATGGCTCACCCTCAGGACTGCTGTCATCGCTCGGCTCTACACCTTCCCAGGTGGGGTCAGTCACCTCATCGTCCACCAAGTCCTCCTCCACTTCCTCACTCTGATCATCCTCCTCATGTCTTGATCCCACCACATACTCAGTCATTGACAACTGTATATCATCCTCCTCATCAAGGTCTTGAGACAGTAATAGTGGTTGATTTAATGGCAACTGTGTCTCATCATCATCATCATCCACTACTTCCTTTGACCTTAAATGCCGTTCACATCTGTCATCTTCTTGTGATTGGGTACCCTCTAGAGGTTGTGAATCAGGGCACAAGATGTCATGTTCCTCTGCAAGCGTGCTTGGAGAGAGGGTCAAATGAAGGATTGGTGATGAGACGAGCTCCTCACTATATCCCAGTGTGGGATCACTTCTTTGACCAGACCCTCTATGGTGGGAGGAAGGATGATCAGAGTGAGGATTATGTTGACCAGACTCTTGGCTACTGAGAGTGGACTTGGTGGAAGACAGGGTGGTGCTTAACCGACTGGAAGCAGTATCAGCTGACATCCAACCGACCACCTGTTCGCAGTGGTCGGACCTCGAGAATGATGTCCTGCGACGCCCTGTAAAATGAGACATGAAGCTAGGTATGGTGGATGTCTTTCTTTCTTGTGCTCTGGCACCAGGCACAGTTTCTACGCGTCCTGACCCGCGCCCTGAACTATCAGGATCACGTCCACTTCCCCGTCCCTTTTTACCCGCCTTCTTCATATTACACGGAATATGTGCTAAACTGCGGCGAAGCACACTGAATGGAATATGTGACTTTGATATTTTACAGTTTGAAGACTTAACAGTATTTTTTCCTATTCTGAAACTGTGCACAGTACACAGAATATGCTGCTAAACTGCGACGAAGCACACTGAATGGAATATGTGACTTTGATATTTTACAGTTTGAAGACTTAACAGTATTTTTTTCCTATTCTGCAACTGTGCACAGTACACAGAATATGCTGCTAAACTGCGGCGAAGCACACTGAATGGAATATGTGACTTTGATATTTTACAGTTTGAAGACTTAACAGTATTTTTTCCTATTCTGCAACTGTGCACAGTACACAGAATGTGCTGCTAAACTGCGGCGAAGCACACTGAATGGAATATGTGACTTTGATATTTTACAGTTTGAAGACTTAACAGTATTTTTTCCTATTCTGCAACTGTGCACAGTACACAGAATATGCTGCTAAACTGCGGCGAAGCACACTGAATGGAATATGTGACTTTGATATTTTACAGTTTGAAGACTTAACAGTATTTTTTCCTATTCTGCAACTGTGCACAGTACACAGAATATGCTGCTAAACTGCGGCGAAGCACACTGAATGGAATATGTGATTTTGATATTTTACAGTTTGAAGACTTAACAGTATTTTTTCCTATTCTGCAACTGTGCACAGTACACAGAATGTGCTGCTAAACTGCGGCGACGCACACTGAATGGAATATGTGACTTTGATATTTTACAGTTTGAAGACAACAGTATTTTTTCCTATTCTGCAACTGTGCACAGTACACAGAATGTGCTGCTAAACTGCGGCGACGCACACTGAATGGAATATGTGACTTTGATATTTTACAGTTTGAAGACTTAACAGTATTTTTTCCTATTCTGCAACTGTGCACAGTACACAGAATATGCTGCTAAACTGCGACGAAGCACACTGAATGGAATATGTGACTTTGATATTTTACAGTTTGAAGACTTATCAGTATTTTTTCCTATTCTGCAACTGTGCACAGTACACAGAATGTGCTGCTAAACTGCGGCGAAGCACACTGAATGGAATATGTGACTTTGATATTTTACAGTTTGAAGACTTAACAGTATTTTTTCCTATTGTGCAACTGTGCACAGTACACAGAATATGCTGCTAAACTGCGGCGAAGCACACTGAATGGAATATGTGACTTTGATATTTTACAGTTTGAAGACTTAACAGTATTTTTTCCTATTCTGCAACTGTGCACAGTACACAGAATATGCTGCTAAACTGCGGCGAAGCACACTGAATGGAATATGTGACTTTGATATTTTACAGTTTGAAGACTTAACAGTATTTTTTCCTATTCTGCAACTGTGCACAGTACACAGAATATGCTGCTAAACTGCGGCGAAGCACACTGAATGGAATATGTGACTGATATTTTACAGTTTGAAGACTTAACAGTATTTTTTCCTATTCTGCAACTGTGCACAGTACACAGAATATGCTGCTAAACTGCGGCGAAGCACACTGAATGGAATATGTGACTTTGATATTTTACAGTTTGAAGACTTAACAGTATTTTTTCCTATTCTGCAACTGTGCACAGTACACAGAATGTGCTGCTAAACTGCGGCGAAGCACACTGAATGGAATATGTGACTTTGATATTTTACAGTTTGAAGACTTAACAGTATTTTTTCCTATTCTGCAACTGTGCACAGTACACAGAATGTGCTGCTAAACTGCGGCGACGCACACTGAATGGAATATGTGACTTTGATATTTTACAGTTTGAAGACTTAACAGTATTTTTTCCTATTCTGCAACTGTGCACAGTACACAGAATGTGCTGCTAAACTGCGGCGACGCACACTGAATGGAATATGTGACTTTGATATTTTACAGTTTGAAGACTTAACAGTATTTTTTCCTATTCTGGAACTGTGCACAGTACACGGAATGTGCTGCTAAACTGCGGCGACGCACACTGAATGGAATATGTGACTTTGATATTTTACAGTTTGAAGACTTAACAGTATTTTTTCCTATTCTGCAACTGTGCACAGTACACAGAATGTGCTGCTAAACTGCGGCGACGCACACTGAATGGAATATGTGACTTTGATATTTTACAGTTTGAAGACTTAACAGTATTTTTTCCTATTCTGCAACTGTGCACAGTACACAGAATGTGCTGCTAAACTGCGGCGACGCACACTGAATGGAATATGTGACTTTGATATTTTACAGTCTGAAGACTTAACAGTATTTTTTCCTATTCTGCAACTGTGCACAGTACACAGAATGTGCTGCTAAACTGCGGCGAAGCACACTGAATGGAATATGTGACTTTGATATTTTACAGTTTGAAGACTTAACAGTATTTTTTCCTATTCTGCAACTGTGCACAGTACACAGAATGTGCTGCTAAACTGCGGCGAAGCACACTGAATGGAATATGTGACTTTGATATTTTACAGTTTGAAGACTTAACAGTATTTTTTCCTATTCTGCAACTGTGCACAGTACACAGAATATGCTGCTAAACTGCGGCGAAGCACACTGAATGGAATATGTGACTTTGATATTTTACAGTTTGAAGACTTAACAGTATTTTTTCCTATTCTGCAACTGTGCACAGTACACAGAATGTGCTGCTAAACTGCGGCGAAGCACACTGAATGGAATATGTGACTTTGATATTTTACAGTTTGAAGACTTAACAGTATTTTTTCCTATTCTGCAACTGTGCACAGTACACAGAATATGCTGCTAAACTGCGGCGAAGCACACTGAATGGAATATGTGACTTTGATATTTTACAGTTTGAAGACTTAACAGTATTTTTTCCTATTCTGCAACTGTGCACAGTACACAGAATGTGCTGCTAAACTGCGGCGAAGCACACTGAATGGAATATGTGACTTTGATATTTTACAGTTTGAAGACTTAACAGTATTTTTTCCTATTCTGCAACTGTGCACAGTACACAGAATGTGCTGCTAAACTGCGGCGAAGCACACTGAATGGAATATGTGACTTTGATATTTTACAGTTTGAAGACTTAACAGTATTTTTTCCTATTCTGAAACTGTGCACAGTACACAGAATGTGCTGCTAAACTGCGGCGACGCACACTGAATGGAATATGTGACTTTTATATTTTACAGTTTGAAGACTTAACAGTATTTTTTCCTATTCTGCAACTGTGCACAGTACACAGAATATGCTGCTAAACTGCGGCGAAGCACACTGAATGGAATATGTGACTTTGATATTTTACAGTTTGAAGACTTAACAGTATTTTTTCCTATTCTGCAACTGTGCACAGTACACAGAATATGCTGCTAAACTGCGGCGAAGCACACTGAATGGAATATGTGACTTTGATATTTTACAGTTTGAAGACTTAACAGTATTTTTTCCTATTCTGCAACTGTGCACAGTACACAGAATATGCTGCTAAACTGCGGCGAAGCACACTGAATGGAATATGTGACTTTGATATTTTACAGTTTGAAGACTTAACAGTATTTTTTCCTATTCTGCAACTGTGCACAGTACACAGAATGTGCTGCTAAACTGCGGCGAAGCACACTGAATGGAATATGTGACTTTGATATTTTACAGTTTGAAGACTTAACAGTATTTTTTCCTATTCTGCAACTGTGCACAGTACACAGAATATGCTGCTAAACTGCGGCGAAGCACACTGAATGGAATATGTGACTTTGATATTTTACAGTTTGAAGACTTAACAGTATTTTTTCCTATTCTGCAACTGTGCACAGTACACAGAATGTGCTGCTAAACTGCGGCGAAGCACACTGAATGGAATATGTGACTTTGATATTTTACAGTTTGAAGACTTAACAGTATTTTTTCCTATTCTGCAACTGTGCACAGTACACAGAATGTGCTGCTAAACTGCGGCGAAGCACACTGAATGGAATATGTGACTTTGATATTTTACAGTTTGAAGACTTAACAGTATTTTTTCCTATTCTGAAACTGTGCACAGTACACAGAATGTGCTGCTAAACTGCGGCGACGCACACTGAATGGAATATGTGACTTTTATATTTTACAGTTTGAAGACTTAACAGTATTTTTTCCTATTCTGCAACTGTGCACAGTACACAGAATATGCTGCTAAACTGCGGCGAAGCACACTGAATGGAATATGTGACTTTGATATTTTACAGTTTGAAGACTTAACAGTATTTTTTCCTATTCTGCAACTGTGCACAGTACACAGAATATGCTGCTAAACTGCGGCGAAGCACACTGAATGGAATATGTGACTTTGATATTTTACAGTTTGAAGACTTAACAGTATTTTTTCCTATTCTGCAACTGTGCACAGTACACAGAATATGCTGCTAAACTGCGGCGAAGCACACTGAATGGAATATGTGACTTTGATATTTTACAGTTTGAAGACTTAACAGTATTTTTTCCTATTCTGCAACTGTGCACAGTACACAGAATGTGCTGCTAAACTGCGGCGAAGCACACTGAATGGAATATGTGACTTTGATATTTTACAGTTTGAAGACTTAACAGTATTTTTTCCTATTCTGAAACTGTGCACAGTACACAGAATGTGCTGCTAAACTGCGGCGACGCACACTGAATGGAATATGTGACTTTGATATTTTACAGTTTGAAGACTTAACAGAATGTGCTCTAATCTGCAACTTTGCACACTAAACAGAATGTGCTCTAATCTGCAACTTTGCACACTAAACAGAATGTGCTCTAATCTGCAACTTTGCACACTAAAAAGAATGTGCTGCTAATCTGAAACTTTGCACACTGAACAGAATGTGCTCTAATCTGCAACTTTGCACACTAAACAGAATGTGCTCTAATCTGCAACTTTGCACACTAAACAGAATATATGAAGTTTTTTTTTGTTTGTTTTTTTTCCCCACACACAAAATAAACTGCTGCCCCCACACACAGTAGTCCTAAAAAGGACTTTTGGGTCTTTTTTTTTACAAATTTGCTTTTCTTCTCCCTACACTGACTTTCCCTTCCTATCCTCATCTCTCCCTGGCTAAGACTGAGCCGAACTCGCTGGTCAGGTGCTATACAGCACCCGACCACGGGTTCTGGCCAGCCAATCAGTGTAATGCCAGCAGCCAACATGGCTGCTGGCATTACACTGATGTCAGAGCCTCCCTGCACGTTTATTGGCTGCGCAGCAGCCGCGAAACGTGCGGGGAGGAGACCCGAACATGGCGGGCGAGCACATGCGGTACTCGTACGAGTACCGCCATGTGCCGAGCAGAGCGATGCTCGAGCCGATCCGAGCATCGGCCGAGCATGCTCGCTCAACACTACTCAGCACTTCTGGAGAGGCACTGCTGGTCGGGCGACCGGATTCCAAATCTGAAGGGTGGAGCAATGACATCACTCCAGGGGAAACTTTACTTCTTAATATCTCCCAAACCATATCATTTTTCATGGTTTTTTAAGGGCTACAATATAAAATAAACGTATTTTCAGGTATTACTATCCCTTTAAGAGGACCTTGCAAATACTACATATACTGAAGAAAAATGTGCATAACCAGTATTCCATGAGAATACAATACTAATTGTATTTTACTGTCTTTCATTGGATATTTATCCTGCTGCTGCCATCAGGTTAGGGTAGCACTGATAAGAGAGCATCAAAACGCACTGTAATCTAGCATGAACAGTAATAGCATTTCACCCAAATCATTTTGCAATGTACAAATAAAGGATATCTGTATTTCACTGGCAAATTCCTTCCATTGCTGTGAAAATATAAAATGAAAGTTAAACATGAAGTACTCCTTAGATATAGGGTAAAGGTTAGGTCTGCTAGCAGCCTTCTTAGGCTTTTCATACAGCTCCCATTACTTGGTGTATTAAGACTAATCATTTTCAATCCTTTATTTACCATTTGAAACCAAGTGCTGCTTGTGGGTTAAATAAAAGATTGAACATAATGTGTGGCTCTTTGGTTCTATTTTTCAGTTGCTAAGTTTCATTATAAGAAACCCGTTCATTTTTTGGTACAAAAGAAACCACCACATGTAGGTGTCTATAAGCTGTTATTTGGGGACAGTGGAAAAATCTACTTCCACAGTTATCATTTAGTTTTAGAATTCAAATAGAAAACATGTTTTGGATAGATTTTCTATGACATGGTATGGAAAATCTGCAAACCAATGGTATCTCATTAGACTGCAGGCTCTGCTGAAAATAAACCAAATTAAAGGGATAGTAATGTTTCACAAAAACAGCAGCTTCAGTTAATCTTCATAGTATTTGAGCCATAGAGAGTGCTATTTCAATACTGTCAGAGTTGTGGTTCAAGAGTAATTGAAGGATAAAGTTTCCCCCTCCTGCCCCTTTTACCTAGTGTAAGCCATCTCTTCTCAGATTTGGAATCTGGTTGTAAGACCCGACAGATAACAGCAGGGGACAATCTTCTTCCTATGAGAATGAAAGCCCTGCCCCCCTTAACAAGTTTTTAGATTTTTCCCCTTATCTTAATTGAAGATTGTCCCTCTCTGCAGTCTACCTGGGCACCTCCCTTCTGATCTGGCTGAGCAGTGTTACATTAGTAAAAGGGGCGGGAGAAGTATACTTTGTCATTGAATTCTCTTGAACTACAACTCTGACAGGATTGAAATAATACTCTCCAAAGTCCAAATACTATGATGATTAATTAGATCTGCTTTTATTATGAAACATTGCTTTCCCTTTAAAAACAAACAAACATAGTATATGCGTGTTTTTGTTTTTACAGTAAAATCACTAAAATAGTTTGCCTGTAGGCAGCAACTAAGAAAAACACAAGGGAAAATTGAAAATTCCTCAGACTTCCACTGATTTAAATGGGATGTTTAGCTCCATTTAAATTAATATGAATTTATACTTATTTTCTATTGTACATGTTGCATTTGGAGCACTGACCTGGCTGAAAATCAGCTATGTTTAACCCCTTAAGGACCAGCGGTCCTGGGACATTTCCGTCCCATAATGACCGCATAGGAGCACTTGGACGCGCCGGTACACGTGACCTGTCGCGTGTATCGGCGCGTCATTATGGGGCCTGATAGAGATCGCTCCGATCTTGGAGCGGTCAATTTCAGGCCCTATTTTTACTTACAGCGCTCCCGGTAGAGCGCTGTAAGTAAAAAGTACGTGACGTACTATGACCGTCATCGGTCCTTGAGTATTTCAAGGACCGTGACGGTCCAGGTACGTCAAGGGTCCTTAAGGGGTTAAGATGTGAATGTATCTTGCAGCGAGGCTGCATTTTGTATGACTCTTTGAATGGATAGCAACAATATGAGTCACGAATATTTGTTTGCAGATGGATTAAGGTTAAAGACACAATGGATTGCAATGTTGGTGCTGAATTTGCTCAAATATGTTTGCCCAATAACAAATATCCTCATTGACTTTGGAATGAATAGCATGAGGTCAAAGCAAAACCTCAGATAAGTTTGATACAGAAGCTACTTCCTGCTAATACAGGTTTTGCATACAAAACATATTTAATTTTGAAGTGACAATAAGGCCAGCTTAAGCTTTAAAGGCATAATGCAGCTGGTACAGTGATGTGTGGTGGTAACTGAACATATTTTTAATCAGAATCTTTGCATTAGAACAGGGTAACATCAAGGTAGCCTTCTTCTATGGCATTGCTGATAAGGTGACCACGTGTCGCTGATTGCCCAGGACAGTCCCTGATTTAAAATTTGTATCCCATGTCCCTGGTAGCCCCCTTCAAGGGAAAATACAGAGTCCCAGAATGAAGACTTCAGAGCACAGAGTTTGAAAAGCTTGGAGAACTGCCCATTGCCTAGTGTGACAGGAAGTGATGCCTCTGTGCCTTCCAGACAGAGCTCTAAACACTAGATACAGGTCTGAGCCTTGATCCTGACATCAAACAGGAGCTGCTGTGCAGTGTTGTTGTAGTGTAATGCCAGTCTAAGGCTTTCTGTGAGATATACATTTTCTTTTAGCCCGCCACAGACATCACTTTGTGTCACAGCAGTGTTTAGAACTATGTGGTGTTCTATAGAGCAGGTTACACCCTGATGTCCAGTGATATATTATATTATAATATATATATATATATATAGTGACCCCTCTTGTATAGCTGCCCTAAAGCTGAGGACACATTCTGCTGCTGTCATCTCCACAGTGTCCCTGTATGGCAGAATGGAAACATGGTCACCCTAAATGCCCATTGCCAGTTATTCTATTGTATCTGCTAGGTTAGATTTCTTCCCAGTTTAACCCCTGTATTTAAGGTGCAAGGGCACACTTGCTGCCATGTTGATGTCCATGACCTGAACTACTTGCAATCTACCCAATTTCCATTTGGCAAGACAGTGAGAGATGTGAAATAAGAGCAATTTCTGCACCACTTGGTGAGTTATAACATTGTCCACTTTAAAACAAATTAAAAAAAAAAAAAGTTGTAAGAACCATTTTTTAACCAGTTTTCTAGACCCAGAATATTTCTTTTGATATGCAGCGTCTTATATATCAAGCTGAAGTGGAACAATTCTGGAATAAACCAACTACACCATAACGTAGAAACAATATTCCCACTGACTTAAATGGCATTTTAACCCTTTGAATATCAGGTAAGTCTCCAACACATTGCAAAGCAATGCACTGGAACCCTTTCTAGCATGACAGTGGGATTAGCTTTAAACTTAAAGGGATAGTAATACTTCGTTTTAACTTTATTTTATAAGCTTTAAAAAAACATGAAGAATGATATAAGTCTTATCTCTCAAACCTTTATGGTTTAAGATATATTAACAAGCAAAGTTTCCCCTCCCGTCCCTTTTTCCTAGTGTAAGCCATCTCTTCTCAGATGTGAATCTGGTTGTAAGACCAGACAGATAACAGCAGGGGACAATCTTCTTTTTATGAAAACAATGAAAACCCTGCCCCCTTGACAATCTTTTCAGGTTTTTCCCCTTATCTTAATTGAAGATTGTCCCTCTGTGCAGTCTACCTGGGCACCTCCCTTCTGCTTTGGCTGAGCAGTGTGACATCAGTAAAAGGGGCGGGAGGGGGACACTTTGTCATTGTATTACTCCTGAACTACAACTCTGACAGAACTAAAATAACACTCTCCAAAGTCCAAATACTATGATGATTAATTAGAGCTGTTTTTATTATGAAACATTACTATCCCACACACACTGAATTTTGGCCATGAATTTATAGGGAAGGCTGTAGCTTCCCCATTCTAGGTAACTACTCTGCTAACCACCGATTCACTTTTGCTGCATTCAGTCGCATACCAGCTTCTCTCAGCTATTATTTGTGACCAAGTAATTACTGTTCTTTCCAACTACTTCTGGATTTCCCCCATATTATTACCAATCGAATACATCCGGTCCTCACACTGTCACACCCAAGTCATTCATTCCTAGAAGCAGCAAAATATGTCTGGTTACGTCTTGTTTTTTATCATCATCTTTCTCCGCATTCGCTGCTCTCATACCTTTTTTCCCCTACCATGTCTCCTGGGACAGAATGCCTTTAGAAGATTCAGGTTAAAGTGATAGTAATATCTAAAAAAAAAAATTTCTGCATTTAGAAGAGCTCAAAAAGCTGATCTAAATGCAAAAAAACGTATCTCTCAAACTGCTATGGTTTAAGAGATACGGGCGTTTGAAGTTTGATTTCTCCTACTGACAGCTGTAAAGCTGTCAGCAGGAGATCCGTGTCGGTCGACACACTGGCGCTTGAGAAGTGCCGGGATCTCGTTACTTACACAGAATCCCTTTATTGGAATGGTCTAAAACATGTGCCTGAACACTAGGCATTCCAATGAAGGGATTCCGTGTAAGTAACGAGATCCCGGCACTTCTCAAGCACCACAGTGTCGACCAACACGAATCTCCTGCTGACAGCTTTACAGCTGTCAGTAGGAGAAATCAAACTTCAAACGCCCGTATCTCTTAAACCATAGCAGTTTGAGAGATACGTTTTTTTGCATTTAGATCAGCTTTTTGAGCTCTTCTAAATGCAAAAAAGTTTTTTTTAGACATTACTATCACTTTAATTCCATATGATCTGTAGCACTATTCTATTGGTCCAGTGCACATATGAGTCTCCCAAGATCCAAATAATTGCTTGATGACCTGTTATACAACATTAATTTCTCTTTTGTCCACTACGGAACACATGAACCATGGTTATATACCAAAGCTGTCCATCAAGATTCCAGGAAGACAGGCCAGTTTAAATAGAAAAGGAATTGGAACAGATATGTCAGGTATCAAAGGATACCAGCACAACAAACCAACAAATCAAATGGACTGCAAGACCATCTGTCCAAAAACCGGCTGCAGCCAGAGCCAGAACATTAACACAGAGGTGTTTAAAATACACGAGAAGAGGCAGACACTTCACTGCCTTGCACAAGTGCTCTGCAAAGGCCTGGGTCTTGTAGACACTGGAAGCACCCACCTCTCTGGTGAAAATAGTTGCAACCCTTAAGGGGACAGGCTTGCACCCTGAGGGCATAGGCCTGGTGAATGGCTATGCCCGCACAAGGGCCCTCAGGAATGACAAGAAGCAAGACTGAATTGTGGAAATGGCCCCTTCAGAGAAACGTATCTCTGCAAGCAATCATTGCTATATCCAAGCAATGAAGCTCCTGCTCTTGTCTTTTAGGAGCCAGGAAAAGCCTGTCATCCAATTCATACAGTAAAGTATGCACCTTGTTCTTTCAACGGTGTGAAGCATGGCTACATTTCTTACATCTTCCGGTGTCCTTATAGTTTTCCATTTTGCCTATGAAAAGACACAGAGTATCAGTCTAGACCTTAATAAAGCTAAGACGAGGCCCTTGCTGAAAATCACCCTGAACAAAGTATAAGGACACTGGAAGATGTAAGAGACGTAGCCGTGCTTCACACCACTGAAAGAACAAGGAGCATACCTTACTGTATGAATTGGATGACAGGCTTGCAAGGCATCACCACTGAGTCAAAGACAGAAAGAGAGAAACCTTTCTCCCTCAGGACTCTGGCTTCAGGAGTCAATCCATCAAAACAAACATCTCTACTTCAGGAAAACACAGAGGACCCTGACTAAAGAGGGCCTGTAGTAGCGGAAGCCCAGAAACGTTCAGCTGTGGATCGAGGGAGAGGAACCAAAACCAGGCCAGGAGAGTCCAGAATGGGGCGATCAAAATCATATGAGCTTGCTCTATACAGACTTTCCTCAATACCACGGTAATAGGAAGATATTAAGTTAACACATATGCCAGGTGAAATTTCCAAAGAATGACCATTGAGTCCACAAAAAGAATGAGAAGGGTCCTAGGATATAGAACAGTGAAACCTTGTGATTTGGCCAATAAGTTTTTAAAACCACTGATGGAAGACTCCACAGACTGACTGTGGAATTGAATACCATCTGGTTGCATTCACAATTCCCAGGATCTAGCCTTTAATGGCTGAGTAAGTCCACCACGACATTGTCTACCCCTAGACCATGAACAAAGGAGTGAGGCATGAGCTACAACCCACACAAAAATTAACCGACCTTCTGACCAGGGGCTGCACTCCTGGTCCCTCTTTGGAAGTTGAAATAGGCCACCTGCTATTACAGTTTCATACTGAATATGTACTGGCAAAACCTGAAGTGACTGCAGTGCAGTAGATTGAGACATGTTGATGGGCAGAAGCATCCCACGTTTGGGCCATCTGAAAGTGGCAGGCCAATATGACATCCATCATGACTGTCACACAATTCAGAATGACCAATAGCTGTCCCAATCAGAAGATGGGACATCTAAGGCCACCAAGATCCAGCTTCGTCAAGTCAGAGAGAGACATGGCACAGATTCCTAGGAATCTCCAGTGGCATTTCCTGAGTATGGAACTGGGCAAAATGAACTGCCTCCAAGGATGACCAGAAACCCTGGTATTATTACGTACAGCCGCACAGCTGTGGACACCTGTGGCAGAAAGACTCATCCCTGAAGAGTGTTAAATCTCATGCCAAAGAAAAAGAAGGATCTGGGATGGAACCAGAGAGGATTTCTATAAATTGGGTACCCAACCATGTTGTTGCAGAATGGAAGCACAAGTCTGAATCTGGAAGCACAAACACCTCTGCTGAAGGTGCCTTTAACAAAAGGTCATCCAGAGAAATCCCTAGAGATGAATGTGAGCAGCCAAGGGTTCCAAGAGACACAGAAGACCCTGAAGAAAGAAAACCCTCAAGAAACAGATATCGGCCAAAAAGGAAGGATGTCGGTAAGTCAAACCAAAAGCAGCATGGAGGATCTTCACTGATAGTAATATGCAGAAGCACTTCTTTTATGGCCAGAGAGGCTACAAAGCTCCCATGGACGCATAGCAGTGATGACAATGCACAAAAACTCACTCTAGAAGGCATAAGAACAAAATGCTTAGAAGCTTCAACTCCAGTATAAAATGTCATCCACCATCTATCTTGGGAGCTATGAAAAGGTAAGAACAGAAACCTATGATTCTTGCCTGAGGAGGAACAGGTACCAAGACCCGTATGTTTCACAAGGCAAGAGACTGTATTTATAAAAACAATTAAAAAGATAGTTTCTCACCAGATCATAAGGGAAAGAAAAACATGGAAGACATGTGAAATCTAAAGGATAGCAGATGAACTGTAATTGCCTCAGGCAGACCATATCCCTGCGAGTCATGCAGATGTAGACATGTCAGCTGGGGGCTGATATAGGAGTAGACACCCTAGGCACATACCCATAATGGTGGGGATAATAAAAATTACACATTTACTGTGGAAAATCGGAATGTTTGGGGGTAACCTGAGGTAATAGTGTACTCTTATCTACAGCAACATGACCAATAACCTTCTCCAAGTCTGGGCCAAATGACCGTCTGCTCACAAACAATAGAGAAATCAAAGGACTGCTTGGAAGACTGGTCTTCTGACCAAGGTTCAGCCAAAGGTATGATGCACAGCAAGTGTGTGCCAAAGCCTTCACAATAAGCTCAGCAGAATCAAAAACCACTTGAGGAAGATACAGATTAGCCACAACAGCCAAAACATCATCCTCCTGGCTAATCCGAATGGGCAGCTTCTAAGAGTTATACCCCCAGACAGTCATGGGCCTAGACACCTGACCAATTGAGAAAGTGGAACATAAAGCAGCACCAGGAGGTTCAAAATTCACTTTAAGGAGAGAATCCAGGTGCTAATCTGCCTGATCCTGAAATGCTGCAGCATGCACAGAATTGTAAGCTCAAGAAAAGTCCTTAAACAGGCACAACTGCCTGAAGGACCTCCTGGCCAAAGCTGGCCACAGTAGAGGCCAGAACATTGATACTGTAGTGTTTGGCGCGCACACACACACACCTCTGGTGGAGTATGCCGTGACTCAAAGTATCCTTGAGCCAAGAAGCAATAGTCACTTTGGATGCAGCCTAACTCATTCTAAGACCTTAAGGAATTACAAAGAGGGGATCTGCCTTTCTTAAAGTGTGTGTGTGATGCACATAATACTTTAGGCATTAAGCCACATTCAACAGTTGAAGATCACTTTCCTGACTGGTGGAAGGATCAGGACAAAAAGGATGGTAGGAGAATTTTCTAGTTGATGTGAAAAGTGGAAACAGCTTCCAAGAAGCCTTTAGAAGTACAAAGCACAGCCTTGTCCTGGTGAAACACCAGGAAAGGAGGATTACAAGACAAGGCTTATAAACACAGCAACCCTTCATACATGATGGCTAAAAACAAAAGGGATTTGAAGCATAAAAAATGCAAGGAAACCAGTGAAAGAAGTTTAAAGGGAGGTCTCTGAAACATGCCAAGAACACATTAAGGTCACATGGGGGAGTGGCATCCCTAAAGGAAAGGAAGGCATGAGCCACCTCTTGAACAAAGTGCTTAATGTCTGGTAAGAGATAGATACTCTTCTAGAAGAGGGCTGAAAGAGCAGAGATCTGTGACTTTACTGAGCTTAGGAAGCGACCTTTTTCATGCCATTCTATAAGAATGCCAAAATTAGAGTGTTTAAAGGCTTGAGAAGACATCTTTAGCAGCTTACCACTGGTAAAAGCTGGACCAGATCCTATGATACACTTTGGAAGAAATAGGCTTCCTAGCTTGGATCATGGCAGAAATGACATCCTCAGAGAGAAAAAAAAAAAAAAAACTTTCCTCAAGATACTGGCTTCACAAGCCACGCCATCAAGCCAACCTTTCCACCTGCTGGTAACAGAGGGGGCCCTGTGTCAGAAATCTGATCTCAGGGAAAGGTGGAAAGGTTCCTCAATGGACATGTTAAGAAGATCTGGAAACCAGGCCTGACGGGGCCAGAAATGTACAATTATGATGACAAGCACATTCTCCATCTTGATCTTCCTGATCACCCTATGAATCAGAGGAAGTGAAGGACACACATAGGCCAGATGAAAATTCCATGTAATGGACATCACATCCATCACAAAGGCTAAGGGGTCCTTAGTCTTGGTGCAGAACATCGGAACCTTCCTGCTCTCTCGGGATGCCATCAGTTCTACTGATGGAAGACCACAGTGATGAACTGTTCAAACACTTCCTGGTTGAGTTCCCAGGTTCCTGAATACAGATCTGGATAGCTGAGAAAGTATGTGACCATGTTTTCCACTCCTGGGGTGTGGGCAGCCGAGATGGCTGCAACATGAGCTTCTACCCATTGAAGGAGTTCCGAACCTTCGTCCAGTATGATTCACATAGAGTTACTTTTTGGCCATTGATGTATGCTTAATAAAATACAAAAACTTATAAAGCTACAAATCACACCAGTTTCATTGTAAGAGAAATATAAAGGGGGGTGGGGGGAGGAAGAGAAACAAATCCATCTTACAAAGAAATAAAATTTAAACTAATGAAAGAAAAAAAAAAAAAAAAAAAAAAAAAAAAAAAAAATGAGAGTCAATACGTACTAGTGAAAAATAAAATGAAGGAAGCGCTATAATGAGGTTTTTTGTTTTTTTTTTTACGAGAGGAATACCAAGCCCTTATTTCATCCATTGTGTTTGGTTCTGAAAAAAGGATTATCGTCTTTCTCTTGGGTATTTTTGAAATTCCCTCTAAGTATTTTGATCTTAAAGATATGAATGGAGTGATTTATCTGGGAGAAAGGAGGACCAATGGGTGCATGATTAGTGTTTTTTTTTTTTTTTATTGTTTTTCCCCCCAATAGATTTTCTGGGTGAATTTATGTAGCATCCAGTTTCACATTCAGTGCAGTAAATCATATATACATTTGCTGATGTACATGAACAGAATATTGTAATGTTTTTCTTGTTGAGTTTTCAGCGAGAGTTGTTGCAAGGTTTGTTTCTATCATCATCAAGACATGTCAGTTCAGTGATTAGTTTTCCCATTAGCCAATTTTTGTTTCAGATTCATTGGTTGCATAAATTCCAAAATATGAGGTTGGGGAATAATGCATCACATCCTCTGTTAGCAGAGGCTGTAGATTTAGATTATATAATACCAAATTAAAGAGTATGTAAAAATACTTTTTTTTAATGGACTAGCTTCTATAAGATACAGTCAATAGTACTTTTGCACTCAAAAGCTTGTCCTTATAATTGAATGTTAGTCCAAAATAAAAAGTATTCTTACATACTAACATTCACTCATAAGGAAGAGCTTTGGAGAGCAACAATGCTCTTGACTTGATAAACAGGAGCTTGTTGCTCTCAAAGGTTTGCGGTTATAACTGAATGTTAATACAAAAGGTATTACATACTGCCTTTTGGCATCTATACCACTGGGTTAACAGTTTATTTAATTTAGGACAGCCAACATATATTATACCAATTTATTTTTGTGGGCTGGTGGTTTATCAGTGAGAGATACAAACAATACATTTTACCAACAATAGATATTTCAGACGACACGTATGGTTCCCACCCCGACCATCAAATGCTTTCTGCATAAGGACCTATATCCAGATATAACCCACACACACACACATGTAAGCTGTAGCAAATTTGACAGCATTTTTTCTAACCAGAAAAGCCAGACACAAATGGGCTGGCAACTGTGCCACAACTGTTTGTGGGTTATATCTGAATAAAACACCATGTATAGAAAGCAAGGTGGGAGCAATTCTGAAGAAAACCAGCCACATCATAGAAGGATGTTAGATTTAAAAGGATAGTAATACTTAAAATGTAAAAAATATATGTTGTAGGGTTTATGTTCCCGAATAAAACAAGGGTACTCCCACTGCTGAGAGATTTTATTGAAAAATTATAACAGCTCAAACTTGAATTTTTTAGGTGCAATATCACAGTGGCCTGAAAATTTACAGTGGCACTGATGCTACATCATCCTATGGAGATTTGTGGTCTACAGACCAGAGCAGTCGATAGGATGGTGTAGCAACAGTGCCACTAAATTTTCAGGCCACTGTGATATTGCACCTAAAAAAAAATTCAAATTTGAGCGATTATCTTTTTTTTTTTTAATAGAATATCTCTCAGCAATGGGAGTACCCTTGTTTTATTCGGAGGGGGGGGGGGATAAACCCTACAACACAATTTTTTACATATTAAGTATTACTATCCCTTTAAATAAATGCTACAGAGGTCTCCAGTATATTATGGGGAAAAACATTACTACCTCTCTAGCATTCAGAGGGTAAAACCCCAATTTAAAGCAGTGGGAATTTGGGACATTTTTTATTGGTGCTCTGGTGCAGCTGGCATGCTCCTGAATTGCCCATCTTTTGCTTTCTGCACAAGGCAAAATTATTTTCCTGTTAAGGGATATGAAACACAGTAAAATGAGAAAGCAATGCGGTTTTAAATAAGCCATTTATTATAGTGATAACAAAAATAATTTTAGAAAAAGGACACCAATGTTGTGTGTCCAAAACATAACAAAATTATTAAGCGTATATAATATTTGCTTTTCCAGTGCAGTATTTATTTAGGTAGAAAGTCAGACAGATCCTTATTCTGGACGTTTCTCATCTGAGGGAGGTTCATGTTGTGCAAGCTGCAAAATGAAATACAGTTATGAGTGCTTAATAACATTATGCACAAATAGAAATGAAGACACTACTAGATATTCATGTTCTCTGTATATGCTGAAAAGGAGCAAAGATAGAGGGTAAAACAGAAAAAGATTGCATACGTATATAAAAACCTTTACTTCAGACACATATTGGTTCAATTGTCTATTTCTATATGGCTCTACTTTACGAGCGATCTACTCATTATCCCCTTAAGGACATGTTACCAGTGTCCGCGTCTTAAGGACCAGGGACAGTGCTAGCATATCATGAGCACTGAGCACTACCGGAGTAGCTTGGCAAGACAGTACACGTGATCAGTCACGTGTGCCGGCTGCAGAATTAAGTCTATGCGGTCCTTAAGGGTGGTCCAACCCCAGGTTGGACGTTAAGGGTCTCTCTCTACTGTACCTTTCACCTAAACAGCTTTTAAATCTCTTTAAAAGTGAAACGGTCACTGAAGAGAGCATCCAAAATTACCCATATTTAAGTCTTTTTTTTTTTTTTTTTTTTTTTTATTTAAAAGCTTCTGAAATATTTAGCGTTGTTTTCCAGTTTATGCAGCCGAGCTAGCACTTCCATGTAGGAAGCGGCAGTTGGTAATGCACAGCCATGTCAAATGCTCAAGTTCTCCAGACATGCCCGGAGGACTTGCACTACAAACCTTTTTCAATATCACCTAGTTGTTACAAAGTGACAATTTCACTTAAAATGATTTGGTTAAAGCTGTCCACACATTTTGTTTTTTGATCATTTTAATAGTTGTTGAAAATCTAATCCCTCCAGATTCTTTAGGCCTGTAAATTAATATGGAGGAATATTTAGGGAAATCCTTTCAAAACTGAGGGGAGGATTTGGAGAACACAACTAAACACCCCTTAACAAAATTTTCCTTAATCTGAATTTTGCTTAAAATGGCTCCTAAAATGTATTTTTTAATTAAATACTGGATATCATACTATCCCATAAGCAGGTGTGATTCTTTGTGGCAGGACCATAAGCTCCCCCCACTGAAGAAGTCCTAGGATAACTTCGATGACTATTTTGGGGTCCTAAAATTCTGCACTGATTTCTGCCCCCATGGTCAGTGTGACGGAACTGTGGCGACCATGGGAGATATTGGTGTGTTAGGGATATGGGATCTCATGTCTTCAGACTATTTCTACCCAAAAGACAACCATAGACTGAGCTGAGCCGAGCCGTAGTGCTTTCAATACATTGCTGGAATGCAGAGATGGTGGGGGTTGGGCTTGGCTTCCACTATACTACAGTTCTGGGCTAAGGAATGTTAATTGATTCCTGCTGTGCTTCCTTGACCAATCAGAGGAGGGTATTGATGAGCCAGTTAAGAATGTATGATTTCAAGTCTTAATCTGCATTCTTATCCTGATAAGGATGCTGGTGACTGATTGGTCAAGCATAGAAACACTGTCCCAAGTATTCGTTTGCATGCTGATCTAGATAAGAGTCTCTGTAGTGTATATAAGCTGTGTGTTTGAGTCAATAAAAGAGAGTTCTTCCCTTCATCAAGTCTCGGCTGATGTTTGGGAACAGGAGGGTCAGTTTACTATTGGAGTGTTATTCTGAGGGAGAAAGGAACTATAAAAGAGGTATCCAGCTTATGATACAAGGCGTCACGTTACAGTCAGGATATCCATTACCAATTAAAAATTATTCTTTGGGGAACCAAGCCACGCAGACCTGATTCGTAATTGCCATTAGGATTTTATGTCCAGATTAAGGTGATAAAGGGACAGTAATATCCCATAAAAAAATATTTAGATTTAGGTAGAGATAGAAAAAATAATCTAATTGCAACAAACACTCTCTCTCAAACAGCTATGGTTTGAGAGATATAGGGATTCAAAGTCCCCCCTCCCTCCCCTTCTCCTGATGCCAGCTGTAAAGCTAACAGCAGGAGATTCGAGGCGTACAACTCAAGGAGGCTCTGCAGCAGAGACGAAATTGCAGTACTTAAAAATAATTCATTCATTTGAACTATCTACAAAGTGTGCCTGGTTTGCAAACCTTTCCAATTAATGAATTCTTTTTAAGTACTGCAATTTCTGATCTGCTGCAGAACCTCCTGCTGGTCCCCAGACCGGGATCTCTTGCTGTCAGCTAGACGCTAACATCAGGAGGAGGGGAGGGAGAGGGAACTTTGAATCCCTATATCTCTCAAACCATAGCGGTTTGAGAGATGGGGTTTGTTGCAATTAGTTTATTTTTTCAATCTCTACCTAAATCTAAATATTTTTTAGGGGACATTACTGACCCTTTAACGTTCTTTTATTGGTGGAAGATATTTTATCCTTATGTGGAATGTTGATTCTGCTAATTAGGTCTGTATTTAAAAGGGTCCCAGACAAGTCCTCACGCACTTGCTCATTGATACTCAATGTGAAATAGCAGGGATTTAGCCATCATTGTGTATGCCCTGGCTGTTATAGAGTTGGGGAAGGTGTGCTCATGCTAGCTGCATGGCAGTCTATGCTGGGGCTAGCATGGAAGCAGTTACTGCCTTTGTTATACAGGTGGTGGAGGAGAGGTTCTTACTCGAGTGAAGTGTGAAAACAAAATACCTCTATACACATATAAATACAATGCACGCAACACATACAATAAACAAAACACACACAGACATAGTGCATACATACACACAATATACCCACACAAAATGATATGCGCAAAAACACGGATATATATGCAAAACGATATATGCAAACCACTATACGCAAACTGCTATACACAAAACACAAGATGCTATGCGCAATACTCTATATACAAAATGAAAAACGCTACAGGCAAAACTCTATACGCAAAAGAGCAGTATGCAACACGCTGTAAGCAACTCTCAAAATGCTATACGCAATCCCGCTTGCAAAGCTCAAAACACTATATGCAAGATGCAAAGCACTGTGAGCAAAATGCTGCGCACAATACACTATACACAAAAAGCAATACGCAAACCTCTATACGCAGAATACACTATATGCTATGCTGAAAATGCTATATGTAAAATGCAATAAGGAATACGCAAAATGCTATACACAAAATACTATAAGAAAAATGCAAAATGCTATACGAAAAAACTATATGCGAAACAATTCACAAAAAACAAAATACACACACATGCTTACGCACGCATATGCTTTCATACACTCTCGTTCACATATACACTCCTTCGTGCGCACACACGCAGTCACTGATAGAGAGTTGTGTAACACAGTGCTTTGCAATGCATTTCCCACCTTTTTGGAGCTGAAATGGCTAAGCACTGAAAATTCGCCAATCCAGTCATTAAAGGGATAGTAATGTTTTGTTATTAAACTAAAACCGAGTCTTCCTACATTTTTATAATGATGTATAGCAGTAAAAGCTCTAAAACTTTCCCATTTTACATTTATTCTCTAATAAAGTTTCCCCCTCCCTCCCCTTTTACTTACCTCAAGCATCCTCAACTCAGATCTGAAATCAGGTCCCGAGACCAGACCGATGGCAGGGAGGGACAATCTTCCCTCTTTCAATATAAGGAAAAGCCGGCCCTTTGACAAAGTAGGGCAGGTTTTTCCTTATGCTGGAAGAAGATTATCCCTCATCGCTTTCTGTCAAGACTGGCTTGCTGAGGTAAGTAAAAGGGGAGGGAGGGGGTGAACTTTATTAGAGAATAAATGTAAAACAGTAAGGTTTTATTAACTTTTACTGCTACACATGGTTATAAAACTGTAGGAAGACAACTATTGTACTTTAATAAACATTACTATCCCTTCAAAAGGAGCTGAAAAAAAATGTAGCTGATTGATCCTCATAACGTGGGTCATGTAGCACTGTATTGCAATATTTTATGTTTTGTAATTGAACAGTAATTAAATTCAAATATCCCCCTCCGGCTCCTTTTGCCTCCTGTATGCCACCTCCCATTAGATGTAGAATCCAGTCCTGGGACCAGGCAGTGCAAAAGCGAGGGACAATCATCCACCACTGAGTATAAGGAAAAAAACTCTGGCCCCCTTGACGAAGGAGGAGGGCAGGATTTTCCTTATGCGCAATGAAGACTGTCCCTCACTGCTCTGCATCTGGTCAGCTCAGAGAGGTAGCGTGACGTAGGTGAAAGGGGAGAGATGGGGATACTTTATATACAAGTATATGAGGGATAGTAATTTTGAAGTAATACTATCCCTTTAAGAACGTTTTCTTTCTGAATTGAACTGAATGTCAGGGGAAAACAGTCCTACAGGTAAATTCACTGTTCATGTTTTAATCCTATTAGTGCCAGGCATGTATCACATTCTATGTTTATTTAGTCATGCATACAACTACATGGGACTTATTTATTTCTTTCTAATGGCACAGGCAAAGACGTGCCAATATTGCTAGTATTAAATATATTTATTATATTCATGCGCACACACACTAGCGAATGGTTCACAGCGTTACCAGTTTGATTGGGTATATCAATGACCCGGGGAACAACTACACATATGTCTGGCACTAATAGGGATAAAAAATTAGAAGTTGATTTACATGTAGGACTAGTTTCCCTTGACATCCAGGTAAATCCAAAAAGGAGACATGGTCTTAATGACTGCATTTTTAAATTTTCAGTGTTTAGTATTTTCAACTCCAAAATAGTGGGCAACACAACTCTCCATCTGTGAGCATGTGTTTGCGCGCGCGAGTGAGAGCGCATGTGAGTGAGAGAGTGCAAAAGCATGTGTGCGCGTGAGCATGTGTTTTGCATACAGTGTTTTGCTATTGTGCATTGTGTTTGACCTCTAACATTTTGCTCATAGCATTCAGCATTTTTTTTGCTTAGCTTACTGCATTTTGCATATAGCGTTCTGCGTATAGCATTGTGTATACCTTGCGTATATCGTTTTGCATATTTCATTTTGTATATAGCATTTTCAGCATAGCATATAGTGTGTTTTGCGTATAGTTGTTTATATAACTTATTTCGTATAGTGTTTTGCATATAGTGTATTGCACACAGCATTTTGCATATAGCTATTTGCATATAGCGTGCACTGTATTGCGTATAACATTTTGCATGCATCATACTGCATATAGTATTTTGCGTACTGCATTTTGCTTTTCATGTATAAAATTTTGTCTATAGCATTTTTTATTCTGTGCATAGAGTAATGTGTATAGCATCTTGTGTTTTGTGTATAGTGTATTACATATATCATATTGCATATAGTGTTTTGCACCTAGCGCGTCGTGTGTGTATATGGTGTGTTGCGCATGTGTGTGTACTATGGTGTGTTTTTGTACGTGTATGTGTAGCACGCACGTGTACTGAAGGCCCCTGCAATTCCTTGCAGAGATTTTCACAAGAGTGGCCAGGGGGCGAAAGGGCTTTTTTATTTATTTTATTTATTTATTTTTTATAGAGATTTTGGCCTTTGGCTCCCTAGCCACTCCTGTCGAAATAACAACCCCATGTATGCCCTGGACAGGCAGTATGGAGGAGAGCTGAATATCTCCTCTTTTCTGCCACCCATGTGTGTGTGTGTCAGACATGCAGACTTCTTTCGATCTATATATACATACAAACACCGATGGATATAGACAGAGCTGTAGCCATGGTCAATCCACTGAGGGTATGGACCGTAACCTGAATTGAACAACATTTAGCAGCTCGTACTCCCAATTGCTAGAACATATTAGCTGAAGCAAGGTCTCGATTCAAACTCACAGTCTCATGTGGAATTAGAATACATTTGTTCAAAGAGCTTTCCCTTTTAGCTCATATATACAGTGTAGCAAGAAACTGAAGAATCACATTTCCATACCAGATCCACATTCATAAAAACAACTTGGATAAAAATAAAGTTGTTTTTATGAATGCGGATCTAGTATGGAAGTGCGATTCTTCAGTTTCTTGCTATATGGACCGTAACCTGCCATGCTGGTCCAGTGCGGGTTGGCATAGTAACAGGGACTAGAGCCGCAACCCTGAGGTTTGAGCAGATCTCACAGCTGGTACATTAACTACAGGGGATATATATTTGTTGCACGGTTTCACCTATGTCGTGAAGCCTTGTAATTTTGTAAATTTTATTTTAAACCCTCTGAGTGCCAGAGAGGTATCCACATTACTCTGTGGCACTCAACGGCAGACCTCATGGTGGGGCATCAGGACCCCTCCTGATGCCTCCCTGCTACTGATTTCTCAGCCGACTCAGCTGGGAGATGAATAGAGGAGATGCAGGGAAGCAAAAGGGCTCCCATGCTTCCAACCAACCCGAACTACCGGGCAGAAGTGGGCCAGATCAGGATCACTTCAATGTGGGAGGCTTTCCCTCACTGACATGAAAGCATTTCCCGATCTCATTCTTTTGCTCCCCTGGGTTGCCTATATTCATCTACCACTTGAATGCGCCGGAGAATCAGTAGCTGGGGGACATCAGGAGTCCTGATACCCCACCACGAGGTCTGATTTTTTTTTTTCTGTACATGGGTAAGGAGGGTTTGGTTGAGGAGGCTTCACTTCCTGCCTCTTCCATACCAACGGGGGTAAGCAGTGATTGGTCGAGGCACCTGGCTCCCCCACAGGGAATTAGAGTTGTGTGTAGGGTTGACCCGATACCGATATTGGTGCCGATACCGGCATTTGCATGAGTACTCGTACTCGAGCAAATGCGGATGATGCCAGCACAGATACCCTGTGTCAGGTTCAGTGCTGCAAAGAGGGAGCCCGGGGAGTTGCTCACAATGCTCCCCAGTCGCCTCTCTCCCTCCTGCAGTGTCGGAGCGTTGCCGCGGGTTACCATGGCAACGCTCAGATGCTGACCTCTGCCGGGGCTCGCAAGAGAACAGCGACCACCCGGCAGAGGAGGGTAAGGCAGGCAAGGTATATTGGTGACTTGCATCTACAATTGAAAGATAAAGAACAACTAACTTAAATCCGAACATTTAAGTTTAAACTGTAATAACTTGGGTAATATGCATCTCTCAGTGTAGGGGTACCATAATTTTACCTAGCAGGAAAAACCTTTATTATATGTATTTTTTCATAAAGTTTTCTGATCATTTAAAGAAAATCTCACCAATACCTTTGTTAATATATGCATATAATTGGACTTTCCACATTTAAAGAAACAGTCACTGCCCACTTTGTACATACTGTGCAAGAGAATACTACATAAAGTTTTTAATGAGTATTCAGGTCTCCTCCCTCTCTAGAGGGACAAGTCCTTCTGTACTTCTTTGATCATATCTGGCAAGAAGAGCATGGCTATATTAAAGAAAATGCCTATCCACTCAAAAATTAAACAAAAGGAAGCTTTCCACATGTATCACATGGAGGGTAATCAAGATCCAAATATTCAATATATACAAGAAAAAAAAAAAGAAAACAAAGAAACAAAACAAAATAGAGGGTAATAAATAAGCACTCCACTTCTCTAAATTAAAACAGAGACAAAAATCAAAATAATGTAATTAATTCCAAATAATAGGATTTTAGTCTTACCTGTTAAATCCTTTTCACTTAGTCCATACAGGTCACTGGTACTCTGGGAGGCGATTCGCCCCTTTAATAGGCAGAAACATTTATGCAAATGATTGCAGGGGGCGGAGCCTCCCCACCTACTTAAGCCACCTTCAGGCCAGAGCCACTAGATTGATTTGAGACACTAAAACTGACCCCAGGTAAGCAAGAAGAAAGACTCCTGTGAGCATGCCCCAAAGGTCTCCCACTGAATGCCACAGGAGAGCCAGGTCTGGTCCCTTGACAGGGTGGGAGACCAGTGACCTGTATGGACTAAGTGAAAAGGATTTAACAGGTAAGACTAAAATCCTATTTTCACTGTCGTCCAATACAGGTCACTGGTACTCTGGGATGTACAAACATTGAGCTGACCCAGAGGCGGGAGATAAGGCAAGGACCAGTACAAGGCCCAAGTCACTAGAACTGCTATGAACCAGTTAATTACATAGCCCAAACTGTAAGTGTCAACGGACACCAACCAAGGGAAACAACCCCTGAACTAACACAGCACATGGAACTAGAGCCAACCGGGCTCAACAGAAAGGAAGCACTAAGGATCACAGAGTAGAAGTCCTAAAACAGGCAAAACTGCCTCCAGGACCTTCCTTCCAAAACTGTCATCAGCCGAAGCCAGTACATCAACTCGATAGTGCTTAGAAAATGTGTGCACAGAGGACCAAGTGGCCGCTCTGCACAGTTGAGCAGTGGATGCCTGATTCTTGTAGGCCCAGGAGGCCCCAATAGATCTGGTGGAATGGGCAGTCACCCGGAAGGGAACATGCTTATTCCGCAACTTATAGGCTTCACGGATAGTAGCCTTAATCCAAGAGGCAATAGTAACTTTGGAAGCCGGTCTCCCTGCCCTAGGCCCCTCAGGAATGACGAATAGAGCGTCAGACTTCCTGATAGACTCGGTGCGATGAACATAAAACTTGAGGCAACGCACCACATCCAACAAATGGAGATCTCTTTCCTTGTCAGATGAAGGATTAGGGCAGAAAGAGGGAACCACAATCTCCTGATTGATGTGAAACTCGGACACAACCTTGGGTAAGAATTCCTTGGTAGTGCGAAGCACAGCCTTATCCTTGTGGAACACCAGGTAAGGAGGTTTACAAGACAGAGCTTGTAACTCTGCTACCCGGCGAACTGAAACAATAGCCAAAAGGAAGGCCATCTTCCAAGTCAAGAGACGTAATGGAATGGAAGCCAAGGATTCAAACGGGGGTCGCTGGAGAACTCCCAGCACCAAATTGAGGTCCCACTGGGGAGCAGGACTCTTGAAGGAAGGCCGAACATGAGTCACACCCTGGAAGAAAACTTTCACATCAGGAAGGATAGCAATCCTTTCCTGGAAAAACACAGACAAGGCAGAAGTCTGAACTTTGAGGGAACTCAGACTGAGCCCCTTATCAACACCGTCCTGCAAGAAGGCCAGGACAGTGGGAAGATGAAAATCAAGGGATAATTTCTTATCAGAGCACCATGCAACGAAGGTTGACCATATGCGATGATAGATCTTGGAGGACACAGGCTTACGAGCACTGAGCATAGTCGACACCACAGAAGGAGAAAATCCTTTCTTTGCTAGAATCGAGGATTCAACCGCCATGCCATCAAATGGAGAGAGTGAACATCCTCCTTCCACAGATATCCCTGAAGAAGTAGGTCCGGACGGGCAGGAAGTGGGAACGGATCCGCCACTGACATGGCCATCAACTCCGGATACCAGGACTGGCGAGGCCAGTTTGGAGCGATCAGGATGACAGGACAACGCTCCTGCTTCAACTTCTGGATGACTCCGATCAATAGAGGAAGGGGAGGAAAGATGTAAGCCAGAGAAAAATCCCAAGGGATCGACAAGGCATCCACTGCTAGAGCAAGGGAGTCCCTCCACCGGGAGCAAAACACCGGAACCTTCCTATTGTGTCTGGAGGCCATCAGGTCCACCACCGGCATCCCCCACCTCTGGGTGAGCAAGTGAAACACCTCTGGATGAAGAGCCCATTCTCCGCTGTCGACGGTATGACGACTGAGGAAGTCCGCCATGACGTTGTCCACGCCTGGAATATGAACTGCAGAGATGACAGGCACGTGATCTTCTGCCCAAGACAAAATATCCTTGACCTCCAACCAGGCGGTGCCGCTTCTTGTGCCGCCTTGCCTGTTGATGTAAGCCACCGCAGTGGCGTTGTCGGACTCCACTCTGATCGGACGACCGGTCAGTTGAGATTCCCAGTGTTTCAGGGCAAGCCGGACGGCACGCAGTTCCAGAACATTGATGGAGAGAAGAGATTCCTCCAGACCCCATTTCCCCTGAGCACTGAAACGACCCAACACAGCACCCCAGCCCCGAAGGCTGGCATCCATTGTGATCGTGGTCCAACAAGGAACTTGAAAGGATCTCCCTTTCAGGAGATGGGAGAGATCCAACCACCAGTGCAGACTCGATTCCACACGAGGAGGTAGAGAGACTGACAGATGCTGATGATCTGGATGATTCTTGCACGACTGGATCACAAGTCTCTGAAGTTCCCTGGAGTGGGCCATGGCAAATGGTACAGCTTCGATCGTGGAAATGAACTTCCCCACCAGAGACGTCAACTTCGGTACCGGAACTAAGTCCAGTTCCAGAATCCCCGCCACTCGGATGGCTATCTGATGAGCCACATCCTCCAATAGAAACACCATGCATTGGCGAGTGTCGAACAGGAGACCCAGGAACAGAAGCCTCTGAGATGGGACCAAGTCCGACTTGTCCAGATTCAGGATCCAGCCATGACGGGTCAGAGTGTGTACACACAGCTGCAGCTGCTGGTGGAGAAGCTCCGCTGAGGAGGCTTTGAGGAGAAGATCGTCCATGTAAGGGGTCACCCTGACACCATCCTGATGAAGTACGGCTATCAAGGAACCCAACACCCTCTGGAAGACCTGAGGGGCTGAAGTCAGCCCAAAGGGAAGAGCTGAAAACTGAAAGTGTCCCCTGTGGCAGGCAATCCTGAGATACCGCCTGCTCTCTGGATGAATAGGGATGTGCAGATATGCATCCTGAAGGTCCAGGGAGGCAAGAAATTCCCCCGGAGACATAGCGGCAATCACAGATCGCAGGGATTCCTGGCGGAAGTGGGAAGTCACCACATAGGCATTGAGATCCTTGAGATCCAAAATGGGACGAGCCCCTCCGTCCTTTTTGGCCACCACAAACAGGTTGGAATAAAATCCTGAACCTGTGTCCTCTGGAGGAACCACTTCCAGGACCTCTTTGTCCAAGAGATCCTGAATAGCGTCTTCGAACAGACGTCGTTTTGTAGGTTCCTGAGAAGGACGAGTAAAATGGAACCGAAAAGGAGGAAGGGAGGAGAAAGGGATCCTGTATCCCTCTGACACCACCTGAATAACCCATGGGTCCACCACTGACTCCTCCCAAGTCCGGCGAAAGAAGCGGAGACGTCCACCTACAGCCAGATGCGGACCAGGGTTCGGCGAGTCATGCCGAAGCAGTCTTGGAGGTCTTGGCCTTGGGGGCCACTTTGGGCTTCCAGGACTATTTGGGCTTGGAGGAGGAGCGCGTAGTGGGAGGACCCGTTTGGGCCGAGGAGCGTGTCTCAGTCTGAAAGGAACGAAAGGACCGATTGCGTTTGGCTGGAAACTTTTTCTTAAAGACTGAGGGTAGAAGAGTACTTTTACCGCCAGTAGTCTCACTGATCATTTCTTTGAGTTCAGACCCAAATAGCAAATTCCCCTGAAAGGGCAAGGAAAGCAAGGCTTTCTTAGAGGCTGTATCAGCAGACCAAATTTTCAGCCAAAGGGCACGTCTAGCCACCACAGAAGAAGTGGAGGCCCTTGCCATCATGTGCACAGCATCAAAGGCAGCGTCAGCAACATAATTCTGAGCTTCAGTAATATTAGCAAGAAGCTGCAACTGTTCAGACACTGGTGCATCCTGGCGAACTGCTTCAGTCAGTCGTTCAGTCCAGGCCGCAATAGCTCTATTAACCCACGCCACTGCAAAGGTTGGACGCATGGCAGTGCCAATGGAGGCAAAAATAGACGTAAGAGAAAGTTTTAGCTTTTTATCCGTCCAATCCTGCAGGGCAGAGGCATCAGAGACAGCCAAAGCGGTAGACTTGGATAGCCTGGAAACAGGAGCATCCACCTTGGGGGGATGAACCCATTTTGCTGGCTCAGTCTCAGGAAAGGGGTACAGTTTAGCAAACTTTTTGGAGACAGAGGAGGATCTATCAGGATTCCTCCACGCCTCAGAGACTAGACGGGCAAGGGTAGGGTTAGTTGGAAAACAAACAACAGGCTTAGATGGTTTCTTTTGAAAAACGTCAGTAGGATCATAAGTAGATTCCTGAGTCAGAGGAAGGTTGAGCGTAGTTAACACAGCTCTAATCAGACCCTCAGCCGAAACTTCAGGGTCACATTCATAAGGGTCCCCAATGGACCTGTTAGACGCAATAACAGTGCGTTCCTCAGCATCAGAATCCTGTAATAGTTCTTCCTCAGAAGAATCAGACACATCAGGAGCTCCCTGTGGCTTAGGCAGGGAGGTCCTGATTGTAGAGGGGGTCTGCCAGACCTGGAGAGCCCCCTGTACCTGAGAGGGAAAGAGTTGGAGAGTGGATCTGAGATCCCTAGTGGTAGCTTTAAACTCCCTCACCCAAGATGGCTCAATAGCGTGGCTGGGAAGCCCAGGGTTGCTATCCTGACAAACAGTGCAGTTAGGGCATAGATCCCCCAAATTATCACTAGATAGCCCAGTGTGACAAGAGGAGCAAAACGCCATGGGGGGAGCAGACCCCCCCATCCTCCTTTGACTTGGGTCTAGCCCCTAGCTCCAGTGAAGTAGACATGCTCACAGCGTCAATATACCCCACTTTAAACCCTATCACCCAGTAAAAATGTGGAAGATTAAAGTTTCACCCCAGAAATGCCTAAATTTGGACTTATCTGGCCAGCGAAGGGTTAATCTGTTGAGGGGAGAGAAGGCTCGGTCCCTGCGTAGTGTACTCGCTGAGGAAGAGCACCACAAAATGGCGGCCGTCAGGACAGCCAATCAGAAACGAGCGCGAACCGGGCACTCATGGGAAATGTAGTTTTCCTCATACAAGTACCCCAAACAGTGCCCGAAGCCCCCCTGAACACCCCACACTTATAAAACATACACCGGATGATAGAACAGGAGCCTAGCATTAAAATGAGCCCTCTCTGAAGTTGCTGTGACAAGCGGTTCCAGAGATATGTCCCACACTGTGAAATCGCATAGAGAGTAAAGGAGCCATAGCGTCTGAGCGGGAAAAGCCGCGCTTAAAGGCGTGGAACACCAATTTTAATAAAGTTTAACAAAACATTAAAAAGTGCCCAAACATGTATTAAACACATAAATAAATACTATTCAAAGCTCCAAACCCCAGAGAATACCACAGAAACTGCATTAAATCATTGAAATGCAAATAAAAACACCCTATGAGTGCTGGAGTGCAAAGCAAACTCCCAAATACAAGCCCAGCAAAGGGACACTGTGGGGACAAGTGGACCTTCAGCACTCAATGGGTGGCTCACCTTTCCTGCAGGACTTCAGTCTTCAGGTGACCATGACGAAGAAGGAATAAACCAGAGGTAAATTCCCCAGTAGGGAAGCTGCTTAACTCAAGCTGTTCCCTCTTCAGGGCATAAGGTCCACAGAAAATCCCTGGAAGCTGCACTAGCCACTTTAAAGAGGGCAATTCACAGCCATGGTCACCCTCCTAATGGTGGTATTCCATATTTGAATAAAAAAATAACAAAATACTAAGTTGAATGCATAGATGTTCTCTACCTGGTGTGCACAGCACCCAGGGACAAATCAATCTAGTGGCTCTGGCCTGAAGGTGGCTTAAGTAGGAGGGGAGGCTCCACCCCCTGCAATCATTTGCATAATTGTTCCTGCCTATTAAAGGGGCGAATCGCCTCCCAGAGTACCAGTGACCTGTATTGGACGACAGTGAAAAATGTATTCCATCTCAGTATCAGAAATTATATACTTATACAGACTAGAAGTTCTCCAAACTCTGTCCCTCCCTCCAGAGAAGCAGAAAGCTTGTTTATGACCCTTTAACTTTGGTTTCTTTTCCTACTCTTTTTCTAAAGAAAAGCAGGGATAATGAGACAACATACCACTATGCCTACTAAAGAAAATATTGGCAGGAGGGAACATAAGACATTCTCTGTCTTCAATATAGGGTTGCACAGATACTGGTATCAGTATCGGTGCAACCCTAATATATATATATATATATAAATTTTTTTTTTATATATATTTTTTTGGAAAACTGGCAAATGACCGCAAAAAAAAAAAAAAAAAAAAAAAAAAAAAGTATTGGTAATTGGTATCGGTGAGTACTTGAAAAAAGTATCGGTACTCTTACTCTGTCTTAAAAAAATTGGTATCGGTGCATCTCTAGTTGTGTGCCACACCCCCTGATAGCAAACCAGAAACGCACACACATTTTCAAGAAGGCATCAATCAGAAATACTACATTTCAAGTAAAATCCTTGAACTTTGAAAAGGTAATTTAATTGCAAGTGAAGTCACTGTATTTGTACTACAGCTCCGCTGACCTGCTGAACTACATTAAAAAAAAAAAAAAAAAAAGGGGGGGGGGGGGGGGGCAAACCTTTGCTTTCAGTTCTTTGTTCTCTTCTAGGACAGCCTCGTACTTCTGTTTCAGTTCTGCCACCTCTAAACGAAGAGCTTCCACATCTGGTGTTTCAGGTCCAGCAGCTCCCATATGATGCTTTAAAAAGCTGCATTTATAAGTTAAGGACTTGGTAACATATATTTGTGCCCTTACAATGCTCTGCTATAGTATTTACATGACTTCCTAAATAAGGCTGAAAAGATGGGGGTGGAATCATTAACTCCTTATAGAGTTAAAAAAAATAGTATATTTCTTCAAACTGCATAAAACTATATTGAGAATGACTTTGAGAAAACTGTGGGGCTGGCCTAAAAGGACAAGCTGGGTGTCTTAATCGGTTATATCACAGATGTGAACATTACACCTATACACTTATACTTACTTGGGGGGGGGGGGGGGGGACTTAAAAGATTTACCATACCTGTTCTAAACCAGGTTTAGAAAGTTAATTCAAACAATCCTCCCTCAGCAGATTAGCCCAGGTGGCTCAGTTATCTGGATGCCTTAATCTGTGGTATTAAGAATATTGCTGAAACCTGAATTTTTGTGCAGTAATCTCTGACCTAGATCATCTGTAAGCAAAGGAAATTACCAGCAAGCAAATACAAAGGGAGGATTTAGAGGAGTTAGAGTTGATGTAAGTTATTAACCATAGCACAAGAGGAATACAAAATATACATGGTGGTGATCATGATCAGGTGCAGCTGGGAGGCAAACTCAGAGTGAATGATAGGAAGCACTATTATAAAAGCACCGCAAAAGTGGGCAGTATTGTCAAGTATCATATAGCTTGCTAATCCTTTCCTGTATTCATGACAGAACACAGGAAGTCTCCAGTAAAGTACTCCTGTATGGCAGCTTATGGGGCATTGTGACAATCAATCATATGGACAATTTATTGCATTGCTCACCGCAACAATCTAACCAATAGCTGGACCACATGGGAAATGCAGGGACACAGTGCAATCAAGTGGGACAGGGCCTCCTGTGTTGCTCTGCAACACAGAACTATTCAAAATACGCATAGGAACTAAGCCTTCATTTGAGGCTGATCAGCAAATTCTTGCCCGCCAATCTTCCAAGCAAAAGCAGGCGACAGTAGTCTCCTCTAGCTGCATAAAGGCAACTCCCCCTCACTTTATTGTGGAGGAAGCTAGAACAAGCTGTAGACACCTGCTCTGTAGCAAAGTTTTTCTCCCCAGTTGCCATTTCCAATTCATAACTTGAAAGCTCACTTTCCAAGTGTTCACAACCCACTCCCACCTAGCTGACAGAAGGTCTACAGATAACCTTACACACCAAATATAGGACAGCCCCGTGCTTTTTTTTTTTTTTTGCTCACAACAGAGGTAAAGGTGGTTTCGCTTCTTTTTAAATTTCATTACACTAAATATTGGTTCATTTGGATTTGCGCCAGACAGGGATTTGCCTGAATCTGGGGTACCTTGATGCAGCAAGCAAGCTAACCATGATTGTGGCCAGAAACATGTAATGAAACCCCACTGTTCGTCATTTTATGTATTGTTAAAAGATCCCGATTTTATACACAGATTTTTTTTTTTTTTTTTATTTTGTTTATGTAGCCAAGATAGTTATTGTGTGCAGTCAGGAGAGCTGCAAAAACTATCTGAATACCACTGAAAATGCTATTTTTGAGCTCCCCAGGAACCTGTATAGCATACTTTTACAGCTTTGTAGAAAAGAAATTACTTTTAGCAGTAATATTGCCTTAAAGGGACAGTAATGTCCCATAAAAAGTTTATACTTTTATAGAGCTGAAGAAAAGAAAAAGAATGGTGCAAACCCTATCTCTCAAACCGCTATGGTTTGAGAGATACAGGCAATGAAAGTTCGACCCTCTCCCCCTTTCTCCTGGAGTCAGCTGTAAAGCTGACAGCAGGAGATTCGAGTCATATGACTCGAGGAGGCCCTGCAGCAGAGCCAAAATCATGGTCAGGCGCAGTAGAGACTCGCCGAATGCTCTGATCCTTAGCAGGGAGCTCCAGACGGCTCACAGCGAAGCTCCCTGTGTGCGAAACCACACATGCACAGTAAAGACTCTACTGCGCATGTGCGGTTACAGCTCACAGTTAGCGACGCATTCTACCACTTTATATTATAGGGATTTTAGTCTTACCTGTTAAATCATTTTGTCTTAGTCCATACAGGTTACTGGTAACTGAGTAGGCGATCAGCCCCTTTAATAGGCAGGAACAATTCTGAGAAGTGACTGCTGGGTAGAGCCTACCTCCTCTCCTTAGCTTGCAGCTAGCCAGTCCCCACAACCAGTAAGATTTGCAGACTATTGACTAGGTAGTAAGAAGGTAAAGGAAGACTCCTGTGAGCATGAACCCGAAAGGACCCCCATGTTCTGCCGCAGGAGAGACAAGCATGGTCCCTTGATAGGGTGGGAGACCAGTAACCTGTATGGACTAAGAGAAAAGGATTTAACAAGACTAAAATCCTGTTTACTCTGTTGTTCAATACAGGTTAGTGGTAACTTTGGGATGTCCAACCATTAAGTTCCCCAGGGAGGGAAGAAAGGCAAGGACCAGGTGCAGGCCCCCAAAGTCACCAGAGCACCAGTGAACCTACAGATCATAAATAGCTCAACATTAATCGCAAAGCGTCAACAAACACTGTACAGGGGTAAAAACAAACCCCATGAACTGTAGCACAGCACACTGAACTAGAGCCAACAGGGCTCAAAAGTGAAAGAGTACCGAGAGATTAAAGAGATCCTAGAAAGGCAAGGCTGCCTCCAGGATCTTCCTCCCAAAACTGACATCAGCTGAAGCCAGCACATCCACACGATAGTGTTTAGAAAAAGTGTGCACAGAGGACCAAGTGGCTGCCTTGCACAACTGATCAGCTGAGACCTGGTTCTTGTAGGCCCAAGAAGCCCCAACAGACCTCACAGAATGAGCCGTGACCCTGAAGGGAACAGCTTCTTCCGAAGTTTGTAAGCCTTAAGAATTGTGGACTTCATCCAAGAAGCTATGGTTACCTTGGAAGCAGGCTTCCTGTCATGGTTCCAAGGAATAAACCAGAAGTTAGTACAGTAAAAGTAAAAACAATCTTTTATTAGAATAATAAAAGTAATGCACGTAAATAGATAACACACAGAGGGTGATCAAAGAGGCAAGCACTGTATCAGAAATAGCAGTCTGCCAATAGATCCACCACACTGTCCAAGACTAGGCCTCAGCCCACTGGAGCCTCGAGGTAATTCGGAACACCCAAAGGACTAACACTGACTCAGCCTGCAGTCAGTCTAGGAGTCTGATAGAGCCCCAGGTCAGCTCTAGGATGAATGTCTATGGAGCAGGGACCAACACACGGAGGAAACAGACAGAGCCTGTAACGTGACGCCTTGTAATATCTCCCATAGTCGCCACAGTTCCGTCACAGAGCCCCCTAGTCAGCACCAGAAAGGATAGTCAGATAAGCCGGGTCATACACTGAGCAGGTAGTCAGCCAGAGCCACAGGTTTGCACCAGACAGGATATCCACTGAAGCGTTGGTATGCTGGAAGTGCAGTGGACAGAGACCCAAGTCAACACCAGAGTGGGAAGTCAGACAAGCCAGGTCATACACGGAGCGGACAGTCAGCCAGGGCCACAGGTTTGCACTAGAAAGGATGTCTATGACAAATCGGAACGCACTAGGAGAATGGTAAGGCAGAGCCACAGGTCAACACCAGAATGGATGGACAGACAGGCCGGGTCATACACAGCTCAGGTAGTCAGCCAGAGCCACAGGTCCGCACCAGACTGGTTGTCCACTACACAATGGGCGCAGGCAAGAGAGCAGTCAGAGAGAGCCACAGGTCAGTACCAGAATGGATGGTCAGACAAGCCAGGTCATACACAGAACCCAAGGGAAACAGAACTATATTCTACAACGTCGCAAGGGCACCCAAGTCCGGACTCAGTCTGCCCTTTAAACCCCTCCTCAGGAAGTAGGTAGGAGGCGTAGCTCAGAGGAAGGAAGTAGGTAGACTACAGGAAGCAAACACATAAAACAGAGGTCTACGGCATGCTTGAAGCCTCGCACCTGCAGATGACGCTGAAACTAAGGTAAGCTGTAACATTTCCCTGCCCTAGGACCCTCAGGAATGATAGACAGAGTGTCAGACTGCCTCAAGGACTAGGCGCGATGCACATAGAACTTGAGACAACGCACAACATTCAAACAGATGAAGATTCCTCTCTTTGTCAGAAGTAGGGTCAGGACAGAAGGAAGGGACCACAATCTCCTGATTGATGTGGAACTCAGACACCACCTTCAGGAGAAACTCTTGTGAGGTGCGAAGCACCACCTTGTCCTTGTGAAAGACCAAAAAGGGTGGTCTACAAGACAGGACATGCAGCTCCAAAACTCAGCAAACAGAAACAATCGCCAGGAGAAAAGGCCATCTTCCACGTCAGCATACGTAAAGGAACGGTAGCCAATGACTCAAAGGGAGGACGCTGAAGGACTCCCAATACCAGGTTAAGATCCCACTGAGGAGCAGGGGACTTGAACACTGGACGGGTATGAGCAATACCCTGGAAGAAAACTTTGACATCAGGAATGATAGCAAGACGCCTCTGAAAGAAGACAGAGAGCAGAAGTCTGAACCTTAAGAGAACTCAGACGGAGACCCTTATCCACACCATCCTGGAGAAAGGAAAGAACTGTAGGAAGGACAAAATCCTGAGACAGGTCTTTGTCAGCACAGCAAGCCAGAAAAGCAGACCAAACTCGATGGTAGACCTTAAAGGAAACAGGCTTACAGGCACTAAGAAGAGGAAAAAAATCCTCTTCTTCAAAATTGACAGTTCAATCTGCATGCTGTCAAAGCCAGACGATGAATGTCTTCCTTCCAGAGGCAACCCTGTAGAAGAAGGTCTGGACCTGGGGGGGGTTGAAGAGAGAAGAGTCAAAGAGGTTTCGCTACTGAGAGATCCAGAAGCTCCAGAAACCAAGCCTGTCGGGGCCAGTATGGAGTAATCAGAATGACTGGGCAGTGCTCCAGTCTCAGATTCCGAAGTACTCTGTTCAACAGGGGAACAGGAGGAAAGATGTATGCCAGAGGAAATGTCCACTGGATCGACAAGGCATCCAGAGCCAGGTGATCCACCCAGCGAGAGCAGAACATTGGAATCTTCCTGTTGTGCCTGGTTGTCATCAGGTCGATGCAACGAAGATCCCACTGCTGGATGATGAGGTTGAACACCACTGGATGCAGCTCCCACTCTCCGCTGTCCACTGTGTGCCGACTGAGGAAGTCTGCCAGAACGTTGCCTACGCCAGGAATATGAACTGCGGAAATGGCAGGGACATGCTCCTCTGCCCACGATAAAATTGCCCTGACCTCTAGCCAAGCTGCAAGACTTATTGTGCTACCTTGATTGTTGATGTAGGCTACCTCTGTGGCGTTGTCTGACTGTACCCTGACTGGGCAATCCTCCAGTTGCTGTGTCCAGTGATGTAGGGCATGAAATATCGCCCGAAGCTCCAAGACATTGAAGGGAAGGAGAGATTCCTCCTGAGACCACGAGCCCTGAACACTCAAGTGCCCCAGCACCGCTCCCCAACCAGAGAGGCTGGCATCCGTCGTCACTGCAGTCCAGAAGGGCACCAGGAAGGGTCTGCCTTTCAGGAGATTGTTCAGGTTGTGCCACCATGAGAGGCTCTGCTCCACTTGAAGAGAGAGAGATAGGGATCTCTCCAGGAGATCTGGACAGCCTCTGCATGCCAGGATTAGAAAACTCTGAAGTTCCCTGGTGTGAAAGCCATGGCAAACAGGACTGCTTCTATGGTGGAAATGAACTTCCCCACCAAGGATGACAACTTCTTGGCTGGAACTGGATCCTGAGAAAGGACAGCCTGGACCTTCAGTGATATCTGATGAGCCACTTCGTCCGTGAGAAATACCATCCCTCGCTGAGGAGGCACAGAAAGACCATCCTCTGGGAAGGAACAAGGTCTGACTTGTCCAAGTTGATGATCCACCCGTGATGGGAGCGAGCGTGAATGCCGTCCTGCACCTGCTGGTGAAGGACTTCCGGAGACGAGGCCTTCAGAAGGAGGTCATCCATGTATGGAGTCACCCTGATGCCGTTCTGATGTAGGACGGAGATCAATGCTCCTAGTACTCTGTTGAAGACTTGAGAAGCCGTGGTCAGGCCAAAGGGGAGGGCAGAGAACTGGAAGTGCCCTCGGTCGCAGGCAAAGCGGAGATACTGCCGACTCTCTGGATGAATGGTGATGTGCAGATAGGCATCTTGAAGGTCCAGAGAGGCCAGAAATTCCACAGGAGACATGGCTGCTATCACTGTTCGCAGAGACTCCTGGCGGTACTGGGACCAGACCACAAAGGAGTTGAGATCCTTCAGATCCAAAATGGGAAGACAGCCCCCATCCTTCTTGGAAACCACAAAGAGGTTGGAGTAGAATTCCAAGCCCCTCTCCCGAGGGGGAACTGGCTCCAGGAGCGCCTTGTCCAGAAGGGCCTGTATAGTGTCCTCGAAAAGGCATCTCTTTTCTGCTCCCAAGGGAGAATGAGAAACAAAAAGGTCCTTGGAGGAGGAAAAGAGGTGAAGGGAATCCTGTATCCCAAGGCCACCACTTGTAAAACCCATGGGTCTGCCACAGAGGCCTGCCAAGCTGAAAGGTAGTGGAGTAGGTGGCCACCTACCTGCAGGTGGGGACCCGGATTCAATGAGTCATGCAGGAGGATGTTTGGAAGCCTTGGGCTTTGTGGAGGACTTGGATCTCCATTGCTGCTTAGGCTTGGATGAGGAGCGCAGTGCCAGAGGGACCATCTGGGTCGCTTGGCGCGAGTCTGCTTGAAAGGGACAAAAAAAAGCTGATTCCTCTTGACAGGCGCCTTCTTCCACAGGACCACTGGCAGGTGAGAACTCTTCCCTCCAGTGGCTTTTGTTGATGAAATCATTGAAGCTCATGCCCAAAAAGGGAGGATCCCTGAAAAGGCAAAGACAGGAGAGCCTTCTTGGAGGCCGTGTCAGCAGACCAGATCTTGAGCCAAAGAGTCTTTCTGGCTACGACAGACATGGTAGATGCCCTGGCTACCATACACACAGCGTCAAACAGGGCAGCAGAGACATAATGCTGAGCCTCAGCAAGGTTAGCGAGAAGACGCAACATGTCAGAAGTAGGGGCCCCCTGACGGACAGCAGAATTGAGTTGTTCAGTCCAAACAGCCACAGCCCTATTAACCCATGCAGCAGCAAAGGCAGGGCAAAGGGCAGAGCCCGTAACACAAAAACAGCCTTGAGAGAAGTCTCAAGCTTCTTATCCGTCCAGTCTTTGAGAGCAGAGGCATCAGCCACAGGTAAGGCAGTTGACTTAGAAAGCCAGGAAACTGGGGCATCCACTTTGGGGGGGGGGATGGATGAACCCACTGAGTGAGGGCCGTTTCATAAAACGGGTAAAGTTTAGCAAACTTCCTAGGCACAGATGGTTTCTTGTCCGGAAACTTCCACTCCTCTGACACAAAGAGGCCAAGGGTGGGATTAGGTGGAAAGCAAGCATGGGGCCTAACAGACTCCTGAAAAACATCAGAGGGGTCAGAAGATGCCTCCTGCACCACGGGAATGTTCAGGGTGGACAATACAGCCCTGATCAGGCCCTCAGCCGAGGGAATGGGGTCCACCTCAAAGGGGTCCCCAAAAAATTGAGATGAAGGAACAGCTGAACAGTCATCATCAGAGTCCACCAACAACTCCTCTTCAGAGGAGTCAGACACATCAGGTACACCCGGCGGTTCAGGCAGGGAAGATCTGATAGGGGCGGGGGGGTCTGCCACAAGTGGAAGATCCTCTGTAAATTGGATGGAAGAAGTTGTAAGGTGAACTGGAGGTCCCTGGTAGTAAACCTTAAACTCTTGCATCCATACTGGCTCTAGTGCATGGCTGAAGGCCCCTGCAGGGGATTCAGGGGTAGCAGCACATGCTGGGCAAACATGACCTGAGAATTCTCTAAGTAACCCTGAGTGACATGAGAAGCAATGGGGGACACAGACACCCCAGAATCCTTAGTCTTAGGTTTAGCCCCAAGGTCTAACAGAGTAGACATTCTCACAGAGTCAAACAGTCAAAGTATCAAAACACCCACAAAATAGCGTGCATGATAAATAAATGCACCCCAGTAACGATAAATAAGACTTATCTGGTAGGCGAAGGGTTAAACTGCGGAGGAGAGAAGATGAGTCCAAGCCCTGCGTAGGATACTCGATCTGCGAATACACAAAATGGCTGCCGTGACGGGAGCCAATCGGAAATGAGCGCGCAAAGCGGGCACTCATGGGAAACGTAGTTTCTCTGACAGAGTACCCCAACAGTGCCCGAAGCCCCGTAAAGCTCCCAACATTCCCAAAACACTGACCGGATGACAGAGCAAGGGCAAACCCACAACATGAGCCATCTCTGACCTCGCTTTGTAGAGCGGTTGCAGAGCGATGTCTCAAACTGTAAAGTCCCATAGAAGTGAATGGAGAAATGGCGTCTACGTGGTAAACGCACGCCTTAAAAGTGCGGAACAAAGTTATCGAGGTGAATACCAAAAAGTAAAGACCACTCAATAGCCCACTAGAATAAAACAGTAGACCCAATAAACACTGGTCCCAGTAGGTAAAGTGTCCAAAGCCCCCTCAAACGTGCTAACCAGCAACAAAATGGTTAAGTTACCACAGAAATTTGCTCCAAACACCTCACAGACATACAGAATAAACCCAATGAATGCATGAGTATGTAATAGGAACTCCAAATGAGACCTCTGTGCGGAAGGGAAGAATGGGACATGTGGACCTCAGCACTCAAAAGGTGCTCGCCTTTTTCAGCAGATCTTTTGTCTTCAGATAACAATATATCAAGAAGAAGCCTCAGTTGGCAACTCCTGTGGAAAGAACTTGCAGCCAAGATTCCCCCCCCCCCCAAGGCCTTAGGTCCACAAAAGCACCTGGTAAACTGAGCTATCCACATTTGGGTGATGGGAATTGTCAGGGATGGTAATCCGCCTAATGGTGGTATTCCATATCTAACAGAAAAATAAAAAAAAGCTAAAACTATAGCAGAACTGTTCTCTTGCCTTGTGTCTTGACCAAGGAACAAATCTTACTGGGGATTAGCTAGCTGCAATATAAGGAGAGGTGGTAGACTCCATCCAGCAGTCACTTCTCAGAATTGTTCCTGCCTATTAAAGGGGCTGATCGCCTACCCAAAGTTACCAGTAACCTGTACTGGACGACAGAGAAAGTAAGATTTTATGGGACATTACAGTCCCTTTAAAGTGTGTTAATTAGCAGTACAACAGTGATCCAACAACACTGGAGGAGGACATATAGTACTGGCTGACACCTACATGGATCAGTTTCATTGGAGGTTACAAACATCAATGCAACATTTTTGTGTTGCCCATTTGCATGGTCTGCACCATGAACACACAGGTCACTGTGCAGATCAGGCATGCTGCATCTTCGTTGTACTCAATACATGAATGCATCCAGGTTGGAGCATGTGGTGTTATGGTGTGTAATGCAAGGTAAAACACGACATGTGAACAGTAGCATAAAGTATTTGCCTCATACCAGTGCTTTTAGCATTAACAATGCACTTAGGCCCTGTTCACATGAGCGAGTTAAATGTTGGACTACCCATGTGAATGCATCCGCTATCTTGACAGTGGTCCTTGCAAGATGGGAAATTACATCAAGATGAATCATCACGGTCAGTCCCAAGAGTAATATTTAAAGGATACTCCAATGCATTATTTGGCTTTTCTGGCTCTTCATACAAAGCCACCAACACTGCAAAACAATCAAATGGAAACAAAATGTTAATATAGAAGATAATTGTAGATCAGTTACTGCATTATTGTTCCAACCTTACAAAATAATAAATTAAATGTTTAAGATGCTTTTCAGTAACATTTCTCAAATACAAAACCTTGAAAGCTTGCTCTACAATGTTCTGGATTCAAGTGGATGTCAGAGGATTAAAAAAAAAAAAAAAAAAAAAAAAAAAAAAAAATTATATATATATATATATATATATATATATATATATATATATATAGATATAGATATATAGAGACACACACACACACACACACACAAAACAAACTAAACCAAACCACAACCCAGAGGATTTTATAAAAAGGAATCATCTTCAATTAAGGTTATAAAAGGCACTTGCTATGCCCCAATGTACACTGGTGTGTCAGAAAAAAAAAAAAAATAGTGAAGATGGGGGCAGGGGAATATGAAGTATAGGCCCTTTATGCAGAGTCAAAAAAACATCCCTAAGAGGAAGCTCACTGAATTTTTGTTTTAAGAGAGCTTTCTGTCTGGACTGTGAAAGTGAAGATAGAGATGTTGCACTATCACTGCAGCACAGTGTGCTGTATATACACATTTCTGAGTAAACCACAAGTGGAAAGAAAATTCCTTCCCCGCACGAACATCCTAACTCCATTGAAACCAACCATCATAATTCACAATATTGTTCTAAGCTAGAAAAGTATCCAGTACTTTTGTTGAAAGCATCTACAGTATCTGTAAACACAACGTCCCCAGGCAAAGAATTCAACAATCTTACTGTTAACACCTTTTTGTAAATGGTAATCAATATCACCCCATAGACCTCTTCTCTAATGTAAACCCCTATTGGTTCCTGCAGTGGCGGAGTAACACTACAAATTCTTAGGAAGTCTATTGTTTCTCAATACTACTATTTTTTCTCTAACAAGGATTCCCCAAGTACTATACAATTTAGTTTATATGTGGTATGCTTGTTCCTGCAACCCAAATGCATAATATTAAAAGTATAATGATCTTGCGATTATGGAACAAAGCTCCTTAAAAAGGAGTTTTTTGTTTGGCTTATTTAATGAAAACCGGTTATAGCTTTTTTTCCTGTCATGTAAAACAAAGATACTCCAACTGCTGTCAGTTATTTTATTCAAAAATGATAACCATTCAAATTATCAGGGAATTTATTACAGCACATTTACTTCCTGAAAGTTCTGACAGCAGAACTCAGCAGTGTCTATTGAATTCTGTGGAGAACTGCTTGTCATGGACTTTCCCCTCAAACTGAATGTAACAGAATAATTGCAATTTGACCACTAGAGGCACTGTTATTGCTAAAGAAATCAAACAACTCCCCCCTCCCCCCCAAAAAAAAACAAACAGGTTTAAACTGTAATAACTCTGGAAATATGCATCTGTCAGCATTGATAGTAACCTTATTTTACGCAACACAAAAATCCCTACAATATATATGTTTTCATAACAAAAGTTGGACTTTCTCCTCAGTAAGCCATATAAACGACGGAGGAAATTGTGATTCTGTTTGCCCAGTGTTTTTCTTCTGCAGAAAGATTTGGACAAAATGAGAGAGTGGGCAGAAAGCGATGAGGTTTAAAATAGATACATGTAAAGTTATTTATTTGAGTTGCAGAAACATGCTACATAAACATTAAATTGTATACTACTTGGGGAATAATTGTAGGTTAACAATTTAGGAGTACTTATAGAGAAATTTCATAGCAGTGTGTAGTGTCACAGTCAAGAGCCAATAGGCTACTATCATGAGAGAAGGGGGGGGGGAATTTACATGATAGTAATAGAATTATGCCTCTTTGGTCACGTTCTCTCTTTAACATCTGCTTTCAGTCTATACCAGAGGACAGCCATTAGTACTCATAAGGATCGGTAAGTCTTAGACTTTGGGGTTTATGAACAAAGGTGTGATAAAGTGGAGATGACTTCTCCAGTGATATAACTTTTCCGATTTCTATGTTATTCTATTGAGCCTATGCATTAAGATCTCCAAAGTTGGAGAAATCTTAAAGGGATAGTAATACTTCATTTTATCTTTATTTTATTTTGTAGGCATTAAAAAAACATGAAGAATGATGCAGGTCTTATCTCTGAAACCTTTATGGTTTAAGAGATATTCACAAAGTATCCCCCCCCTGTTCAGCCAGATCAGAAGGGAGGTGCCCAGGTAGACTGCAGAGAGGGACAATCTTCAATTAAGATAAGGGAAAAACCTGAAAAGCTTGTCAAGGGGGGGGAAGGGCTTTCATTGTTTTCATACAAAGAAGATTGTCCCCTGCTGTCATCTGTCTGGTCTTACAACCAGATTCACATCTGAGAAGAGATGGCTTACACTAGGAAAAAGGGACAGGAGGGGGAAACTTTGCTTCTGAATATCTCTTAAACCATAAAGGTTTGAGAGATAAGACTTATATCGTTCATGTTTTTTTAATGCCTACAAAATAAAATAAAGATAAAACGAAGTATTACTATCCCTTTAGTGTACTGGCGCCACAGAATAACATAGGAATTGGAGAAGTCATCTCCAATGTATCACCTTCCTATCACACCTCCCCCCTTATGTTCTCCTTTTTTCTACTATAAAATCACAATCTTGTAATACTTTTTTCTAATGCTCATGCACTTTCCATTATCTCCACTTCACTTGTGACCTCAAGTCAATGTTATGGTCCTTCAGTCCTCCCTGGTTACTGGACTTTCATCCATTTCCACTAATGCTGACTCCGTCCTCTCCTCCACATCTCCTGTAAATCTAATCCACAGCCATGGCTCTATAAAAATACCAGTTTCCTCAGCGCCTGTACCCATTCACCTGAACATTTCTGGACAAAGTCAGGCACACTAGTAGACTGCCTCCAATACAAATACCTCCTTTCTCTTTAACGCTCTCTCTTTTAAAGACAGGGAAAGAACAATCAAAAGGATTAAGCAGCTAAGAGATATAGGAGTTACTACTCTTAGATCCCCCTTGGACTTTTATTATCAATATTTTCTCACTCAAGGCACCCCTAACATACAATCTGGAATTTTTATGGCACTGTTTTATACGTAAATTCTCAGGGATTTAAAGATGGGTACAATACATACATTTATAGTTATTCTTAGGTCTCAGAGTCAGAATGACAACAAAGATCATATTGTGCATAATCATTCAAAAACATTTTGATCAAAATCTCCATAGGAAAAGTTGGGAACTCTAAGCTGGCATCTACTGCAACCTGGGGGGGATGGGTGAACACACTGTTCAGCAGAGATAAGCAGAACAGAAAAATAAATAAATAAATGGAGGACTAGCATGACTCAGTAGTTCTATGCATAAACTGTGCAGTGACTGATCCCCCAGAGTAAGCCCCTCCCCCAGAAGGAAACATGAAAAAGCACCTCCGATTGACCGCAGCCACAAGGACATCCCCTGATCCTCTTATGTCACAAAATGCAGGTCTCATCCCAAGGCTAACTAATGCACCTCACGGTAAAGAAAACAATGTCTACTGCATAAAAAAAAGAAATCAAGTCCCCATACTGGATATGGGTGCTAAGCAGTCTCCCCATTCATAGTCCACACAATGTGGAGGGAGACAAAATGCACCTTATGTCTTTCATCCCAACCACCAACCAGGCAGAGATATCATACATCTATTTAGCATATGATTAGGTATAGTGTCCCCCCCCCCTCCTTTCTTTCTGGATAGAAAGACATGGAGATACCAGTCTATAAGAGGAAAACTGTCATGCTGGAAATGTAATGCTTCAAGCAAATGGGCAGCAAACCAGTGTAGGAGCCTCAGCTCAGTCAAAAAATAAAACAGAATAAATAAATGCTACAAGGTCCACAGCTGTTGCATCTATCATTCAACTGATCATGTGCTCAGATGTTGCATCTAAAAGTAGATATGGAATACTGATTGCGTAGAGATCTTACCTGGTGGGAGACACTAAATGCTCAATCCACCTCTAGTCTCACCCATTAAAATGGAGTAGAATAGGAGGAAGATACCCAGCATATATTTTTTTTTTTTTTTTTATATACAGACCCCTAGAGCCTTGAAAGCTCATCTGTAACGTAAAAACTGTTAGTGGGAGAAGCAGGAGGAAAACTAGACCTAGGAAGTAAAGGCAGAGTTCTTTGTATTAAAGTAATGCCTCTTTAAAATACTATTATTATACAGAAGACCTGGCGAAAGTAACACAATGCCTTATGTCAAAGATCTTACTTCTTTGTAGTTCAAAAGTTATTCAGTGCAAAAGATCCCCTGCCTGCCCCTTCTTATAACGTCTCGAAGAAGCTGCAGACTGGTGAGGATGGCTGCAGAGAGGGACAAACTTCAATGAGTAAAGGGAAACCCTGCACTCCTTCACCAAAGGGGGCAGGATTTCCTTTATGCAAAAAAAAAAACAATTATATCAAAAGCGCTACTGTTATCAGGAAAAAAAAGGAAGTCGGAAATCTAGAGATAAAATTGATTTTCCTTTATTCAGAGATATACTGTAAAAAGAAAAAAAGTATAAAAATGTATATGTCACAAAATATAATACATATGATTGATGGGCTTTTTGGAAAAGTTCAGAACGTCAAAAATCACAGATGTGACAACCGATACTTGTGAATATCCAACTGCAATCCCACACCGTTATAGCAAAGAATGCACCTAGAGTCACAAGATCCCTTCGTAAATCAGTAGTGAATTACAGCTCAACTAATGAGAAGACAATATCGTATCACATGATCAGTAAAAGATTCTTGGCGACCAGAAGCTGCCAAAAAACAATGAAATCCTTGGATATGCTTGAGTTGATTTGTTTTTGGTAGGTTCTGATCGCCAAGAATCTTTTAGTGATTGGAGACAACAGATCATGTGATATGAGATTGTCTTCACATTAGTTGAGCTGTAACGCACTACTGATTTACAAGGGGATCTTGTGACTCTAGGTGCATTCTTTGCTACAACGGTGTGGGATTAGTAAGATATTCACAAGTATCGGTTGTCACATCTGTGATTTTTGACGCTCTGAACTTTTCCAAAAAGCCCATCAATCATATGTATTATATTTTGTGACATATACATTTGTATACTTTTCTTTTTTTTACAGTATCTCTCTGAATAAAGGAGAATCAATTTTCTCTCTAGATTTCCGATTTCCTTTTTTCCCTGATAACAATAGCGCTTTTGTTGTATTTTCTGTTGCATATTGTTGTTGGGTCCAAGTGGTGTGGACATTTTTCTTGTGCAGCACTGTAAGAGGGAATATTTGTCTTGTCCTCTTTCTATATAGGCGCATCCTTATATGTTCATTTAGGATTTCCCTTATACTTACTGAAGTTTGTCCCTCGCTGCAGCTGTCGAGTAGAATGACCTGAACTGAGAATCAGAGGGAGGTGGCCAGGGGATCTTTAGCACTGAATAACTTTTGAACTGCAAAGTAGCAAGATCTTTGACGTAGCACATTGTGTTACTATTATACAGAAGACTCAGCTGAACTATTTTCAAATGGCATTAATATCCCTTTAACTTTTTCAGTGCCTACTTCCCAGTGGAGGGAAGTTTACTCACAGTCCATGTGTCACCAGTGGATTTAAAAACAGACATTTTAGAAGCCAGTAAAGGAGTTCCTATATAGAGTTATCCTATATATCTAGTTCTCTAAAAGTTTGTAACAACGCAGTCATGCGCAGTAGAGACTGCCCATGACGCAAATGATAAGGAGTGGGGGGCTCTGAACTTCGGTGCGCAGAGAGGACCACGGTCTGAATCCGGACCTCCCCACTTCGTATCAGTCGCATCACGGGCTGTCTCTACTGCATATGATTGCACCGCTACCGGCTGGCACTGTTGTCTGTGTACATGGGCTCTTCAACTAGTATAAAATAAATACCCACATTTAGGAGCCAGATGTAAAATTTGTAGCGCCTGGGATTTTCAACCCTGTCCAATACTAAAAAAAAAACCCGGGGAGCTCAATTTTGCTGGTTCCAAAGACTCCTAAAGGTTTTGATATATTGGTTCATTCCTGGGCTACAAAATACCCACAAAGATACTTAGATTCACAATTCTTAGACAGATGCCAATAAGTAAATCTGGCACTGAAACACAGCACCATCATTACCATGTTGCAATCATCCATGGGAACCAAGCATTATTTTGTAGTTACCTTTTGTTAGAGTATCAAGCACTCCTGCCTTCTCCAAGTATCTTCTGAACTGTTCACGTTTGGAATCTGCAGCCTTAATGAAGAAAAAAAAACAAAAAAAAAAAAAACAATAATTTGTTGTAATTATGCCTATTAAATAATATGTGCTGAAGTGTTTGACTGGTATGATGTACTGCTACTGAACACTTAAAAGCGCGCTGCGCGCACACACACACACACACACACACACACACACACACACACACACACACACACACACACACACACACACCTACCTTGATTTGGCAGGATGAAAAGCCCTTATAAAACAAATATATATTTATTATATACACATCTCTATATTCACACACTCAGATATTACATTTTTTTTGGGGGGGGGGAAGGGAGCTGAAAGCACCCACTCTGCAGAGAAATAAATATGTCCCGGTGCACAATCCCTAGAGAAGAAATGTACAAAAATATCAAGAATGGGGCAGCACCCATAGGTCTTGTGAATAGATTTTATTAGTTACAAGAGCAAAAATATGGGTCAAAGTTTTAGTCCCAAGAAAAGAAAGGTCCCATATTTTTGCTACTGTAACTAATGAAATCTATTCACAAGACCCACAGGTGCTGCCCCATTCTTGATATTTTATTATATATAAAATGCAGCAGCACTCACAGGACTTATTAATTAAAAAGACACAGCCATCATTCCTCAAGACAACCACCAAGTGCATTAAATACCCTCTCTGCGGCTGGATGGTGCTACAATGGCATCCCCACGTGTGATGTCACGTTTATAGGCAGGACATCAGACATGTAGAAATCTCCAAAGAAGAATTAACAAGCATAACAAAAAACATGTACACATAAGCACAGCATATTATCTAGACAACAATCCATAGATGAACATGGCTAATGAGGATAATAAAGGGTCCAAAACACTGGTTACACTGTACATCATATCATACAGGATCACAGCAATAAGACCAATTAAAACAGAGTCCTGGAAGGCTACAAGTATTAAATAAATCTCTTAGATAAAAGTAAGGGCACCTTCTCATAAGACCAGTGGTATATAGCATCATACAAAATAGAGAATGGCTAAACCTGATTGTCGCACAAACACCAGCACCTGACGGGACTCCAATGCCCAAAGATAGTCACAGCAGGTACTGAGGCATAGGGAAACCAGACTTTGGAAACTTACAAAAAAACAGAGGAAAAGCAGGCAACCATGAGTAGAATAACCGCTGTTGTGTCCCCTAAGACAACATGTCTAGCTGCACAGGAAGTGTTGCAAAGCACCAAGGCACAGATAGTTACAAAAATATTTGATATACTAAAAACCCAAAGGTGGCTTTCCCTCATTGATGTCAGAGGCTTTCCCAATCCCGCTCACTCCTACCTGGTGCTTCGGGTAGGCTGGAAGCAGGGGAGAGCTCTCTTGCTCCCCTGCATTGCCTTTAGTAATCTCCCAGGTGATTTGGCTGGGAGACATATGGAGGGGTCCTGATGCCCCACCACAAGTTTTTTTTTTTTTTCTTCTATTAGGAAGTGATGTGTTTTGAATAGAAGCCACATTTTGCTTCCGCTTTTCATACCTTTTAGCTTACGCTCCTCTAATTTCATTATTATACTAGCAGTGTGGGACTGCATTGCCCTTTTTTTTTTTTTTTTTTTTTTGTTCTATTTAGTAATGTCAACTGTAATTTTGTTCACATATATAGACACACCACAGATACATACATACACACACAATTAACCCTTTGAGTGTCAGAGCGGTATGCAAAGCAATGAGTTCCATAGCCCTCTGGCACTGAAAAGGGATACATACAGACATACCTACCTACCTACCTGTATCACCGGAGGGCTGATTTCATAGCACTGTGCACACTGACAGGCAAAAGGAGGTGGGGTGAGCGGAATGGACAGGAGGAAAATTATAATGAAGTGTTAGTTGTTGCAAACATTTTCTGGTTTCCTGGCCCTTGCAAATGCTGTGAAAATGTTACATGTTGTAAGTGTAACGTCATGAAGTGTGGACAGAACCACCTCCGCTCCAGTGCAGCAGATTAAACAGTTGTACTGTCTCACAGCCACACTGGAGCAGAGGTGGCTCTGTGTCACTGAAACCATTAAAAATAATGAAAAGCGACTTACACGTGTGGTGTTAGAACTTGGCTTTAAAGAGTAATCATGCAGGATTTCACACGTAGACAAACTGTAATGACTTCAGTGTGTAGATGTGTCGGCCAGGTTTTTTTTTTGAGCACAGGAACATTGGCAGCTGGCCAAGTCCATGCAGAGATTTTGACAGGAGTGGCCAAGGGGTTAAGATCATGCCCCTGTGTAGGTGGTGCTGAGACAGAATGGAAAAGGCATGCATATCTCCTCCTTGGTACCGTCCAGTGTTGTATCAGGCACATCCGGAGATTTTGTGGTCACGTAACAACATCCTCTTTTATAGTATAGAGTAGATACTGTATATTTTTCAGTCTCTTTGTTATTATTAGTATTTCTATTAGTTGGAATATGTGGTTAAGTAAACCACTGTCTCCTTAAATTACCATTTCTTAGCACCCTCTTCCACCAAGCAGTCTTCCTGCTGCCGCATGAAGTAGCTTGCAAGCCTGTGGAGAATGAGGGGGAGTGTGTGTGTGTGTGTGTTAGTCCAGTGCAGGGTGGCAGATTTTGGATTAGTTTAGTGTGGTGTCTTAGCTTTAATCTGTCCACCTGGGTGACCCTGCCTGGAGTAAATGCTCCCGATAGCATAGTTCTCCGCTTCACTGACACACATACTCCCGCCATGATAAGATATTGACCCATGGGAGTGGGAGTGTGTGTGTATATATATATATTATATATTTTATTTATTTTTTTTATGTTTTATTTTTAAATGCACACATTGTTGCATCACATAAACTGCAAAAATACAACCCAAAATTACTGGCCCAACTGTCCCTTTGAACTTTATGCTGAAAGCAAAAGATAAGCAATTCTAGAGCATATCAACTGCATCAATAAGAATTCCAACTGATTAAAAGGGGCCATTTTCAAGATTTACCAAGTCAACTTCTATGACAGCAGGCTTCGTAAACAGCCTAGGGTAGGGCTAATGTACCAAGAATTTGAAAATTTGGGAAAATAACCAACTGGAACTTACAGGACAAATATAAATGTCGTAAATCTCTATTGATTTAAGATGGAACTTTTACATTATACATAGTTTAGGAGATGCTAATTTTTATTTCTGAAAGATAAGCTTTCTGAATATGGCACTGTATGCCAATTTAGGTTAATAAAAAACTTGAAGTGCAACACAGAGTTTAAAGTATGAGTAAACAGTTTTTTTGTTGTTTTTTTTTTTACTTTGCATGTACTGCAGCTGCTTAATATGTAAAGTTATTCTACCTATAAAGTTATTTTTACCCCACCTTAACCTTTTTTTAAACAGCTTTCTCCCTGGAGAGCAGGAGCCATTGCCTTTTACTATTATCACCACTGATATCAGTTATATAGCATAAAAAGAACAAATTCTCTATATTCTTAAAAAACAGACTAGAGGGAAATAGAGAGCTCCACAGTTCCCTCCCTTCAGTCTGCATGGGTAGTGTTACTCAGTCACTCTCCATGCTTTCATCATCGCTGACAGTGATTTTTCCTGTAAGTAAGAGATACAGGGAATTCATTGTCAGGATCTAAAAGATATTATAAGCAGTTGAAGAATATGCACAGTCAAAAACTAAATTTACTTGAAGTTTAATCAGCATAGGAGGGATCTGCACAAAGTAAGGTTTATTCCTGAAAAAGTATTAATATATCCTTACATATGCATCTGCTATATTACCTGCCAAACGTGATACATAGGTAGCTTTGAATAAAATTTTTCAAATATGAAAAACTACAAAAAGAAATGGCAGGTCAACTTTGGATCTAGGTTTAGTCCTCTATGGCTGTAAACAGACCAAGATTTAACACTTTCATTGCCAAATGGTTGTGCAATGTATTAGGCACACCTCTCTAGCACTCAGAGGGTTAAGCACCTCCCTGCTGGATCACAGGTCGGTCAGTTAAAAGGAATGTGCCACTAATTAAGTCACCTGTCTTGATCAGGGGATATCCATGACTGCTGACCTGCATATGGCCCTTGATGGCCAACCTTCAACAGCCCTTATTTAAAGGGGACTTTTAAGCCTCTGAATGTTAGATGGGTCTCTATCACAATGTAAAGCAGCAATGGAGAATTCTGTAGCATTCAAGAAATTAAAATTCCTATTTAAATCAACGAAACTTTGCTTACGATTCTTCTTTTCCGTTAGCGCACACAGCTGGCTTGCCCCCATATTGACCCAGTTATTTTAAAAGGAGCAGTAAACTTTTATTTATGAAAACACATTTTATAGAGCATTTCCTGCTGAATAAAACAAGGTCACTCCCACCGCTGTCAGATGTTTTATTCAAAAATTATAACAGTTCAAATAATCAGGAAGTGAACTTACTGTGTTTACTTCCTGATAGTTCTAACTGACAGGGAAGTGACAGGCAGTTTCTATCACATTCTATGGAGAACTGTATCTCACTGACTTTTCTGGCTTTCCTCTCCATTAGAGTCTAACAGGAAATATAATTAGAATTTGACCACTAGAGGGCACTGCTAAAGCCCTGGGTTTAAAATGTAATAACTCTGGAAATATAAATCTCTCAGCAGTGGGAGTACCCTTATCTTACTCAATAGGAAGATCCCTACAATATATATTTTTTCATAAAAAAAGTTTACTGCTCCTTTAATACATCACCCTCAGCGACTAATGCAGGGGAGCTTGGTTCAATTAATTTTTAACTTTCCTTGGTCTCAATTAACAGTACACGATTTAACCCTTTGATTCCTAGCGGGGTATGTAACTCATTGTTTTCCAATGCTTTTCGCACCCCTGTCACTCAAAGGGTTAAGGAGGTACCCAAGTATCTTCAAGCTGGCAACACAATAACACATCCACAAACAAAAGACAGTCACGGTGAATACACACCACAAAAATCTATTAATAGGGATTACTGAATGAAGCCAACAGAACGAAACGTAAAAACTGAGTCCAGACCCGCACGCGTTTAGGATAGAATACACAGTGAAGTTAGCCAAGTATAAATTCTTCATATTTGATAGATAGCAAGCATATATAGCACATTAATTGAAGATCCATTGCGTCTATATGACTCAAGACAAGGGGAGGGGATCCTAATTACGTTGGGACGCAAGTGAAACGCAAACAATATTCTTAGCAAATACAGATACATTGTAAATGAAAGAAAGCTTCCCCCCCCCATCTCAGCTTTCATCGTCGCTTTCCAATGATCAGTAACTGAGAGACTGACTTAAAGGGATAGTAATACTTCATTTTAACTTTATTTTATTTTGTAGGCATTAAAAAAACATGAAGAATGATATAAGTCTTATCTCTGAAACCTTTATGGTTTAAGAGATATTCACAAACAAAGTATCCCCCCCCCATTCAACCAGATCAGAAGGGAGATGCCCAGGTAGACTGCAGAGAGGGACAATCTTTAATTAAGATAATGGAAAAAGCTGAAAAACTTGTCAAGGGGGAAGGGCTTTCATTGTTTTCATACAAAGAAAATTGTCCCCTTCTGTTATCTGTACTGTCATACAACCAGACTCACATCTGAGAAGAGATGGCTTACACTAGGTAAAAGGGGTGGGGAGGGGAACTTTGCTTGTGAATATCTCATAAACCATAAAGGTTTGAGAGATAAGACTTATATCATTCTTCATGTTTTTTTAATGCCTACAAAATAAAATAAAGTTAAAACGAAGTGTTACTATCCCTTTAACGCCAAACAGATGATTTGGAGTGTGTAATATCTACCAGCACAAACAGAGCAATCTATAGCATTCCATGAATTAAAAGCCCAATTTAAACAGTGGGAATTTGGGAAAGGTTTATTTGTACGCCACAGTGAATTTTGCTTGCCCCACAATTTCTGTTTACTTTCATATAGGGAGAAGATACGCAGAAGAAAACCAATCAAAGAATAACCGTATGAGGTTCACAAATAGCCCAAGATGGAAGAGGCCAAAAAGATTACTAACTTACAATACACATTTATAGCACAAAGACAAGCGGGGTATTGTAACTCGTGTTGTGCATATGTACACACTAAAATTTCTGAATTATTTTAAAACGTAGAGACTTGTGTATCACAGAGTAACATGTTCCATTGAAACCGTACAATTACGAGCCATGAATGAACAAACTCTTGCTCACCTTATAGTTCGCCATCCTCCTCCTCGGATTGTGTGATTTTCTAGTTTGTTACCTAGCTATCTCCCCGGTAACAAGTACAGACAGTAAAGGCTTGCGCATAAAGTGAAATAAGCTGTTCTCACATGCGCATTGTACGTCTACCGGTCTGTAGCGCGCATGCGCAGTGCGAAGTAGTAGTTTCTGGGCCCTAGCGTTAGCAGACGTTTGATTTAATCCTATCAAATGCATTGCGTACTCATCTGGCACTGAAAAGGTTAATTGTAACGCGAAGGACGCGGCTGTGGCTCACCCACTTTTGGACCACGGTTCCCATAATCCTTAATAGGAATAGCTCAGCCTTAAATAGTGGGAGCGTTACAGGTACACAACATGTTCAAAACTTACAGATGCAATTAGTTTGAAAAGCTTTAGCATTGCATCTCTGTGGTCTAAAACGAAATTTCTACAGGGCAAGGCAGCATACGGTTTTGGGGATAACCGTGTTTTTGTACAATTTATTCAAAACCACTAAGCAAGTGATTGATCTTTGTGTAAAATCAGGGACTTTACTAATACATGCACTGTCTCGGTTATCTAGGAGTGCAGTTTTGAGTCTATTGAGCTGTATCAGTGGTTCTCAACCCATGCGGACAAGGTATGCACTAAGACTGGAGAAGAGGCCAGTATGGCGATCTTGTGTTGTATTTATGATGATGGCTGCTCAGTTGTTTAATGCACCAGCTGTCAAAGCTGTTATCTGAGGGCTGCAGGTTCTAGTCTTGGCAAGGACAACTCAACTTCTCACCCTTTAGGGATAGATACAGAGAGTACCCAATAGGTCCTTGAAAATGATAGACAATCTCAAAGGGGGAAATTCTCTAAGTGGCGACAAAGTGGAGATGACTTCTACAGTTCCTATGTTATTCTATAGTGACTATGCACTAAGATTTCCAATGTTGAATAAATCATAGGCTCCGTAGAATATCAGGAATTGGAGAAATCTTCTCCGCTTAATCACCGCTTAGTAGATCTCCTCCCCGTGTGTACTTTCTGGCAAAATACTTTAATAAAAGAAAGTATGTATTGACGTTATGCACTAAGATCTCTTTTCCATCAAATCCCTGTAAATATGCCACAAATATGCTGACATCCCCATGAAACCACCATGCCTTTGGCATGTTTACAGTTTTGCAGGGACTAGTTATACAGTGGTTCATTGGAATATTGAAACACTGTTTAATGATCCATTGTCAAAGTCATGCGTATGTGTGTTTATATGTTAATGTGGATTATTGATATATGCCCTAACCTCTGATAGCACCCTAAGCTGTCAGAGATCACAGTCTCAACATCGCCTACCTGAGGATGATGATATCAAGATTTTCCTGTAGTAGGCAATGGAGCCAGAGAACAGTTTGTTTTCTCAGCTAAAGAGCAGACAGCAAAATCAGGGGTGGAGGGCGGCTTGTCCGCCTGGAGCACAATGAGGCGGCTGCCCTCTCCCCCTGTTACAATGAGATGTGTATTCCCCCCCCTGCTGGGCTGGGGCGGTCAGTCCCTAGACAATGGGGGCTGGCCGCTCCAGCTCAGGGGGGGGGGATTGATTAGATTTGGGAGAGGGGGGGTGTGACCACCTCATCTCCCCCAGGTAAGGGTGTGAGAGGGGGCGGGGGGATATGTGTTTAAAAAGAAGTCCACAGTTATGATACACATTAACTAATGTAGTAGGCAATGGAGCCAGAGAACAGTTTGTTTTCTCAGCTAAAGAGCAGACAGCAAATGCCCTCCTGTAATTCTTTCAGTGCATTGCACACTGCTATGGCAGTGAAAGCATTACAACACTAAAATCCTGTACCCACTGAAACAGCTGTTAAAGTAGTAATGCATATTCTGATAAATATGCAGAAATATAAATCCAATCTAAAATGTAACACAGGGAAATAAACACACAAAATGTAGAGTTAGTAATAAGTAGACATCAATTCTATAATGGGATAACTATACACCTGTATAGCCAATTAGAACACCTTTGGCTCCACATACATAGCAGTGGATATCATCATCCCACTGAAATATCCACAAATCTCCATATAGTATAAATATGTACTTCCCCAACAGCATCTATAGTGCAGGTGATGCTGACAGGATCCCAAAGCAAAGAAGGTTAAGGTACATATGTACCCTTACATTAATCTTTCTTGATTGCTAGTCCTTAGGTGCTGTGGAGCTCATGCAGCCTGTCAACATGTGTTGAATGATCTCTATTCTACTGGTCTATGCCTCAGGTCCTTCCCTCCCACTTACAGCCTCCTTCATCTTTCCTGAAGAGAGAGTGAAAGGTGGCAGCAATTGGCAGGGAAGAGCCAGCATATTTTAGTTTCACAGTAGGATGTTGGCAAATAACAGGCCTGCATAATTTAACCGTTTGAGTGCCAGAGGTGTGCCCAACACATTGAGAAGCAATACCTTTGGGTAACACTCTAGCACTCAGTGGGTTGTGTTAATATCACAACCTCAGAAGAATACTTGGCTGTCAGAACACAGCTGTTTGTGAGTGATAATTTCCCATTTTATTTCACACAATGCAAAATTTTTATTTTTAAATTATTTTTTTTACAATATTCAATGTAACCAGAGCTAACACAATAGACACTAGGGAGCAGCTATACTTTATAGTACTTGTACCACAGATACTATTAGTCCACACTATATAAAGTGGGTGAGGTGGGTTATATTGACTGAACAGTTTACTATCTCATATTGCATGAACTGCCAAGATGGTGACAGAATATGTAATGCTTTTCTCTTCCATGTGTACCATTGTTTAAATCTTGGGTGGAGACTATATTCATGTCTTTTTTTGCTCTAGTGTGGCAGTGAAAGGTTTAACATTATTCACAATATTTTTGTGTGTAGGCCTATGTTAACAAGTTTTACAGCGGAACTACCACCCCTTCCAAACATGGCCCCAAATAATTACCCATCTGGCAAATAGCTGCTCAGTAGCGCTAGTCACCAGAATTATTACCGCGTTAATGAGAATTATACACTGCTGATACAAAAAGCAAGAGCAGGTACTCCAAGGAGAAAATAACAGTCACTCATAAATCAGCACTGGGCTCCAAATCCTGACCCAGAAGTCGGCATGCAAGCTGAAAGGTTCTCTCCAAACAGTATAGACATTCAATCAGAGCTGCTGCACCTCTCCAACAAAATGGGATCAGAAAAATAATGTAAAATCAACGAATGTATTAAATATAAAAAATTACCACAGCCTAGACATCCGTCCAGTCTCAGGTCTGCTAATAGCAAATGGCATAATCAACACGTTTCGCGTAATACACTCTTATTCATAACCACATGAATGGTCATGAATAAGTGTGTATTTCGCGAAATGTGTTGATTAAGCCATTTGCTATTAGCAGACCTGAGGGGTCCTTCATTATTGGCGCACTGTACCCAACTGATCCTGTCTTTAGGGGCAAATATATCAAGAAAAAGAAACTACCTAACAAGCACTCAAACAAACCCTAATAGTAACAAATTATATTGAATAGTGACACAAAGAAATCATGTTAGAACTTAACTTCCGATAGTATTGTAAACAAAAAAAGTCAGATGTGGTTCATTTTAAAATTAATAAAACTTTAGGGGCCATTATCAGCTGGCTGGAGATTCCTCTCCAGAGGATGTTCATACATATGGGGAAGATATGTATTCTTCTTTGTTCTTCGGGGATTCCTATGAGGAAGATCCTTACCAATCAAGTTTCTGAGGCCTCTTATTCAGGATCTTCCTCTCCAGACATCTTCCACCAGTGTAGAAAGGAGATACACATTTTTCCTCCACATCATTTACTGAGCCATGTTTCCCCTCCCTGGAAACTTATTATGTGGTGCCAAATCTTAGGATCTGGTAGAGGGGTGTGTTCATACTCAAGCTCTCACTTTCTGAAATGATGTGATCCCATTCTCATCTCCATTTGACATAGACTAATGAAAGTACACACTGGGTTCTTCAAGGTTACTTATGAGTATAGATGTGAAAATGTGAGTGAGCGCTATAAACAACAAAATACAATTCAATATAATATAGTATTGTATAATCTATAATATATCAGATTACTAAATACTTATATATATCACAGTATCAATACTCACAATTCCATTGGAAGGATCTGTCAGATATGTGATAGGAGTTTTAGAGCTGCTTTTCACCATTTTTATATACTTGCTTATCAACCACTATTTAACTCTCACCTATTATATATCTTATTGACTTATGAATATAGGCTTATTAACGCATGCAGAGAGACAATGATCGGTCAGTAGCCAGGTCACTGCTCTGAGCTAGGTGAGACTCAGCATGCACACATACACACACACACTTCCCCCATTCACTGCCATGTAACCCATTCAGTTCAAGGAGAGGTGGCCAATGGATTGTTGGGTGGTGTCAGTGAGTGGGGTAATTAATGTATGGCTGGGACATGATGTCTCTTTATCAGGCCCTAGAAGAAGCATTTCCTCCTATCCATTGAAGATAACAAGGGTTGGGGGCTTTCACCTGTTCTCCTCATGTGCCTAGTCCATTCTGCCATTTTCCTCTTCACCACTTTCTTGCAGTTGGCCCAGCAATTCTCGATGTTCCTGTGTCCTGCGGCCGGTAGCCATGATGTGGATCTGTCGCCATGCTCTCCTCTTCTGGCCAGCCATACCTTTGCTCCTCTCAGCCTTGAATAGGCTGTCCTTTTGCTACAGGATGTTTTGGACTGTGGCCAAATCCTCACATAGGAGAAATTAAGTCCCCTAAACCTGTTTTCATCAGCCACATCATGCTCCTGCTCGTCCTCCTCCTTTTCCACTTCTTCTTCTTGCATGGTGTTGACATACGGTGCCACTGACTGTATCTGTGACTCTCCCTGTTCTGCCTGTGGCTGTGTTTGTACCCCCATAGCCCCTTGCCCAGGTCCCACTGGCATCTTCTCCTCACCCTCTATTGTTCCTTGCTTCAGTTTACTTCCTTCACCCATACTCCCTTTCCACCTGAGTCTCTCTCTCCTCCTATCTACCGGAGCAGGTCTGCCCTGCTGTGTTTCCTGCTGTCCTGTCCCTCTCCCTGCTGCCACCCCCCTGCACCACCTGTGGCATGACCCTATATTGACCCATGCAGGCCGAGGTATAGCCTTATTCATTGTGTTTGGATTGGGAGCATTACTTGTCTCTTTCAGGTTTTCTTGTAATGTGAGTGACTTCACTAAGAAGTGTACGTTACTGTCAATTAGCTGTTTTCTTGGCTGTTATTGTACTGCAGTTTAGACAAATAGAATGTACGCATGGTACACTTCAATTAAGCCTAACGTTCATTGCTGGGGTACACGGGAACTAGCATTTAGAGTGAGCTATCTTGAAGTTATGGACTTCCATTAAATAGCACTGTACAGCATGTCGATTTAGTGTGCTCTTCTGATTTAGACAAAAAGTCTGCATTTAGCACAGGTTATTGGATCAAGGTTATATGTCCTGGTCTTGCTTAAAGGGATAGTAATACTTCGTTTTATCTTTATTTTATTTTGTAGGCATTAAAAAAGCATGAAGAACCATATAAGTCTTATTTCTCAAACCTTTATGGTTTAAGAGATATTCACAAGCAAAGTATCCCCCCCCCCTGTTCAGCCAGATCAGAAGGGACGTGCCCAGGTAGACTGCAGAGAGGGACAATCTTCAAATAGGATAAGGGAAAAAGCTGAAAAACTTGTCAAGGGGGGAAGGGCTTCCATTGTTTTCATACAAAGAAAATTGCCCCCTGCTGTTATCTGTCTGGTGTTACAACCAGATTCACATCTGAGAAGAGATGGCTTACACTAGGAAAAAGGGGCAGGAGGGGGAACTTTGCTTGTGAATATCTCTTAAACCATAAAGGTTTGAGAGATAAGACTTATATCGTTCTTCATGTTTTTTAATGCCTACAAAATAAAATAAAGTTAAAACGAAGTATTACTATCCATTTAAAGGGGAACTACCACCCTAACATGATTAAGTGTCTATCAATTTGTCTTCCCTTTTTAATAACAGCTGTGTTTTTTTTTTTTTTTTTTTAATCATTCTAATACAATAAATCGGCAAATAGTTTTGTACCTGGTGGTGTTAATAGCAGTGAGCCGTCATAGCGCATGTCTGCAATGGAGCCATTTGGCTCCGTTGTTCCTCCCACTGTCTGCACGAAAAATACTACGTAAGGCTTCTACTTGACACGTGACCCGGCGCGCTCCTTGCTGGATGCGCGTTCAGGTCTTCCTAGCAGGGTGCGAGCGCGTTCCTGCAAAGCGCTCGCACTATTTAAGGCACCAGTCCGTTTCCATGAATACAGGAAATCGGACTGATGCTATTGGCTGTCTCTCTGCCTTAGCTATATCGCTGAGCATCCGCAGCTATCGGAGTGTGGCTCTGAAACAAACTTTCCTTTAAAAAAAGTGAAGAGGTAAAAAACGCTATTTATATTTCATTACAGATCTGCCGAAAATAATAAGTTGAATAATTTTAATTGTGTAATATTGTCTAGTAATGTTATCAATACCCCCTTTGAACGAAATTCATAATTAAATACAAATGCCATTTTAAGATCTTTATTTTAGATGCCGATAGAGATGAATTACAAAAGTAAGAAATGTGTATGGATAAGAAGTTGCTAATAGCTATTCCTCCATTAGTAAATATGTACAGTATCAATGAAAATTGAAATCAAGTAAATTTATAAGTGAAGAGACTGACTGATTGTCTATAATGACACAATGATATATCATATGAGAGAAACTTACAAACTGTTACAGTTGTCCAAAGCGCAACAAATAAACTGCATATATATATAAATATATATTTTGGTATAGACTCAAGACTTTGCCATTCGTATGAATAAAGGTATCATATTTTTCTATCAACCTGTACATCCGATAAAGCAGCATTAACCCTGTAAGTGCCACGGAGGCTCCCACCGCATCGAGATGCGGTGCGAGCCTCCGTGGCACTTGAGGGGTTAATGAATGGGCGATTTGATATTCCTGGCCAAATTATATTTGCGTAAGTGTGGAGAGGCATTATACAACTATCATTAACCCCGTAAGTGCCACGGAGGCTCCCACCGCATCGAGATGCGGTGCGAGCCTCCGTGGCACTTGCGGGGTTAATGAATGGGCGATTTGATATTCCTGGCCAAATTATATTTGCGTAAGTGTGGAGAGGCATTATACAACTATCATTAACCCCTTAAGTGCCACGGAGGCTCCCACCGCATCGAGATGCGGTGCGAGCCTCCGTGGCACTTGCGGGGTTAATGATAGTTGTATATTGCCTCTCCTCACTTACACAGGTATAATGTTGCCAGGAATATCAAATCGCCCATTCATTAACCCCGCAAGTGCCACGGAGGCTCGCACCGCATCTCGATGCGGTGGGAGTCTCCGTGGCACTTACGGGGTTAATGCTGCTTTATCGGATGTACAGGTTGATAGAAAAATATGATACCTTTATTCATACGAATGGCAAAGTCTTGAGTCTATACCAAAATATATATTTATATATATATGCAGTTTATTTGTTGCGCTTTGGACAACTGTAACAGTTTGTAAGTTTCTCTCATATGATATATCATTGTGTCATTATAGACAATCAGTCAGTCTCTTCACTTATAAATTTACTTGATTTCAATTTTCATTGATACTGTACATATTTACTAATGGAGGAATAGCTATTAGCAACTTCTTATCCATACACATTTCTTACTTTTGTAATTCATCTCTATCGGCATCTGTTAGCCAAATGTATCTGTTATATCCTAAATTACAGTTTTTCATATATTGAATACCATTTTAAAATGTATTCATATATATATATTTTTTTTTTTCCAATGTGTATTAAAAATTGATTAACCCTTTGAGTGCCAGATGGGTACGCAATGCAGTTCTTTGCAATGGATTATGAGCCCCTCTGGCATTCAAATGGTTAAAGTTGATATAACTAGGTTCTATTAAAAAAAAAAATGAATAGATAAAAAAAAAAATAATATATATATATATATATATATATATATATACATATATATATATATATAAATATATATATATATGTACCTTAATCCATTGTATTTATAGAATGATACATCAATCATAGCTGATTTTCATTGTCTATCATATCCCTCTTTCTCCTAGAGGGTTAAAATTATCAAGTACTAGTTAAAAAAAAAAAACACTTTAAAACCATACCCTAAGCTTCAGTGTTGTGCTTATCTCTGTTTAGTCATTTTTTAGATAAGGAAACTGTATTATCAAAAACTTTTCAATGAACTCAATCCTCTTATTTTTCAGTGTAGTAAATCATCGTATTGCTGTCTTATTTCTTATCTGAGGAGATTTATTCATTGAACTTACAAAGTCGCCTATCTTTTAAATTCTATTCTGACTTTTAGTCAATGTTTATTTTGTCTGGTGTCATGTTATGTTAATCCTTTTTTGAGCGGAGACAACAAAAAAGTTTTTTAAAAGGTTTAGTAGTCAGCAATTGATGTAATTGTATTAGATTGTACTCAGGTTGTAGATAGAAAATCTGTTACTTTCAATACAATACTGTAGTCAGCCTATTATCTATTTAATTAACAATATACAAATCCATACATTTATGATGAATAATAGGACTTTTTGTTGAGGAAAATACATTCTTCTCCCTTTTGACTTAATTGTACATGAATGGATTAATTTAAATTTTTCAATAAGTAGGGTAAAAATTAAATCACTGTGGAGCTTGATCATTTCTTACATATCATTTATAAATAAAAATGTAATGTTTTTCTACCATAAGCGACAATACTCTAAATCTATGATTGTTTATCTAATCTTGACAAAGCAGTGCATTATGAAGTATTTATATATTACAGTGTTAATATTTTTTTACTTTTCAATAGAAATTCAAAAATGCCAAGGTGTTTCTACCGTGGATGTGCCAGTAGAACTGGAAAAAGATCGCCTAATCAGGATGTAACTTTGCACAGTTTTCCAAAAAATCCTGACAGAATAAAGGTGTGGCTTGAATGTTCTGGTCATTCATCTACAGACATCAACGCATTGGTTGACAAAATATTGAAAGATACAAAGTGTGCAAGCTACAGAATGTGTTCATTACACTTTACAGAGTCAAGTTATATCCAACGTGGGGTTAAAAAAATTTTAAAGGAAGATGCAGTACCCACGTCCATCATCCAACAAGGATCATCTACACCTGAAATCCAAGATGTACAGTTACCTCACACATCAACTTCTATAGTTGTGCAACCAAATATTTCAAAAATAATGGTGAATGTAAGTACAAATACAGAGTATGCTACATCAGATGCAAGCACACAGACAGAATATAAATCTGTATTGGATTCTTCTACACAGTGTCCAGAGGAGTCAAATTACCCAGAGGCATTTGAAAAGGATATTAATTTGGATCACAATTACGTCAACATCAAGTCTGTTGTAAATGTGCCAGACCCTTTTTTATCACCAAAACCTATATACTCCTCTACACCACAGAAAATGCTACCTTCACTGGAATCTACAAATTTCCCACCAAGGGTACATTTTAAAGAACAAGGAGAAGTTCTGCAACTGCAAGATGTTGATACACCCTTGGGAGAAAAACAAATGGAAGACATATTTTCACCTGTAAAAGAAATAGAAAGTAACATTGGAGAAAGTTCCCAAGATTTAGTTTTAGATAATACACTAGATACCACTTCACAGTTAGATGTATCACAATCATCTTTAGCACTAAGATTGGATCCTGATTACTCAGGAGAAATATCATTTTCAGGTTTGGATTCAGACGTAACAGTTTTGGAGGAATCAATAGAGGAAATTATGGTGAATGAACGTAAGTTCATAGTGTTTGAATCCTGTATTGATAGTTTGCTAAAAAAAGTTCCCTGTGGAGAAGGAAATGGATGTAATGCACCTATACTTACTTTATCAAAACATATTGAAGGATCTTTTCTTTCAGTGACCGGCGAATGTTTAAATGGTCACACATTCCTGGTATGGGAAAGCCAACCACGCTTAAAAAAAATAGCTGTTGGTAACATTTTAAGTGCAGCTTCCATTTTGTTTAGTGGAGCAAATTTCAAGAAAGTATCTGAAATGAATGACATCTTTGGCATACAGCAAATATCAAAAACAACTTTCTACCGATATCAATCAAAATATTTATATGCAGTGATTGATTATCATTGGACACAAGAAAAAAATAAAATTAAGCAAGAAATTGGAGATAAACAAATTGGTCTTGGTGGAGATGGTCAATGTGACAGTCCTGGACACTCAGCAAAATACTGCGTATACACTATGATTGCCCTAGACACTAAGAAAATTGTTGATTTTGAAGTTGAACAAGTGTCTAGTTGTTCTTCTTCTGTTGCAATGGAGAAGTCAGCATGTGCCAAGTGTTTAGATCGTATACATGCAGACAATATCAACGTTAATGTACTTGCAACAGATAGACATGTAGGTATACGCAAAATGATTAGGGAGAAATACACGCAAGTAAATCATCAATTTGATGTTTGGCACTATGCCAAAAGCTTAAAAAAAAAATTAGTCTCTTCCTCACTTAAAAAAATATACTCCCCATTGAGAGAATGGATACCAGCTATATTGAACCATTTCTGGTGGAGCATTAAAACATGCAAGGGAGAGGTACAATCTCTTCGTGAGCGATGGCATTCGATTCTACGTCACATAGTGAACCAACATCAGTGGAAGGATATGAAGGTGTATCATTCATGTTCACACAAAAAATTAATCACTCAAAAGACCAAAAAGACACATTGGCTAAAAAAGAAAAGTCCTCCTTTTGAACTATTGCACCAGATTGTGACAGATTCAAAAATGGACAAAGACTTACCACACCTGGCACAATACTGTCATACTGGTTGTATAGAATCTTATCACAGTTTGGTTCTAAAATATCGACCAAAACGCAGCCACTACCGCATGGACTGTATGGTAGCCAGGACACAATTAGCAGCTCTAGCTCATAATAATAACGTTCATCGTCAAGTGGCAACTGTAAGATATCAAAGAAAAGGATCAGCACAAATTGGTATGGCTAG